>OX438810.1:23037941-24237941 GCA_949316475.1 Hypomecis punctinalis
ATCTGACTGACAAAAGTGTGAAAAAATCTCAATCTCACTAATTATTCATATTCATAAATTTCATAAAATTAATTTTTCGTGTCAATATATTAATTAATAAGTAGTACATAATTGTGAGTTAAGATTAAATATAATTTGATTTATTAACAGTTCCTTAATACCTGTTTATAATATAATAACTTTATATATTTATAAAAATCATTGACATGATAGAAGGTTTGCTCAATAAGCCAACGATTCAGGCGAGGCCTAAGGGTGACAAATCAACATCGAGCTATGCTGCGCTGTACTGCGCTGTGCTGTGCTGTGTTTCTTAAGCTACGTTTTTTTAACAATTAAACGATGCTGCGCTGTACTGCGCTGTGCTGTGCTGTGTTTCTTAAGCTACGTTTTTTTAACAATTAAACGATGCTGCGCTGTGCTGTGCTGTGTTTTTTAAGCTACGTTTTTTTAACATTCTAGCTCAGTATAAAGTAATCAGCAGCTCGTGTAGTCGTTTATCTCGTCAAATATGACCCTATTTTCAAAAAAACGTAAACTTTACGACATAGTTGAATCCGATGAAGATGAAAGTGAAGAAGAAGCGGATATGGATATTTTATGTGTTATTTTGTCGTTAAAAGAGTCCAGTCACGGTAGCTTGTTACCACACACCATACGTGAAAAATACGGAGAATTTAATTTTCACGCAGCGTGCTCCAAACCTAGCATAGCTCGACACAGCGCAGCATGGCAGAGCTCCATAAAAAACATAGCACAGTTCGGCACAGCGCGGCTCAGCACGGCGGGTAGCGCGCCTCGCTCGAGACTGCTGCGTTTTTAAACAGAGCATAGCCTCACACAGCGCAGCACAGCATGGTTTGTTTGTATCCTCATTAAAATATTAGACGAGCGAGTTGACCAAACATAGCACAGCGCAGTACAGCGCAGCATAGCTCGATGTTGATTTGTCACCCTAAGGGTGACAAATCAACATCGAGCTATGCTGCGCTGTACTGCGCTGTGCTGTGCTCTGTTTCTTAAGCTACGTTTTTTTAACAATTAAACGATGCTGCGCTGTACTGCGCTGTGCTGTGCTGTGTTTCTTAAGCTACGTTTTTTTAACAATTAAACGATGCTGCGCTGTACTGCGCTAAAAATCTCTATTTTTTTATCTGACCACTGCCCTCGATTAATAAATTTCGACACAACACGTGTTACCTGACTTGTTTGAATGGGCGAATGAAACTCGTTCGTTCTTGTTTCTTTGTGCGCGCATACGCAAGTGCGAGCGAGATGGGAGTACGAGAGTGAGAAAGACGTCTGAAGGCGATGGAGGGATGCACGCAGCGTGCTCCAAACCTAGCATAGCTCGACACAGCGCAGCACGGCAGAGCTCCATAAAAAACATAGCACAGTTCGGCACAGCGCGGCTCAGCACGGCGGGTAGCGCGCCTCGCTCGAGACTGCTGCGTTTTTAAACAGAGCGTAGCCTCACACAGCGCAGCACAGCACGGTTTGTTTGTATCCTCATTAAAATATTAGACGAGCGAGTTGACCAAACATAGCACAGCGCAGTACAGCGCAGCATAGCTCGATGTTGATTTGTCACCCTAAAGCTCTGGCGAGTAGGGGCTCCTGTGATGTGTTCTGCCCCCCGACCGCCTTAGCAATAGCAATCGTAATAGCAATCGTTTATGACTTCATTTTAGTCATTTGGCACCGCCTATGTGACGTTAGCCATCAAAGTTGTTCATTCAACGATTGCTTTCGCAATCCGCGCAAAGCAATTGATGGCTAACGTCAAATAGGCGGTGCCAAATAACTAAAATGAAGTCATAAACGATTGCTATTGCTTAGGCAGTCGGGGGGCTGGTTGGTGGTTGTACACATAGGGACCCATGACGTGAGTGATCTTGTTTGACTTTGCCAGTGTTCGCCTCACACTAGCCAGTTTATGTGCGGTTCTTGTGGGGTAGTCACGGTTCCTTCCGCGTACCTGATACGAGTCCAGGTTCATCCTCACGTACATCGCTACTTGTTGTATGATTACAGATCAAGTCTTAAGCAAGTTTTAATTAAGTCTTTATGTGTGGACTTTCTGTGTATGTTACGGTATATATCCGCCTTTGGTGAACCTATATGTGATTTTGTTGTTATGTGGTCTACATGCAGGTATGTTTTATGGAAAATTCATTTATTGATATATGCAATTCTAAATTTTTGTACTCCTAATAAGAATATACAAAATTAATTATTTTCTTTATTATACACACCAAAATTAATAACTAGGCGTAACAAGTGGTTTTAATTAACCTTAAGTAAGTACCTAACGTAAGCCGTGGTGGTCTATCAGTAATGACACTCGCCTTACAATCGTAAAGTCGTGGGTTCAAATCCCGGTCCCGTACCAATGAATTCCTTGGAATTTATATACGGAATTTCACACCACTGGCTTTTCGGTGAACAGGGCCGGATCTACCATATGGCTTTTTGGGCTTATGCCCAGAGTCCCGTTGATACAGGGGCCCGCCGCTAAGTCAAGTCAAAGAAAAAATAAACGATAATACCAAAAAATTGATAATTTCACCAAATTAAACAGATCGTAAGGTTTGCAGCCATATGAATCCTGCGATTGATCCGGCACGTTGTTGAATTTATGGAAAAATATTGGCGCTCGCTTCGCTCGCGCTATTTAATTTTTTTTCCACCAAAACGCCGTCTATAGTTCACTAAACAACACAATTTACAAAATATTAATTAAAAATATATAAAAAACATTTATTGGTTACACGTAACCTGTCCTAAAATAGAAAATCCAAGCAACATGTGCGTGTACGAAACACAAATAAATAAATGATCTTGAATCTTGAATCACACGTCACAAATAAATGATCTTGAATCTTGTACGAAATTAGTCGCTATGTGTACAGGGCACGGAAATGCCATTTTGTCCTGGCGGTTAAAAGGTTAAATGTTCAGTAGTTTTCTTCACTCACACATGATGTCACTTTCAAATCTCACTTTTACTGACAAAATAAATATCCAAAAACGTATTTCAAACTCACAACTCTAGCGCTCAAAAGACGCGGTTCTAACGTCTGGTCATAGGACCATGTCGGTTATTTGCCTGGCGATGGTTTCATGGCTGATCAACTTCATACATTAGAATTTTCTTGTTTGCTGCTTTTGTATTTGAAAAAATATCGCGTTCGCGTTTAATAGTAGTACACTGCACTTTTTAGCTCATATCTATTTTGAAGTTACTGAAAATAGCGAAAAATATTTACTGCTCTGCTCATATACCTTTTGAAATTACTGTAAAAACTGACAAACTTTCGCGCTCTGTACGTACACGCATTTATAGCAGTAGAGTGCTCTCCTTAGCTTTCGTTAGGATCGCGTAATTTCCGTCAACTAATTAAGTACCTACAACTTGATGACCCTCTGAATCAATGGCTAGATCCGCCCTTGACTGACAGTTAAAATGTTCGGTAGCCTTTGCCTTTATACATTCATTTGATCTCAATTTTGCTCCGATGTTTTCCTTTTGGACTCTGTCTCTTCTTTCTTGCTATCCTATACTTTGAGTAATTAGGTAGGCCCCTAAGTAAGGGCCCCCTAAACCCACGGTCCGGCCCTGTCGGAGAAGGAAAACATCGTGAGGCAACCTGCATACGTCCGTAGAAGAAATTCGATGGCGTCTGTGAATCCACCAACCCGCACTGGGCCAGCGTGATGGATTTGGCCCAATCGCCCTTCGTGGGGCTTCGCAGGCCTACGTCCTGCAGTGGACTATTAAAAAGGCCGATTCAGTACAGTACAAGTACCTACCTTTTAAAATATATATAAAAATAGAATAATCTCGAACATTCATGGCATAATTTTAAAAACCTATTCTAGGTAATCACCCCAATATGAATATTTATAAGTGGTATAAAAACAATTTTTACATAATATTCTGTTGTGTAATTGTCTAGGATGTTGGGTTAGGTAGAGTTTTTTTTTTTAAAGTTCCAAGATAATAACTATATAAATACATATTAACAATACAAATAAATTCTAGATTCCCACTATAATTGTGTCCATTGTCTGGAGTACCTGTTTATGTAACTAAATGTGGTTTTAGACTGCAACGTTACACACATTTTTATCTTCTGTTTCCATCTACATAACTAGATTTTCAGTGATGTAAAAACATCGTTAGGAAACTCGTATGCTTCTGTAGAAGATTCGTGATTAATACTCTTATTTGAATTTGAATCCTATGGACTCTATATGGCGTATGTGAATGTGATATAAAGCCTTTGGTGATGATTATATGTGCTTCAATGAACCTTCTATGAAGGTATCTAAGTCATGTTGAATTATATCATTTATTTCGAGTTAAATCATCATCATCGTCACCCGCAACCTTCGCTATCCCACTGCGGTATAGGCCTCTCCCTTCCGATGCCATTTGTCTCGAGTTAAATGAGTAAAATCTGTTGTATTTTTGATCTTTATTATTCGACTACATCGTCGTGTACCTGCTATCACCTATGTTTTGTGCTCAATATAATTTAGCTCCAACACACTGCAGTGAAATAAAATTACGTCCTAATTTTTTTGCCGCTTCAAAATATACCTTTTTGAAAATTTCGCGAAGCATAACGAATATGAAGTTGAATATATTTACATTAAAAATACCTTGATATTTTGAAGACTTTCTTTAAAATTAAGTTGAAATACTAACCAGTAGAGATATCATATATGTTAGTAATAAAGATATAGATTGTCTTATAGGACCAAATCAATCTTCTTGGCGGCTGTAAAATTAGCTACAAGCTGTGCTAAACTATCCTCGCTCAGCTGTTGTTTGAGCTTCAGCCAGGATTGAGTTTTGCGCAGCTTGTAGTTAACGTGACAGCCGCCAAAAAGTTTGGTTCGACCTGTACAAACTTAACTGTTGTCTTGGCCCAGTGTACGCCCTGGCAACCCAGCTCTATTAGATTTTATCGGCCGATGAAGTCTGCCATCTGCTAAGACTCTAAAGGCGTATGCCCACTATAACGTGCCATACCATGACCGTACCAGGGACGTATCAGGCACGGAAAGCAACACGGTACGCTCCACTGTGCCCATTACAACGTACCATCAACGCACGTCAATAAAAGTCGTTGAGAATTTCTTCATCATCATCATCATTATCAGCCGAAGGACGTCCACTGCTGGACAAAAGTCTCTCTCATGGATTTCTAATAAGCCCGGTTGGAAGCGGCTTGCATCCAGCTGATCTTAGTAATATCGTCGGTCTATCTGGTCGGTGGACGTCATATGCTGTGGTTGCCGGTGCGTGGTCTCCATTCAAAAACTTTACTGCCCCATCGGCCATCAGCTCTCCGAGCTATGTGTCTTGCCCATTGCCATTTCAACTTACTAATCCGCTGGGCTATGTCGGTAACTTTGGTTTGTCTGCGAATCTCCTCATTCCTTATTCGATCTCGCAGCGAGACTCCAAGCATAGCCGTCTCCATAGCGCGTTGGGCTACTTATCCTTATTCATAATGCCTACAGTAAAATACCACGTTTCAGTTCTATATGTAATCATTGGCAACACACAACTATCGAAAACTCTCGACTTGAGGCACTGAGGTATGTCGGACGAAAATACACACACGACGACAATGCAACGTGACGCTCTTTTCTGAATGCCGCCCGGCCAAGTTGGATTCGGCAATTAACCACATTTTTAAAAGTTGGACCTACCTAACTGGACCACTTGTCCTAGGTAGACGTACGAGTCAACAACTTCAAAAAGCGTGCTCCCGACAGATATGGGGTGGGTACAACCCCTGAGAATATCTTGCCGGTGCCGATTCGCTCCGTGCATGGCACGCGACGGTGTTAGTCGGTGACGGAAAGGTCTAGTGGGCATAGTCTCATACTTTTCAATACAAATAATATTTTTTTGCCCGTTATGTTCCTAGCACGTTCTGGTATAGCACGTAATAGTAGGTAGAAGCCTTAAATCAAACACGTAAACATACATACATAGATGGTTCAAACAGCCTTCTCCACGCCGTGGAGATATTGTCTCATAAATCTGTGAACCTCATTGAGGTCTCGCGTTCAAGGCGCAATAAAGTTTTTGCGGTCCCGTATAGACTAATAGACGTTAATATAATCTTTATTGGATACCGAACAGACTGTGTCAGGGATGTTTGATGAATTAACGGACACGCTATTAACATTGTGAGCTCGCCGTAAATTGAATGAAATTAGAATTCTCTACCAGACCTGAGTCTCTATTTTGTAGAGGAGTACTACATTGTACTTATATGTTTTTGATTACATTACAAACTTTATAACGTAATTCATACCTAACGCAAATCTGTATAACATAGTAGTTTGGTTGTTTGTCATTCTTCACTCCACATATTGAAACATTGGAACGAAGAAAAATCTCTTTATTAGGAAATCTTCATGGGTAAGCCTACGTTACGAAGTGGACTATTAAATAAGGCTGGTACATGTAGTTACGGTACTTTTGTGAACAAGTACATTCTAAGTGATAATTGATAAAGCGTGTGTCTTAGAATGCATCACTGTTTAGCATCAAGCAAATGTGGTTTGAAGTACCACTCTATCTAAAACAATAACGGTAAAAACAGGTATTTAATTAATATATCTCATGTTTTATTGCGCGATAAGTTCCGTATTAATATAGTAGTATAATATCTTCAAATCGCGAAAGTTTAAAAATAACAATAACGGTATGTGAGAACTATGATTTTGTTTTGTTAGATAAAATGAAAATCGTCAAAATTTTGTGTTTGTTTGTGAATATTAAATAAAAACACCGGTTTTCACTCACGTATGATATACGGCCGGGCCGCTGGGAACCCGACCGGTTTCGGAGTAAATTAGTACTCCTTCATCAGGGAATACGCGCGCTCCCGTCGACTGGCGCACGCGCACTCAGACCGGTCGGTTTCCCAGTGGCCCGGCCGTATATCATACGTGAGTGAAAAACGATGTTTTATTTAGTATAATGATATCTCACGCGAGTTTTATTGAAGTGAAGTTTGTGAATGTTGATAAAATGATGTCAGCTAATTTGATCTTGATGAACCTACTTGAAAAGTAGGTATCCTAACTTAGGTATTAATTATTTCCGTTGTAATCAAGACTTCGACGAAACTAATTTTCCCATATCTGAGTAAAAAATCATTTCTGAGTTCTCGGGAGTAGGATAGGCTCTTTAGTGCTGGTCTTATAGTCTAGTGCATATTGAAATATACGTACCTTTGATTATACATCTGTCTAGATGGACAAACATAAATCACAAAGAAAACGGTCCAAATCTTTGACAATGGTCGCGTACTTAATATGTTAAACCTGTCAAAATTTGTATGTAGGTATAGGCACCATATATGGACCATATTTTTTGGGCCGTTTTGCTTAGCTAATTCGGTACCTAGACAGTTACATGATCAAATATACGTACATATTATTGTAATTATGAGTATTGAAAAAGATATGAGATTTTTTTCCACAACTTATAATTTCCGTCTTGTAACCCTAGCTAGTCAAAACTCGGAGTCAATCTACAGTTTTATTGATAATCAATTAGCATCCTTTTAGGGGCTTATTCTGTACATAAAAACTAACAACTTTTGTTTCAACGACATTTTTAAATATCAAAAAAAATTGTTGTTCCATAGAAAAATATCGTTCACCCTCGCAAAAATGTATGGAACAGCTGCATTTTTCGAGTTTTAACAAAAGTTTCAGAAAAAAGTTGTTAGTTTAGATGTACAAAATAAGACCCTAAAAGGATGGTAATTGATTATCAATAACCCTGTATAAATTAAGTATAAGTACCTATAGTAGTTTTATTTCTATTTATTATGATAAAATTATGCATGTAAATTGCCTTGCGTCATATAAACAACCTATTATTATTGTAAATGGCCAATAAATAATTTGATTCTGACGGAAAATCCACAGCTGGCAAAGGTTTTTGGCATCGAAGTCATACAAGGAATTTGTCTGTTTACCAGACTATCCTCAAGTCGATGTTTTGATTTGTTGTCTCCGTCATTCCTTTGACGTCAGACAAAGATAAACAACAACAGGCGTTTTCTCAGCTAGCTGCATTCTCAAAGGCACATCACATACCTTGTTTAGTTGTTTACGACTTGGGTCAAATTGCCTTGTTTTGATCATTGAAGGTTACACTAAACGGTCGTGGTTAATGTACTAGGTACACTAAAATAATTTAACTAAAGAGGTTAGACTTTTAGCATAACATTAACATGTCTTCTCCTAAAGACGATTTTTGCAATGTGCTATGATTTTAAAAGTATACGAAGATTGGGGTGAGTGTCGGGAATGACTCTGCGATTTCATTGGAAAACTCTAAGTCCAGCGGTGGAATTCCTAGCTTGCCTAAATGATGGTGATGATGGAACTCAAATGATGACAGTATTTCAAACTACAAGTTTCAAGTAATAATAAGTTCGTATAGGCTAGGTTATAGCTCTGGTATCACTGAACACGTCTGACGTTCCTGGAGGGTTATAAGTTTTATAACAATCTGGACCTATAATTTTACATTTCATCTGAGCCACGGTAGCGTTTAGTTTAAATTGCCGCCCCTTCTCACCGTAGTCATCCAAAGGCATACCGTGCCCAACGTTAAGTTAATACATAGTTAAGTTAGTTTCAAGTTACATGGCTAGAGTTATTGATTAAAATAGCATTTCTCAAGCTGATTTAACTTGATAAATTGAAGTTAACATCAAGTTGAGGGGCTCCTAGAACGGGTTCTGAGTAAATGTCAAGGCAAACGGACCATCTCTTGAACCCTCCAATAACTTCGCGAAGCCTTTCTAATGCTATCAAAGGTTTATTTTAAAACGGTAATCTCCTCATAACTCGTTTTGTTACATGATCATAGGACATTGTAATATATAAAAAGTTGTTGTTAACCTGATGTGTTCCACTGCCGGGCAAAGGCTTCCCCCCAATTATTCCAGTTTTGGTGATTTTGTGCTGTAGCGTACTAGTTTCTGTAAGACGTTAAGCGCCATCTAGGCTTGTTAAGTGACCGAGCCGAGTTGGAAAGCTACTTAATAGTAATTTTAGCCCAAAGCTCTTACTCGGTGTGTGACCCTCCACGTAGTAACCTCCGGATGGATGGGTATCCATGAGCCGTAAGACATCCACTTCTGGACATAGGCCTCCCTTATGGGTTTCCAATAAGGCGGGTTGGAAGCGCGCTGCATCCAACGCGTGCCTGCGACCTTGATTATATCATCAATCCACCTAGTAGGTAGACGTCCTACACTGCGCATGTTGGTCCGTGATCTCCATTCGAGAACTCTACTGCGCCATCGGCCTTACGTTCTCCGAACTATGTGACCTGCCCATTGCCACTTTAACTTGCTAATCTTCTGGGTTATGTCGGTAACTTTGGTTAGTCTACGGATCAACTCATTCCTGATTCGATCTCTCATAAAGACACCGAGCATAGCCTTCTCCATAGCGCGTTGGGCTATCCTGACCTTATTAATAAGGCCCACAGTAAACCTAGTAACAATGTATCTTTAGCGTCCTAGGTTAGCTGGCGAGCCTCATTAGCTGCCGAACGCATGCAAGCGAGGTGTTTGCGACTTTGCGAGTCGTTTCCGCGTCGCGTGTCCACTCCGCGGCACGCCATTCCCAGTACTAGCCGGTAATAACGCGTAATGCCCGCCCAGAATTACCCGATTCAACCACTTCAGAATACCTAGGTATTATACTAAATAAAACACCGGTTTTCAATCACGTATGATATACGGCCGGGCCGCTGGGAACTCGACCGGTTTCGGAGTAAATTAGTACTCCTTCATCAGGGAATACGCGCGCTCCTGTCGACTGGCGCACGCGGACTAACATTCGCGACGGCGGCTCGCCCGGCGATTTTAATGAAGTGACCTAGGTATTATTCCTAAAAAGCAAGAAAAATAATTATTTCAGTTGTTAAACTCTAGACACTTTCCATGTGAAACACCTATTGTGACAAGTCCTTAATACATAAATGGAGTCCTCATGTTTAGACACTGCCCGAAATGTTTACGGCTTAAATTGGGTGTATCTCCAGTGGAGATTTGACTCATCAGTAAACACCACCAAGCCCATTTTCTGCACCTTGTTGCACGAATCCTAGCCGTAGCTGATCAGCGTCGAAAGCATCATCATGACAAGTCTAAACCCTGCACGGTTCAGCATCGCACTGGTCCCATAATCCCATTCATATCGCTATATAAAGTGACTTAGTTACATTACATAACCATTTATAAGTGGTTATTCTAGTATATGCGATACAATTGGTACTTCCCCAACCAAACTCCCAAAGAAAAGAATCCTACCAGCACAAAAAGTTCCAACATTATAAAAAAAGCGAAACCTCCTATACCTACTATAATTAGTCCAAATACTACAAAAAAGTGAGACCTACTACCACTGTGGCAGTTTTTCTACCGCAAAAACCTATTGTACCGTGTATGGGTGTCGGTAATCACTTTCGTTTGACTTTCGCACAATAACCCGGTCAATTTAGACATTCGAAGTTACATAAAGTCCCAACAAGCTGAATTTCTGTGAAATTGTTCAAAACATAACTATAAACAATGTCTAGAAGTTCCCCATCATTCCCCTGTAAGGAAAAATTTTTATTCCAGGTCAAAGGTCAAAAAAATGAGTTTTTCGCAATTTTCAGCTAAACAGTAAGTTTTATCATAAAAGTACCTGAGACAAAATTGTAGATCATAAAATTATCTATAAAAAATGTCTCAATCCTTTTTTTTCTTACGAGCCACCGTTTCTGAGATATAACGATTCAAAAAGTTATAAAAGTTGTTATCGTCATAATATGCACACGTTTCCACGCCACCTATGAGGTAGTGTACTTAGCGCGTTTTTTAACGTGGTTTCCCCAGTAGGCCTACTCCACGGGTCAGTTGTGATCCTGTTTAATGTAAAACATATGCATAATAACGGAAATTTTCAAAGATTGGGAAAGATAAAAGCGATGTAAATTAAAAAAAAGTGTTGAAGTTTATTCGTCTTATTCGCAAATTCTTGTTCTTCTTCTCTTGCTTCTTCATCATCTTCATTTTGGATGCAAGTAAATTGCGTCAATAGCGAAGTATCGCATGATACTTCGTCGGAGTCAAACGAATCCTCCATTGTTTGTGATTCAATATTAAAGCACGACCGGCCTTGACAAATTGTGCATGCCAAAGAACAAGACAGTCCGACTTTTTTGCAACCACATTTAGCACTGCATCCCTTTTTGCAGTTGCAAAAAATAGTGTTCAGCAGTTTTTCCGGCGCAGGTGGAAGTAAAGTTTGAACTGGCTCTAATATATTGTTGACCAAATTCCAACCCCAGTCTGTAGGGTCTAGCTGATAACCAAGCCACACTTGAACTTGGTTATATACTCGAAAAAGATGTTGGTGAGCAGCAACTGAGGTTGGAGGAAGACAAGCTAATTGAACTTGTTTTTTATTTTTAGTATTTTTAACGAAACATGCATATCGATGCTTATCTAAACAGGTAGTTTTTTTAGGAGCTCCGTACATAGAAAGAAGAAAGCGGATGCCGTTGGTAATAACTTCTTGTTGAGTTGAATTACTCTTTTTAAAAACTTCAGCACATTGAATTAAATCTTGTTTTTCAAACATTTTGAAAACTGCTGTTTTACCCCTCCTGTAAAATGCAGATGTCGTATCACAGCCAGTTATTGCGTGTAAAAATAGTACATGATCTTGACACTTTACAAAAGTAAATAAACTTTTTGTTATGATGTTTATTTTAAGTGCTTTCCACACTAGCTTTTTATCTCAAAGAGTTATCTTTGTGATAAGCATTTCAAAAATCTGAAGCGAACGCAGGATTTGAACCTTGCCCCTTCGGATCACTAGCCCGACGCTCTAACCAACTGAGCTAGCTCGCCTCCTACGCAAGCTTCAAATTTCTGAAGTGCTTACATTTCCCAACTTATAGCGTTGGTGGCGCCACCTGTGATACCCGTATTAGACAGGTTATCACTCAACTAGAAGTTATTAGAACTTCTAAAGATTGACGAGAGGTGACGCACTGCTAAATCAAAGTTATGATGTTTATTTTAAGTGCTTTCCACACTAGATTTTGTCTAATACTATAATATATATATATTATATAAAATATAACAACTCTAGATGTATATACGTGGCGTACTCATGCATATTATGACGATAACAACTTTTATAACTTTTTAAATCGTTATATCTCAGAAACGGTGGCTCGTAAGAAAAATAGGACTGATACATTTTTTATAGATAATTTTATGATCTACAACTTTGTCTCAGGTATTTTTATGATAAAACTTACCGTTTTGCTGAAAATCGCGAAAATCTCATTTTTTTGACCTTTGACCTTGAATAAATTTTTTTCCTTACAGGGGAATGATGGGGAACTTCTAGACATTGTTTATAATTATATTTTGAACAATTTCACTGAAATTCAGCTTGTTGGGACTTAATGTAACTTCACTCTCATTTTTTGGTCTAAATTGACCGGGTTACAAGGTCTTGCGAAAGTGAAACCTTGAGTCACGCAGATCGATTGACGATCGGATTGTGATCGATCAGTTTCGAACACCGATCGCGCGACGGATCGCTTGCCGATCCATCACACTGGCGTATTCATTACACTAATGCTGATTAATTTAATTTTGTTGACGTAATTGACTCTTGAGTTGGTTCATCGGTCGTGTCGTATTGATTAGAGATGCTAAAGTGTTTGTTGTCGTACTATACTTTGCATAGTGATAGATTTGAAACGTTACGATGACACATGAAATGTAAATAGTTGAAATGCGTGAATCCATAACTCCATATTACCTACTGGATTTTTCTTTGCAAAGTGCTCTATGTATTTGAAAATTAAAATACTGGTAAACCGCATATAACGCGCATGCGTCATATTCTATCTTTGTGAAGTAAATTGATATTATTCCTTTCTCCAATGTCATAACTGAAATCCGGTTTTAATTTAATTTGAAAGTTATAATTGGCTTATAGAATGCTATTTCATGCGAAGCTTGCGGAGCTAAAAATATCGCTGACGTACGACAGGATAAAACAGTTTTAATGCTTTTAAGGCATATTTGTGAAGTTCTCACTTGGCCATACAAAAACAATAAGCTGTCATCTACCTTTAAATATCCGATTTGAGTGATTTTTTCATGTAATCAGCACTTCAATCGCTAGGTTTATACGTCTTAGTTTTTTAAATGACCTTAAAGTCTCTAAAAGTCTTTTTTTACGCAAAAATTTGGCTGAAAAGTATATGGACTGTAACATATACGGAAATTAAAAACTTTTCTGAAAACATAAAAAACGTATGAGCGTGTATATATAATATATCTTACTCTAGCGATTGACACCAAAAACATAACATTTTGTTACAATTTAAGAGGTGAAAAGAGTTTTCTTCCGGAACGTAAATTTTATGAAAAATTTGCCGTGATTTTTCTCGATGTTCTACAGAAAACGCGAAAACACTGGTCGATTCAGAATCCTCTTAAAATTTGTCTCGTACCAATTGGGCTTTGGCATTACACAAGTCCAGTGCTTAACCCCCCGCGTATAAGGGGGGTGTTACACATTTGCCTTGTGTAATATGAGTGCCGATGTGCTAAGTAAAATTCAAATCAGAATTTCGTTATATTCGTATATAATAATAATAAAATTTCGTTTATTCCGTAAACATATTTCAGGCACTTGGATCGTGTGATAAAAATATTAGGTATACCTACAAGGTGTTGTTTTGCGAGGTGGAGGGATATTTAAAGGTCTATAAATGTGCATTATTATCAAGAACATTTAATGCGGTACAACCTACTACCGTACTTCCTTACAAAAAGTTCATTGACTGTCGACAAAATATATGGAACAGCAATATGATCTAGGCATTGCGGTAATACCGTAGTACCGTGGTACCTACGTTCTAGTACTAACGATAATGTCGGTAGCCTGAACCGTGCTTGCCATCAAGGTAGCTATTAAAGTCTACAACTAGTACTACAGAGCAGAATTTCAACAGAAATACAGGTTCTAATATGTCGTCATGAGCGCGTGCCTCGGTGTTACCGGGGGTGTACAGTTCAAGTATTTCAGATATTATGTAGAAAAAGCTAAAATAAATTCACATACAATAGACATTTACGAAGATGCAGTGTTGTGTGATTTAAGCAAGCTCTCCCAACCCCAAAATTATTTACTTTATATACAAATGTGTATGAAATACAATGAATTACCCACCTGGCTACTCTTCTATTAGTCCATATATCGGCGACATTCTTTATTGATGCCTTTGGGATACATGACATGTTTTCAAGTATTCAAGCCTACCTAGCAGAAATACTACTAGAACCGAGAAAATAGCTTTTTCTCGGAACCCCGAGAAAAGAGCCGAAAGCATAAGACCCGAATACAGAGCGATCTGAAGAGAAGGAACTGTATCTCTACCAGTATTATACTCGTCATACAGTACTTTAGTACTTCGTACCTTTCCAGCTATTAATTAAATTCCTGCGTATTCCATACCTTTGAAGGTTTAATTAGTGACTGTCGTCTACCTTCGTGTCGGTTCGACTGACGTCGGGCGGAATTCTCACAGCCTAGTTATATTTTCGGCTAATGCGAGTCAATGTCCTAGGTTGGTGACTTTTATGTATAAAGTATAAACTGAGTACGTTGCTTTTAAGTTATTGATCGAGTAGTAAAGTTTCGCATGACGGTGCACTGCAAAACGTTTTAGATGGTTTGTAAGATGTGATAAATAAAAGTCGCAACCACTCTCAAGTACAGTGGCTCTTTTTTCCACATTTTTATATAAATGCCCTACGCTATAATTGTCAGTCCGTCTCTATTCGAAAACCTTTCGGTACAAAGCTCGCCATCAGCAACACAAAAGATATTTAAAAAATCCTTCGAAATCTTTGATTCAAAATCTACCTCTAAACTGAAATAAGTATTAAAATGGCACCCGATTATAATGAAAGCTCGACAATAACTTTGATATCTTTATGATTGCGATTCAAAGGGTTCCTTAGAAAAATGTCAGCGTAAAAGAGCCAACGAACCGTGCTATCCCACGACCTTTTTCTCACAATGGACGCCATAAAAATATACATTTCCACGTTACTGTTCACTCACTCAATTTAGTCGCTGCAAAGTTTTATTTTCCATCCAGACGGGGAGGATGACTTAAACAGGGTAACTGGGAATGGTGCTGCGTGGGAAGGGAGAAAGATAAAGCTAGAGAACTGGTTGCACTCTACGGTTGTATCTGCTAAACTAACATTTTTTCTTTGGAACAAAATGTTATAGAGCACTAAGAAGAGAGCACAAAGAAAAAATAACAAATTGAAGTGGAAATAAGAAGAGCACTTGTAGTTATCGAAAATTATTGTTACTGGGGCAGAAAGATTTCCGAATGGTTATAAAAATGTTTAAAAATATACATAGAGTTGTATACGTAGAGTGACAGACTGTCAACAGTGTCAGTAAATTGGATCCACATAATATGATTTGATAAAATAGTCTGAAAATCAGAGCTAGTGTTATGTATTGATACTGAGATGAGCGTTTTTCTAAATTTATGACATAATTTTTTTGATGAATCCTGTGTCTTTAATGTCGAATAAAGCCAATTTTTTTTCATAAAGACCGCAGAACCACATGTTGGCTGCAATCCTCTGATTGCTGTTCTTCTTGGGAAATTATTTTGGCTCATACCCCACAGTGGAAGTCCGATAAATGCCCACATCCCCACATGCCTACTATTACAAGTCACCCTGAACTTTTCCCAGTTATATAAAGTGTACGCAACCATATTCCGTGAAGGTTGTCCATTTTGTTGTCGTTCAGTGCCAAGTTTCTGCTACCTTGGAGTAACTTCGGAAACTATGAAATAGAAGCATTTATGTAACAGTATGTTCGAAAATAAGTTACGGTTTTGGCGTGTGTGCGGACACGTGAAGGTTTATTTCTGTGTCTGATATGTCGCTCTATCGGCGAGATCTAAAACAATCTGTAAACAAATCTGTGCAATGCTTTAAGGAAAATTGACTTTATTCATTCAATGGAAAGTAAATCTGCCCTACCTATACTTACTACAGAAATGAGTCTCAAAACGTCGATCGCATATGTAGCTCTGAAAAGGAATTCAGCATGGCTGAAATGGAACAGCTATGGTTATATTAAGACCCATACAAGAACTTCGGATGGGTTGCTATCTCAATTAAAACTGAGAAATACCGTGGATGACCGCTATGACTTTCCGATGCCTTTAGCAGATCTAAATCTTCTGACTTTAAGGCTGTCTATACGACCTTAACTTTATTAATTTCTTTTATCATTTCACATCAAGAAATTTTGTATCACACAGATCGTAAACTTGCCAAATAAAAATACTTTATATACTACCTACCTTTCCAATTTCTCAGTCAATGAACCCAAGTCAAAGGTTCTCAAGGGCGTCTCATCGAGAATATTAAAAGATATTTCTTCATCGCTAATGTGTGGAATATTCTCCAGTATCGTGCAGCCCGTAGATTCTGTTTTAACCTTGGCTTTTTCTGAACTTTCGCCCTCGCAAGGTTCAAAGGTGGTCATGGCAAATATCACACCGCCTTTGTTAAGCCGCTATTGTTTATCCAATGGGGATCTGTAATACGCTATATGGTTACTTATGGTAATAGTTTTAATTATATGACACAGGTGTTACTCACGCTTAATTTTAGTAGAAAACTGCTACTATAGTTTCGATTGCATTTGACGATCTTTTTCAAGATTGGAGTACTAGCACGCGGGCTCGTCTCGCATAGCACTATAATGTTTTTTCTCTTTTTTCTCAAGATGCACAGTTACCTTGAATAGTCTGATCTGACAAGTGATCCATCAACGAAGTTGTGCTTCATTATTTTTTTGATTTCTGAGAAATATTATCTTAATCTTTATAATCAATCAGATTGAATAGGTATCTTCTGGGTGTTTAATCATCAGGCGAGACAGTGGTTAAACTAGATTTTTCTATTCAAAATAAAAAAATGATCAATAAAGACTGTTACTCTAAAAACATTGAAAGTTACATGTAATGATTAGATGGAAAGGATATGACGCATTGCCGATCTATAAATATGTTATCGTTTCGTATATCTCTGTGAAATTAATTGCACTGACTATAAAGTGGGTGTAGATAGGTATTCTTGTATTCTTGTAACAGCAATTACGATGTACCATGCAAACGTGCATTCCAGACTGAGCTACGGGATCATACTATGGGGCAATAGCATCGCAGCGAGTGACCTGTTTATTGTCCAAAAAAAGTTTATACGCATACTAGCCAACATAGACCAGACTGATAGTTGTAAGCCCTATTTTAAAAAATATAACGTTTTAACAATGGCATCCTTATACATTTTAGAGATCTGTAAATTTGTTCGTAACAATTCTCATTTATATAGAACACGGCGAGCTATTGGTATCAATTCAACACTGCGATACGGAAACCGGTTGTTGTTACCTACGTCCCGACTGCAGATGCACTCATCTGCTACATTAACTATGTCAGTCAATATTTATAACAAATTGCTACCGGAATTGAAAAATGAGAATGACATACCATTTATTAAAAAATTGAAACAATTCCTAATCTGTAAAGCATTTTATACAATAGACGAATTTTTGACTGATAAATTATAATTATTATTGTGTAAAATTATTCTAATATTATCTTTGACATTTTATATTTAATATTGACATTTGCATTATTTTATTGATTATTTTCTATGGACATGCAAATTGTAATTTTATTATTTATTGTTGTTTTCGTTTAAGGTAATGTAATGTTATTTATTAATTTTAATTAATCCGGAATTGTTGAGTTTTTGAGTCGAAAGTGAGTAGTAGATTTTATATAATTTATAGTCATGTTAATGTTTTTTTTTTACCAAATTATTATTGACATAAGTGACCACTCTCACTCGAATATGCAGTGCCCGACAGGGTCCATACTGAACTTTGTACCTTAACTTTGTTATTAACATCCTGTACTGTATGGAAGCATGAATAAATGAAATGAAATGTATGCATAATATAGATAATATTAAGATGTATGTTTATGGAATTTAATGGCGTTATTTCAGCTGTGTCTGATTTGGACGACAAAAGAGTTTTATTAGCATAAACTTGTGTTTGATTAGTTACTGATCTACTCCTCGCTGTCTGATATTATTAAAAAGACAGTATAGGATTACATAGAGTGATCTATCTCTGAATAGGTACCGTCGGCGGCAGACAGGTATCCACAGTACGACACCGACGTGACGGTTCGACGCACGTGACAGAAGGGGAGGAATTAAATTAAAGATTATACTTTTTACAACGTCTATTCTCGTCAATAGCGTAGGGCGAACTGCCCTCATAACATCTCATTTATTTTGTCTCTAACTTGTTTTAATATTTCACTCAGTTCAATATATTAGTTGTTTTTTTTTTATAATATCATTTTCACTTATTTTTTGTCTATTGTGGGGGTGAGTTTTCCAATCCACTTCTGATGACAGAAGGGGAGGAATTAAATTAAAGATTATACTTTTTACAACGTCTATTCTCGTCAATAGCGTAGGGTGAACTGCCCTCAAAACATCTCATTAGTTAACACCTACAAAGTGCTACTATATTCTATGGCATTAGCTACTTTTCATACAAACTATTAAGTATCTATGGCGTAGGACCCTTTTAGTAGTAACTATCAGGTATTCTACGGCAAGAGGCGCTAACACACGCGTGAAGCACCAGTCACAGTAATCCTCCTTATCATTGTGTTAGCTCCATCTTCAGCAGATGTTAGTCAATTAGTACATTGTTCCCCTGACTTAAGAGTAATATTTCTTTGTTGCAGTGCATGCGGGATTACGTGACATATGAAGTGTGTAATGGCGCGTACGAGGTGTCCTGCCCCGACGCGCGGTGTCGCGTGGGCGCCGCGCTGGCGCTCGAGGAGATCGCGGCGCTCGTCGAGCCCGCGGTCATGGAGAAGCACCTCAAGTTCCGCCTCAACCACGGTCAGTGTCATGTCCCGTTAGTACGTTTACACGCGTAACGTGGCATGTACGCCACGTAACGTACACGTACGTTACGTGGAGTACATGCCACGTTACGCGTGTTTAAAAGATTGCTGCGCGTACGAGGCAATCTCAGTCTCGGATATCTTTTGGATTCTTCTTCATCAAGTCTAATGATACGCGTAATTTCAATAGTTTTCTCTGAGTTTGGCCAGGATGCTCCTGTAGGAAGTGTGTATGTGTGTTTCTATGTAAGACTCAATTGAGATTCTGAGAGATTGATTCACTCACAGCACAAGTTCGGGCTCCGAGGGCAAAAACAGAGGTCATGCGATGGTTTGCATTGCATTGATTTGATGTCTGATTATCCCCATTTGGCCAGATTGATCCCACTGCGGCCTCCCGCACCCTCTTCTAGGTGATCCTCAGAGAGTTAGTGATGGTGAAAACGATGATGCTTTACAAAAACAAACGTATACTCCACTCTTTATATTTATTTGAGCTAAGTGCAAGTTTCATGTTTGAAATTCAAAACAAAACGGCTCTTATCGCAATTCCGATGTTATCACAAAAATTGCATACTAATGATACATGCAGTTCTTTTCGGTTTCATAACGTAACGATATTGTACGCGGGCCTTATGCAACCAGTATAATGCATGCTAGCTGCATTCATACAGACAATAGTATCCGAAACGCAATAAGCCTCGTATCTAGAGGCAATGTTTAAAAATAGAATATCACTGTATTTTCCGTCGAAACGTACTTACAACATACTGGGCAATTTATGTCTTACTACAAAAGTTTTACGCACATTTTAGACAACGTTTAATGTGGTTAGGCAATTTAGGTTTGGTCTGTGTATGTATTTGCCATTGTAGTTGACAATTGTCTTACCATAAAATAGCTTATTATTTATCTAAGGTTTGACCATTTTCGTAATAATAAGAGGCATTAGATCATCTGTAGGACACAGTGCAATTTAAATTCAAAACTATTTATTTCGGAAAACATGATCCTCGACTCGTGTTTTAAAACCTGTTTTGCGCATTTTGACTCAGTAAAAAGAACATTTAATTTTAATAACAGTGCGTGTGTTTCCATAAAAGCGAGCACTTATCGCGGACCTGCCACTTATCCAGACAGGTACACGTACTTTCTGCTTCCGCACCGTTGCACTAAGTGGTGTTATTATTCTGCTGTTTACATTAAATGTTTCAATACGAAGATAGGAAAAAGATTCATCAAACTTTTATTTCATGCAACTTATCTGATCTACTATAGAGATATTGTGAGCCCAAAAATGACAGTTATTGTATTTCGTGGCTAAGTTTAATGCCTTCAGGCTCTATCTTTACACGTATGTGTCTACCTGAACTCGAATGGAAACTGGAAAATGGGTCGAATTTTACTCAGATACAAGATTGAGGTGACAGAGTGGGGATACGTTCGTAGGTAAAATTCGATGACGTATTTGTGAATCCATCTACTCTCTCTGGGAAATTATGTGGTTATGATCCGCAGTTCCCTATTTTAAGGCCGCTTAGGTTAAAAGGCCGCTATAGGTACAGACTACAGACACAAGCTTTGATTACAGGCACACCGGGACCGATGAAACTAAATAAAAGCCTATAAAAATGCGTCGTGCCGGCCGGCGGCGCGGGCGGTAGGCAAAGTTAACATTACGCAACGCAACGGGTTGCGTCACCTCCCTTTGCCTATTGGAATCCACGAAATGTCGGCCCAAATCTGGGATAAACCTCGGTTATGACGTCGGAGCCGCTAATCCGCTGAACGACCTGAAACGACGGTTTATCACGTTTCTGTACCATCTATGATTATGTATAAGGTATAAGTCACCGAGGATGTTCTATAACGGATATGTCATAAAGTTGAAGCCATGATGGCCTAGTGAGAGAATGCTCGCCTTACAAAAGTGAGGCGCGGGTTTCAACCCGCGCGAAAGAAAATGTCGTGAGTTGAGGCAACCTACATACGCATAAGTATAAGAAATTCGACAGCCTATGTGTTTACACTAACCCGCACTGTGGCATCGTGGTGAAAACGACTCTAACGCCGTCGTGAGATATTTTATTTTATAGGACATGTATATTCAAAGGCGACAGTGCATAAGGTTGACCCTTCAACTTTGCAAATGTTATAGAAACTATAGCAAGAATGTAGTCCCAAGCATAATTTGAAATTAGTGACATTTAAACTACTTCAAGTGACATAAGATTAGATTTCCACTAGAAGTCGACGAGTGAGTTAAGCCGAACCTTATTCATCCATATCCCTTGCATAGTCTGGCTGTAAGAGGTATTGATAGAAGGTTGACAAACAAGGCGAAAGGTCACGCCGCATACTTGCGAACGGTATTCCGAAATTGGTTCCCTTGCGAGCTGTGATAATAGGCATATGTTATTCGTACAGAGGTGTCAAATTGTTGTAGGATTCTTGCTAAGACCCCTTGGGAAAGTAGGAATTTGTACTTTATTGTAATTTTTTTTCTGTTTCGATATAGTAGGCTTTTTATATCTCTATGTGATAAGGTTCTTCTGAGATGTCTTGTCGTACAGAGGGGTTAAAACACTAGCAGAAGATCGCGAGGCACGGAAGTTGCTCCATCGACAAGAGCCGCGCTCTTAAATTATGATGATGGGGTGGTAAGGAAAATTTATCAGATTTTTTCGTGGTACAATTACGTTTGCCGGTAGCTGACCTTATTGAAGTGTGCCCCGGCGTCTCGTCTCTCTGACTCCCGCGCATACCAATATTTCGGCTTTTGCGCAGTGTTCTGCGCATAACTTCCCATCCGCCGATTTGTGTGGCGCTTAGTATTCTAGCTACCCGTCCCGACTTCGCTTAGGTATGATTGTTATAGCTGCAAACCTTCTCGTTGAAAAATAGTGTAGTTCTGTCTGTATGTGTATATACATACAGACAGAACTACACTATTTTTCAACTTAATTAATATGTTGTGATGTGATGTCGAACAATAGACCTCGGGACGACACATCTTTTCACTAATTCTTCATAAGACTATATCTCGATTCGCTCTTGACCGATTTGGTCCATACTCGCAAATCTTATTCAGATTTAGATACTCAACAATCTTGCCAAATATAATCGAAATCGGCTGATAAATAGCGCGACAGCAAAGTTGTAAATGAAAACAAGCTTTACAAAGCGCTCAATTTTGAAGGCTTGATAGATTTAAAGTAACAAAAAATATAGCTGTCTCTTTGATTGCGATCTATTAGACAACGAAAGCAACACTTTAAAATTATATTTAGAGCTGTCAAAAAGGCTTATTCCCAGTGTTACTACCAATCTTACTACCAGTACGATTACTTACTTACGATTTTAGACTTTTGCTGTCTCTGCAAAAGTGAAAGAATCAATTCAACAAAATCTATGTTTCTGATGACAGATGTCAAACTTCACAAAAGTGAAAGAATCTATCTCGTCGAGTGAAAAGAGTACTTAATGCACAAGAAGCGACGAATGGAGATATATCATTTTTAAGTTTGACAGCTGTCACTTTGACACCTGTCATACAACTCTAGCATGACAGGTCATATTTTGTTTCTCTTTCTTATTTCAGTTTTACGGTAGTAACACGGGTAATTTATTTTTACTGTTCTAACAACTTTCAACAGCAGTAGTATCAACGGTAATTCATTTCCCGTACTACTGGTAGTAAGATTGGTAGTAACACAGGGAATAAACCGTCAAAAAGCCTTTGAAATTGATTTTAATATGTAGATAAAATTCCTAGCTTTTATCGGCATAATTTCAAACTCTACTTCCCTCTAACGAACAGCATATCGCTATGTGGTTTGGTTTCACCATGTCGATACGTTATATTCCGCTCGCGTGCACATCGAAGGCATGTTACAGTTATGTTTTTTTCTAAATTGTAGAGTTCATATTGTGAGGATATTGCCTAATCATTTGTGTTCGCGATGGGTATCAAAATTTATTCAGCATTTGAAAAATGGCTCTAGTAGGTAGAGCAATTTCCGGATTGTGCGTTTATTTATTATCTTTTTCACTTTCATGGCAACTGAATAAATCGTATCTCATACAAAATTGCAACTTAGAATCTACAATATATAACATAGCTGATTTTTTGTCGAATTGCGGTTTGACCCCATAGTAAAAGTTGTTCATATTAATGATCTGAATAACCCCGTTTCCGCTTAGTATACTCTATGCAAACAACCCTGTATACATGGAAAGCGTATGTTATTGATTTATCGCTAGACAGTACAGTAAGAAAGATGCTATTTATAAAAATGATAAACACTATCGATCAGTAAATCACAAGAACCTTGATAAGAGCTCAATGTTAATAATTAAATGTTTAAATAAATAATAATAAATGTACAAAGTAAGGAAACGGAACCAGGCCCTAGAGGTCGCGCGGCTGCCCTTTACATTTTCGTTTATTCCTTCCTACGTTTGCTTATGGAAGTGGCGCCTTTTATTGCACCTTATTTTGGGATTTTATCACAGGAAACCGTGACTTGATATTAAAGCTTTATATTAAATTGGAATGACAAGCGTCAGAGGCATAAATCTTCTAAAGTAAAAGTGCAAAAATAACTGTTTAAGACGCGTTCACACGTGCGAATATGAGTGTTGCAAACGCGAACGCTTTGTTTTTAACCGATTTCCAAAAAGGAGGAGGGTTTATATCGTCTCGAGGTTAGCGGCCATGTAAAACTGTTTCAATAGTCACTGAAAATAGCGGCTTGTTGTAACAAAAGCATACGTCATAATTATTTTTTGGAAAAAAATAGCATGACCGACTTCACCCGTGCGAGTCATTTCATAGTATAAAACAAAGTCGCTTTCCGCTTTCTGTCCCCATGTATGCTTATATCTTTAAAACTACACAACGGATTTCGATGCAGTTTGTTTTAATAGATAGAGTAATTCAAGAGAAATGTTTATATGTATAATACACCTGTGCGAAGCCGGGGCGCATCGCTAGAACGCAAATATTATGCACGGATCGATGTAACATTTTTCACATTATTGTTAGTTAGCAAAGCTAATATGAAAACAATTCTATTCCAGTTTTAGCAAAGCCGCCGTGTAAGTTTCAGTTTCAGATAAAACCAAATAGTAAACTTTTTTCAATAACCATTGCTTCCACCACGCCGCGCGCCGTTAGGGGTAATATTTAAAAAATTATCCGAGTTCTCTTTTGCAAGTTTCTACACCATCATCATCAACAGCGTTTGATGGCCCACTCCTGCCCCCCGACCACCTAAGCAATAGCAATCGTTTATGATTTCATTTTAGTCATTTGGCACCGCCTATGTGACGTTAGCCATCAAAGTTGTTCATTCAACGATTGCTTTCGCAATCCGCGCAAAGCAATTGATGGCTAACGTCACATAGGCGGTGCCAAATGATTAAAATGAAGTCATGAACGATTGCTATTACGATTGCTATTGCTTAGGCGGTCGGGGGGGCTGGACATAGGCCTCACTTTGTTTAATCTATTAAAACAAAAATATAGTTTTCAATGTTCGCCAGTACCATACACATAATGCAATTACATATCAAGCTACGCGACAAACTCACTTACGTGTGCATACGGCTTAAGAATGGCGAAATAAAAAACTCGCTCAAATATTTCGCAAAATTGAAACGCCGTAACCTTTGCGGGATCACAAATTCTTTGCACAAGCGATTCCTTGAAAAGGCAGGAACTTGGAAAAGGGAAAAGTTCGAACAATGCCCGCCGCAGCGGGGCTTCTTACAATTACACCGAGTTTCCAGAAAAAATAGGAATTCCTGCAAACGCGCGTGCGAGCAACATCTGGGGACAGGGTTACCAGATGGGGAAATCAAAAAGTCCGTAGAAAGTAACTTTGTACAGGCCGGATGGCTAGCCCTGGTGTCAAATGTAATCTTGTTAAGATTCATTGAGAACGGTAGGTAGGTACGATACTTTATTACGATAGAGAATTAGAGCTTGGAGCCCGGTAGCGACCAAGCTTAGTCAATTATAAATTCTCTTCTTTGTATTAAGTCCTACCGCGACTGAGAAAAGCCTAAAAATGTGAAGGTCTCGGGACAAAACCTGGTGTGGTAACCCTATCTGGAAAGGACGGAGACGGTCGAATGACTGAATGGTAATGGAATATTTCACGGCGAAAAAGAAAAGAAAAAGAAAACTGTCTCGTTTTAGTGAAAATACTTTAGGTAGTCAAAGGCTGTTGGTCGGATAGGATGCGATACGACAGCGTAATCGAATGAAATCGCTATCATTCGGTTCGATTGCTGAAACAATCCCTATGTTATAATTTTGACGTACCTTACGACATTAGTTCCCAACGAGTAACTGTCACACTGTTCTGTATGAGTGTGTGTGTGTGTGTGTGTGTGTCTGTGGCATCGTAGCTCCCGAACGGATGAACGGATTTTGATTAGGTATCTTTTTTTTTTGTTTGGTGAATTAGTCGGGAGTGTTCTTTAGATATTAAATTAAAGTATTAAATCTTTAATTTTCTTACACTACAATTTAAATTATAATAAATATTAAATAACTATTTGGCAAGTAGAATACATCAGTAGAATCGTAGAGAGCTAGGGTAGCTCGGGTGGTAGAATCCGTAATATGATATGTTTCATCAAAACCTTTTCAGCCGTTTCAGTTTCAGCTCTTTTGTTACCTTAATCTTATTGTAATCTTATTGCGTTTGTTATTTTTTTTTATTTATATCTTGTTTAATCCGGAAATCAATCACATTTGTTGATTATAAACGTAATTGAAAATCTACCATATCTCTGCGTGTCAGAAACAGACTGGATTAGTGATAAAGACTGTTGTATTAAAACTATGATAATGAGATAAACAGAAATCGACCTTGACTCGATAAAATAAATATAGCTCCCTTAAATAGAGTAAGCGACAGTGTTAGTGTCGTCGGTGTCGTAGGACGTCCTCTATAGGCTTAAAATGTAGGCTTCCCCTATAGAGCTTTAATAAGACCGGTTAGGAGCAGCTCTTCAGACTGCTTAGATCTTGAGGTTTTAATGAGGTCTTCAGGTTTACCTTGCGGGTGGACGTCCTACGCTGCTAAAGCAATATGAGAACCACGCTGTCTCACGCGGCGGTTGAGAGGGTGTACATTTTTACGTCCATCTTTGCGAATGTATCTCAAATTTTGACTGCCTCGGTGGCTCAGTGGTTAGTGACCTCAGATCTTTGATCAACAAGTTTTCTCTGATCTGTGTTAGTGACCCTGACTTCTGAATCGAAGAAGCATGGGTTCGATCCCCACCCAGGGCAAACATTTATGTGATGAACATAGGTAGTTGCTCTGTGCCTGGGTGTTATTTAGGTACTATCTATATGAATTTAAAATATGTATATGTAGTTAATTAGTCTCTGGCAGCCATATCACAAGCTTTGCTTAGTTTGGGGTCAGATATTTATTTATTTCTTTCTTCTCTGGCCGTGTGTAGGTTGCCCTGCCTACGATGTCCTTCATAGAAAAGTCTGTGTCGTGAAAATCCATCTTCGAAAATATATCTTACGTAAGATATTCATATATATTCATATTTTTATTTGCAAGAATGTAGGGTAAGTACATGGTACTGGTCTTAAGTTAAAACTACTTATATCTAGTATCACTACATCCAACTCTGATGGAGCATGCAAAATAGAAACTATAAACTCATTAATACTCATTAAACCATTCAATTAAATTTTACAAAATTATCAAAATACAATGTTAATATAATGTACATAAATTACCTACTTATTTTAATTTTATTGTATTTTTTTAGCTTATGTCAGCGGTCGAAAATTTTAATCTACGAGCCTTGAGGTCATCTCGAGGATGATAATATAATATTACAAAGGTAAAAAAAAATATGAAACAAGTTTACGAACTCTCCTTGGTTTTATTACCTGCTATGACCGTGGTACACCCACAATACATGGTATTGCTTTGAAAAGGACAGGAACCTATTTTTAGTATATTCACTTCAAAAGTGAAATTATTTATTTAATTAAAACATAATTAAGGGCGGCTCACATACGGTACGGGAACCCTTCGTGCGCGAGTCCGACTCGCACTTAGCCTATTTTTATCGCGATTATCGAAGTCCGCGCTTGACTTGCTCTTGCCTTGGACTCAGAGGTAAATCATAAATCTCGTGTCACAATGTTTGTCCTCAATGGACTCCTAAACCACTTAACCGATTATAATAAAATTCGCACACCATGTGCAGTTCGATCCAACTTGAGAGATAGGATAGTTTAAATCTCAAATTATAGTCGCAATTTAATTTATTTAGCCACAGCAACGCGTGGCCGGGTCAGCTAGTATCCTATGATTATAAACTACTTTTATAGTGGAACCAACTGCGCAATCGTGAATTAAATCAGCTGTTCCACACACTTTGATAGTGCCCTCTTATCATTAGAAGGTCCGCCACCTGGTTTGCCTTTTTTCTTTCTTTTCTCTCCATAATATTATTTATCGCCAAAATTGGCTACGTCAGTACAAAATTGGAATCATCATCATCCACAGCCTTCTTTAGGCCCACTGCTAGGTATAGACCTCTCTCTCTTTTAGTGCCATCTGCCTCGGTCCTATCAAAGAAGATATAATAATGCTACGGTCTTATGTCAGTCATGTCCAGGAAAAAATTGGAATAGTACGCTCGAATTCCTGTACCTATACTATTTTTACCGAATTCCAAAAAGGAGGAGGTACTATGTTCGTATGTATGTATTTTTTGTGTATGTTCATCAATATTTTCGCCAATTGTGAACCAAATTAAAAATACATTTTTAGTTTGAAAGAGTATTCTTACGAGTTGATCCCATTTAAAATTTATCGACATCGGCTGAGCCGTTTTTGATAAATCAACAAAAATGTTACATCGATTTGTGCAAAGTTTTCGAATTATGTACACGGTAGAAGTCGGTGTTGCGATTTTTTTGCGCAAAATAATGAATAGATAATTGCTGATTTTTAAAAAAACCATTCGACCGGTTTCAATAAAATTTACATTTACAACATTGTAAAGAAAACCACTGAAGTCAACATCCTCAAGATCAGAAGTCGAGGAAACAAACTTGGCAATTCTTCGGAACACCATCTTTGTAAACGCAACAAACACAATACAATGTGCGATAATTCACACATTGTGATGTTTGTAGTGTTTATGGTGAAACATTAGTCGAACAACAATTTTATTACATTTTATCACACATTTTTAAACGACGTCGAGTCCGCCAATACCCACCCTTCATGGGTAGGCCTACGTCCTGCAGTGGACTATTAAAAGGCTGGTACAGTACAGTACAGTACAGAGTCCGCTAATATAACCCAATATTGATGATTCTTTTCTGTTTGGTAGATCATACTTCAATAATGGTCCCATTTAAATTTTACCGAAATAGGCTGAGTCGTTTTTGAAAAATCAACATTAATGTGAAAATTACTATATTAATTCATCCGCGCGAACTTTATTGCATTTTGTACACGGTTATCGAATTTTTGCCATTTTTGGCGAAAAATAATTATGTCAAAATGTAATTTGTCTGTAAAGACAGGTATGAGATCAATCAGTTCAAAAATAAAAGGTTATAAAAAGAAATAGTTGGGCAGGCGAGTCAAGATCAGGCGTGGAGTCAGGGGCGGGCGTTGGCTTCGCGGCTCTTAACACAAAACAACGAATATGTAGAAGGTAAGCTTCATACAAGCTACGCACGCACACATTCATGGACGCACAAATGTTGAGTTGACGACTTCAAATACTGCGGCTCATGCGTGCTCTCCTTGTCATGAATGGAACAAGGGAGACGAGGCCTAGCAAATGGTCGACAGTGTCGACACAAACAGGTTATGAGGTGTGTTGGCAACAACTGCACAACCACTAGTGTAACACTTGGCGTGCAATCGTTAGCTCGTGTATCCAAAGAAGAAATTCGACGTTGTGACATTTGTGAATGCACCAACCTGCACTGGGCTTGTTTGGTAGATATAGGCTTTCGTAGGTATAGGTCCCGGCACGTAAGTTGAACAAAAAAAATATCACTCTCTCCCTTTCGTTAGCAAAGAAAACAAAAGAGAGGTAGCTATGGTTGGTTTATGTTTATGGTTTACGTTCAAGTTGTTTGCCGGCTACTATAGGCAGTTCAGCAGTAGACTATTAATTAGATATGTAGTACTAGCATAGCTAGTACTATGAATTACTCGTATGTTGACACGTACATTAATTTGATGAAATAAACGAATATGAATAGCCGGCGCAGCAGTGTGCCGATGGTTGGTGATAACGATGTCTCAAGTGTAGCCACATACTTTACGCTCTCGTTGCTTCAGCGCAGTATTACACAACCGTCCATGTCATTTACACATTTCCTTGCATCAAATGGCTGTCTGGAAGAAATTGTTTTTAGCGTGTGAAGTCTACTTTTTGTGTTTTTCTTCTGTTACTTTTGTTCCTTATTGTGGTGGCAATAAAGTGTTGGTGATGTATCGTTTACCTTCTACTCCTGGGTGTTTTGTGCTTGTGCGGCCGTTGCAGCGGCCGCGGCGGATCCACGCACGGCCGGCCGCGTCGACGGACGCGCTCCATAAATCGCGTGCAACTGCCTATTTATAGCCAATATCGATTTATGTTCAGTTGCTAACCGACACAATGTCAGACATTTTTTGTTCAATCTGGAATTTTTCAAATTGGAGCAAATGTGTACCTTCTAGATAAGCGTGCAACCTAAACTGCTTATAGAGCACACTCTGTAGAGCAGCTCTAAGATCAGTCATATCAAAAATCAAACGCGAACTGGAATAAAAAAAAAACAATTCGATAAAACACTGATTACAATTACAAAGTAGTAATGATGTGAAGACTACATATTACAGTCCTCTGCGGTTCCGTAGGATTGGCATAAGTTGTAATAAGCTAGCTAGAACATAAGCTTTCAATTTACACTAGAAGCATATTCATAAAGGATTCCTTTCACTTAACACTTCCGCAAAATGTCCTTCTCGCAATATGTTCTCAAATCGTCTCTTTCGCATAATGTCCCATACGCCACATATCTACTTCAATTCCTTATACGAATCAGCGAGAACTTTATGAAGCTAATAGAACAAGCTTTTATATAAGCTTTATTTTGCACTCAATTTATGCATAAATTAATCAATATGTGAAACCGAACATATAATTATTAGTCCAGCTCATTTGTTTCCCAAATCGAGTTAAAATATGAAACACTAATTGGTTTCGTTTAATTGATTGCAACAGTAGCGGCCAACGTTCGCCCCTGACTTTAATAGTGGTCTTGACACACCAGGGAGCTATATTCATACATTTATTAGTCGAATAAGGTAGCATTGTAAATAGTATTCTTATACGATTTATTTGCAAAATGGCCAATTATCAAATATGGTCTTTTCAGATTGTCTGTTGTCAGTGACGACTGTGAGTCTTGAATTGACTGATTCTCAGGATAGCTAATTAGTTCTAGCGAAAGAAAATTATATTATATCCCTACCGAGCCCACAAAAATCATTTAAGTGACTTTGTATTACTTGTGGCTCTTTTCTAGATTCATTTATTTAGAAATGAGTACCTAATTCGATTTGACAAAAATCAACATTACATTCTTTACATTCAAATGTTGAGAATTTTTTATCTAAGAATCAGATATTGCCAGCATTTTCTTTTCTAAGCATTACATATCTGTAGAAGTCGTTATTTTGAGAATTAAACATTTTTGTTAATTATCAGTTTACAAAATCTTTATTCTTTTTTTATCTGTAGAAGTCGTCATTTTGAGAATCAAACATTTTTGTTAATTATCAGTTTACAAAATCTTTATACTTTTTTCATCTGTAGAAGTCGTCATTTTGAGAATCAAACATTTTTGTTAATTATTCGTTTACAAAATCTTTATACTCTATTTTTTTTTCTAGTGACCATGTTTTTCAATATTTGGATTTGTACAATATATTATTTAAGTTAGTAGACCCGCCTACCATTCTGAGACGGGAAGTATCCATTCTACGTCTAAACCTTTTACAAAAACACTGTGGAATTTTCTCGTGAATTCGCAACAGCATCTTTTACTTATTTCGCCGCCAAAATCCTCAAATTGGCACCCCAGGCCAGGCTTCCAATAAAATGTCCCCGAGATCGTTTTCCTTTACGGGTTCCAAGTCTTGTGATTAAACTTGGCACAATTGTACAGTTTCCAGTTCCGCGGAACTGAACCAAATTATAACTTTGTCATTTTTAAATCGATCGCGCGAACAACTCGACCTCTCGACTTCCTCGGAATTTTTGAACTTTTAAGAATACAATTACTTTTGATGTGGCTTACTTTATGGCTATTGATTGCAGTAATAGCGAGTAAAGAATGAACATCGCCTCTTGGAAAGATAATGAATTAATCGGCTGCTTACGTTTTTGTAGAGAGTTATCTCTAACTCATTTATTTTAAACAACATAGCGCTACTTTCGGCCACCTACTCGCCTGATGGAAAGCGAAGTTGTAGCCTAATATGGAGTACTGTACCAGCCGTTTTTTTTAATAGTCCACTACAGGACGTATGCCTACCCACGAAGAGTAAAGATAGAGTATGAGACCTAAAAAATACCTACCTATTCACTCTTGACTTGAAGATAAAATCATGAAAAGCAAAATGATGATTAGATTAAGCAGCGACAAACGTCACATGTGAACTAGCCGATTATAATAATAAAATAATAAATAAGATAAAAAGCCTTTATTGTTGCACTTTGAATTTTACAAGATATTTTTTTAATTTATTTGTATAATTTTTATTCCTTTTCCTTTCAAGTTGTACAACTTGTCTTCCGACAAAGGCCGTCTCCAAAGCCCTCCTCTCACTAGCCGATTATCTCTTTCCAAATGTCGAGGTTCATTATTAAGACGAGGCACCGGGCCGAGAAACACGAAAACGGCAAAAACGAGTACTTTTGAATGCGCGATGTGAGAGGATGAATGATATCGATTCAAATTTAAAAAATGTCATAGATAAGGGAAAATCTTAATAAATTGAATGAACCGGACAAAATTTTGAAAAGTAACCGGCTTTATTAAAAAAAAAATAAAACAAATTGCTCACCAAAAAAATTTTAGTAATTCGAATGCTCAGAATTATCAGCGACAACACCCCATTATTTTTTACGAATAAAATAGCCAGATCCCTTTTCTTTATTATAAACCGAGAATTTTTTTTTTTTAAATTGTATATTATGAGTAATTAATTAAAAACTCAATCAAATCTCTTCGCGCCTACTCTAGTTTAGCTTTTACTCTACAGTGTTTGCTCAGAATATTTGATCCGGCACTATCTGGGCCGCCGCCGCCGTACCGGTGCGACGTTGCGACTCCGACGAGCGCATGATTCGCTCAGCGTCGGGCTGGCAACGCCGCAAAGTACGGACGGCGCGAGATGCGTGCTGTTTGTTTTTGGTTATTGTCTTCTAGGTACTCTGTGCGACGACAACCGAGTAATTTACTTCAGAATTATTTTCAAAATTATAAGTTAGACTTTAGTGTACTATATTATATTGTAGCTTTAGAACATTATTATAGTAGGTAGTAAGTTAGGTACTTAGTATTTTTATTTGGTAGTGTGTAAATAGTAGTGAACAAGTGTGCATAGAAAATGGGGAGGAAAAATAAGCGGAAAGAATTGTTTTTACAAAAACGAAAAAGAAAACCTAAAAAAAATGACGGAATGTTTGGGTAAGTCGAATTACATATATAATAAACTTGCAATAAATAGTTGCACTCTAATGCCCTAATAATAAAGTCTATATTTGGCAAATACACATTCGTCTACAGATTATGGATTATCACATTCTTACTACCTAGGTACTTCAATTTTTCTGCATTTACCTATATTTACAATTTTTTTAGGTCAAAAAAACGGAAACTGCAACCTGACGATTGTCAATCCACATCCTCAACAGGGCCAGTAGATAGAGAGTGAGTCCATGCCAAGTACCTATCTATCATGTCAGCAATCAATTTAAAGTATCTAGTAATAATACTCCGTCTATTCTTTATTTTCAAGTGTGTACCTACTAAGATTTGTCTGTACAAACTAACCATACTGTAGGAAACAAATATCAGAACAAAAAGCTATGGAGTCGTCTCTTGATATTTTAGAAACCTATCTAAAATAATGATATTTATTAGGTGATGTTCTATCACCTAATAAATTTAACTTTTTAATAATTATATAATTACATCATTTTATTTTGTAGCCACCCAGAAATATCACCAACATACGCAGAGTTACACAACGTGTTGCCGACATCTGGGGATTCAGAGGAAACGGTAAATTTAAACACTTTTTTTAAATTATCACGGTTATAGTATTGTCTTTTACCGACTTCAAAAAAGAGGAAGTTGTCGATAGGGTTATTATTTTTTCTTCTTTTAAATAAACGAAATTAAAATTATTCTCCCTGCTTTATCACAAAGATTTTCCAGGTATTTAGTGAGTAGTTAGTACCTATACCTCCGCCACTGTACTCCATTTTGTACATGTCTAATTCCTTTAATAGTAATGTAAGTAATTTAATTTCAGTTAAAAGAACCAAATCCTGAAAATGAAGAGTTACAAAATGTGTTGCCCACATCAGAGGATTCGGTGGAAACGGTAAACTTAAGTACCTTTTTAAACTATCGCGATTATTGTCTTGTCTTTTTACCGACTTCAAAAAAGAGGATGTTGTCGATTTGGTTATATTTTGATCAGATTCATACAGAAATACCCGACTTGGGGCATCGAGTAATAGATGTTAATCATTTTACATCACAACTAATACAACTCTCTCAACATGAATCTCTGTTTGACTGCGGATTAGCCTCAATGAAATTAGTTTCTGAACATCGAATTGGATTACAATCGGAATTTACATTTGTCTGCTCTATGTGTAATTATAAAAACAAAATAAAATCATCTTTGGCTGATGTAAACAAAGATGTTGTTGCAGGAATAATGGCAGCAGGTTGTGGTCACGCGCAACTGAAGCAGTTTTCCGCAGCAGTAGGATTACCCATTATGTCTGAACACACTTACAATAAAATGCAGGACGATGTTTGTGACGATTGGGAAGAAACTGCCTGGGAGGAAATGAAAATAGCCGGAGAAAAAGAGAAAGAAGCAGCTGTTATTGAAGGCAGGGTTACAAAAGATGGCATTCCCATGATTGATGTCATTGTAGATGGGTGTTGGAGCAAACGCTCATACAGAACAAACTATGCTGCATTATCGGGTGCTGCAGCCATAATTGGCAGACGTTTTGGCCAAGTTTTGTACATGTGTGTCAAAAATAAGTATTGTTGTATTTGTGCCCGAGCTCAAAACAAAAAAGAAAGTCCCAAAGAACATGTCTGTTATAAAAACTTTGAAGGGGCTTCTACTGCTATGGAATCCCAAATAATAACTGAGGGGTTTAAACAATCCATTGAAATGCACGGTATAATATACGCGCGACTTATTGCTGATGGCGACAGTAGCACCTATGCCAAAATAATAAATGCTCGGCCATACCCAGGCTTAACAGTGTCAAAAATTTTCTGTCGGAATCATTTACTGAGGAACTATTGCAATAAGTTACAGCAACTTACTTCAGACACTCACTTCAACGTTACAGACAGGAAATATTTGACACAAGAGAAAATAATGCGCTCCAGGAAATATATTTGCGACGCTATAAAACTTCACAAGGAGAGCCAAAATACAGATGGTTTATATAAAGATATAAACGCATCTATTGGCCATGCCATGTAATGTATGTGAGTGTTTCTCTTTCCTTCACGACGTTTACATTATAGTAAAATACCCCTTTGTTCTACAACTTTAATGCTTATTATGAATTCCTCACCACTGTTCTTATAGAGCTGTGCTAGACCGCACTCGCACCTATCCTACCAAATATCGGTAAATAAATGATTTATATTTTAAACCGATTAACTAAATATTTTATTTCTGGCATCCAAACCCTTTTCTAAGTGTGTGAAGCACGATAAAAATAAGTTCATTGATTATGATACCTGTACATAATCAACATTAATTTGTATACAGGGTTATTTCTAATCAATTAGCATCCTTTTAGAGGTTTATTCTGTATATGTACATCAAAACTAACAACTTTTGTTCTGCAACATTTCTCAAAACTAACAACTTTTGTTCTGCAACATTTCTCAAAATTAAAAAAAAAAAGCTGTTCCATACATTTTGTTGCGGGTCACGGGTAGACTCACTATTCTACGGAGTGTCTACCCTTGACCACGGTTGATGCAACTCGGACGAAACGTCGGGATGATGAGTTATTTATTTATCTCGTAATTTCAGAGCGCGATAAGTCCCGTAGTATATAATAATAATGTGTTCAAATCGCGAAAGTTTAAAAACAGCAGTTGAAATAACCCTGTATTGTATGAAAAAAAAAAACATTAAAAAGATCAAAATAATTTTTGCCTTTTTTTTAAATTGTTGATTAAGGACAAGGCGACTCCATGATTATCTATGCTCTAGGCAAATTGAGTTGACGCGTGCCGCCGCCGCGCCGTTAGCAGCGCCACGTACGCTAGCCCAGCGTTGCCGCCCGCCGCTCTGGCGTGATCCTGTCAAGTGAGACCGCGTAAAATTTTGTCCGAGTGAAGGGTCGATGTCGATTTTGAAACTATAGTTTATCAATGCGTCACCTTAATTCGCGCGTACTGTACGGAGTTAGTGACTAATTGTTTCGTGGTGTGACTTCTCTGAACAGTTTTCAATGGAGATCGTTGTGAAAGCAAAGGTTGTTATGGAATGGAAAGAAAGTTGGTTTCATTGTTATAGATGATTGGCGTGCGTGAAGTTCAAAGGTCTCAGGCACACTGACTAGTTCGAAAATGTGGTTACGATAATTTTGACATGGAAGATAGGATGTATTTAAAAAAACATTTTATTATGAAGATCAGTAATTATTAAAACTGAATTAATTTAAGATGGGTATAACTTATTTGTGTTAGTCTGAGCCACAGCAAACATTTTCTTTGGTTCTCTATAATGTTGGTGCATAATGGAGAAACTTTTTCCGTTATTGAAATAAGAGAATAAAGTTTACAATTCAGTAATTACAGTTAAGTATACTGTACCAGCCTTTTTAATAGTCCACTGCAGGACGTAGGCCTACCCACGAAGGGTGTTTGGGCCATATCCACCCCGCTGGCCCAGTGCGGGTTGGTGGATTCACATACGCCATCGAATTTCTTCTACTGACGTATGCAGGTTGCTTCACGATGTTTTCCTTCACCGAAAAGCCAGTGGTGTGAAATTCCGTACATAAATTCCAAAGAACTCATTGGTACGGGACCGGAGATTTGAACCCACGACCTCACGATTGTAAGGCGGGTGTCACTACCTCTAGACCACCACGGCTTAGTTAAGTATGATTACGTTTAATTATTTTAACACTGGGCAAAACATGTGGAGTTAGCACTCATTTACACTAACTAAACCATATCGTTGACTGATTAGCAGTTTATTTAGACTCTATGGCCCAGACCTCTCTTTCCCCAATCTTCTATATTTACGAGTAAACATATTATTTATCAGGAATATAATAAGAGCGTGTCTCTTGATTCAATACTAGAAAAGCAAGTCGTCGCGGCCTCTACGGAGAAACTTGGATCCGCCTCACAACACATCACTCGCCACGCACTGCGCATACATTATACTTGATGTTTGTTTTTGCATCGCTGATTCTAATCTCCGTGGAGATATTAAATCTCCAGAGACGGTGAAGCTTTTACATATCTCTTTTACCTTGCAATGATTTTATCTTATACCTAGCTGTTGTATTGAGTGCCCATCTATAAGTAATATCACTCGAGATCTGGCTTTCTGTGCAATCAACGCATGACAAATGGCATACCAGTTTGTACGGAAATCGACCATAAAATTGTAAAAGTGGTTACGTGTCTCCTTGGAAAATATTACTTGACGACTATCGATTCTCTCTCTCTCTCTATCGAGTGACATTAGTGCGAAATTCAGTCCGTTACACCCACTTGGAACACAACATAATTTTCTTGCTCTTATCCCACTAGGTGGGGCTGGCACCGCACGTTTCTCTTTGCTACTGCGCTCTGTCATACGTCATTTCATTTTATCCATTCTCTCGCATCTTTCAAACAAATTATCCAGACCATTCTGGTTTTCCCTTCTTTTTTCTGCCGCTGATTAACACAAGAACGCAGAAAACAAGAGTTGTTCTAATGATGTGTATTTGTTGCAGAGGTGGCAATGGACTCTGGACGAGCGTTTTGTCCACGCGTGGGGTGCGAGACGGTGGTGCGCGTGCGGGCTGCCAGTCCGGCGCACTGCCCTACCTGCCGCCACGAGTTCTGCTCGCAGTGCAACCAAGAGGTGAGGAATGGAGGACACTGTCGGACCTGTAGGGACTCTATTCTAACCTCCCAACATTCTTGTCAACTACGCACGTGCTACCAACGTAACTAATGGGCTCTACGAGCGCCTAACGGTGGCGGAACTAAACAGGATTTAACATGGAGACAATGCAATGAAGTTGTGTTTTGTCTTATACCTGAAGCCTTAGTATGTGAGGCCTTAGCATAGTAAACGAAAACTGTTATCGTTTTTGTGTGGTTCCATACATTTTAGTTAGTTCTTCCACGTTTCCTCTAGGGGCGCTGTTCAACAATCTATGGAGCCACACGGAATTACTAATTTTCGTTTACGCATAAACTTCATATATTACACAGTAAAGTGGAAAATTTAAAAACCATCTACCATAGATTTTACTTACTGAAATAATATATAGCTTAGAATCAGCATCAGAATCCCGAACAAAAGTTAAAATAGCATACCTATTTATAAGCCTCAACAATTGGAAATAAGATGTGAACCCGTCGATAGGCTCAAGAACGCACAGTATGCTGAGTGTGAGTTTTGTCGTAAACATGACGCGCTCTTCGGCGAGCGCGTAAGCTTGTAATTTGTATGAAGAAATGTACAGCGCCACTAGCGGCGCGTTTTTAAAACACAACAAGTTGATACAAATTACGTCATGTTTACGACAAAACTCACACTCAGCATACAGGTGTCACATATTTACAATTTACTACAAACAATGTTACACAATTTACTATAAACAATATGAACTAAGTTATTTATCTTATGGGCCTGTCCTCTAGGCTCAAAGACGTATCTCTAGTCTAAGCATTGTATGTACATTGTACTCTTTCTATTTTCTCTAACACAAAATGCATCAACTCACAGAAATTGTCTGACTTTATTCAAACACACTTACTTGCACTGAAACATTTCACGTACAAAATTTCAAATTCGCTTGCTACGACAAAGTCCCGAGAAGCACTTACATCAGTGCTCGTTGCGCCGTTTTCTCAGTGAAAAGCGCAACGTGAGGCGCATTGTGCAGGGCTTATTGTGGCATGGTCCAATCTGCGCGAGTGCTGGCTTCCTTTGCTCGTGGCTTTTTCGAGATAACAATGAAATGAAGACATTACCTATTTCGGTGTAATGAAACTTGGGACGGTAAAGCGGAAAGTTTATTGACTAGAGCTGTAGACGCTGCGACTTCTACAAGTCTAAAGCATTTGACTCTTTATCTGTATGGGTCGTTCCTGTAAGTTCTACTATCGTAGCGTAACGAAGGAAATGCAGTGAGTAGGTATGCAACGTAATATTTGTTAAAAAGAAAACCATTTTTTTTTCTACACTACATATATTAGCTATTTTAGCAATGTTTTCTACAATTATTATATGACAGGGTCCATAATACAGGGCAGGGTTATCCGGAACTGGTGTACTAGGCCGAAATGAGGTGATACAGACCACCATTATGAACAACTTTTACAAGAGAGCCAACCGAAAAAAATAATAGCTTTTCCATACAAAATTGTAACTCGAAATGGACGCAGCTGAGATTTTTTTCTTCGAATTCTGTTGGTCCCGTAGTAAAAGTTGTTTAAAATGATGGTCTTAATCACCCCCATACGGCTCAGTACAGGACAAGCAGATAACCCTGTATGTCAACACGTTCATCACCGCCAGCGTAAATTGAATAGCAACGTAAAAAGCATTCTCTCTATCGAATGCCTAAAGTGAAAAAGAAACAACTATGCCTATTTAGCTAATATATTACGATGGCGTCTCTGTAATCGGGCTTATTGGACACCTAAAAGATGCCTGTAAGCAGATAAAGTTTACTTGAGATTTCAACAAACTTGCATTGTACTCTACGCTACAACAAATGTATCACGATGGGCGATGGTTTTGTTTTCAATACTAGTGTGACTTGGCAAGCCGTGGTGGCCTAGAGGTAGTGACACCCGCCTTACAATCGTGAGGTCGTGGGTTCAAATCCCGGTCCCGTACCAATGAGTTCTTTGGAATTTATGTACGGAATTTCACACCACTGGCTTTTCGGTGAAGGAAAACATCGTGAGGCAACCTGCATATGTCCGTAGAAGAAATTCGATGGCATATGTGAATCCACCAACCCGCACTGGGCCAGCGTGGTGGATATGGCCCAATCACCCTTCGTGGGTAGGCCTACGTCCTGTAGTGGACTATTAAAAAAGGCTGATACAGTACAGTACAGTGACTTGGCGTTCGAAAATTCTCAGTTACCAAACGACGCGACGCAAAACGATTTACCCATTCAAGCTTAAAGCGCAAAAACTGAAACATTTCTGTGCAGTATCAAGTTGCATCCTTTTACATTTTTACTAAAAGTGGCAAAAGCGGCATAAATAAAAGAGATCGCGCACACTGCACTGTTCCACGGTACCGCCTCAATGGAACTAGGTGACCCGCTGCAATGGGTCAACACGAGCCCTCTCCACGCTTTGACGCCCGCTGGCAACTGCCCGCTGGAGCTTTGAAAGAAAAATAATCTGTGCTGCTAGATAAACTTGCAGTCCGATGTAAAGGAATATCTAACAAAAAAAATTTCGTGTGAAATGTAACCAAGACTAGTAAGTTGTCAGATCTCATGTATAGCTAAGCTTCTAAATCTACACGACTTAACTCTACAAGTCCTTACTCCACAAACTTCACAGCTTGTGTATTCTAGACAAACTAAAGAACCATAAATAAATATGCCAAATCTTTCTATAAATCTGAAAAGTTTGTTGGTTTGTTCCTCTTTCACGCAGTAACGGAGCAACGGATTAATTTGATTTTTGGCATGGATATAGTTCAAGGGCCCGAAAGTGACATTGGCTATTTTTTCCGAAAAAAATAAAAGGTTCCTGTGAGATAGACAAAAGTCAAATTCCACGCGGGTGGCGCCGCGGGCAAAAGCTAGTTTCATATATGTCGGCCGTAAACCGACTTTCTGTACCAGCCTTTATAATAGTCCACTGCAGGACGTAGGCCTACCCACGAAGGATGATTGGGCCATGTCTACCACGCTGGCCCACGCTGCGGGTTGTTGGATTTACATACGCCATGGAATTTCTTCCTTGGACATAATTATGCAGGTTGCGTCACGATGTTTCTTTCACCGAAAAGCCAGTGGTCTGAAATTCCGTATTTAAATTTCAAGGAACTCATTGGTACGGGACCTGGTTTGAACCCACGACCTCACGATTGTAAGGCGGGTGTCATTACCACCAGACCACCACGGCTTATTCGACCGATTTGTTAAACCGACTTTACTGACAACCAATTTTTTTTTATGTAAGATAGCTTTACTTTTGACCACATCCTGCCTGGATGCGGTCTAGGGCGTAGCTCGCTTATTATCAGGCCTGCCTTATCGTTTTGTCATTCAATTGTACAAAAAGTAACACGAAGTAAATCACGCTTTCATCGCGCCGATGGAAATGGGTCGAGACCTCGCCTACAATGCCCGTGTTTCATCCGGCGCACTGCTTTCACACTCGGCGCCAGTGGAGTGTAAAAGCATCTTTATGAGCGTTGCAGTAATTCCCAGCTCTACCTCGTAGCCCGGGAGGTAAGCGAAAAAAATGCAACTACTTTTAAAAAGCTGAATTTTTAGGTGGTGTACAATACCCTAGAGTCAGATGTTACTTGATGACCGATGGGGTCGAAAAGTTCTCGACTGGAGACCACGCACCGGCAGGCGCAGCGTAGGACGTCCACCCTACAAGGTGGACGGATGACCTCATTAAGACCGCAGGATCGCTCTGGATGCAAGCCGCTACCAACAGGTCTTATTGGATATCTATAGGGGAGGCCTATGTCCAGCAGTGGACGTCCTATGGCTGATGGATGTATGGATAGAAGTTAGTTAATCGGCGACGGTGTGTAAAAGCATTTTTATGAGCGTTGCAATAATCCCCAGCTCTACCTAAGTGTCTATAGCCCGAATTATACTTAATGGCGTCTGTGAAGTTAGTTACAAGCTGCGCAAAGCTCTCCTTATCGCCGTTGACATAATGAATTTTCTCCTGCGCAACGACTCTCCTTGTGTTCACAGACGCCATTTTAATTCGGCCTATAACAGAGCTTAGATCTTTATCAACTTAGTAAATCTGTGTTATGTCATCATTTTAACTAAAGGATGTCTACTGCTGGATATAGGCCTTCCGTGTAGATCTCTAATCGATTGGAAGAGGCCTGCAACAAACTTGTTTCTAAAATACAAAGGACTAACGGTAAGCTCATCTATTTACAGTACGCCACTTTTTCATACAAAAGTTGCATCATATTAGGTTTATTCGTTTCCGAGTTAAATGCTACAGACATACTGATACTGAGACACGTGTGTCGTGTACGTCAAAAATGTCACACTCCTCATAATTCCTCGTCGAGGTAAAGCCATAAATATGTTCACTAAAGATATTATACAGGAACAAACTTAAATGAGCCCAAAAGAAATTGAATCGAAATATAGAGTTAGGTATTCCATCTTTTCACAACACTGTTTACAAAGGAATAACTTAGTTGTGAAAGGCTTTGTTTATCTTCCGTCACGCGAACATTACTCAAACGTTTGACTTGGTTTCCAAAACTTGGCTCCGGATCGGTGTTGCCAGTTCTGCTTTGCGGTAAGCGCTAAATCAGCCTGAGAAACGCACTAAATGCTATAAAAATACGCTAGATTATTACCAACTAAATATAGATGAGGCGAGAAAGTTGTTTCACTGAAAAGAAACTTCGCAAGTTTCGAATTAATGAAATGCTAAATATACTTATTTTCAAACCAGCACAAATAACTGATAATGACCCAATCGCCTTTCGAGGGTTCGCCTGTTCAACAGTGAGCTACCAACACGGTAATGAAGATATCATTACCGTGCCAAAGGAAAGCTTGATATGGTATGGAAAAATATGGCAACGCAATAGACATCCTCGTCGTTGCCGCCGAAATAGAAACACCAAATCAATATCAATGTATTATGTTAATTCATATAATATCAGCAATCAAGCTAAATAGTATTGATTAATTAAAATAATAAATAAATAATAAAAATCATTGTATTACTTGGTAGGTACAATCATAGAAAGATTAGCACCAAACTAGGGGTACGAGTATGACACCTGTATTTTAGTGGATTTTATCCATGGAACAATTTCGAAATAAAATAATCACGCTTTTCACTTTAAAAGCGCTAGATTTAACTTTGAAATAGGATGGCAACACTATCCTTATCTTTTAATATCCATGATTCGTGAGGGAATTAAAAATATTCTTCAATTTATGGCCAAGCTCGATGTTTGCGTGCGCCATGGCTCGGCGGTTTCTTTCGGAACTGTCAATAGCAGCAATAATGTCAAATGTCATAGTTGCTGCCGGGAAGGGCACGCGATCCACATTATTTTTCGACTGGTGGAAAAAAGCCCAGAAATTAATTCAGTGAGGCTATTATAAAGATATAGGCCGGGGAGCCGGGTGAGTTTCTAAGACGCCTGGAGGCCTCTGACATAGCTAAACGAATAAAACAACTGGGACCCATAATTTAACATGTCATCCGTGCTAGCGCTAAGTTGTAAATGCCACTTGCGGTCACCCATCCGAAGACTGACCGTGCCGAACGTTACTTAACTTCGGTGTTCGCTAAGAATACCTAGTAAAATAGAGTAACACTACGCATAGAAAGGTAAGTTTACTATGATTGAATGGATAGGTGGCACTTTAGGAAAATTCATACCTTTTCAAAGAACGGTATCCAATTTGCTGTTGTTTCTACTTTTTCTAGTCAATTCTGTACTAGTCATGGGCACTAGAATGTGAATCATAAAAATTGTTCTAAAAATTGAAATCGAGTACGTGGGTGGAATACATGAATGCTCTATGCATTCTGAGTTCAATGATTCATGTGTATGTTTCTTCATTAGCACATTTGGATTTGTTTGGCATCTTTCCTGGATGTGACGATCGACAATCTTGTAAAGTAGAGTGTAAGTAGAGTAGAGAGTAGAGTTTAAGTTCAGTGTAACTAAATGCTACTGATACTTTTCGCAATATGATTATGGTTCTGTAGCAGCCTTTTTGATAGTCCACTGCAGGACGTAGGCCTACCCACGAAAGATGATTGGGCGATATCGACCACGCTGGCCCAGTGCGGGTTGGTGGATTCACATAGCCACCGAATTTCTTTTACGGAGGTATGCAGTTTGCTTCATGAGGATTTCCTTCACCGAAAAGTCAGTGGTGTGCAAATTCGTACTTAAATTCCAAAGAACTCACTGGTACCGGTCCGGGATTTGAACCCACGATCTCACGATTGTAAGGCGGGTGTCACTACCTCTAGACCACCACGCCTTATTATGGTTGGCTCTAGTTTAATCCATTCAGTTTGATAGATAATAAAAACGTTTTAAGCAAATAATGGAAAACTAATGATTTCGATTATTCTAAAAATAAATTTTAAGGTAGGGAAAAATCAGCCATTCCGTAAATTTTGTCGAGACGAACTTTTGTATAGAAATGTGATTTTTTTACTATTACGGGGTTTTACTATGAAAATTTACGTGGTTTTCACACATTTTATACTATATATAACGGGACTAAACTCACGTGTAGAGATAGTCGTAACGACTATAGTTTCGGTCGCATTCGGCGACCTTTCTCAAGTTGGCGAGTGCTAGCACGCGGAGCCGTCTCGCAATGCACATTGAGAAAGGTCGCCGAATGCGACCGAAACTATAGTCGTTACGACTATCCCTACACGTGAGTTTAGTCCCGTTATATATAGTATAAAATATTACGGGGTTGTTCTCATAAAAAAATCGAAAACTCAGTTTTTTCTCAAAATATGTCTGTCATTTAGATATACACCCTGTTTACTGTCTTATCAGCTGTAAACACTATTCTATTTGTAAGTTCAAAACACAGACCAACGACACGATCAAAATAAAATCACACCTATTCCTTGACGCCCCTCAGAGTGGGCAATAGCCTCCACCTAGACTACCTAGGGACGCCTCTCGTCAGCTAAGTTCGCGGTAGAAAGGTTAACAGCCCTCGAGCAAATCGCCGGCATGTAGATTATATCGAAAACGTCGTGTGGGTCGCCGAGGTTCGTTGTACCGGCGCTACCTTCTATCAAAGAAAAAAATAAGTAAATTCATATAGGTTGAGTGGCTGGCCCAGGTGTCAGAGTTTTTACCCGCCTGATGGCCTCTGACAGGGCTAAACGGCTTAAACAACCGGGACCTACAATTTAAGGTGTCATCCGAGCCACGGTAGTGCTCAGTTCACCTATCCGAAGACTGACCGTGCTGAACGTTGCTACCATGGCTCAGATGGCATGTTATTTGTAGGCCCCGGTTGTATTAACCGTTCAGAAGCCTTTGGGCTGTTTAAAAACTTTGACACCAGGGCTAGCCACCCAGTCTATACGAACTTAGGTACTTTACCCGAAAGGGTGTTTGTTGGTTTGTTACTCTTTCACGCAGCAACAGAGCAATGGATAGACTTGATTAGCCATAGATATAGTTCAAAGGTTGTAAAGTGACATAGGGTACTTTTATCCCGGAAAATTAAAAGGTTCCCACCCAAAAATCACAATCACACCGGCAAAGCCGCGAGCAATAGCTAGTATATAATATTCGCTTTTATTCGGAGAGGTCTTTACCCTTACGAGTGCCAGGCGCTTTAGGTATCTAGGAATGCCTAACGACATCCTCTATATCACTAGACTGTATAATTTGATATTCTTAGAAATTATTTAGAACTTTACAGACAGTAGGTACATAAAGATATTTCGAATTACTTGATGCCCTCAGTTTCTTGCCCTTGTTCTAGCAGCCGTTTTGATTTAGTTTGCTACGAATACCTACTAAGATACCTAACTTACCTACCTACCACACTTCTCTGTATGTACCTATTTTTAATATGTTTTGATTGATAAATGAGATTGACAAACAATGGTGTATAAAGATACTTTGAATTTCTTTGTGCATCTTGAAAAGAAGAAAATAAAAAGGAAGTCTTGGTCCTTGTTTTACCCAAAAATACAAGAGTTTGATGGACTTAATAAGATGTAAGTCGTGGTGGTCAAGAGGTAGTGACACCCGCCTTACAATCGTGATGTCGTGGTTTCAAATCCCGTTCCGTACGAGTTCTTTGGAATTTATGTACGGGATATCACACCACTGGCTTTTCGGTGAAGGAAAACATAGAATGGTTAACCTGCATGTGTCCGTAGAAGAAATTCGATGGCGTATGTAAATCCACCAACTCGCACTGGGCCAGCGTGGTGGATATAGCCCAATCACCCTTCGTGGGTAGGCTTACGTCCTGCAGTGGACTATTAAAAGTTGAAGAAGAAAGTACGAGGGGTGATCCAAAAGTAATGATAATCAATAACAAACACAATGAATAAAATAAAAAAATAAATTTATTTCTCAACATAGTCTCCTAGCAAGTCTATACATTTAGTCCATCTCTTTTCTAAACCTAAAATTCCCTTAGAAAAAAAATCTTTATCTTGACTCTCAAAAAAGTCCTCAACCGCGGCCATCACGTCGCTATCATCGTCAAATTTCTTGCCTCGGAGATGTTCCTTGAGTCGTGGAAAGAGATAAAAGTCACTGGGGGCTAGATCTGGTGAATAGGGGGGGTGATCCACCAGCTCAAAGCCCGCTTCCTGAATGGCAGCCATGGCAATTGCAGCTTTGTGAACTGGTGCGTTGTCTTGATGGAACAGCACTCCAGCCCGCAGTTTGCCTCGCCTTTTCTCCTTAATAGCCTCCCGCAATCTTCTTATTTGTTCTGCATAGTAGGAGCCTGTAATAGTGGCCCCCTTTTCCAAGTAGTCCACCATGATTATTCCTTCAGCGTCCCAAAAAACAGACGCCATAACCTTCCCTGCTGAGCTTGACACTTTGAATTTCTTCGGCGTCGGTTCATCGGATCGTTTCCATGTCATCGATTGTTGTTTTGTTTCAGGATCAAAATGGTGGATCCAGGTCTCGTCCATGGTCACAAAACGTGACAAAAAATTATCCTTGTCTGCCTGGAAATTTTCGAGATTTGCTCTTGACATGTCGACTCGTTTCTTCTTTTGCTCGTCGTTTAACATTTTCGGTACCCAACGCGCGGAGACCTTTCTCATATGCAATTCGTTCGCAAGGATTCTTTGAATGCTGCCATATGAGATCCCTGTGACCTCAGCTACATGCCTGATAGTCACTCTTCGATCTTCCAATACAACTTCTTCAACTTTTTTCACATTTTCTTCAGTGAGGGACGTCGATGGGCGTCCTTCGCGGTGTTCGTCTTCCGTCGATGTTCTTCCCAGCTTAAACTCCTTAGCCCAGCGTGCAACTGTGGAATATGGAGGAGAAGAGTCCCCTAATGTTTCCACCAAGTCGCTATGTATGTCTTTGGTAGACATTTTTTTCAAGCAGAGGTATTTAATGACAGCTCTGATTTCGTGTTTTTCCATTTTGATGTTCACTCCTTAAAAGTCCGTATTCAAATGAATGTAGCTCCCGGGAATCGTGGCCTATTTATATGATTTTTTTTTCCTGAACTAGTTGGTAATTGAGCAAGTGACTGATATTTTTTTTGTATTTTTGTGTGCAGTAGAAATAACTGATTATCATTACTATTGGATCACCCCTCGTAGAAGACTGGTAAAGATACAGTACAGTACAGTACAATAAGATGTAAACATATGAGATATTCTGATAAGTAGATAAACGATATTTGACAAACATTGATGCATGTTTTGCATATTTGGCACAATCCTGAGAAAATCACATGTAAATAAAAACCACGCGCTAACTATACCAGTTATAACACATGAACACTCACACAGAAACACATCTATCAACCTATCAAAAAATCTTTACGAACATTACAAATACGCAGCAACAGAGGATAGGATTTGAATTGATGTTTTGCAAGGATATACTTTTTAAAGGTCTAAGACGCTCCAACAGTAAACTTTTAGGTATTTTACAATAATGTCTTGCAGTATACAAATAGAGTCTAAAATCGCGTGTCGTTTGTTTTTAGACGAAACTCGAGATGAGAATTCGATAATTTTTCGCAGTTTTAGTTCGTTTAAAAAGTTTTGAAGCAAAGCGTGTTTGCAATAAAATATATAGTTAAATATGTCTTTAGTTTAGTAAATTTCCAATTTTATGATTACAAAAAATATAGTAGTTATCGATCTAAATATTGATAAATGCGAAACGAAAGATTTTTTCTAAAGCTTTTTTTTCAATATTATTGTAAAAGTCTCTCTTGTGAACTATTATTGTGTGCTCTGTATTTTTTCCAAGTTGTATTAGTAACAGTTACACCTAACTGTGCGACGAAAAACATGTTTTACGGATTTTTGTTTTTGGGCAGCGCCATGTAGGTACTTTTTAACCGACGAATAAACGGAGGAGGTTTTTATCTCGACGCGTATATTTTTTTATTTGTGACCACGTATAAGTTTAAATTTTATCGTAATGGACTGAGCCATTTTTGATAAATCAACAATAATGAGAAAATTACTACATTGATCCGTGCTAACTATTCGAATTCCGTGCACGGTAGAAGTCGGTTATGCCTGTATTTTGCGAAATATAATTATCGCATATTAAAAATTTAAAGATCCTGTATGGACACACCGGGTGAGAGCTAGTTAGTTCGTATCTTTATAATCCTCGATAGCACATAACAGCCCCTTATTGGGTCATAGAGGATTAAACGGCTAAACCATGTTACTGTCTTTTCGGTCTCAGGTTAAGGTGGCTTCCAAAATACTGCTGAGTATGTTATTAGAAAAGTCTTATCACCTTACGTGGCGTCTCTCCTTTCGCGAACATTCCACTAAAATATTTACGTAGGTTTGCCCTCGGTTCAACGTGACTGGAAATTGAAACCTTCAGGGCGAGGGTTGGAGTAATAAGAAACTAGATGACTGCACTCCAACATATCAAGAAATGGATTATAAAAGATAAGAAGTTGATACAAAATGTGTAATATCCGAGATGTGACTCGATATCTCTTGATGTATTAAAAGTTGCCAGGTGTTATCTCGCTTAAGTCTCCATCGTTAATAAAACTAGATCATTGCGCTCAAACGTATCATATTTATCATAAGGTCATATAATTCACAAGGCCGTATGCTTTCCATTGTTGGACATAGCTTACCAAATATATTTCCATTAGGACGGGTCGTATGCGATTTGCATCGCCTCACGATCTTGTTGTTATGATCAGATCATCCAACTAGTTCAGCAACGTTCAGCATGATCAGTCTTCGGATGGGTGGCCGCGGGTGGCATTTACAACAGAGAGCTAGCGTGGCTCGGACGACACGTTAAATTGTAGGCCCCGGTTGTTATAACCGTTTAGCCATGTCAGAGGCTTTCAGGCGGTTTAAAAACTCTGACACCAGGGCTAGCCACTCGGCCTATATGAACTTACTTATCATCAATGTCTTAGCGATGTATTGCAATAATTAGCGAAAATGAAATTTGAAAAGAAGTACCAATAAATCATAAAAGAAAATAAGATAGTAAACACTTCTTTTAGTGTGAAACAGTTGTCGTTTTTAATTTCTAGTGATGATGTTACAAAGTAAACTTAGTTTACATCAGTTTTAGCAAGGACACGCTAAATTGTACAGTCAGAGACACTTTTGAAATCCGCCCATCCATCAGCCACACGAAGTTCACTGCTGAACATAGGCCTCCTCTATAGATCTCCAATAAGACCGGTTGGAAGCGACTTGCAGCCAGCGTAATCCTGCGGTCTTAATGAGATCATTTGTCCACCTCGTAGGTGGACGTCCTACTCTGACCTTGCTGGTACGTGGTCTCCACTCGAGAACTTTTTGACCCCATCGGTTATCAGTCCTCCGAGCTATGTGCCCTGCCCACTGCCATTTCAACTTGCCAATCCACTAGCTATGTCCGTAAATTTGGTTCTTCTACGGATCTCCTCATTCCTGATTCGATCTCGTTTTGTCTTACAACTTCTTATACATCGCCACGTTCTTTCACAACAATCAGGGCGAATGTACCGTTTCATTTCTTTGTTCATGTTCACAAAAACAAACTTGAATCGATCTTAATAACATTTGAAAAGGAGGAGAGGTACTTTATGAAGTCGAGCGAGAAATACTTTTTATCTAGGTGAGACGATCATGAGTAATGGTGAAAAATATTTTCTGAGTGAGTTCGTCAGTGTATGTTCTTTTCTGTGCGTTTTACTCGCTCGTATGGAACATTAGATGTTAATTACATTAACTTTAATTATCAAACTAACGTTGAAATACATTGTGTTAATTAATCTTGATATTCAATCGACCTTTCAATAAGTAAGTAAATTCATATTGCTGGTCGCGTGGCTAGCCCTGGTGTCAAAATTTTTAAACCGCCCAAAGGCCTCTGGCATAGCTTAACGGTTAAAACAACCGGGATTTATAATATCCGTGTTTCCGTTTCCGTTACGTGTCATCCGAACCACGGTAGCGGTCAGTTGTAAATGCCACCAGCGGTCATCCATCCGAAAACTAACCGTGCTGACCGTTGCTTAACTTCGATGATCGCTAAGGAACACCTAGTCAAACTATGCTGTGAGCGATACCTTTCAATAAAATGCACGATAATAGTTACGTCGCAAAATGTCCCATTTGCAATACGTACCTTACTCAAACAGTCCCTATTTCGCAAAAGAAATTACATTTGAATTATCCCTTATCTTATTTTCTTAAATTTCTTAGATTATCTCCTTCTCTCCCCTATCCTACTCAAATATATCTTGATACGATTTCTGCGCAGTTGGTAGATACAAGTATAAGATACATATGCTGACTGCGCAAAAAATAAGAGATGTAGGTATATACAATTTTATATTATACAGTGTATAAATAACGTAGTATTGTATCTTATTGTTGTTAATATTGAAAAAAAAATTATACGTCATACCTACTTAAATATTACTAATCCGAAAAGTTTGTTGGTTTGTTCCTCTTTCACGCAGCAACGGATTGACTTGATTTTTGACATGGATAATAATTCAAAGGTCAGATAGAGACATAGGCTACTTTTTATCCCGAAAAATAAAAGGTTCCTGTGGGAAAGCACAAAACTCATAATACCACGCGGGCGGAGCCGCGGGCAATAGCTAGTATTTATATAGTATTCAATCTATCTTTTTTGGTAGCGCTCGTAGCGTAGTTTGACTAGGTGATTGTCAGCGATCACCGAAATTAAGCAACGTTCCGCACGGTCAGTATTTGGATGGGTGACCGCGGGTGGCATTTTCCAACTGAGCGCTACCGTGGCTCGGATGACACGTTAAATTGTAGGTCCCGGTTGTTTTAATCGTTTAGCCATGTCAGAGGCCTTCAGGCGGCCTAAAAACTCTGACACCAGGGCTAGCCACCCGGCCTATACGAACTTACTTACTTACTTATCTTTTTTGGTTCTGTAATCTGGTTTAACTGGTTCAACATGTGGACCAGTTAAAAACTAGACTTAAACTTGCCAAGATTAAAATTATCCGAACGTGTTATGGGTCTTAAAATATGTCCTGACCTTTGACACCAAACACAGAGAGCTGTCCTTGAACAACTTGTTGTCTGACTACGAGATCCAGTTTCCGGAAATCATTTGTCTCCCCAGCTTTCCTTTTGTTTGGATGATTTAAATGATTGACGGGTTAAATACTAAAGCTTAAAGGAATGTGAATCGACCACTGTTTCCGCGTTCAAAAATCGCTGTACATCTTTGATATAATTTAAGTCCCGGGAGAAAACTCTTTTCACCTCTTAAATTGTAACAAAATATTAAGTTTTTGGTGTTAATCGCTTTTGTAAGAAATTTTGCACGCTCGTACGTCTTATTTTTTTCAGAAAAGTTTTTAGTTTATGTATACTTTTCAGCCAAAATTTTGCGTAAAAATATTATTTTTTAGGGCCTTAAATCTTTAAGGTCATAACAAAACTGTAAAAACTTAGTCGTTTAATCCTAGCTATTGAAGTGTTGATTACAAAAAAAAACACTCTAATCGGATAATATTAAGAGGTAGATAAGCTTATTGTTTTTGTATGGCCAAGTTGGCGCCTCACGATTGCCTTAAGATAATAGATTTAAGACATATTTTTAGCCCGCACTTATTCCTGAACCTGAACCAGCCTTTCTTTTTGAAATGATGAACCTGACATAGTTTGAAAGACGGAATGTGACATTTTTATCCCGAAAATATAGTAGCGCTCGTAGCGTAGTTTGACTAGGTGTTTGTCAGCGATCACCGAAATTAAGCAACGTTCCGCACGGTCAGTATTTGGATGGGTGACCGCGGGTGGCATTTTCCAACTGAGCGCTACCGTGGCTCGGATGACACGTTAAATTGTAGGTCCCGGTTGTTTTAACCGTTTAGCCATGTCAGAGGCCTTCAAGCGGCCTAAAAACTCTGACACCAGGGCTAGCCACCCGGCCTATACGGACTTACTTACTTATCCCGAAAATATAAAAGGGAATAGCACAAAAATCGAAATATCACGCGTGTTAAGCCACCGGCAAAAACCAGTAAGGTAATAGAAAGTAATATATCTCCTGCTCATCTTCCTAGCGTTTCCCACCTCCCATCTTCCTGAGTACTCATTCCATATTTATCAGTTCTCGAGTAATACAGTATTCAGTCAGTTCTCAGCGTGTCCCGCTCCCGACTCGACTGCTCATCGTATATTAATCGCTTGGGGATCGCAGGTCCCGGGTTAATCTGCTGGACGATTTTACTATAAACACACACTTAAAATTACTTATGACTAGCTAGACAAGTCTATCTCCTTAAAAATGGACTGATAGATGATATTACTTCTAATACACTTCTTGATCGTTGCGCTCTTGACAGAAAGGTCGTGGCATCACGCAGTATTTTTATTGGTTCGGACAGAAGTAATGCGCCTCTGCCTTTCTACCCTGCCTTCCCGTAAAAGTATGTCATCATTAGCAGCTTCATATTATTTGCTTCATTTCATGCAGCAGTATTTTTTACTGGGCTGATCGATTATGTTACTTTTACTTTTCTTTTCTTATTCTAAGTCTTCACGTCGGGGCAGAGGACTGATACAGTGTTACGCCACAGTAAAGATATAATTTTCATGGTTACGCCATTCTTCTCTGTCCTGTGCCTTGCGCTTCACTTCGATCCAAGTCGGTTCAATGCTTTTGGCCTCAGTAGTGATCGGACGCCGCCATGTCTGCTTTTGTCCACGAGTACACTGCTCTACGTTCTCATAAAAGTATCTATGTCATCATTAGCAGCTTCTATAGCTCATCTTTGTCTTTTTTCTACCAGTCTCGATATCGCGCCTCGTCGTGTTTCTGTCTGCTTTTCCCACCCATGTTCCCTGAGTATTTCATCTCATATTTATTAGTTCTCAACGGCTCATCGTATATTAATCACTTTAGAGGCTAGGGAGTCCCGGGTCAATTTGCTGTACTATTGCACTATACCCCTGGCATGGCGCAGACAAATTACTTATGACTAGCTTGAAAAGTACTCCAGTAACAGGGCTGATAGATCTCACTTTAACAACTCTACGTTACTATAAAAGTATGTAGGTAATCATTATTTATTTATTTAATATAGCCCATGGACACTTACACATGAAGCTGTGAATAAAATCAGAGTAGCACAGAGAGCCATAGAGAGGTCCATGCTCTCTATGTTATCTCTATCTCTCGCAAGATCAAGTTCGCAAAACACGATTGGCACAGGACCGAGGCAGATGGCACAGTAAGATAGAGCTAGAGCCCTATACCAGCACAATCGCAATATTGTTCCATAAATCTCTCTTCTATTCCTATCTGCGTTTCCCGTCCATTTTCCCTGAGTACTTCATCCCATATTTATTAGTTCTTGACGCTTCATTGTGTATTAATCACTTTGGAGGCTAGAGAGTCCCGGTTTAATCTGCTGGGCGATACACTACACTCTTGCATTCTAGCGTGAGTTGAAGACAAATTGCGAATCACTATTGTCCGGCATAGCCCAACGATTAGCTAGTTAAAATGGCAGTGGGCAGGGCACAAAGTTCGCAGAATGGATGGCTAATGGGACCGTAATGTTCTTGAATGGAGACCACGGACCAGTCAGCGTAGCGTAGGACGTCCGAAGATAAGCAACGTTCATCACGGACAGTCTTCGGATAAGTGACTGCGGGTGGCATTTGCAACTGAGCGGCTACATGTCGGAGACATTCAGGCGGTTTTAAAACTCTGACACCAGGCCTAGCCGCCCGGCCTATACGAAGTTATAACTGTGTTATATTATTTTCGTAGTTTATTAATGCGAACAACTTTCGCTAAAACTATTTAACATTTTGTTTAATATCGTAAATTATAAAAAACTTATAATTTAAAAACCTAAAATTAAACGTAATCTTAACTAAGGCCACTTTCATACTTTGTTAGTTAAACTAGTTGCTGGCGTTTTATTATGCAAATCGTTTTACGATAGGAAACTATTGAAATGGTTCGCAATAAGGTTACTCTGCTCAGCAATATCATGTAGTCAGCAAGATAAGGCGAAACCAAACTTCTTAACGTCTTTGAAAACGAGGCTAATCATTGCGCTATATGTAGGATATACCCAATTCGTTAAGTCAGCTGCGCGAGAAGCGGGGATGTGCGCAACTTGTAGTTAACTTCACTTACAGACGCCAAGAAGTTCGATTAGGCTAATATTTACTATTGGGTCTCCTTGCTCGCGATTAAACCGAAATAGTAGAAACAGTAAAGTCAAACTCTTTTGAATCTTTTAACAGTGCGTTTAAATCTTTTTTTCTTCATAGTTCAGAAACTAGACAGATCTACAAATACTCGTGTGTACTATGTCTGTGTGTCATATTATGGCAAAATGATTTGACTCGAAATGATGAGATTTTTGCAGACCAATGAGATATTGCCTAGTCTGCAGATTAAAAGTATTTTGGAATCGTATGAAAACCTCTTTTCTTACTGCAAACCATTTAATTCACTGCTTACGTATTTCGCGTAAATCGCGCTCCGTGATGGCTATCCGCATCTCATTTTCCGCTATTTAATTACGTTTTTTTTGCGAAAGCCTACGAGATCGTTATCCCCGCGAAGGTCGCGACGTCGCCGAATTAGCGAATAAATACTAACAGCAGCAGGCTAATTCCACTAACATCAGACGAATCTGAACCAGAGATGGCAAGCAGAAAATTATGGGTTACGTGCTTGCCCTCCTGCTTTGCTTTAAGCCAAAAGATCACCCACCCCGGTGATCATTAAGATCATCATTGTGAACAACTTCTACCAAACAACCCAAAATTCGAGAAAAAAAATCAACTGTTCTTTTTGCAATTCGGAATCGACAAAATGTATGAAACACCTGTTTTTTTTTTCTCAAATGACGGATTGGTCCCATAGCAAAAGTTTTTCATAATGATGGTGTGAAAATTGCCCACGCCCGCCCATCGCTCAATCAAAAATCGCCATTCATTGATATACTATACTAGAACCTACCAAGTTTCATTGAGATTCGTTCAAAAATGTAACTAGTTGACAAAAATCAACATCGGACAGACGAAAGAAAAATTGTCGTGTTTGCTTCGATCAATAAGGTTCAGAAACGTTCCAGTTCAGTTGTTTTTCTGGTAGCTGAATTAAGGCTCAGTATCGTTAGCATACCTACGCAAACGTTGGCGAATTCGCAAGTAAAATATTGATATTGTCGAGACGCATTTTTGGTTTGTGTTTTCGGTCGGTAGACAGAATAAATAGAAGCTTTGAAATGATTTTTACAACGTGAAAATTTAAAAAATCGGAGGCCTTACTATAAGTTTCCATACATAGTAAACGCCAAACTATTATCATTTTCGGCTCCAAATATTTTTGTTAGTTTTTCTTTATGTTCTGAAGAACCCTCTGTACAAAAATGTAAGGACGTGGAAACGAACGTGATGTACGTAAAAACTTACACAATCCCTCTGCTTTCTTTTTGGTGGAATTTTCTGGATTCTTTGTTAAAAGGGGTAAAGGGCTTTAATCTTTCTTCTTAATAGCTTTAAGGATTCTAAACAATAGCACTCAGGTCTAGCCTCGTGAATGGATGTCGAACATTCTATAGCTCGTCCTTGGCCCGCGAGTGGATTACGGCCTTGTGTCTAGATTCCAGTCTGGACCATAGATACCTATGGATAGGTCTTGAAATGCGTCGTTGTGAAGCGCTGGATTTTTTGTGCTTTGATAAATAAATGTGTAGTTAATTTTATTAGCGATACCTGCCTAGACATCGTTTTAAGTAGGTAAGGCAGGATTGTAAAAGTATGGTGGTAGAGTAGGTGGATTTCCCCACACTTCTAGTAAGGAAATCAAGTCCCTGCAATATGGATCTGCGTCACCGCGCATCTCGTGAGATCTATGGTCTGGATATTATCCAGTAATGTCTGTAAAATATTCGCCACTTTGTAGGCTTTGGCCCGAAAGCGGCCGTTTCCCTTCGTGCGGCTAACGCGGGCTATATTACAATTACATTGTAGCCCTGTTTAGCACACGCTTACGCTATTCGCTCTGTACTGTCAGCTATTATTATATCTCATTTGCTGTCAGGGAGAAAAGTGCTAAGGAAACTAATAAGTACATAGTAGCGCCTATAGCAAAGAAGATATAATAATACTACGTACCCTTAGCGTAGTATGACTAGGTGTTTGTTAGCGATCATTGATGAATGATGATAAGCAACGTTCAGCACGGTCAGTCTTCGGATGGGTGACCGCGGGTGGCATTTACAGATATCATGGCTCGGATGACACGTTAAATTAGGTCCCGGTTGTTTCAACCGTTTAGCCATGTCAGAGGCTTTCAGGCGGCTTTAAAATTCTGACACCAACGTTCAGCACGGTCAGTCTTCGGATAGGTGACCACGGGTGGCATTTACAGCTATCATGGCTCGGATGACACGTTAAATTAGGTCCCGGTTGTTTCAACCGTTTAGCCATGTCAGAGGCTTTCAGGCGGCTTTAAAATAAATAAAAAAAGAGAGGTTTTTAGGTCATTTAGGACGTAGGCCGTAGACTACGTGTTCTTTTGATCTGAAAACCGTAGAACACCGCAAGTGCCGTAACATTGGCAACACTGCACCGGGGAGGTGAATGAAGAACACAGATGGTCAATCTGGGGAGCGTGTTTTGAACTTCGCACGGTTTGGTCGTATACAAACTTGTATGGAGTACTCGCAACTTCCGTAGACAACATAGAGATTCTCCATACAATCTGTCAAAGTTACGTAAGTATACGTTCCTAGGCGTTCGAAAAAACGGTCCCCTGGAATAGTAAACGGGATGACTACTAATTCGTTAGTAATACTCTAGGAATATGAATAGTTGTGCTCGTAAAATTGATAAACTTGCACTAACGAACCAAACCCGAAATCGTAAAAAAACAGCCAGACTATTACCAAAAATTAATGAAACCGATTTATACGCGATATTAAGAATGTAAATCTAGAAGATTCTTACTTTGTATGACCTTGTTGATACCTAAACGGGTCAATTTCACAAAAAACTCGCCAATAGCCAACTTACCCAAAACAGTAGGTATTTAATCGTTTCGCAATCAGTTTTACGATATAGTTAATTCGGATTTTATTACGCGACTGCTCAAAAGAAACACAAATCTATTTTAATATCCTGACACGTGCTCACACTTTTTACGACCTTTATTGAGTCTTAAACGTAAGTTTCACGAATATACGAGTAATAGGTAGATACATATTTGTATTTGATTAATTATTATGATTTTCTTTGCTTGCTTAACTTATTAAGTACCATTTTGAACAATCCGACACTAACACTCCATACATCTTTATGTACTGTACTGTACTAGCCTTTTAATAGCCCACTGCAGGACGTAGGCTGGCCCAGTGCAGGTTTGTGGATTCACATACACCATCGAATTTTTTCTACGGACGTAGGTATGACAGATAGATACATAGATCTACGGACGTATGTAGGTTGCCTCACGATGTTTTCCTTCACCGAAAAGCCAGTGGTGTGAAATTCCTAACATAAATCCCAAGGAATTCATTGGTTCGGGATCGGGATATGAACCCACGACCTCACGATTGTAAGGCGGGTGTCATTACCACTAGACCACCACGGCATCTTTATGTGGTTATTCAGAAAGGTACCAACCTACAAGTGACAATATTTTTCGCAAAAAATGGCACCATCGACTTCCACCGTGTTCAGTCAGAATTCGAATATTTTGCATAAATCGATGTGACATCCATGTACATTATTGTTGATTTATCATAAACGGCTCAGTCGATTTCGATAAAATTTATATGTGACCACTTGAGGAGTATTATACCCTTTCAAAGTGTAAAATATTTTTTAAGTCAGTTTACAATTAGCGAAAATATATGTGAACTGTACTGTACCAGCCTTTTTAGTAGTCCACTGCAAGACGTAGGCCTACCCACAAAGGGTGATTGGTCCATATCCACCACGCGGGCCCAGTGCGGATTGGTGGATTCACATACCCCATCGAATTTCTTCTACGGACGTATGCAGGTTGCTTCACGATGTTTTCCTTCGCCGAAAAGCCGTGGTGGTCAAGAGGTAGTGACACCCGCCTTACAATCGTGATGCCGTGGGTTCGAATCCCCGGTCCCGTACCAATGAGTTCTTTGGAATTTATGTACGGAATTTCACATCGATGAACATTTATACAAAAAAAAATACTTATCGATGAACATAGTAGGTACTTCTTCCTTTTAAGAAGTCGGTGAAAAAGATGATTCAAACCGCCATTATTAATCACTTTTACTATGGAGCCAAACCGGAATTTGAGAAAAAAAATCAGCTGAAAAATCGCCACTGGACATGTCACACCTGACACATAGTCTAAGTTTTAGAGATCGCAGTTTTTCAGCGAAGTGTACTGTAGATTACCGAACGACCTACGCTCGATGCCCATTCAAAACAACTAGCGAATACCTTCGAGGCCTTCGAGCACATTTTGCTCGAGCGCACTTGCCACTGTCAAGGATTAGGGCTGCTGCTTACAATAGCAGAAAATACACTTATAATGGAATGGGCTTTTTGAAAAACTAAATTTTACAATTGAGTCCGCAGCATGGCCCATGAAGTTCATCTTTCATATCATTTATTTTTACCGTAGGAACATGGTGAATACTTAACATACTATAACAATTTCCATACCAATATTATAATTCACGCAGTAGCGGAGCAACGGATAGACTTGATTTTTACTAGACATATTTTGAAAGACAGAAAGTGACTTTACCAGAAAATTAAAATGTTCCCATGCACAAAAATTAAAATACTATGCGGGCGAAGCCGTGGGCAAAAGATATATCTACTTCTCACAGATCGCTATAATACCTTTGAAAATTCCCTCTTATATTATACACACTTTACAAAGCAACGGCCAGTATAGGCTGTATACTTGTAAGGCAGCGAAAAATCACAACATTACACATACAATTCGTGACAATAGTGCACGATTTATCGCTCCTATTTTGAATAAACATATTACTCTTTGTCACGCGTGATAACCCTAACGTAAAAACTTATGACAGACAATAGAAATAGCGAAGCTTGGAAACGTGCGCTTATGAAATATTTATATGAATAACTGAAATATAATACGAATTATTTATACACAGCTTATCCTGAAATATACCAAAGGAAAGCCTCAAATATAAATAAAATATTCTATTTCGGATCTTGATATAATTATAATGCTTGAAATCTGATACGGGGATCTGCCGGTAGCAACCCTTAGAGCCGGTTCACATGGTGCGGTGAGACGTCGACCGCATTGTAATGGTTTTTGACCGACGAAACGGAGGAGGTACTCAATTCGACGCGTATAGTATATAACTATAAGTATATTTTTTTATGTGTAACCACGCGTAACTTTTTACACACACAGGGGCTGTGTACGGCGTCGCAAGGCGTCGCAACAGGGTATTTTATGAAACCGCTTCGGCGCCACGCCGTCGCCTCACTTCGTCTTGCTGGGTTAGTCGACTCCATCGACCATATATTTTTTTTGTTAGATTCGAGTAAAGGTCCGTGTATCCGGCGGGGCACACATCGGGTGTAATACCAACCGTTAGCGCTGCCAATAGTCACATTCCCAGTTACTCCCCAAAGTAGCTAAAGTCTCTAGTGGGGATTCCGCGGTTTGGAGAATTCTCCACAATTTGCAGTCGTTACATAGGCATAGCATCGCTATTCTACTCGTATAAAGGACGACACGACGGAGCACCGTGTGGACCGGATTTTACCTATTCAAGGCTGAGTTAGGGTGCTTTCGGCGAATTTACTGTTTGCTCCAAATACAGGTCTAATAATACGAGGGGTGATCCAATAGTAATGATAATCAGTTATTTCTACTGCACACAAAAATACAAAAAAAATATCAGTCACTTGCTCAATTACCAACTAGTTCAGGAAAAAAAAATCATATAAATAGGTCACGATTCCCGGGAGCTACATTCATTTGAATACGGACTGTCAAGGAGTGAACATCAAAATGGAAAAACACGAAATCAGAGCTGTCATTAAATACCTCTGCTTGAAAAAAATGTCTACCAAAGACATACATAGCGACTTGGTGGAAACATTAGGGGACTCTTCTCCTCCATATTCCACAGTTGCACGCTGGGCTAAGGAGTTTAAGCTGGGAAGAACATCGACGGAAGACGAACACCGCGAAGGACGCCCATCGACGTCCCTCACTGAAGAAAATGTGAAAAAAGTTGAAGAAGTTGTATTGGAAGATCGAAGAGTGACTATCAGGCATGTAGCTGAGGTCACAGGGATCTCATATGGCAGCATTCAAAGAATCCTTGCGAACGAATTGCATATGAGAAAGGTCTCCGCGCGTTGGGTACCGAAAATGTTAAACGACGAGCAAAAGAAGAAACGAGTCGACATGTCCAGAGCAAATCTCGAAAATTTCCAGGCAGACAAGGATAATTTTTTGTCACGTTTTGTGACCATGGACGAGACCTGGATCCACCATTTTGATCCTGAAACAAAACAACAATCGATGACATGGAAACGATCCGATGAACCGACGCCGAAGAAATTCAAAGTGTCAAGCTCAGCAGGGAAGGTTATGGCGTCTGTTTTTTGGGACGCTGAAGGAATAATCATGGTGGACTACTTGGAAAAGGGGGCCACTATTACAGGCTCCTACTATGCAGAACAAATAAGAAGATTGCGGGAGGCTATTAAGGAGAAAAGGCGAGGCAAACTGCGGGCTGGAGTACTGTTCCATCAAGACAACGCACCGGTTCACAAAGCTGCAATTGCCATGGCTGCCATTCAGGAAGCGGGCTTTGAGCTGGTGGATCACCCCCCCTATTCACCAGATCTAGCCCCCAGTGACTTTTATCTCTTTCCACGACTCAAGGAACATCTCCGAGGCAAGAAATTTGACGATGATAGCGACGTGATGGCCGCGGTTGAGGACTTTTTAGAGTTGAGATTTTTTTTCTAAGGGAATTTTAGGTTTAGAAAAGAGATGGACTAAATGTATAGACTTGCTAGGAGACTATGTTGAGAAATAAATTTATTTTTTTATTTTATTCATTGTGTTTGTTATTGATTATCATTACTTTTGGATCACCCCTCGTAACTTAGGTTGCGGGTTTTGGTTTGTAATTTTGCTTTACTCTATTTCCTTATTTTTTTCCGCGCGCTCGACTCTGCTCGAAATATGTGTGATTAGTAGGTAATATATTTTCTGGTATCCTTACTATTTATCACTTGTAGTAAAAATCATTCATAACGTTCTAGCTTTAGCCCGCGGCTTCGCCTGATTGATATTTTGATTTTTGTCTTATCCGATAAGAAGAAGGTAATATAAGATTTACCTTTGAACTATATCTATGCCGAAAATCATGTCTTTCCTCACTGTCCAAAAAGTAAAACATCAATTTTTTCAACAGAATATGTAACCAAGGCCTCAGCCACTAATGATACAGCACATTCAAACATAATAAACAACTTTTTCTGACAGTTTCTTTACAACAGTGTCAAGGTCCCCGTACAATGGGCTCCATAGCGCACAGTGCCAGAGGCGAAACAGTTAGGAAATCTGTGCGTAATCCCGCCAATCATTCATTTATGAGATTAATTAAAACGACCTTGTATGGAGATTTGACAAGCCAATAAGTTTTTCCACATTATTCGACCTTGAAAGGTAAAATTTCATCCCTTCTAGAAAAACTTCTTTCACCCTTGTTTGCTTATTGTCTCACTACAGTCCTACAAAAACAATGTTTGCATTTGTACCGGGGTCTAAGTACCAAGTATTAACCAACTTCGGTTGTTTCTTAGACTACTAAATGTATACTATGAGTGCAACATGACAGATTTCTTGATCACTTATGACAATTTGGCCTTTGAGTGTCATTTCGCTCAATTTGCTTAGTTTGAGGTCTGAAACCGTGTGTAAGATGTCCCTTAAATTGAACATTTAATGAAATCGTGAAGAGAAGCTGCTGTTCCGCACAATATCGTTTAGTCTGGTGAAAAATCGGCGTATTCCGGGATTTCAGAGTTGGTCTCGTAATCAAAATTGTCCATTATGATGGGTCACATCACATCGTCGTAGATGACATCCTAGACCTAGAGAATTACAAGTGTTATACAGACAAATTAATTATTAACTCCACTTTTGCAAAAGAAATCTTGAATTTATAAAACACCGGATTAAGGAATCGTGCATGAGTAGGTAAGCGATTAATAAGAGCGACCTCGCGAGAGATTTGACATGCCAATACATTCCTCGACCTCGAACGGCGGCATTTCGCCAGCCGGTGCCAGCCCTGGCTCGCCTATTGCTACTTAGACAATGTTTTATACAGGGTATTGCTTTGATATGTGCACGGACTAGTTTTAGCAAGAAAATCGCCGTCGTTACACCTGTAGGACGTCTACTGTTGGACATAGTCCTCCCCTATATCAATAAGACCGGTTGGTAACGGCTTGCATCCAACGCGATCCTGCTGTTTTAATGAGGTCATCCGTCTATCTTGTAGGTGGTCGTCCTACAGCAAGAAAACGACTTATATCAAAGCTCACAAAAATGTTGTTCCATCCACAGCTGATTTTTTTATTTGAGTTTTGACAAAAGTTGTTAGTTTTAATGTACAGTATAAGCCCCTAAAAGGATTTTAATTGATTAGGAATAACCCTGTATACTGATTAAACGTAAATTAATGTAAATATGTAAATGATTGCAAATTGTACCGGTCCCCGAGGTTTCTCGAGAAAAGCTTGTTGTTCCACAAGTCGCTTGCGAAATGTCCCACTCGAGCTTAGAATATTTCCATGGACATTGATCTGACTTACATTACAATATTCGGAATATTATTCAAGGTCTGGGTTACAAATACACACGAATGTAGACAGGAAACTTGGCTAATGTTAAAATTCTGTTGTAATTCACGTGGTATTCGAATTTCGATACGAAACCAGTTTGTTGTGATTGGGATATTTTAATGGAAATTCACTATAACGGTGCCCCTGCTAGTATTTTTTTTTGTATATTCTTCGGATAGTAAAGTAGAGCCTTTTGATATCCGAAGTTAAACACCAAATCACAAAAAAAACATGAAAGTATAGGCAGTCTATATACTGCGAATGTTAAGGTGTTCATAATCATTCTATCTGTAGAACATCAGTTCCTACTGGCTTGCTTACTAAGTGTACTATGACTTCAGTTGGCCAAACTTTCGCATCTATAATATATTTATTACATTAGTGTTGTATTCTTTACAGATTCACATGACTACTCCACAAGTAGCATTCACGTATTAAAAAGCAATCAGTTTTCTGTGAATTTCACTCCGGGTGTCATAATGGCATTGTATTCTAATGGTAGAGTAACCCCGCGCGACCCGTATTAGCTGCCGAAAGGAAATCCCACGATTTCTAAAATACATTGCAAAAAAATACTACAATGGTTGTTCGTTGCAGTGCACACTGTGCACAGTACATTCACATTACTCTTTCGCATTGCAAATTTCGAAAGGCAAAAAGCGTAGGTAAACTGAGTTATGCACATATTTATTCATGATAATTATTATAATATCAAGAGTTTTATCATAGCAGTTTGACAGCTGAAGTTTATGAAAGTGGCAATAACTTTCTCTGTAATCAAATTGCTGGAATCAATTTGCATTTGGACAAGACAGTATCATACTCAATACTCCAATCGTTTATAAACCTTAGCCCTACTAATCAATGTAATTATGAGTTCCCTAGAATGCCAACTACGAGTATATTTGTTCTAGGTCTGTTTCGTAAATGGTAAAATGGATGCTATGGTAAAGTGTTACGCTTTTAGATTTTATGACATAAATAATTACTACTGTTGCTAGTTCCCTTATTGAAGGTTTTAGGGCTTCTAAGGTCACTACAATTTAATCTCACTGTGACCTGTTTCCACTGACAGTCTTAGACGTACATGCCACCCGCAGTAATCCTTCTAAACACTGACATGTATATTACAGATAAAATCGGTGATCTCTTAGATCTCATGAAACCAGCCAGACCGCCCGCGCAGTGAGTGGGTTCAGCTCTCATATCGCTATCGATCGACTACAGAAGCAGCTAAATTGAGCCGATCATCTTTCAGACCCACACAAATCGATAAGAGGCTTTATAATTGTTACAACCAGAGAATTAATTAGCTGTATTCCTCCTCTTCAGGTCTTTTGGTCACTGCTGAGCATCGTTATGCCTCTGTAGTACTGAGGCCGGCAGAGATGGGACACAATGCCCCATGGCAACTCTGACGGCCTTTCGCTTAGTGTATGGTGTCAGATGGGGTCATGCCAAGTTCTTTGCCCACATGGTCGGACTTCCATATTGGGCTACGCTTCCTGTGTCTTTTCTTTTCGTCTTTTCCGTTTAGTTGTATTATTTGTAACTAGTACAATTTATTAAAGGCTATATTTTTCTCATCCACAGTGGCATGGCGATCTCTCGTGCGAGGCGGCAGCGGCGTCGTCGTCGGGCGGCGCGGGCGCGCCCTTACTACCTGACTCAGAACTCATCAAACTGTGTCCCATGTGCCGAGTGCCCATCGAGAAGGACGAGGGCTGCGCGCAGATGATGTGCAAGCGCTGCAAGCACGTGTTCTGCTGGTACTGCCTCGCCTCGCTAGATGTGAGTACAACCTCACGTTACTCCAATCTCATCAAACTGTGTACGATATGTTGTGGGTTAAGCGCAGATGATGTGCAAGCGCTACAAGCACGTGTTCTGCTGGTACTGCCTCGCCTCGCTAGATGTGAGTAAAACTCTACGTTACTCCGAACTCATCGAACTATGTACGATGTGCTGTGAACTGCTGTGGGTAGGATTGTGCGCAGATGATGTGCAAGCGTTGTAAGCACGTGTCCTGCTGGGTACTTGTTCGCCTCACTAGATGTGACTAATTATCCTAATATACTACTGAAAGCAGTGTTTCCTCTTTCAGGGATTTCGCCCTTTCAGGGATTGCAAAGGGCAATAATGCATGTTTCATTTTAGGGATTTTTAGAATTTAGGGATTTTTAGCATAAATGGACTTCATGGCTCCGCGCTGGGACCCCCTGGATTACGGGATTTTTCCTGTATTTAAGGGCGAAATCAAAATCTCGAGTGGAAACACTGACTGAAAGTCTTAGCCATGTCTACTCGATGTATAGTCGATATGCAGATAGCATCTATATTCAGCTCAAACGACTCCGTCCAGCTCATATTCTGCGTGGCGTAGTTTCTCAAATCTCAAGCTATGGATAAAGAGTACAGCACATAGCCATAATAATTATGATATAGAACGAACATGTCACAGTAATTGGTAAGCCAGGTGGTGGATCATTCTTTAGCAGAAAATTAATGCTGTGATACAGGAATAAAACTCCCTGGTATAAATTACTTTAATGGTACTTGTATATCCTGGATGATAAGAAGTCTTGAACATTATTTAATTTTAGTCTAAAGCACAAAGGAGCCACTTTTAGTTTCGTAATACACAGCTACCATGTTTGTCCAAAAATAACAAATAATAAAACCTTGTAAGGACGAGTCAACAACATTAACAACAAGATTGAAAAAGCACACACAGATAATTTGCGGTGCTAAAATACACTAAAAACGTTTTAAAATGTCAAAGTGAAGAAACATACATAGTTTTGCGTTTACTATTTGCGGTTGTACTGTGGTCAAGCTGTTATGACTTAACTCCTTGATATTTATATTTTTTGTATGATATTTTTGGAAGCGGGGATATTTTGATACACACAAAATCATGGGCAACTCTCCCTTCCTTAATTTTTTCCATCCCATTGTTAGACATATCCCACGAACAGACTTACAGATAGAGACGTCAATTTTATAACACCCCGCTTTTTTACGCCTGAGTGGGTAAGTCAAAATGATCAGGTATCGGGACCCAAATTATAGGTAATCTCTGCAATCCATCGAGTCAGAGGCCTTCAGGCAGAAAAAAGAAACGGATACCATGGCCTATACGAACTTTATCGAGTGAGACATCATAACTGCTAATACTTTACCTACCAGCACGCCAAACATTTAAAGGAATATCAATTCCCCCCTTGACCACGGTAATGATATATCTAACAGTATTCCGTCTTCATATAAACGGTGGAACACGAACATACCTACGCGCTGCGGAGTTCGGTATACACTCGGTACACCAACAATCGTAGATGCGACGCGACGTACGAGTAGTGACGAACGAACGTGGAGGCTTGTAATCAGTAGGTAAGCGTGCGATTTACCTACCATTAGGTAGGTAAAGCCCTAGCGCTTGTAACGTACTGCGTGGCCACGCGGGGCTGTAGGTATATTTCTACACAGGCCCGAGTCACAATACTGTAAGACACCATTACCTTGCCTTGACACTGATGCTCTCGCGCCAGTTCATCTCTCATTCTACGAGTATATTAAACAGATGTGTCGGGAACAAAGCCGACCTTGTACTCGAAATATCTGTAAACAGCTTTCGGGCCTGGAGAGGATATTTTTAAACTGGAGATTGCGTTGTGCCGTGATCTTTTTTCCTCTTGATATAGTACTTTGGGACCCTGAAAATCTTTGAATGACAATTGCAAGGAAAGGGAATTCAAATAACGATAATTGGTTTAGGAGATAGAGAATAGTCTAAACCCAGATATACAGATACAACACACGTCTTCATTTGACATTCAATCTATCCAACATCATATTTTTTGTTGGGGGCTAAAAATATAAATGCACGCATTACAAGCTAAGACCCTTCTGGAGCAATCAAGTTAGTCGTGTACAGAACGGTTTCGATCAAACAACCAGATAATTTCCACCGCGACAAGCTCCTACTTTGAATAGAATCGTTTCCCGAGGCACTAACGTCCCTTCCCGCCCGTAACCCGAGATCCCGGGATACAGCCGCAAATGAGCAAACAGACACACGACCACGCTTTCTAATCTTACGCAGAACAATAGTGGTGGCGCAATACGCCCTTCCGCTGTGCAGACACGTACGCAGGGCTTTTTATTGTCGGGGGTACGGTAGTAAGCTATTACAATTCTCTTCTCCGAGTAAGGGGTACTTATTTTTAAGTTTATTCTTTCAGCGCATTCTACTTTCAACTATTGTTAGTTCGTCAAAATAGCCTAGCGTTTGACATAATTGTTTACTTGCCTGATAAAATAAAATTAGAACGTCAAGGACGCTGTACTTTTTGGGAAACCTAACCTTTAGTTGCGAAAATATGACAAGATTATTTGATGCATTATCGCTCTGTTGGATTCGCCGTGCTTAATCAATTTTATTCATGGAAAACATACAGTCATTGTTTATATGTCATCGCAGATATACTACAAAGGAGTTTTACAAATTTGAAGATATTATAGTATGTTTAATTCCGCCCCCTCTATCCTCCTGGATCCGTCTCCGCGCAAGCCCTTACATTCTCAATTTGTCATGCAAATTAATATCGCTGCGTTTCGCAATACCGTGTTACGCTTTCTGGAGCGGAGTCGCTCGCTGTTGGATACATTTTTGTGGCACTGTACTCCACTAGGTAGGTATTTGCGTTTGGCATGCACTGTACTCTATTACATAGTCCGGAAACCGTGGTTTAACTTGGTGTTCTTTAGCGATCACTGATGTGTAGACCGTGCTGAACGTTGCTTAACTTTGAATGGCGTGCACTGTAGGTACTTTACGTAGTGCGCAAACCGTGGTTTGGCTAGGTATTCTTTAGCGATCACTGAAGTATAGCAACAATGAGTACAGATAGTCTTCGTATGGACGACGGGTGGCTTTTGCAACTGTAGCGCTGAGTTGTAGATACCACCTGCGGTCACCCATCCAAAAACTGACCACTTGACTTGCGCTTTAGCGTTATGGCGTAATATTTAGTGTTTTATCCGGACAAAACTATTACTCGCGATGCTTGAGTGAACGAAATGGAAAGAGAGAAACCACACCAAATACCAACAAAAGCTTTGGAGCTCATTTTTGAAACCTCAGAATGATTTGTGACGTTAATTTACACTCCACCTTTATAAGTTGGTGTAAAGATCAATAGGTCAATGTTCCAACTGAAAAAGTTTATTCCCAATGAACAGACAGGAAAACCGAATTAAATATATCTGTTTGGAAAGTTGTACGTAGAAAGTACAGCGCGGCCACTGATTCGGCTGATAAGGCCCTGAACGTATTCAAGAGAGCTAGAACTGGCCGGGGAATAAATCAAGAGCTCGCGTGCACCGGCCCACGTCTGTTCGGGACTTAACCCACCGTGCGAGAATATGCTGTAGATTCATCATCATCATATCAGCCTTAGGATGTCTAGCCTGGACGGATAAAGGCTTCCATTATGAATCTCCAAGTCAGAAAGTTTTAGTTCCACAGCGATCAAAATAATTTTAAAACAGTTTCCTAACAATTTAGAGTATAAAAGTTGTAAGATCCTTAAAACTTAGAAAATTACAAGATTCAATGTTGTATACGTATTTAAGGAGAAGGGACACTTGTTTTCAACTTTTCCTACTTTGTATCTGATAAATGGTACATCAACATAAAAAAAAAGTTTAACAAAACACGAGAAAGATAAGAATGCGCGAAAAGAGAACCGTCACTAAAGGCACAACCTGGCAGCGCTGCATGTATCGAATCATTTACTTCAGTTCAGTAATAAAGGAAAGCGTTAAAAACTAGCTAGTTAGCTAACTTAGCTGTGAAACCGTTAACTAGTACCTATATTTCTGATCTTCGCTGTGGTGGGTAAAAAGCTTGTTTACCAATGGGTACCAGCTTTCGCTAGACCCTGTGGTACAACAGTCTCGTATTTTACATACAGAAATGTGAAACAGACAAACGTACTTGTTTATTTATTTTCTGTTTTACATAAATAAACAGATCTTGCGATCTCGTGGTGGTCTAATGGTAGTAAATACCCGCCTAATAAACGTGAGGTTCAAATCCCGTTTCCGTACCAATGAGTGGGAATCTAAGTATGGAATTTCACTTTCGGTGAAGGAAAACGGAAAAAAGCCATCTGATCCATAAATTTTGTCGAGAGTCAATGAATTTTTTGTTTGAAACAGCTGATATTTTTTCGCTATTTCGCAGTTCCGTAGTAAAAGTTGTTCCTAATGATGAGTATATATACATCAGAAAGTCCCTGCTCTTTGGAAAGCAGCAACCTTAGTACCTATATATACAAAACATTCTAACTTGTTCCCGTATGAACATTATTCTCATATTTCTGTACTAGCTTAAAACCCGCAGCTTCGCCCGCGCTGTCTTAGTACATAGGTACTTACTTAAAATGAAAATAGCCCGCGGTTTGATCTACGTTGTCTTTGTACTTGCTTATTATAATATCTAATAGTCCGCAATTTGGCCCGCGTTGTCTTAATACTTGCTTAAAATTACTTGCAAGGATAATGACCACAGTTTGGCCAAAATCGTAACAGTATTTGCCTATAATGATAATAGGTCACTGTTTGGCCTGCGTATTATTAGTACTTGCTTAAGATGGTTATTTATAGCACGCAGCATGGACTGCGATGTCTTAATACTTGCTTAAAATTTTAAAAGCTTGGCCTGCATTGTCGTATTACTTACAATGATAATAACCCATGGTCTGGCCCGTGTTGTCTTAGTACTTACTCAAAATGATAATAGCCCGCGGTTTGGCCCGCGTCGTGTTAATATTTAAGTACTTAAAATGATAATAACCCACAGTTTGGCTCACGTTGTTTTAGTACTTACTTGATTAAAATAACAACCCGCGGTTCAACCCGGGTTATCTTGGCATTTGATTATAATAATATCTAATAGTTCGCGGTCTGGCCCGCGTTGTCTTAATAAATCCTTAAAATTATAATAGCGTGCCGTTAGCTTGCGTTGTTGTATTACTTGCAATGATAATAGCCCACGGTTTGGCCCGCGTTATTTTCGTATTTGCTTAAAATGATAAAAACCCTTAGTTTGGCCCGCGTTTTCTTGGCACTTACTTAAAATAATAGTAGCTCGTGGTTAAGCCCACAATAGGCTCGATTATGAAGGCGCCATCGTAATTATAATAGCTAATTAGCATATTTCTGTTTCTTTTTCACTTTAAGCATTCGATAGAGAACACTTTTTATGTTGCTATCGAACCCACGCCTCTTTGACCCAGGAGTCAGGGTCACAAACCACTGAGCTACCGAGGGAGCCAATAATAATAATTGTATAAGTAACTATGTAAGGAATTTTACACTACTGGCTTTTCATTGATGGAAAACATTGAGGCAACCTGTATAGGTACGTCCGTAGAGAAAAATCAATGTCTTTTATGGATTCAGCAACCCACGCTCGGTCGGCGTGATGGATATGGCCCAATCACCCTTCGCGGGTACGCCTATGTTCAGTAGTGCACTATTAATTAAGGCCGGTAAGGTATTCGACATGTTTCATTAAGTCATTAGAAATTTAATTTTCCAGGCAAATGCAAAAATGGCACACAAGTAGGTACCTATATCTTATTTTATTAGAGAAACACATAATGTATATCTAGACGTCACTCGTCAGCCATGTTCTAGGATGCTATTATACCCATAATTTGATTAACTTTTACAATGGTATCAACCCCAAAATCACGTGAATAAAATCAGCTGTTCAACACAAAAAGTTCATCGACCCGCGACCAAATGTATGGAAAATGAAGGTAATTTTCGCTTGTCAGGGTTGATCCCATAGCAAAATACGTATATTGATCCGTATGTGCGCTAACTAAGTTTAAGACTATTGGCTCACAAAATAAAAAAATCGTTAACTATTGGGGACCCATTTTGCCCCATTTAAGGATAAATCATTATCTTAATCCTATTCTAGATACTACATTATTAAAAAAAGCGCATTGAAGTTTTCGGACGTATCTGACCCCTAAAGAGTTTTTTTAAGAAAAATTCAGAAGTACAGGTTCAGCCATATTTTTTATTTAGTCTCAAAAGCATCTATACAAAGTTTCATGTCAATCAGTACAGGGAATAAAAAGTTACATGCAAACAAAAAGGGCCCGTTTTACCCCGTAAGTTAGAGTTAGGTACGTTTTTCATCCTTCATGCTTCATTATGTCGTATGATGTACGTATATTCCAAATTTCAAGTTTATATCCTCAGCAGTTTGGGTTGTAGCCTAAACTGATTATTTTTTGCCATCCCTAAGGAACCCTATAGATTTTCCTGGATATTATTAGTTCCTGTATTGAAACATACTGTGTGCTTTCTTCATACCAGATTTCAACTATGTATAACCGTTCAGCTGGTTGGGTGTAAATGACACTTTTTTCACCAACTTTGGGACCTTATTTGACCCCTTAGATGAGGAAAATTCGGAAAAACAGGAAAAAACGTAACTTATTTTATTTTGTTTGGAAAGCATGTATACAAAATTTCAAGTCATTCGGTACAGGGAATAAAAAGTTACATACAAACGAAAAGGGCCCGTTTTACCCCTTTAGAGATCGATTTTTAAAAACTTTCTTACTTAGTGCTCCATTACGTTGTACAATGTACCTATGTTCCAAATTTCAAGTTTATATCTTAAGCGGTTTGGGCTGTAGACTGTCTGTCAGTCAGTCACTCAGGGAAGCCTTTTATATAATAGATAAAAATATCTTATTTATGATTTAGACTAGCTGACCCGGCTAATTTCATTTCACGCAATATTTTTATAAATTATAGCCCATGTGTTATTCTGATGTATAAGCACTGTTGCAAAGTTTCTTCTCAATCCGTTCAGTAGATTTTGCGTGAAACAGTATATAACAAACATCTATATATACAAACTTTCGCGTTTATAATATTAGTAGGATTAAAGCCGTTTCACCGCATTTGTCTTTTTTGGCTCATTTGGCCGAATATTTAGATCATAAAACTTTACGACGTCCATTATTGCACTCGGGTCCGGGTGTGTGTAATTTATAGTGATCGAAAACGTAATGTCTAAATGTCAGTGATATTTTATTGAGGATTATTGCAAATTGATATTTTGTACATTTTATTGCGACAGGATGCTGCTATAGGAGAATCTAGTTTTAATTTCAATAAAAAAAATTGTTGGCACCTTATTGATTTTAATTCTTTATAAAAAATTAGGACTACGCCACAATGTCACCACCTTTTTGTATGGTATCCGGTACCTACAACACGGGCCTCTAGCCTAGTGTGGGACCAAACGATATTTTGCTTGTGAATCCTGAATCGTAGGTTCCAGATACAAAACTACAATTCCTGTTTATTAAGGGCATCTTATGACAATACACTGCAAGTCCAAAAAAACGCAAAGCGATATAATAAGCTTCAACATTTAAAAAAAATTAAAGCTTCGTAGGTAGTTGTACCACACAAATACAAACGGCACTGTTGCGTCAAAACACTGTAAGTTAAATTCTTTTACCTACAGTGTATTGTAATTACACTGTAACTACCCGACGGATCTTCAGTCTCCACAGAATGTAAATGTTGTACAATGTCTGTACATACCCTTTGTAACAAAATCTGTGTAATCTTGGTGCTAGTCTAATGTGAGCTTATGTCATTTTCCAGGATGACTTCCTCCTGCGCCACTACGACAAAGGCCCCTGCAAGAACAAGCTGGGCCACTCGCGCGCCTCCGTGCTCTGGCACCGTGCACAGGTAACATCTTATATACATACCTACTAGGAATTCATGGAGCCCTAGTCCCTTAGTTCGATCCCTGCAAGAACAAGCTGGGCCACTCGCGCACCTCCGTGCTTTAGCACCGTGCACAGGTACCATCTTACCTACTAGGAATTCATGCAGCCCTGGTCACTTAGTTCGATCCCTCAGCTAAAACTGAACGTCAAAATAAATGTTACTTTCGTGGTTTCGTTTCTGCAAAGTGTACTGCTGAGCCACTCAGCCTTAGAATATATGGGTCGAAATCCCGGTTCTGTACCAAAGAGTTCTTTGCACGAATGTTCTGACTACTGACTTATTGATGAAGCAAAACATCATGAGGAAACCTGAATTATGTCCGAAGAAAGTATTCGATGGCATCTCTGAATTAACCAATCTACAACTGAGACGTCGTCATCCACAATAGTCTTTCAAGGGTAATCCTCTATTCAAATACCTCACACAGAACTAAAAACACAAATTGGTTATTATACATTCATAGGTATCAAAAAGAAACTAGATGCTAAAGACTTACCGAGTCTTGTTTATGTGAAGCGACATTAACATTCAATTAACCTTCTCGCCGGGTTCCGAAAATCATCATTACATCCATTAAGCTGTCACATTAAGAATTGACAAAAACCAGAAGCGGCAATAAGTGGCGCAGTCATTCGAACATGGATGTTGGAAAGAGAGGATTGGGCGTAACCGTATCAGCCTTTTAATAGTATATGCAATATACTATTAAAAGGCTGATATGGTTACTGTTACAGTAAATGATACTGGCTGATACGGTTACTGCATATTGCAAGAAGGTTAATTGGGCCAAATACACCACGCTGGCCCAGTGCGATTTGGTTAATTCACATACGCCATTTAATCTCTTCTACGAACGTACGCAGGTTGCCTCACTATGATTCCCTTCACCGAAAAGCCAGTTGTGTGAAGTTCCGTACATACGTCTCAAAGAACTTATTGTACGGAATCAGAATTTATTTTTAATCTATGGCCTCGTGCCTTTTTTCCGTTTGCCATTTTAAATGAAGACTTGCCATATATTTTCTGAATAATTCTAATGTCACAATAATTCACCTTTAATTAATTAAGTAATGTTATTATAATTCATGGTTGGCACTCGTGCAAGAACTAAGCATAGCTTTAGCGACATTCAAAGTCTTCTGCTAGTTTTCTATTCTTACGCCATTTTAGAAGAAATCTTGGCCTCAAGTCACGTAGCTTCTGCCCTTTTCTTACATCCGTGCACTCGAGTTTAAATTACTCTTTCGGAAGAAATCGTTTAAATATCTTGTTAAGTTTTATCATTGCATTTACCACGGTTAGCCTTAAATGGGTAGCGGTTTTTGACATGAAGCTAAAGATTGAGGAGTTAATGAAGAAGGTTGATTGCTTCTGTATTATATTGCGTTTAAATATTGCAATTGTTGTCATAACTCTGACACCAGGGCCCGGCCACTTGGCCTATACGAACTATTTATTTGTTGTCAGTACAATATACCTATTTTAAAACTATGTGCTATAAGTGTATAATTAAATTTGGACACCCATCCGATTACATATATTCTATGAAATACTTCTCGATTAACAAAAATAAATGAGATACTTGTGATGACTCAGCTATCTGTGACATACCGACAGATACGCATCATATACCTATTAATATATCATAAAAGCTTTCTTTTTTCCCTCTTTAGGTAGACACTTAGTAAATAAAAAGCTAAATTATTAATGGGAAAAACACGAACCGATACTGGATAGTAATTTTATTTGCAACCATTAGTAAATTTGCTAAACGATTTTTGTGAAAAAATCATTTAGATTGTTTTTTCACACAAACATAAAAAGCAAATCCAATCCAGGCTAATGTGTTTATTATTGTTATTGCAAATGTAAAAAAGATAATTGCAATTGCATACTTAAGTAAGAGCAAGGCGGTGCCACAGTGTGAAAACCATACAGTAAGCCACGAATTTTAGTTATCCATCCATCCATCCACCACCCATAGGACGTCCACTGCTAGGTCTGCTAGACATAGGCCTCCTCTATGGATCTCCAATTAAATTGTTGGTAGCGACTAGGATCCGGCGCGATTCTGGGGTCATCCGTCCACCTTGTTGGTGGACGTCTCACGCTGCGCTTACCGGTACGTAGTCTCCACCAGAGACCCATCGGTCATCAGTCCTTCGTGCTATGTGAAGTAACTAGTTTTTACTAAATAACGTGATATTTTGATTTTTGTACTATTCCATAGGACCTTTTTATTTTTCCGGGATAAAAGTAGGTATAAATTCAAAAGACGGTACCTTTCTTGAATTGAACGACTGCACGAATGTACAGAATGTGGTAATGCAAAAGATGCACGTGGCCCACATAACATCGCTTTTAGCGAAATGGGCTGTAAAATGTATATTCTGAAGTGAAAGAGTAGAAAGCTGCGTTTGTGATTAATTCAATTACTATTGTAGCAGTTATTCAGTAAATAGGGATGTAAAAGCTATCACTCGGCGTTTTCACCTCGATACCGAATTGAGTGAAGAAACTCTTTTTTTGGATTATTTAAAGTAACCGTATTTAGTGTTAGCCAGGTGGCTAACCCTGGTGTCTAAGTTTTGAAGGCCTCTTACAAGGTTAAAACAAGCGGGGCCCATAATTAAACGTGTCACCGGAGAAACGATAATTATATTATCTATCCATCCATCAGCCGTAGGACGTCCACTGCTCGACATACACCTCCTCTATGGGTTTCCAATAAGGCCGGTTGGGCCTACGTCCAGCTCGTTGCGATCTTAATTATATATTTCACCTGGTCGGTGGACGTCCTACGCTGCGCTTGCTGATCCGTTCGAGAACTTTACGGCCCCATCGGTCATCCGTTTTTCGGACTATGTGCCCTGCCCACTGCCATTTTATTTTAACATGCTGATTCGCTGGGCTGCTGGGCTATGTCTGTTACTTTGGTTCGTCTGTGTATCTCCTCATTACTGGTTCGATCTCACAGAGACTCCGAGCAAAGCCCTCTCCATAGCACGTTGACCTATCTTAGCTTATTCACAATGCCCACAGTAAAAGAGTAAAGTTTTACTATATTGTTTGGCCTTTTGATAGTCGAATTTTAACCTTTAACTGATGACGTGCGGTCTCACAGGCCGAGCGGCGCAAGCGAAACTTCATATCACCCCCTTCCCCGCACTTCCCGTGTTTGAGCGCCTGAGTAGCTTCGAGTTTAGTATCGCCAGTGCATTAGAGGGGGATAGTTGCGTCGGCCAGGCCCAAATCAGTAAGTTAGATCGGTTTGAAATTCTCGAGCGGCCCCTCAGACCTCATGTCACCACTTACGTAACTCTTTTGGAATTTCACTATATTAATTTATGCGACAAAATTTGAAAACACGGAAAACCTGTACAAACCTGCTTCTAAATTGAACCGTAAATCGAATTACCAATATATGTTATGCAAAAAACATGTGTGTTTGCAGTGTGCGAAGCAGTTATGCCCTAACTGTCAAACAAAATTACTAAAGTTTGACAGTTGTCATTTTTGAGACATGACACTTATGATAAGAGTTAATTTTTATTTTAAATTGATTAATGTTTGAACTTTGATAAAAAAATATATGTTGCAATTATGTTGATTTTTAATATTTTACAAGCAATTCTTGATCTCGAGCCTAGTTTTTCGATCATATAGACCAAAAAACTTCGTAACTACAACTACATAATTAAAAATTATATTTAGCTAAAAGGTTTTAATTTTTACTTTAGTATATAATTTAACACAAAATATACATTAGGATAACCTACCATATTTAATATACAAATTATAGACCAGATAAAGTATCGGCCTGTCAGGCCGCACATCACCAGTTATGTTACAAAAAAACCACGTCACCAGTCAAAGGTTAAACATGGGCCTATTCTTAATGGGCCTTATTCAGTATCTATCATCTGACTCAGTGCGGATCGCAAGAATCATACCTATATACAAAAGGAACGTAGCGTTTAGTCATAAATGCCACCCTCGGCCACCCATCCCCGGACTGTCCTAATTGTTTGCTCATCGTTTGCAGGTGGTGGGCATATTCGCCGGGTTCGGGCTGCTACTACTAGTCGCCAGCCCGCTGCTGTTGCTCGCCGCGCCCTGCATCGTCTGCTGCAAGTGCAGGTTGGTATATTTTTGACCGATGCGAAACGAAGGTATTTATTTTAACTTGGCGATTTTGCTTTCGTCTGTCCGTACTCGTATGTTGCTTTTCCGCTACAGATCGCATTTTTCAACGAATCTTGACGAAACTTAGTACAACATATCTGATTATTTTCGTCAGGGAATGGACATTTACTTAATTACTCAGTCAACTGATAATATCCCACCGCTGTGTTAATGACATACAATGACATGAAATAATTTTAATAATTCGGCAATTAATGTTCTTCATTATAAATTATGTGCTCACGCTTAGTGAAACTGACGATGCCATACTTTGTTTGCACACTCTATAAAAAATCATTAAAAAAATTGGACACACGCTCAAAAACCCTTCTAAATTGAAACCTGGCAACGCCCATGACCCAGGCGTGTTTAACATTATTTTATGTGTGCATATAATTGTTTCCAGACTGTGCAACCCAAACACGAAGAATCTCGAGGAGGTGGACGAGGTGGACAGCATCACTCCGCACGACGACGACGAAATAACTCGCGAGCGGCGCCTCTCCGAATGACGCCCGATCAAGTACTAACCCAGCGGCGCCTCCGAATGACGCCCGATTAAGTACTAACCCAGCGGCGCCTCTCTGAATGCTGCTCGATTAAGTACTAGGCTGGCGGCGCCTCTCCGAATGACTCCCGACCAAGTACTTACCCAGCGGTGCCTCTCAAAATGACGCCCGACTAAGTATTAGCCGAGCGGGACGGATACGGCACGTGGCGTGACTAATATGGCACGCGACGTGACAAATATAACACGTAGCTCGATCCATATGGCACGCAGCATGGCAAATATGGCACGTATCGTGACCCATACAGCACATGGGGTGTATAGTGTTTGTGGTAAATGTACCACGGCAGTTGTCACATTGGATATATACATAATATCGTAACATCACCTCGCGGCACCTATTGGACGCGGCGTGACTAATATGGCATGTCGCGTGACAAATATGGCACGTGGCGCGACAACTACGGCACGTAACGTGACAAACCTAGGCTGGCACGTGTCGTGACAAATATGGCACATGGCGTAGATATGGTGATATATTATGTAGCGGGGTGGATGTACCACAATCGGTATGTCATTTAGAACTGAGTAATGTACTAAACGGGTCTAATGTACCATGTTGGGTGTGACAGATTTGGCACATGAAACTTTATTAACTTTATGAACTTACCTTCTTTATGAACATTTTTTGTACGAAACACCAGTTTTTTTCGCGTTTTAAGAGTAAAATATAATAAATATAATTTAATATTGTATTTATTGAGCCATTAAAATGGATATGCCAATTACATTATAACTCACATGATCGTCGTTTAAAGAAACAACTTGTAAAAATTAATGATCTGTGTACATTGTGGGTCGTCATTATGATGGTGTATGGTGTCGTCATTATCCTATTATGCAAAAAAAGTAGTTATGTGAAATCCGATCTACGAGGCGGGATGATGTGCTTTACGATTGAGACAGATAGATGTATTTCACGAAAATGTGATACGTTACATTTATCACCATATTTTAGTCATAATATTTTGACATACTATGTGACAAATTTGGCACATATGTCACGTTTGACAAGTGGGACTAATATGGTACATTAGACTCGTCCACCAAGTAGTAAAACATTGTGAAGAGAGATAATGTAACAGAAACAAGTAAATACAAATGTAACGATAAGGAAGGAGAGAAAAACATTGTGATGTTGATTTATTTTGAGTTACTAAGCGGCTGCGACTTACTAAAAACTTATTTAAACAGGTGTTATAGTTTCGCTCTCGAATAGCAAAAAGTCTTTAGCACGGTAAAGATATCTACGCAGTATTGCGACTCGCCTCTGTCCTTCAAATAAATATCTACAGCCCCGCGTGGCCACGCAGTACGTAACACGCGCGAGGGCTTCCCGCTTGTTAGGTATTCGCACGTTTACTGATTACAAATCCACACGTTCGTTCGTTACTACGGCGCATCCGCGACTGTTCGTGTACCGAGTGTGTACTGAACTCCGAGGCGCATAGGTATGATTCGCATTTAGGCCGTTTGTTTATGAAGACTGAATACTGCATAGTTGCATAGATATCATTACCGTGTGTTTCGTCCATCGCCACACTTATTATTGTTATACAAGGGTTATCAAATTAACGTACGTATTGAAACATTTAAAATGTGTGTGTATGTCAAGACTCTTTATCTCAGGAACGCGTAAAGATATCGAGTTGAAATTTAAACTGTATACGTATATCTATGGTCACTTGCATTTGTGTAAAAGAAAAACTTCTCAGTCATCGTTTAAAAAAGTTAGAGACGTTTATGTCGTAAAAAACCGCATATTTCGACACTCATTAAAATCAAAACCTACAGGGTACTTACTGTTGACATAGATCTATGAAATTTGGCGAGAAGCATTGTCTCAGAATACACATATAGGAATAAATCGGAAAACTGTACATATTTTTAAATCACAAAAAATAAGGCCTCAAAATTCCCAAAATATGGGTTCAAAATTCAAAGTGAGTAAATCGTATCATGTACGGTATCATATAAAAGAACTTCATTAGCACATGCTAAAACAGGTTTTTAATTATTTTAACAACGTGTAATTTTCGATGTATGACGAAAAAAGTGAAAAAAAAAACTTTTTCGTCGATGGTTATAGCATAGAGTCTTGGTTAGATCTTATACAGTTGCAAATTATTTTGATCCCTATAAAAGCGTAAGGAAGGATTAACAGCAAAATGACTTAGGAATCGACAAAATTTCAGCTAGTTTTGTACGTTATTTAAAATGTAACAAATATCATAAAGCGAAGTAATAACACGATATTTTTGGAACGTTTAATGGTGACACAGAAAGTATATTTTAGGTATAGATAATGCAATTTACAATGTGACAGATATGGAACAGTTTATCGTTGGCCAGTTAAGGAGCAGATGTGAACCACACGCAGTCAACAGGTTAAAGAAACAGTTTTTGCGAGCTAGTATACAAAATGATCCAATTTTCAAAAATATAAGGCTCGCGTCATTATTTATGGTTGCTCTTAGATCTGAATTTAGTAACAGAATGCGTTGCATTTAGCTAATTTTAGGGCTTGTCGCAGACTTCAGAGCGATCATAAAAATCGGCGGAATCAAGATGCCGATTACAATAGCGAGTTTAATAATTGTTAAAATAGTTCTAATACATTAAAGTAATCCATATTTATTGTATAATATTTGTTGTGAATTAACGAACATTTGAAAATAATTATTGAATGATTGTTGCTGTAAAGAAAAAAATAGCTATATCGAGACATTGGATTAAATGACGTAGCTAAGTTCAAATAAAGTTTTTTTTGTTATTTTACTGCTTATTTTGATGTTCTAGTTATTTATTTGTGGCAGACTGAGGTATTCTTATAGACTGATGAATGAAACGTATGAATGAGTGTCTTCACTATTAATAAAATTAAAAATAACAGATGTAAATATGCGGAAAAATTTAGCATGTGAAATAGTACCTACTTGTTTGTTGAATATTGTGGCAATGATTCTATCACCCTTATTTAGACATTTTTCGGTAGGTAATTATTTATAGATCGGTCATTTTAACTAAGTTATTGGGTCTTAAATATTTTCTTCTTTTCTTAATTATTTTATTTTCTTGTCTCGCTCACACTAGAGACTTACGGAATGTTATAGTAGTGTCTCGTTCTGATTTTCATAACCTAAGGTCTCGGTTTGAAATGACCTTACTATAGTTAGTTGCCTGCCTGTCAAGCCACGTCTGTCTGTGGCAGGCTTTAAGGATTTGACACACCAGATGCGTTGTGCGATTTGCGGTCAGGTCAAACTGAATGCAGCCCACATTATGTATGAATAACGTTGTCGGTCCGGGCAATCGGTCGGCTGTCCGGTCAGCGCATGCGATGCGGGCAAACAGCGGGCGCCCGCTGACCGCCCGACCTTGCGTTCCTTCCGCGTCACCGAACGATCAGATCGCATTTCTATACAAAACTAGCGACCCGCCCCGGCTTCGCACAGGTGTATATTATAAACATATAAACCTTACTTCTGAATCACTCTATCTATTACAAAAAAACCGCATCAAAATCTCAAAAAATGCTGACAGGGAACAGAGAGACAGCGGGAAGCGACTTTGTTTTATACTATGTAGTGATATAGAGACTGACACTGCTGTTCATACATAATGCGGGCTGCGTTCAGTTAGCCCGGGCCGCTGACCGCAGAACACATCCGGTGTGTCAAATCCTTTGTTGAGCATTTGTTTTTTGTACTTACGTTAACCTGCCAATTTTCGAGATAACAACGAATTCACTAAAAGACTAAACAATCGTGTTATTTATTAAAATTACGTGTTGTGTTGCTCATTCGGAAATTGTGTTAATTTACTTTTGATAATACTGTAGGTAACATAGAAACAAATCGGTTTCGTCTCTTTAGCTTGATCAGTTCTGATTGGATAATGAGTCTGTATACTTTACAATTGGCACTATGACTGGGTAAAAAAAAAGCATTAGTACAATCAGTCCGTGATTATCAAAAAGTATCGGACACGTATTTTTTCTTCTGTCAATCAAACAATTAATGACAAAGATAAACCTTGTTAAAGTTCGGGAGTGGAGGCCGTGACGCCACTTCTCCGACAAAAATCTATACATATATTTTGTATGTGATTTGTGACGTGACGCGGAACTTTAAAGCCGGAAACATACTATCGGACGCGGCTGACGGACGCGACTGACAGCCGCGACTGAGCAATGTGCACAGTCTTAAAGCATCCGGTGTGCCAGATCGCTCTCGGACGTCCGAACGCTCAAGGTCGTCCGAAGGTGACGTCCACGACTTATGTCCGATAGAGTGCACGGCTCAGTGTACTTTCATAGTCTAGATACCTATCAGTCGCGGCTGTCAGTCGCATCCGTAAGCCGCGTCCGATAGTATGTTTCCAGCTTAACAGGCTATATCAAAGAGAATACAAAACTAGTCTATATCTTCCTCAAATTTTGTTTAATTGACAAAAGAAAAATACATTTCTAATATTTTTTGATAAATAATCTATCTGACGGACTAATTACTTTTTTTGTTATAATTCCTATTACATCATGAGTGAAAGAAATTACTGAATATGAATTGAGTAACTGCAATGCAGTAGATAATAATGCATGTTATTAATTATTATTTTACCTTTTAATCCTGTGATGGCTGGTTATACATAATTATTAAAATTATAATTAAAAAGTAAGCACTGCTATTGTGTATTATACACAAGACCTTAACATGTAACTTATTGTTAGTAAGTACATAATAAAAGTAAAATATTTATGATTTTTGTCTGTAAATAAGAATTTAATTATGTACTTAATTTGTTAGGTATATAGTATCGACAGCAGATAAAGTTTTAGTATTTTAGATTGGCTTTTTTGTGAATAATTTTATTATAAATCATTGTAAATACAATGGTTGTAATGTGGTCATAGTAAATACAATGATTTACAAGTATGTCTTTGTACCATTCCAGGGTACATATAACATGCTTAATGTGTCCAACAAGTATTTTTGGGCCAAGCAATATTATCACGAATGTGTATATGTGTGCGATAAAGTTCAAAATGCTGTGAAAAGTGCGCCTTTGTGTTACATTTTTGAATTGGATCACATCGTATTGGAATTACCTCATAGATTACCCATATAGATTCCGTATTAGGACGTCAGTGCATCATTTTATTAATGTCGACTGTTTTAGAAAAGTATGAAGTACCTGGTGGGTAGGGTTTTTATTTTTTGTGATTATATGAGTTACAACTATAAAGTATGATGTTACGTTACAGCTCTCACAAAGCCCTCTGGTTGAATCAACAATCTGCTCATGTGATGTCTATATGGGCAATCTGTGATTTAATTATACCTCGAATCATACAAGTCGACGGACGTGAAGTTAGTTACAAGCTGCGCAATATCCAATCCCGCCCCCCCACCGCCTAAGCAATAGTACCTAATCGTAATAGCAATCGTTTATGACTTCATTTTAGTCATTTGGCACTGCCTATGTGACGTTAGCCATCAATTGCTTTGCGCGGTTTGCAAAAGCAAATGACTAAAATGAAGTCATAAACGATTGATATTGCTTAGGCGGTCGGGGGGCTGATTGAAGCTCACATAAAGCTGCGCGTTGACTGGATTTCGGGTTAGCTTTTGGCTAACTTCACATCCGCCGACTTGTGTGATTCGGCCTATAGATTACGAATTTCCAAGATATAACTTTGCTGTCGATTATAAGTAGCTTGTTGTAGCAAGCTAGTTTGAAGCATTTGTAGAGATAATGAAAACTTAGTAGCTGGTTAGTTTTAAGTGGCTGATCCACTTTCAAACAGTTTCTGGTATTTTGCGTGAACAGTTTACCTATTCTTTGTATTTGTGATTTAGGGCGGTTTCAGACTAGCGTTTGTTTTATACGCGCGTATAAGCTCGTTTTCGCAAGCGCGTGTAGCCGCGTATAGGCGCGCCTATTGGCTCACGCGTAACTCTTACGTACGTTGATGACGACACCACTACCGGTTCGAGGGAACACGCCGAAATATGCCCATTTACGCGAGTTCGGTTTTTTGAAACGTATAATGTAGCGCACGTGTACGCGCGTATGCCGAAACGACCGTATACGCGTTACAGAAAAATACGCTAATCTGAAACCGCTCTGACTTCTCAAGAGGAATTATGTTTCTGAAAAAAAAGTGTACTTATTGGAACACCAATGTAGATAGTCAAGAAATTCTTATATTAGTAGTTATTGTTTGAAAGTTGGACGCTGGTAATTAAAATTTTCTCATTGATTGTAAAAATCACTCTTTTTAACTATGGAAAGACTTTTGTTGCAGTATGTTTGTAATATGGTATTAATATGGTTGTTATTGTTACATAGTGCAAATATAAAGGAAATGTGCTTTTTGTAATTTATTTGAATAGTGTATGTTCTTTTTAAAGCCAAGTTATTTTATATATTTGCACTTTGTGCAAAGGAATATGGATAATGAAGATTGTAAATAGAAAGAAAAATATAGTTTGTTAATAATTTGTTCTTTATTTTCGTGTTGAAACCAACATAACTTTCCGTTAAACTTAATTAAACAATAAATATTTTTTTCTGATAAATCTCAATGGTTGTTTTTGTTTTGACATTTTTCCTTTTGGAGTAGCCAAGTAATAATTCGCTGTACTAGAATAGGTATGCAATCTGATAAAAATCTTTGGCTTCCGGCAACAAATATCAGAAATATATTGTGATCAATTTTGAAAGAGACAATAATCATGTTGCTATTTTTTTTAAACACAGAAAAGGTGTTTTGCAAAGTATATGGACTCATCATTACAAAAAACTTTTACTATGGGGCGAACGAGACCACGACAGAAGTCTTGGTATATGCTCTAAAGAATAGCTCTGAAAAAGCTTGCCTGTTAAAAAAGGAAGTCTACAGTTCAATTCCTAAAAAAGATAGATGATGGAATAAGGATCTGACCAAGCGCAGGAAGAAGGTCTGTCACCTTTTCAACAGAGACATGAACACCGATGCAACGGTGGAGGTCATAAAGAGCCAGAAGAACTCATGGAATAAGTATGGTAACTCTATCCAGTCCGAGAGTGAAACTGAGCGACTCGGAAAAATCTAGTGACTCACAAATTAAGCCAGGCACTTTGAAAAAAGCTGATGATATTCATACTGCGTCAGAACAAGAGCAATTTGTAACGACTATCCGTACACGTAAGTTTAGTCCCGTTATATATAGTATAAAATGTGTGAAAACTACGTTAATTTCAAGGAAGGAAGGAGGAAGGATTGGAAAAACACGGAGTAGACAGCAGAATAAATGGTTGGATAACTACAATGCTCGCAGGCAGAACGGCCAACATTGAAACAGCAGGCGCGATGCGCTGTCTAGTCACAAAAGGCTGCCCACAAGGAGAAGTCATGTCACCTTTACCAAAGAAGATATAATAATACTACGTACCTTTACCATGGATAGTAGTGGTGGACGAACTCGTCGCACTCCTTAACGAAGGTATTGTCACTGTGGCATATGCTGACGACCTGGTAATCATGGTGGTTGGACTCTTCGTGTCGACTCTCTTTGAGAAGATGCAAAAAGCGCTCAAGATCGTTGAAAAACGCCACGGACTCTCCGCGAATCCACAAAAAACGGAGCTAGCGCTGTTCACACGAAAAACCAAGAAAACAGATTTAAAAACTTCTTCGCTATTTGGTACCAAGTAGACACTGAGCAAGGAAGTTAAATATCTAGGTATCTGGCTAGACACTAAACTTCTGTGGGGAAAACAACTTGAATATGTCACCACGAAGGCAACAAACATTTTATGGCAGTGCACAAGAGCGGTGGGAAAAGACTGGGGTCTAAAGCCAAAGCCCTGTCACTGGCTATATACTGTCATAGTGCGTCCGGTTCTCACATACGGCTGTGTCGTGTGGTGGACACGTACGAACCTAGTGACTGCTATAACTAAGCTACAACAAACGCAAAGACTTGCGTGCTCTCTTATCAACGGATGTATGAAAAAACACCCTCAGCTTCTCTCGAAATTATCTTAGGGCTCACACCACTGCACCTGCATATAAAACAGGAGGCGATGGCTTCTGCCCTACGTATTAAATCAACAAATCAGTGGAAGAGTTCGGGTGCCACGACAAACCACTGCAGAATAATCGATCGGGCGATAGCAATAATTCCCGGAGCAAACCATGGAACGGTTAGAATAGCTAAAACGCATCTAGACAGCAAAAATTATGAGTTGATCATAGAGGACGATGTATCAAACGTTGTAGTGCTATCTTGGAACGTCTACACGGATGGTGCAAAAAACATGGAAGGAACGGGCTGCGGCTATTACTCGCCGGAACTTGGGCTTAGAGAGTCGCTTGCCCTGACTAAAACTACAACAACTTTGCAAGCTGAGGCCTATTACTAGCCGCAGAAGTACTTGAACCCTTAATTGAGCTTGACAGCTACTGAAAACAGAGAGGCCAAAGAAGTCATCGTTTTCTCGGTTTACAACCAGTGCTGCTACTATCTACGGACTCAAAAGACCTGTAACAAGGTCTAAAGTTATAGCTGAGTGTCATGCAACACTCCAAACTCTTTCAAACAAACACAGAACAATCGTGCGCTGGACTAGGGGTCACTGATCGTGTTCGGGCAACAACACACCCTTGCCAAAGAGGGCACGAGAAAACGGTAGGGGATGTGGCAATAAAACACTGTAAGCCGACAGCGGTGGAAGTGCGCGAGTTGCTGCGTCGTCATACCGAAAAAGAACAACAGAGTATATGGAACAAAAGAGAGAGGATTGCAAGCATTCTAAGGCTGCTTTCCCCAATCTTAATAGAAATATCACAAATGACCTGTTGAGGTTGAAGCGACAGGACCTTCGACTTATGGTAGGTCTCATTATATCACTGCAACTTAAATAGTCACTTGTTTAAACTGGGAGCCACTGACAGCCCACTATGTCGCGGCTGTTTGCAGGAGAACGAAACTGTAGAACATGTTCTGTGGTATTGCAAAGCCACAGAAGACATTAGAATAGCAAACGGATTGCATGATGCTTCTGCACTATCATCAGCTTTGTTGCCTAAATCGCCATCATCTCATTCACCATCTCAGCTACTGAAGCAGTTGTGCCAGCGGCACAGAGCCACGCTCCGTTACTTTAAGGAGCTGGGTTCTTTTTTTGAATTGTTTTTTTTTTAGTTTTTGCAGTTGTCCCATAGTTAAAGTTTTTCATATGGAGAAGTATTTACACCTAAATGTCTGTAACCAGTACCAGTGTACTTGCAAAGCAACATACAGTAAACAGCAATATACATAATATTTCAAAATAACTAGGTATAGGTATTTCATGGAGTCTGTTTTGGTACTGAGTAGGTATTTGAATTTCTATAAATAGCCAGTCTCATTACTATAGGCCGAATCATACAACTTGGCAGCTGTGACGTTAGCTACAAGTGCGGATAGCCCAATCCTGACTGAAGCTCACTTAACAGCTTCAGGATTGGATTATCCGCAGCTTGTAGCTAACACCACAGCCGCCATGTTGTATGATTTTGCTTCTACTCATGCCATTCAAGTCATCCTCACCATTTCCGAGCAAGTCCTGCCGTGGCATCAAACAGTTTGCCGTTCTTAAACTCTCCTCTCATATCCAACATGAAGTGCATCATTTTGTTTTTCACTTTCAACGGCAGCTGCACCCTGGCCCCGGCCCGGGCTTCTTTGCAGCAAACGTTTTCTAGAGGCACCGTCATCATACGGTTCTTACCGAAAGGAGTGTAGGTTACTAGTGTGATCTGCTTGCCTCCTTTATTCAGGATAAGGAAGCGCACTGAACGCAATGTCACCATCCATATGACTGCTAAGGATCCGGTACCTGGTAAATAAAAATTAAGAGAGGTAGGTATTTACGAATATAAATTCTATCTACTAAAGATGTAGTTAAACTAGTTTGTCTAGTGACAAATAATAGGCAATAATCTGTAACACCATGTGCATACTCTGTAATAAATTACTATCATCACTGTACTGTACTGTATCAGCCTTATTAATTGTCCACTGCAGGATGTAGGCCTATCCACGAAGGGTGATTGGGCCATATCCACCACACTGGCCCAGTGCGGGTTGGTGGATTCACACATTTCATGGAATTTCTTCCTTGGACATATGCAGGTTGCCTCACTATGTTTTCCTTCACCGAAAAGCCCATGATGTGAAATTCCATACATAAATTCCAAGGAATACATTGGTATGGGACCAAGTTTAAACCCACGACCTCACGATTGCAGGGCGGGATTGATTACCACTAGACCACCCCGGCTATTAGACATATATCTACTCTATCTCTAGGCTATCATCATTACATAGTATAAAAAAGTCGCATCCCACTGTCTGTCCCTATGTATGCTTATATCTCTAAAACTATGCAATGGATTTTGATGCATTTTTTTAATAGATAGATTGATTCAGGAGGAAGGTTTATGTGCATAATACACCGTGTGTAACCAGGGCGGGTCGCAAGTTAATAAATATTTCAGTGATAAACTGCACATAAAAAAAATTACACTACATTACAGCACAGCCCATGCATTGCACTACTTTATGAATGTGTAAATATTCTGAAAAGTATCCAGTAATACGAGGTGCATTCAATAAGTACCTAGCTTCATCGCCAGAGGGCGCTGTAGTTTCAAAAGAGTTTTACCACAGTGTAGCACATTCTTTTTTAATTCTTTTTTCAAATTTTCATTCCAATCCCTTCATTTGTTTTAATTTGACAACTTATGGAAGCGAACATATCGATCGGTTTTACAAAAATGGAAAAAGAGCAATATTGTTCGGTGATTAGATTCCTATTTTTGGAAGGGAAAACGCGCATCGAAATCAAAGAGCGCTTGGATGCTGTGTACGGTGACTCTTCTCCATCGATGGCCACCGTCAAGAATTGGTTCAACGAGTTTGCATGTGGCCGTACGTCGGTTTTTGATGAACCACGTCCAGGAAACATTAAAAAAATCCATGATCTCGTATTGGCAGGTCGCCGATTGAAGGTTCGGGAGCTAGCTGAGACTGTAGGCATTTCAGAAGGAACAGTGTATCATATTCTTCACGAGGAACTCGGCATGAGAAAGCTGTCGGCGCGATGGGTGCCGCGTTTACTCACACCGGAAAACAAGTGCAACCGTGAGACCACATCGGAGACGTGTTTGGCGCTGTTTAAGCAAAATCCAGCGGAGTTTTTGCGTCGTTTTGTGACCGTCGATGAAACCTGGATCCACTGGTACACACCAGAGACCAAGAAGCAATCAAAACAATGGATCCAGACCGGGGAACGTGCTCCAAAGAAGGCGAAAATTGTAAAATCGGCCGGAAAAGTTATGGCCACTGTTTTCTGGGATTCACAAGGTGTGATCTACATAGATTACCTCGAGAAGGGTAAAACAATTACAGGGCTTTACTATGCCGATTTATTGGGCCGATTCGACGCCGAATTAAAGAAAAAACGACCCCATCTGGCGAAGAAAAAAGTGCTGTTTCACCACGACAACGCACCGGTTCACACGTCTGCCGTTGCCATGGCCAAATTGGTCGAATTGCTGCCAAACGCTACAAATTGCTGCCCCATCCACCGTATTCTCCAGATTTGGCCCCTTGTGACTTCTTTCTGTTTCCTAATCTGAAAAAATCTCTCGCCGGGAATAGATATGGATCAAATGAGGAGGTCATCGCCGCCACGGAGGCTTATTTTGCAGAGTTTGACAAAAACTATTTTTCGGACGGGTTAAAAAAGTTGGAGCATCGCTGGGCTAAGTGTATCGAACTAAAAGGAGACTATGTTGAAAAATAAATTGCCACTTTTCCAAAATTTTCGTTTACTTTTTGTAGGCTAAGTATTTATTGAATGACCCTCGTATAATCATGGAACACAACTTTTTAAATTAAGAGAATAATAATAGCTTACCTATAACAACAGCTAGAGATCCTAAAGTGTTTCTATATTTATTTTCTCCAAGATTTATTCTTCTAAACCACGGAGTATCGTCTGTAACCTTCGTCTTATCCACCGGTGCGTCTCTCAAAGTAGAAAACGCAAATATACCCAAATATGTCCAAAACATGTATTGAACGATGGCGAATACGTTCATGTACATGTAAAACTTTGGGTTTTCATATTTAAATAATATTACATCTTTTATTACGTTTGTGTTTACGTCGTGAAGAGTTCTTGTTGCCAACGATCGGCTGGGAACATTTTTGATCTGATTGATGCAATTCTTACATTGCAATGGCACTCTAAATGCAGCGCTTCTTCTCAGTATACTAGAAGCGTATGATAATAAAGACATTGTACGAATCTTACGTAGATTCTGTCTAATTCAGATTTATCAAATAATTATAATAAAATGCAGTCGATCAAAATTCACCACTGGCGTACTATCATATCATAACATAACCTTAAAATCAAACATCTGATTTTGACAATTTTGACAGCGCCAGCGCTGCCAACCTTAGATTATAGAGGGAATAGAGGGAATAGATACGAAGTAAATTCTTATGTCCTCCCGCAAAGATTCAGACCTTATAGTGGTCTGCTAATTTGAGGTCCTGTAGGAACGAAGGGCGTGGATTATATTCTGATTTTTGCCCTCCAACACTCATTACATCACCTCATTGCTTTAATTTTATTGTTTGCTTCCCTATATCTTAAGATTATGGCATTAAAAATATGTAATCAAATTCTTCGCCTCCCACCATCTACTATACCCCAAAAGGCTTTTGACAGTTGTAGCCGTCATTATTCTGAGACCATCCAACCAATAAGAAATTATCTTCATATTTGTGTTTTGGCTATAGCAAAGCTGATTGTGATTTCTACAAATGTTGTATTAAACGTGTAAATAAATAGAATTTATAACATTATAAGGGCACAAACAATAAAAAACAACCATGGTTACCTGCTGTGTTTGGGGCTGCGAATCGTGTTCTAAGAACAAAAGCGAATGTTTATAATTTTTAGGTTAGTCGTAGTTTTTGTATTTTCACGTCTATGTTTTTGAAATATGAATAAGTGTTCAGTGCAGGAACTATAAATGACGTTTAAAACTATCTATTTTAATTCACAACACAGCATAAAACGATAATTTTGAGAAAAGCAAATATATTGAATGTTTACATTACTTTAAATAGTGATGGACAAAGTTACGATTTTAATTGCATTGCAATATGTTATTCGATACTTCTCTCGGTGCATAATCGGTAGAAGTCATAATAAATCTATGGTTGTACAGTACTCGTTTTTGCCAAACTTCCTTTTAACCCGACTACCAATTAATGACTACCTATGTTTTTAAGTAGAATCTTGGTTAACTATTAGCTATTAGGTTTGTAAAAGACAACATTCATATTGGGCTAATCCTGATAATTCCGACCAAATAGTATTAATGCATATAATTCTAAACATGTTATACCATGGGACCAATCCTCTATGATCACTCCCTGCGTAGTTATCGAATTTTGAAATTAATTATTTTCATATATTAACAAAAATATTCACCAATTTACCTGCTTATTGCTAATAAGTTATTAGAACCGTTCATTCCATATTCAGTAGTATTAGACGCTTTTTACTGTAGTTAATATGTGTTGGCTTGTCATTTATTTATTTTATTAACATGGTTTTATTAGTTTAACCTGTATGTTTGCTTGCTTGTAACCAACCCCTTTGAGCTCGATTTTGACCTACTTTGAGTGATAACATTTTCTTTAAATTTCCACACCTATTAAAGATGGATGACAATACATTTACTAAAAAATAGAAAGAAATCTATAATTGAAAAATAAATATGGTAAAAAAAAACTAAAAAACACTCTTTCATATCATATCAAACTAAAAAGTGTTAAATAATTTCCAATACAGGCAGAAAATAATAATGAACGAAAAATGTTAATAATATTGTAAATAAAGCGTGGGGTGCTCGATTTACGAAAAATTATGGCTCAAAACACTTTTTAGGGTTCCGTACCTCAAAAGGAAAAAACGGAACCCTTATAGGATCACTTTGTTGTCCGTCAGTCCGTCTGTGTGTATGTCAAGACTCTTTATCTCGGGAACGCGTAAAGATATCGAGTTGAAATTTAAACTATGTACGTAAACCTATGAATTCTTGCAGTTGTGTAAAAGAAAAGCTTCTCAGTTACCGTACAAAAAAAGTTAGAGCCGTTTATGTCGTTGAAACACGCATATTTCAACGCTCACAAAAATCAAAACCTACAGGGTACTTCCCGTTGACATAGAACTATGAAATTTGGCGAAAAGCATTGTCTCAGAGTACACATATAGGAATAAATCTGAAAATTGTACATTTTTATTTAAATCACATAAAAATAGTGCCTGAAAATTCACAAAATATGGGTTCAAAATTCAAAGTGAGTAAATCATATCATGTAAGGTATCATATAAAATAACTTCATTAGCACATGCTATAACAGGATTTTAATTATTTTAACAATATGTTTGTACGGAACCCTCGATGTGCGAGCCTGACTCGCACTTGTCTGGTTTTTTTACAATAGTATTAATATTTTTCGTTCATTATTATTTTCTGCCTATATCAAAAATCATTTTACACTTTTTATTTGATATGCCAAGAAAGCGTGTTTTTTAGTATTTTCTAAACTACCTAATATTGATTATGGATCTCGGAAACGGCTTTAGTGATTTTGATGATTGTCATTAAAATAAATGTTTTTAAGTTCAATAGAGAACACAAAAGGGTCTACTATCAAATATATCAAAATATTCGTTCGCTGGCCTAAGTGTATGTTGATACATTAAACAGTGTCTCAGTTTCATTCATAGCTGGTTGATAAATTTTTTTTTTAAATAATTGTTTTCATAACTCGGTAGGTAACTAACTACTGCACAGGAGGTGATTCTAGAGGGTTGGTCATGTGGGGTAAAATGTACAGGATAATATTATGTATCTACGAATATTATTTCCTAAATAATTGTTTTGGCCGGCACTCTTTCAGATATAGCCCAAAATGAATGATGTCTTTTAAACAGGGTTATTTCTAATCAATTAGCATTGTTTTAGGGGCTTGTTCTGTATACATAATATCAAAACTAACAACTTTTGTTCTACGACTTTTTGAGTGGTTTATAAAGTGCGAAGTAATGAGGAAAGTTATACATATTTATGACAGTAAATTTAAAAGGTGTCGTGTCAATCATGAAGGCGCCATCGTAATTATAACAGCTAATTAGCATATTTCTGTTTCTTTTTTACTTTAGGCATTCGATAGAGAGAACACTTTTTAAGTTTGCTATTTAATTTACGATAGCGCCTTCATAATTGGGCCTAGTATAGCTTAAAAACTACGCTTTATAAGTTTAGTACATCGGCAGTCACACAGAAGAGAGAAGGTCTCTTTTCTGTGGGCAGTCAGGTATTTCTCGGAAAAAATCGATATTTTTATCGATTCGATTTTCGAAGTATTGATTTAGCGCAACGCTTCAAGGGGGCGGGGCAAAATCGACGCCATGTTTCCGAGATATGCTATGACGTAGCTATGATACGTTATTTTCGTGCTAGGGCGCCCCTATGCTGCCAACACAGAGCTCAGATGATACCTTAGATTATAGAGGGGATGATACCTTAGATTTGGATGATACAGGGATAACGTGGTCTATCGAGAAAAGAAAGAAAGAGATGCAATGATTCAATATGGCATGGGTTAGAAAGAGACAAAAATATCTCGATTCATTGGCTAATTGCCGTATTTTTGACTCAGTAGTGTCAATTCCAATACATATTTAACAGTTTTGACAGCGCTCAGCCAGATTTTCTGTACATATTTGTGATTGAGAATTGCTTTAAGCGACAACATCACTTTCTCTCTAGTTGTAATAGCTCTGTGATGAAAACACTCTATTTTGTCTATGGTAGTTGAGAATGCTACATGCGAGTTCCGTATACGACCAAGTCGTGTGAAGTTCAAAAATCAAGCCCCACGGGCATCATTTCTGTACATTGCACAATTTAGTCGTATACGGAACTTGTATGGATTATTCGCAACTTCCATAGACAAAATAGAGTGTTTTCATACTCTTCTGATAGTTTTCTTTGCTGTCAGGCTGTCAGTCACGTCCGTCAGGCGCGTCCGATAGTATGTTTACAGCTTTAGTTGTTGGAGATATGATTCATCTAGTGCTATGACGCCGTTCACAGATTGGTTCACAAACACCCCTCAGAATATTTTTTATCCAGCATCAAAAATATCTGGAGTGCGTAAACGCACGCGATTTAAAACTCACGAAGAAGGAAACAAATAAGGAGCCATTTACAGGTAAACTGCATAAAAAGGTACTTATTTATATTTATGAAAACTCATTTAGCGCTCATCAATTGGCAGTGTTCATGTTTAGTGTATATTTAGTGTACACCTCGCATACGCCTATGAACTAGTACTATTAGTGATCAAACTGACCGAATCAGTAAGTTCAGTCATTATCAGTTGAGGCATGAAAGTGTATTCAACTGATTTTCATCTTAGTTTTTTGTTGATGCACTTACGAGCACAGACTGAATACTATTTTGATTTATATTTGGTGTAAGAAGGTCCATGAAGGAGGCGATGGCTGCGCATGGTGACCGCCATACTAAATATGCGCAGCCATCCCCTCCACACTTCGCTCAGCGCCAAACTTGTTTGCTACGGCCATGGCGTTCACCATGCGCAGCCATCGCCTCCACATAATGCCGCACCAGCAGTCTACTCTCCCTTTTATTGTTTACTGATCACATCAAATAATTACACTTTGGAGGACGTATTTTAACTGGCGCGGCTCAGGGACCACTGATGGTCGTCGAGCGCCGCTCCTACATCTCGTTTGTAAACGAAACCCTTCGAGCATATGAAATAGTTTTATATAACGTGTATGGTCGAGGAGCGGCAAATGGCCAGCAGAGGGGTACGCCTTACGTTAACATCTCCTTTGGTATATGCTCGAAGCACCTACCACTGGACATGTTAACGTAACGTAAGGCGTAACTTATTAAATAAAACCCGTAAGTAAACCCCTCTGCTGGCCATTTGCTGCTCGGCCATACACGTTATACTTGATTTGCGCGTGTGCAATGCGTGTGTTCGCCATCCCCCGTTAACATTGGCAGACAATTTTGTTCGTGGATTTTATCATTATTTCTCCGTTGGTTTATGCTTATGTTACAGATATCTGTGTTTATGCTCGAAGACGAAACCTCGAATAAGTCAAAGTTATTTATTTGCTTGAACATAGGTAGTAGTATACAGGCACGTGTATACAGGTCTTATATAATAAAATGTTTCACCATATTCGGTCCGTGTTGAACATGCAAATAAATGTACATATTAATAATGTCAAAATTTAATAATAGACGTTGAAATCAATGAAGTTGAAATGAATCATTTACTTGTCGAATCCATAAAAGGATCCGCATCAGTTATGGTGATTCAATGTGGTAATTATTTTATACCATCTGACCCAACAATACTTCAGTGCAGCGTGGCGTGGGTTAAGCGGGCGAGGAGATAAATTGCGACGTCACGAACAATCAGTTTATTTCATAATTGTAATCATACGTAGTCTTCTACGTATGATTACAATTATAGAGAAAACTTTAAGCGAAGGACATGGCGTTCCGCAGCGTAACTCACGCTGCGACCATTTTATCAAGAACACAACCCGAGCCTTTCCAAACACAGTTCACCATAACCTCTCCGAACCCGCTCTTTTTACCAACTCTCAAGTGACATCTGTCAAGTCATCATCGCATTTTCCCGCCCATCGGCCGATCATGCGATATTACTTTGAAAACCTCCTTGGAACCAATCAGCAGCGTTTGTTACAAGCGTTACCCCAGGAATGTTGCCACTACCATTCCTAGTCCTTCGAAATTATACTAAGTGGCACTATTTAAAAATAAACTTAAAGCTATTGTCCCGTTATACTTATATTTATGAATGAATGTCAGGAAAATATCAATACAAATGTCAACAATTTTTAAAACAAAACACCACAATACAGAAAACTCATTCCGTTTCATACTTATACTGTCCTACACACGTTTTAATTTTGTTAGGAGACACCGAGACAACAACCAATTTGATCGAGTGTAATGTAATCGGTCCTACTATAATTACATTGATCTTTATAGTAGTACTAATTGGAAACAGGCTAATCTACCAACCACAATGTACCACCTACAATACAATAATTTTGTATTTAACACTTTTACATGTCCTAATACCTTCCAAAGCCTAATACACGATTAATGGTTGGAACGTCTGTAACAAAGTTATGTTGACCCCGATTTGGTTGGCATTATCATTCAAATCGGAACATGGTGTGAAGGCTTCACAACAGAGAGAGAACTGTCAGAGAGAAGAATAAAAAATAAAAAAATTGTCTATGGTTATTCTTAGCGTCTTCGTGGTTTTGCAATCTCGTGTAAATTGAGTTTCTAGAAATAAAAATGTTATTTTCCAAGCGCTAAGACGATTACTAAGTGCTCTGTAATATTTTTCAGACAAACTGCTTATTGCGTAGATCGCGTAGGTTTGTTTAGTTCGACGAACAAGATGGCTGATATAAAGGTAAGATTCATCATTGGACGTTTGGCGGCATTTTGGTCAGTAACGGTCACTTGTATTTTCATAGCATCCTATCCATTTGAAATTACATTGGAAAATCCCATTGTCCTCACGTTCTCTGAACTTCTCTGATCTATGTCAATCTAATTAATTAGCATACGTCCTGAAATACTAATTACCAAGCGCCAACTTCCTAAAAGTAAATGCTAAAATATATAGCACCTAAATAATGATTGTACCTACAAACGTTTTGTTTGTTTACTTATATGCGCCGATTCATGTGGAAATCGTTGTTTAAGGCCAAATCACACAAGTCGGCGGACATGAAGTTTACTACCAGCTGTGTAATATCCAATCAACGCGCCGCATGTGAGCTTCAGTCAACATTGGATATTGCGCAGCTTGTAGCTAACTTCAAATCTGCCGACTTGTGTGATTGGCGTTACTTTAAAAAAACTTGTAGGTAGTAAGAAGCTACTTATCAAGATTGAAAAAAAACCTGTACCTACTGTAGATAGGTAGGTACCAACTTACTACCCTACAATCACCATAAAATACTACACTACTACTACATAGAAAGCAATTGGATCATCCACAGACCCTTGAAGGTCTAAAGATAAAATTGAATATTGATGTATTTATCTGTCAAGGAATTTTTTCCTTCTTTATCCAAAGGTCCAGTCTATTCATAAATGTGTTTATAGTTCTTGCTGAGATTACATCCTCAGGCAATCTATTCCAATTTTAGACAACTCTATTGCAGAGGATGTGATGTGCAGTGTTTGTTTGTGGTGTAGTCTGTAAAAGAAATTTATGGCGTTTGCTATCACACATAGTTTCCTTCAAGGTGTACATGTTTACATTTGATAATACTTATAACTGCCTAATCAATTTCCTTGTCTCTATCAGCTCATTCAGTCCTCTCAAATAGTATGTTTTATTCATATTCTCTACTAAGTCTTGTAATTCACAGGCAATGTTTAATAAGATGAACAGCTCGGTGACACAAAATGGCACCGGCGATGCACCAGCAAAAGGCTCAAAAGGCACCATCGAGAAGATCTACCAGAAGAAATCTCAACTAGAGCATATTCTTCTCAGGCCTGATACTTACATCGGGTCTGTGGAGCGTGCTTCTGAGACCATGTGGGTCTTCGACAAGTCTAAAGAGTGCATGGTGCAGCGCGAGATTACTTATGTACCAGGTAATACACCTCACTGTTTCTATAGGCTTTATCATACAACTTGGTGGCTGTGATGACAGCTACTAGTTGTGGATGACCCAATCCTTGTGCAGTTGTTAAGTGAGCTCTACTCAGGATTGGGCTATCTGCAGCTTGGAGCTAATGTTATAACTGCCAAGTTGAATGATTCAACCTATAAAAGACCCTCATCATGAAGAAATCACAATTATTTAAAAATAATGAACTAAGTAATATGATTAACAAAGGCAAATAATTCTATTATAGACAAGTTGGCAGAAGTGAAGTTAGCTAAAAGATGCACAAAGCCCAATAGATGCGCAGTTTTATGTGAGCTTATATTATATTGCACAGCTTGTAGCTAACTTCACTTCCCCCAATTTGTATGATTCGGCCTATACCAAAAAATTCAATCTTAGTTTGATATTGCATAAAAAAGGTGAAATTGTTTATCGATAATATTAGTACAATTTAAGTAGTATTGTGAAAACTGCAGAATGAAGCGAGTAGACTATTTCTTTTGGAGTATAGTTTGTAACTTATTTGAACATTTGCATACATTTATCTCTTAATACCATGTCTGTGAATAATTAAGACAGTTCTGGTGTCACATGAATTAATTATAATGTTTCATTATTGCAGGATTGTACAAAATATATGATGAAATCTTAGTGAACGCAGCTGACAACAAACAACGCGACAATAAGATGGATGTTATAAGAATTGACATTAATCAGGAACAGAACACTATTTCTGTTTACAACAATGGCTGCGGTATTCCTGTCGTGATGCACAAGGAGGAGAAAATGTTTGTACCGACTATGATTTTTGGACATCTACTGACTTCTTCAAACTACAATGATGAAGAGGAAAAGGTGACCGGTGGGCGAAATGGCTACGGAGCAAAATTGTGCAACATTTTCTCCACCAAATTCACTGTAGAAACTGCATCGAGACAGTACAAAAAACATTTTAAGCAGACTTGGGGTTCCAACATGACAAAAGCATCTGAACCAAAAATCAAAGAAGCCGGTAAAGATGATGATTTTACAAAAGTTACTTTTAGCCCAGACTTGGCAAAATTTAAAATGGATAAATTAGAAGATGACATTGTGGCTCTCATGTCACGACGAGCATATGACGTTGCCGCTTCAACTGCAGGTGTTAAAGTTTACTTGAATGGTGAACGAATCAAGATCAATAAGTTTAAGGATTACGTAGATTTATACATAAAAGGAAAAGAGGACGAAAATGGGCAGCCATTGAAGGTAGTGTATGAGAAAGTGAATGACCGCTGGGAGGTCGCTCTCACAATCTCTGATCGAGGATTCCAACAGGTTTCTTTCGTCAACTCGATCGCTACAACAAAAGGCGGCAAACATGTGGATACAGTTGCCGATAGTGTTGTAAAAAATATTCTAGAAGTATTAAAAAAGAAGAATAAAGGTGGCGTCAACATAAAGCCTTTCCAAGTGAAGAATCATATGTGGATATTCATCAACTGTTTGATCGTAAACCCAACCTTTGATTCGCAAACAAAAGAGAACATGACTCTGCAAGCCAAGAGCTTTGGATCGAAATGTGCATTCTCTGAAAAGTTTATAACGGCAGTTTCAAAATCAGGTCTAGTGGAATGTGTACTGACATGGGCCAAATTTAAAGCACAGACCGAGTTAGTGAAAGCTTCTGGTAAGAAACAGAGCAAGTTGAAAGGTATACCAAAGCTGGAAGATGCTAATGATGCCGGTACAAAAAATGCTCATCTCTGCACTCTCATTCTTACTGAGGGAGACTCAGCCAAGACTCTAGCTGTATCCGGACTCAGCGTAGTCGGCAGAGATCACTACGGTGTCTTTCCACTCAAGGGCAAACCTCTAAATGTAAGAGATGCATCACACAAACAGGTCTTGGAAAATGTGGAAATAAACAACTTGATCAAAATCATCGGTCTTCAGTACAAGAAAAAATACAATACGGTAGATGATCTGAAAGCATTACGTTACGGCAAAGTGATGATCATGGCCGATCAGGATCAGGACGGATCTCATATCAAGGGTCTGATCATCAACTTCATTCATCACAACTGGCCAGAACTGCTCAAACTGCCGTTTTTAGAAGAATTTATTACGCCTATTGTGAAAGCGACGAAAAAAGATAAGGAGATATCCTTCTATTCGTTGCCTGAATTCGAGGAATGGAAGTCTGAAACGGACAATCATCACACATTCAATATAAAGTATTACAAGGGTTTGGGTACGTCAACATCTAAAGAGGCGAAAGAATATTTCCAAAACATGGAAAGGCATAGGATCAAGTTTAAGTACGCCGGTCCCACGGACGACCATCATATTGAGTTGGCGTTTTCTAAAAAAGGCGCTGATCAACGTAAGGAATGGCTCACGACCCACATGGACGAGGTTAAACGGCGGAAGGAAATCGGCCTGCCGGAGAGATACTTGTATACAAAAGAGACTAAGGCAGTCACATATTCAGATTTCGTCAATTTGGAGCTGGTACTCTTCTCTAACGGCGACAATGTGAGGTGAGAAAGCAAGCGATTTTAAATCGTATTTTTTAGCAATAAGTCTTTTCTTTTATCGTAACCTTAACCGTAAAATGCTTGACTGGTATTTGAAAATTAACAATAGCCTATTCGGATTTTGAACATTGATGATAATTATAGTATAGGATTATTATTGGGAAGAAATTCAATAGCCTTGATCATTTCCAGGTCTATACCATCGATGATAGACGGGCTGAAGCCAGGCCAGCGGAAGGTGATCTTCACATGCATCAAGCGTAATGACAAGCGAGAGGTCAAGGTGGCCCAGCTGGCAGGGTCAGTCGCCGAGCACTCCGCTTACCATCATGGTATGTTGATTATCATACAATCACATTAATTGATTTAAGATCCATACTATCAATGTGTGAATGAAGTCATATATGGCAAATCGATAAAGAAGAATGGAAGAAGTGTACAGTACATTCTGTACTGACCACATGCAAGCCACCCCGCCTATACATACTTACTAATATATAACCTTATAAAAAAACCTTGTTCTTATTTCTATTTCTTAAATATTAGGTTGTCCACCCTGGACATAGGCCTCCTCTAGAAGTTGCCAGTGCTTCCTAATACTCCCTATCTCCGGCTTTTCTACGCCACCCTGGCGGAACACCCATGAAAATTGTAGCATGTTGAATTCAAAATGAAATATTTCATATCCATTTTACGTTTCCAGGTGAGCAGTCTCTCTCCATGACGATAGTGAACTTGGCCCAGAACTACGTGGGCTCCAACAACATCAACCTGCTAGAACCGCGCGGCCAGTTCGGTACGCGACTCAACGGGGGCAAGGACTCGGCCAGCCCCAGATACATATTCACCCTTATGTCCCCGCTCACAAGGCTCATTTTCCATCCACATGACGACCCGTTGCTAGTGGTAAGTGTATTTATTACATTTATGACTATCAGAACTAACAAATTCAAACAAAGACCTAACAGAAAATATCAAAATCAATTCTACGACTTTCACTACCCTGGTCAGTATTTGGATGGGTGACCGCGGGTGGCATTTTCCAACTGAGCGCTACCGTGGCTCGGATGACACGTTAAATTGTAGGTCCCGGTTGTTTTAACCGTTTAGCCATGTCAGAGGCCTTCAGGCGGCCTAAAAACTCTGACACCAGGGCTAGCCACCCGGCCTATACGAACTTACTTACTTACTACCCTGGAAGTCTAAGGGAATGGAACAGTCTTCCTGCTTTCCTGTTTCCTAAGAGATATAATCTAAAGCTTTTCAAGATCAGAGTGAATAAATAGGTATCTTCTAGGTCCTTAAAAATATGTATATGTAGTATGACAGTGCTTCATCTTCGACCACAACGTCGCTTGTTCAAGCGCTGACTTGTTCGCGTTAAAAAAACCGACTAACAAAAATATGCGGTTTTCTTTTTGTTCACCGCATGTATCGATGGTATCGACATATTCGAACGTATTCCGCGTGGAATTGTTTTACGTACGCATTACACATCCAATTTACGACAAGTTCGAACGTATTTATATGCGTTTCATACATTTTTATATAAGCAAGATTGAACCCCTTTGACTTACGCGAATTCGACTTAGAACCTTCTTTATTGAAATTTGTTTCAAAGCAATCTTTTTGCAGCATGAGTTTGAAGATAACCAGAAGATCGAGCCAGTTTACTATCTGCCCATTTTACCGATGGTGCTGGTGAACGGGGCTGAGGGCATTGGCACGGGCTGGTCCACCAAGATACCCAACTACAACCCACGGGATATTGTGGCTAACTTGCGGTATGTATTTTAAAGTCTTACGTTTTAAGTTCTTATTTATAAATTATAGACAATCATAATCAATTTGTTGTAAATACTTCACTAACACATCCGAGATATTATGTTAGATTAAAGTTGAACTGACCATGCTGGAACACCATGTGTTTTTGCGTTCTAAAACCAGAAAATCCATCAATCTATCCTTTTATCTCTACCTTTATCCCAAATCATATTTAGCCAAAAATGCAACCTTGCGGCACTCCAACCCATTTTCTGGCTTGGGATTTGAACTTTCATATTTGTTATTGATTATTCTTCAAGTCTATTTTTGCTATAAGTATAAAAATACCGAATATTTATAAATTTTTACATATACAACAAGTTCATACAACTTGTATTTTTCCAGCCGTTTGCTCGACGGCGAAGAGCCAAAACCGATGCACCCATGGTACAAAAACTTCCGCGGCACAGTGGAAAGCTTCGGCGACAAATACGTCATTTCCGGCGAGGCGGCCATCTTGCCCGGGGACAAGATCGAGATCACTGAACTTCCGGTTGGCTCCTGGACACAAAATTATAAAGAAAATGTTCTAGAACCTATGCTGGGGACTGATAAAGTGAAGCCGCTCATATCGGAATATCGGGTGAGTTGCACTGTTTTTCAACTACCAATATTATTATAGGCCCAATTATACAATTTGGCTACAAGCTGGGGATAAAGAAATCCTCACACAGCAGTCAAGTAAGCTTCATTTTGACTGCCTCGGTTTTGTTGAAGCTGGACTGAATAGCTAGCCCTGATATCAGGCCTGATGTTTTTTGAGCTGCCCAATGGTATTATAAGGCAAACTGATAAAACAAGTGGAGTCCACAATAATCATGTTTTCTGAACTATCACCCGCATTCAAACATCTACAATAGTCTATCTGAACCATTGCTTTATTTCAGTGAAGGGTACGATACACCCAGAAACGATAATGTAAAACATTTGTTGCAGGAGTACAACACAGACACCACAGTCCGTTTCGTGGTGGCCCTCCTGCCGGGCAAGCTGGCCGAGGTGGAGGCGGAGGGCATCCACAAGGTGTTCAAGCTGCAGACCACTATCTCCATGACCTGCATGAACGCCTTTGATCACAACTGCTGTCTCAAAAAGTAAGTCACCGTCTGTGTCATAAAATACAGACAATAGTCTGTCTCAAGAAGCAAGTCACTGTCTGTGTTACACTGGTGTATCTCGGTATTTTTTGTATGGATGAAGAGTGGGGTGCAGCTGCTTACTTATGTCTCCTTCTAAAAAAAAATAGAATGTATTACATTTCGTATTTTCTGGAGTCGGCACGGAGATTTTTAGTGAGAGCAAGACTCACCTGCGTCATAGCTACGCACATGATTATACACAGTACTCGTTAATTTTTAACTTTCTAATAGATATACTGAGCGCGCGGGAGGCATGAGGTTGGCGGGCGGGTGTGCCCCGGCGTCTCGTTTCTCTGGCTCCCGCGAATGCCGCGAGTGCTCTGCGCATAACTTCCCATCCGTCGATTTGTGTGGCACTCAGTATAGTAGATATAAACAGAAATTACGTTAAACGTAAACAGAAGTTTATGGCGTCAGTGAATAGCGAGTGGTTACGCAGTAGCAATATTTATGATATGTCAACGGCGCGCACTAAAGCTAGAAAAGATTGCGCAAGTTGCAGCCAACTTCACAGACGCCATTAAGTTTAATTTGGTCTTAAAATATACTAGGGGCGTGCGTATTCGTTGCTGGTCTTTTTTGTGCAGTTTTATTTTACTCTTATTTATCTTAAAGGATACTCAAATATCTCAGTTTGTTGTGTGGAAAGTTAAATTATGGTGGTTTCTTTATGATTTTTACCAGACAAACAAATCCTTTTGAAAATTACAATTTTATCCACTTTCACAATAATTATTTTTTTGCAAAAATCAGCATGGCCGACTTCACCCGTGTACAGAATTCGGGAATATTTCGCACGGATCGATGTAGCATTTTTTACATTATTGTTGATTTATCAAAAATTGCTCAGCCGATTTCGATAAAATTTAAATGGGACCAATTTCAAAGTATATTGTTTCCAATAAAAAAATAATTATTGAAATCGGACCACTACGAAAAAAGTTATGCGTGATTATACATAAAAAAAAATATATATATACGCGTCGAATTGTATACCTCCTCCGGTGGTTCGTCGGTCAAAAAGAAAACAACACTGTAATAGATAAATCAATGATATATAACTATAATGCGCAGACGAACATTACTATTTCAGTGAGATTTAAAAAAATATCGCAAACTATCAGTAATGTTCCTTTCCCTTAGATACGACAAAGTGGAAGAGATCCTACGTGACTTCTACGATCTCCGCATGAAGTACTACAACCGGCGCAAGGACTTCCTCGAGGGCCAGCTGCAGGCCGAAGCTGACATGCTCTCCAACCGAGCTCGCTTCATCCTCGAGAAGTGTGACAAGGGACTCACAGTCGAGAACAAGAAACGGAAGGTTATGGTGGAAGAACTGATTAAAAGAGGTGGGTTTAGTGCACTACACTGTATAGTAATCAAAAATCTTGGCGGCTGTGAAGTTACTTATAAGCTGCGGATAACCCAATCTTGACTAAAGCCCACTTAACAGCTGTTGCTACGCGATGATTAGGTTATCTGCATATTGTAGCGCCTCTAAGATTTTTGATTCAACCTATACCGGCCTTTTAGTAGTTAGTTTCAAAATCTCAGAGCATAGTATTGTGCCACACGCTTGGCATATTTAAAACTTCTGAGTAGCACTTTACCATAAAATCCTAGCACTTTTATAAAAGCCTAGCACTTTATGATAAAAGCCGAGCACTTTATCATAAAATCCTAGCACTTTATCATAAAATCCTACCACTTTATCATAAAATCCTAGTACTTTATCATAAAATCCTAGCACTTTATCATAAAAGCCTAGCACTTTATGATAAAAGCCGAGCACATCATAAAATCGTAGCACTTTATCATAAAATCCTAGCACTATCATAAAAGCCTAGCAGTTTATCATAAAATCCTAGCACTTTATCATAAAATCCTAGCACTTTATCATAAAATCCTAGCACTTTATCATAAAATCCTAGCACTTTATCATAAAATCCTAGCACTTTATCATAACATCCTAGCACTTTATCATAAAATCCTAGCACTTTATCATAAAATCCTAGTACTTTATCATAAAATCCTAGCACTTTATCATAAAAGCCTAGCACTTTATGATAAAAGCCGAGCACATCATAAAATCGTAGCACTTTATCATAAAATCCTAGCACTATCATAAAAGCCTAGCAGTTTATCATAAAATCCTAGCACTTTATCATAAAATCCTAGCACTTTATCATAAAATCCTAGCACTTTATCATAAAAGCCTAGCACTTTATCATAAAATCCCTTCAACTAAAGAACTACAAACTAACTTCCCTTATGATTCCAGGCTACGCCCCGGACCCCATAGCGGAGTGGAAGAAGCGAGCCAGCAAGATACAAGGACTCACTGCGCTAGAGGAGGATGAACAACCCGAGTCGGAGGACGAAGTAGAGCCTGAGCCGGAGAAGGGCAAGCCCGTTGACCCAGGTCAGTTATTACGTTAGCTATAAGATGGCCACTGTTGGACATAGTCCGCCCCAAAATACAAGTATTTACTGTACAAAAGAGCAAAATGTTATTAAGATTAGAGAAACTTAGTGTGGATTCTTGGATTTTTTTACAAAGAGATTCAACCATGATTATGGAAACTAGCGTGGTTTTCGCACATTTTAATTAAAGTACAGCACAGGCGTTTACGCGTGAGTAACACCTGTGCTATACTTTAATTACAAAGATTCAACCATTTTATCCACTTTTGATGTCAGTTGTCAGTCAATCCATATGTTTCCTCTTTGAAGGAATAAATTCTTGGACAGATAATATGCAATAAGATTAGAAATGCAAATCGTCGCTTTGGTGGTGAACATAGGTCAACCCACATTTTTCGTAAAATTAGTTACATAGATAATTACCAATTAATATATTTAAACAGGGATTCAATTAAGCTTTTTTCCTTATATGGCTCAATTTTCATCAAAATCAGACCAATGGTTTAGAAGATATTATAAAAAATAGCTGAAAGCTTTATCTCTTTTCATTAAAGGAGTTGTACCTGATTTACAAGGAACTCGGTATTAAAATTCTAACCAAGATCATTTAATTTTTCTAGGAATGTACTTAAATTTGAAAGCTCCATGGAGTAATAAAAAATTATATATAGCCCTGCATTTTTTTTTAAATTGTTATTTTATAAAAGTATATTGAAATTCAAAATAATATTTTCTACGAAAATAAATAGGGCAAATAGCCCTTTCCGGGCTAAATCATTACACTAATGGATAAACAAATACAAATACAAGGGGTTCACCTACAGTAAACAGTGCTAGATCTAGCTCCAAAAGGGCTAAGGTGGCAACACTGATCGACAATCAAATTAATATTCAATTTCCTTTGACATTGACATTTCTATTATATTTTCTTTTTTAAATTGGCTTTGAGTTTTTTCAGATTAGCGTGTTTCTTTACGAGATATCCGTTCCGTTTCACGTTACATACCCCAAATATATATTATCGATTTTCTAAATATTGCAGGGCTTTAAAAATATGTTTTTATCATATAATAATTACATTTTGAATGCTCTTTATAAAACAGCAATCATTGATCTGGTTAGAATTTGTATTTATTTTAATACCGGTAACGGAACCAATCCTTTCTTTTATTAATTATTTATGTTATAATACGATTCTAACTATGCTTATCATAGTTTTAATATGTTTTAATAGCTTATGCATGAATGTTTAAATTTTATCATTTTAAATATTATTTCAAAAATTATTGTTGATATTGATTCAAGTTTCTTGTTTATAATTATTTTAATCTAGTGCAACTATAGGGAGAAGCCACCGGATTTCGAGACACAGTTTTTAACTAGCTCGGTACCGGTGGATTCTATACAATAGCATGTACAGGGTGGGCCAATAATTTTTGCAAATTGCAACACTAAATTTCTCGAATACCGTTGGAGGGAGGGGTGCGCGGGTGGCGGGAAACTATGCGTCGCTACATGCAATTTTAGTCACAATGGAGCGCTTCACGGGACAACAGCGTGCTTTTTGTGTTAAACAATTTTACAAAAACAACGATTCCTACGTTACTGTACGACGCCTGTTTCGAATTGAATATGGATTACGCCGTGTAAGCGAGTGTCCAAGTGTGAATTTAATCAAAGCTTGGGTCGTGAAGTTCGAGCAAACGGGATCGACAACGAATATTAAACAAACAGGCCGGCCATAAGCCGGCAAAGGGCATAATTGGTCCGTATTTCTTTGAAAATAATCAAGGAAATAATGTAACTGTGAATTCAGCGGAATACGTCAAGATGTTGCGAGAGTTTTTGACGCCGCAGTTGCATGAATTTCAAGGATACAACAGCAGGACCTGGATGCAACAAGATGGAGCAACATGCCACACGTCAAATGTGACTTTACCGGTAGTCAAAGAAATGTTTCCGAATAAATTGATTTCTCGCAGAGGTGATATTCCATGGCCTCCGAGAAGCCCGGATCTTACACCATGCGATTTTTTCTTATGGGGATACCTGAAAAGTCGAGTCTACCTTAATAAACCGACGAATATATCCCAATTAAAACGAAACATCCACGACGAGATAGCCGCGATCCCCCGCAGCATGTGTCAGCGAGTTTTCCAAAGTTTGCGTAGTCGATTGCTAGAGTGCCAACGACGAGACGGTGCACATCTCGACGATGTCATTTTTAAAAAATAAATTTCATTAAATTTTCAAAACGTTAAAAATATAATCAACAAAATAACAGTTGTAGTTTTATTTCTATTCATGTTTTAAAAGTGCAAAAATTATTGGCTCACCCTTTATATTTATGTATATTTTATGTCCTAATAAAGATTTTTGAATTTTTGAATTTTGAATAAACGGCTCTAACTTTTTTGTACGATAAAGCCGGAAACATACTATCGGTCGCGGCTGACGGACGCGACTGACAGCCGCGACTTAGCAATGTGCAGTCTTAAAACATCCGGTGTGCCAGATCACTCTCGGACGTCCGAACGGTCAAGGTCGTCCGAAGGTGACGTCCGCGACTTATGTCCGATAGTGTGCACGGCTCAGTGTACTTTCATAGTCTACATATCTATCAGACGCGGCTGTCAGTCGCGTCCGTAAGCCGCGTCCGAAAGTATGTTTCCGGCTTAATTGAGAAGTTTTTCTTTTACACAACTGCAAGAGACCATAGATATACGTATATAGTTTAAAGGTGACGTCCACAAGTGGTATATTATTTAGAAAAAAATCGAACCAAGATGATATGTACGTCATTTGAAAGCTTGTTCTATGAGCTTCCCAAAAAGATTTAATTTAGATTTTTTCGCCCCTCCAATTTTTTTTAAATGTGAAAAATAAATTGTATGAAAAATAACAATACAGCTTATTACTTTTTCTAGTTTAGCAATGATAAAGTGCTTATTTCGTTATTTAACTTGCATTCGTAGCTAATTCTTTCACATTCATCACCTGATTTGCTAAAATTAAAAATTATAACCTACCAGTGTGACCAGTTAATAGGTACAATGTGACAAAAAACCACTTTAAAAGTGTGTCTAATTGGTAAAAATGCTTCTATTTGACAATTTGGAGGTTACTTAATCAGGGTTGCTAGAGATAAACTACCTATTGAGCCAAATATATTTATTTATTATCATAATAAATTCAAAATGAATTTTTAAAAAATCGAAGGGCTCTTTTTTGGTTTTAATTGACGTAATAGACTCAGAAAAATATGACCTTTATTGAAATGTAACTAGTGTTGTGGTTCGAATTTTTGATTATTATTATACCAGCCTTCATACATTTTGTGGACATGTCCTTTCAACTCGATATCTTTACGCGTTCCCGAGACAAAGAGTCTTGACATACACACAGACGTACAGACGGACAACAAAGTAATCCTATAAGGGTTCCGTTTTTTCCGTTTGAGGTACGGAACCCTAAAAACAACGGGTTGCAATCCGGGAGTGCTGGCAGAAGTGAAAACTTGCTCCCTCCGTCTTACGAATTTTCAATCAGGTCACGTGTTCTGACGCTTAAGATTTTTTACCCACCCTAAAAAATGCACAACGCCTCAAGAAGTTTTCACTTCAATAATGTTAAAAATGAATGTTGTGATGTTGTTACAGACAAAGCGTTCCAGCAGCTGAAGGAAGTGAAGAAGTTCAACTACCTGCTCGGGATGTCGATGTGGATGTTGACTAAGGAAAAGAAAGACGAGCTTCTCAAGCAAAGGGACCAGAAACTGGCTGAACTCTCCGCGCTCAAGTAAGCAACGCAGGCAATAGGAGTTGTTACCCGCTGGTCCCGTGGTACCAGGGTCCACGAGGAATTTTAGTTACCCGTGGACCCATTGCATTGTTCCCTGGACTTCTGACTTTATCAATAGAAAATTAGAACTATGAATACAAAGAAGGTAGGAATAGAGAGTAGTCGTCATTTTGACATAAATAATTAGGAAATTAGATATATATACACATATTTATTTAATTTCCTAAATCTAAGATTTTTTCAATATTTATGTAAAAAATAAAATACTATAAAAAAACCTAAAGCTAGAGTGCCGCCGGCAGCGGGGCGGGGCCCGAGCTACCGGTGGTTGGGCCACAGGCTGAGGAACCTCCTGACTGCCCGTCGTGTCCAGGATCACTGCCTCCTGAATCCGGCCCCCGACCCAACCGTCTAGCGAGGGCCTCTTGAGGTGTTGCCGAGTGTTGACATCATTATTTATATTATTATGAAAGTGACAAATAAGACATTGATATTTTGCGGAGGCTACTTAATATAATAATAATAATAAATATTTTTATTCAAAAAAACCTTATTACTAATAAACTTACACCTAATTGGAACAGAATACAGTTTACTGAAACTTAATTATTATTTAAACAATAGGTGTACACTGGGGCACACACTAGGGTAGCCTGTGTCTCCAGGCTCTTCCACTAATAATAGTTTTATTACAACATTAAGATTTTTATTAAACGAACTAAAGAAACTAGTAGAAATACATTGAAATATTCAATTCATTCGCTAAACATGGAAAATGACGTAAAAATAATTAAAAAAAAGAAAGGTAGTGTTTTGCCATTCAAAAATACCTACTGTTTATAAAATGAATTATGTCACTGGCACTGTTTTTTGAAACTAAAAAATCAGTGCAAGGTGCGAGTTTGGGCTAAGTTTTGTACATCACAATTAATTTTTGTTCAGAGCCAAGACGCCGTCGATGTTGTGGCGCGAAGACCTCGACGCGCTGCTGCTCAAACTGGAAGAAGTCGAGAAAAAGGAGCGAGATGACGAAAACTCCACCAACAAGAAGAGCTCCAAAGCAATGGTAGGATCTATTTTAATTTAACTAAAATAGTCATCGTCATCATCATTATCAGCCGTAGGACGTCCACTGCTAGACATAAGCCTCCAGATTTCCAATAAGCCCGGTTGGAAGCGGCCTGCATCCAGCGCGTTCCTGCGGTCTTAAAAATATCGCCGGTACACATGCTTGGTAGACGTCCTACGCTGCGCTTGCCAGTGCGTGGTCTCCATTCGAGAACTTTACTGCCCCATCGGCCATCAGTTCTCCAAGCTGTCTGCCCTGCCCATTGCCATTTCAACTTACTAATCCGCTTGGCTATGTCGGTAACTATGGTTCGACTGCGAATCTCCTCATTCCTGATTCGATCTCCCAACGAGACTCCGAGCATAGCCCTCTCCATAGCGCGTTGGGCTACTTTGAGCTTATTCATAAGGCCCACAGTAAAAAACCATGTTTTCAGTTCCATAATAAAGTTAATTTAGATTTAGGTGTTCCATACTAAAAATGGTATTATTAAGAAAAATAAAATCATGTGATATAGTCAAAAAACACAAACTTGGTTGACTTTCTATCTACAAAAACGCTACGAACAACTAAAACCAAAATGACGATTTCTGTAAAATAGGGCGAATCTAACTTTAATGTGTCTATGAACACGAGAAGAGTCATTGCGCAGTAGAAAATCTGTTATATCGGCAGCGCGAGGAGTGGGGTTATGCGCAGCTTGTAGCTAACTTCACGTTTGATTAGCCCTGTACAAGGTGAATAGGTGAATGGGCCTGCGCAGTCGATTCTGCGCAATGTAGTTTCTACCTCATCTCCAATAGGTCACAAAAATCGACTTTCGCTTAATTAAGCCGAAAGGGGGTGATAAGGACCAATAATTTTATAATGGGGCCAACTCAAAATTCCAGAAAAACCAGCAGCTGTTCTATACAATTTTGCTATTCAGAATCGACAAAATCTATGAAACAAGCTGATTTTTGTGGTTCCGTACCTCAAAAGGAAAAAACGGAACCCTTATAGGAACACTTAGTTGTCCGTCTGTGTGTATGTCAAGACTCTTTATCTCGGGAACGCGTAAAGATATCGAGTTGAAATTTGAATTGTATACGTATATCTATGATCTCTTGCAGTTGTGCAAAAGAAAAACTTCTCAGTTATTGTATAAAAAAGGAAGAGTGGTTTATGTCGTAAAAAACCGCATATTTCGACACTCACAAAAATCAAAACTTACAGGGTACTTCCCGTTGACATAGAAATATGAAATTTGACGAGAAGCATTGTCTTAGAGTACACATATAGGAATAAATCTGAAAACTGTACATTTTTATTTATATCACAAAAAAATAGGGCCTCAAAATTCTCAAAATATGGGTTCAAAATTCAAATTAAGTAAATCGTATCATGTAAGGTATCAATAAAAGAACTTCACTAGCACATCCTAAAACATGTTTTTAATTATTTTAACAATGTGTAATATTCGATGTATGACGAGAAAAGTAAAAAAAAAAAACTTTTTTTGTCGATAGTTATATAGTACAGAGATTTTAACAACTTACTTCCCAGTTTTGTGAAATTTTCTGGATTTGTACGGAACCCTCGGTGTGCGAGCCTGACTCGCACTTGTCCGGTTTTTTTTTCTCGAATTTTGTGTTGGCTCCTTAACAAAAGTTGTTCGTAATGATGGTTCATATCACCTTTCGGCTTAGTACACCAGTTCTGGATAACCCTGTATGACTGCGATCTGATTGTATATAGATTTACATTTAAATTTTTGACTAAGTATTACTTGTTTGTATTTTTTCTAACATGCTTATCACAGATGGAAAGGATGAAAAATGCTAAGGTAAGATACTTACACACTGCTCACAACTCCATACACCTAGTACATTATAAATTTCGCTAGAAACAGAAATAAAGGACATGTCCACAAAATGCATGGAGGCTGGTATAATAATAATCAAAAATTCTAACTACAACAAACGTTACATTTCAAGAAAGTTCATATTTTTCAAAGTCTATTGCATCAGTTAAAACCAAAAAGAGACGTCCATTTTTTTAAAATTAATTTTGAATCTATTAGGATAAATAAATATATTTGGCTCAATAGGTAGTTTATCTCTATCAACCCTGACTAAGTGACCTCCAAATTGTTAAATAGAAGCATTTTTACCAATCAGACACAGTTTTTAAGTGTTTTTTTGTCACACGGTAATGTGGAAGAATCAGCTACAAATGCAAGTAAAATAACGATGGAAGCACTTTATTATTGCTAAACTAGAAAAAATACAAAGCTGTATTATTATTTTGCATACAATCTATTTTTCACATTTAAAAAAAATGGAGGGATGAAAAAATCTAGATTCAATATTTTTGAGAAGCCCATAAATGAAGCTTTCAAATGATGTATATATCATTTTGGTTCGATTTTTCTCTTAATAATATACCACTTGTGGACGTCACCTTTTACTGTACCACCCTGTGTACTGTGCAATTTAGAATAAGGTCAGTCATAACTCCTCACTGACGCGTATGATCTTTATCTTTTTCACACTTTTTCGGTCTAAGGAACCTATAGAGCTGCCTCATTCTAATTTTATGTATTCAAAGGTTTAGTATTGGTTGACGGCATCTCTCTTCTGTGGACGGCACTATTGCTGCATATTAATCTGTTGTATTGTTGTTTTACCCAAATTTATTTTAGGAAAAGGATCATTTTTTTCAGATGAAAAACAAAAACTGATTTCTTAATGTAGTTTTGGTCTACATGTTATCTCATCCTGACCTCAGAGTTCGTATTTATCCGATATTTTATTCTAAATGAACTGTTATTCCCGTAGAATGCCAACAAGAAGAACCGCAAGTCGTTGTTCGAGATAATTCCGTCGGAGCACGGGCGCCGCGTCGAGCCCAAGATCTCCGAGGACCTGATCAAGAGGATCCAAGCTGCTGAGAAGGCCAAAACTAGGAAGGAGATCAAGAAGGAATATGACCCGGTAAGATAATTATTATCCACATTAAGCATAAATTGTTAGAAATTTAATGATCGGAATAAGTTGTTAGCAATTTAATGATTGGAATAAGTTGTTAGCAATTTAATTATTGGAATAAGTTGTTAGCAATTTAATTATTGGAATAAGTTGTTAGCAATTTAATTATTGGAATAAGTTGTTAGCAATTTAATGATTGGAATAAGTTGTTAGCAATTTAATGATCGTAACAAGTTGTTAAGCAATTTAATGATCGGAATAAGTTGTTAGCAATTTAATGATCGTAACAAGTTGTTAGCAATTTAATGATCGGAATAAGTTGTTAGCAATTTAATGATCGTAATAAGTTGTTAGCAATTTAATGATCGGAATAAGTTGTTAGCAATTTTATGATTGGAATAAGTTGTTAGCAATTTAATGATCGGAATAAGTTGTTAGCAATTTAATGATCGGAATAAGTTGTTAGCAATTTTATGATTGGAATAAGTTGTTAGCAATTTAATGATCGGAATAAGTTGTTAGCAATTTAATGATCGGGATAAGTTGTTAGTAATTTTATGATTGGAATAAGTTGTTAGCAATTTAATGATCGGAATAAGTTGTTAGCAATTTAATGATCGGAATAAGTTGTTAGCAATTTAATGATCGTAACAAGTTGTTAGCAATTTAATGATCGGAATAAGTTGTTAGCGATTTAATGATCGGAATAAGTTGTTAGCAATTGTATGATTGGAATAAGTTGTTAGCAATTTAATGATCGTAACAAGTTGTTATCAATTTAATGATCGGAATAAGTTGTTAGCAATTTAATGATCGGAATAAGTTGTTAGCAATTTTATGATTGGAATAAGTTGTTAGCAATTTAATGATCGGAATAAGTTGTTAGCAATTTAATGATCGGAATAAGTTGTTAGCAATTTAATGATCGGAATAAGTTGTTAGCAATTTAATGATCGGAATAAGTTGTTAGCAATTTTATGATTGGAATAAGTTGTTAGTAATTTAATGATCGAAATAAATTGTTAGCAACTTAATGATCAAAACTAATTCTTATTAACAATTTGATGATTGAATTGAAATAAATTGTTAGCAAATTTAATAATAGTAATAATTTTTCGTTCCTCCGGTGGTTCGTCGGTCAAAAATATTTTAGCATGTCCAATTTGTGCATTATTTTGAAAAAAAGATTACTTAATAAGATTATTTTTGTTTCATTTGTAGGAAGATCCGACGGGCATCAGTCCCGCGAGCGGCGAAAAGAAACCTAAATCCCGCGTCAAGAAGGAGAAACCGGAAAAAGCGGACAAACCGGAGAAAACTGGCAAGGACGGCATGAAGCAAACCAAAATTGCTTTCAAGAAGGAGCCTAAGAAGGTCAGTTGCAAGCTTTTGTTCACTTATTCAACGTTTGGAACAGGTTGCCACGGGATGTAATCTAAGCAAGGACTATATTAAACACACAGACTGGACCTTTGGATAAAAAAAGGAAAAAATGTCATGGTAGATATAATCCGCGTCACATAAGTCGGCGCATGCACGCTGCTCCTTATATTATAGCCGTGGTGGTCAAGAGGTAGTAACACCCGCCTTACAATCGTGAGGTCGTGGGTTCAAATCCCGGTCCCGTACCAATGAGTTCTTTGGAATTTATGTACGGAATTTCACACTACTGGCTTTTCGGTGAAGGGAAACATCGTGAGGCAACCTGCATATGTCCGTAGAAGAGATTCGATGGCGTATGTGAATCCACCAACCCGCACTGGGCCAGCGTGGTGGATATGGCCCAATCACCCTTCGTGGGTAGGCCTACGTCCTGCAGTGGACTATTAAAAAGGCTGGAACAGCACGCTGCGCAAAAGGCAAAATGGGAGCCAAAGAGATGAGACGCCGGGATACCTTTTAGACAATGAGTCATCCTTCTTCGTGCGTGCAGCCAGCGTTCATCGAATTACTAGACAATGCATGTCAAAAAAAAACGAAAGTAACGTATTGTACGTTAATTTGCAGAAAAAGATGACGTTCAGCGGCAGCAGCTCCGGGGAGAACTCCGAGTCCGACGTGGAGATGGTCGCGGCGCCCGCGCCCCGCGAGCGCGCCGCCGCGCGCCGCGCCGCCACCAAGGTATCGTAGCCGGCTAACAACTTCACCCTTAAACCATACTTATAGGACGAATCATACAAGTCATCGGGCTTGACGTTATACTAAGAGCCACACAAGTCGCCGGATGGGAAGTTATGCACAGAACGCTGAGCAAGAGCCAGAGAGACTCGCGCCGGGCACACCCGCCCGGCCAAACTCAAACCTCCCGCGCGCTTCTACGCCCGTGCTCAACTGTGAAACTTCGACGCAACAGTGCTTTCATACCCCCTCCATGGTAGCGTTAAACGTTTAACGTAACCTTGTTGGAAGTCGCATTAGAAGTTTCACTTCAAAAAATTGATGGTAAAATACAGATGGACATAGTACCTCCTCCTTTTTGGAAGTCGGTGTAAAGAGAGGTACCTATATAGTCCGAATTACAAAAGTCACCGATGTGAAGTTAGCTATCACCAGCGGAATACCCAATCAACGCGTAGCTTTATGTGAGCTTCAGTCAGGATCGGATATTGCGCAATATGTAGGTATACTAAGCGCCACACAACTCGGCGGATGAGAAGTTAGCTGCAAATGACACTTCGCCGTGATTCGCTAATTATTGCGCATGTGTGTACAATGCCTACACAAGTGGCGAAGTAGTGAGTACGCGCGTAGGGAGCGCGCGGGAGGCATGAGGTTAGCGGGCGGGTGTGCCCCGGTGCGAGTCTCTCTGGCTCCCTCGCATACCTATATTTTGCCTTTTGCGCAGCGTTCTGCTCATAACTTCCCATCCGTCGACTTGTGTGGCGCAGATTATACTAATATTATTTATTCTCTGGTCCAGGTGCAAAAGTACAAGGACGGCGAGGAGTCATCCGAGTCCAATTCTGACGTGGAACTCCACGACAACAAGCTGGAGTCTGAAGATGAGAAGCCCAAAGCTCTCTCCGACAGTGAGGACGAGCTCATCGGCGCCAAGAAAAATAAGGGCAAGAAACTCGCTGACATGGACTCGGGTAAGATAATATAAATATAACCCTTCGTGCAAAATTATAACCCAATTATTCAAATCGGATAATACGAGGGTCAAACTGATAGTTCTTAGAATCTCATTAATGGAACGAAGTAAAAACTATCTGATCTATTTATTATCTTGTATAATATATTACTTATCAATCTGTACATCGTTGTATTCGATGGCGCCTCTGGGAGAGCCAGCAGGCCTACTCTTCTTTAAGGATCTCCACAAGGCATTTTTGTCGTTTAGCCAAATTATAGGGTACCTATCCAGCGCAGTGCTTCCTGCCAGCTACACATTAACAAAATATTTTTCGTTTTTAACTCAGCAATGCCACACCTTTTTCAAATCTTATATTATATCAATTTCTTGTCGGAATGTTATATGCGGCGCATAGCATTTATTTTATACTAGCGGCCAGTCCCGGCTTCGCACGGGTAGACATAAATAGGTACTATAGTAATCTAGTACTAAATATAGCCTATGTTAGTTACTCAGTGATAATGTAGCTTTCTAATGAAAAAAGAATTATTAAAATCGGTCCAGTACTTTTATTCGTTACATACAAAAATACAAATATTTACTCTTTATAATAGTAGTGTAGATTGGATGGTCAATGTTATCAGACACATTTGACGAGAACCATCACTGAGATTATGATAATCATACCTCGATCCATTAAACTAGCCTGTAACACTGATTAGAGACAAGACTTCAACTTTAAATATTAAACAAAGGCTATGATTATAGAAAAAATAAACTTAAGACTAAATCGAAAGTCACAAGAAAATATGCGCTGAACATCTTCGTGCGCCAAGTTCAAAGAAACGATGACACGTCATTTTAATATTGCCGCCAAATTTTTAAATCGTATTATACTGAGTGACTGGTAAACATTGAGCATCCTTATACTGTACATCAAAACTAACAACTTTTGTTCTGCGACTTTTGTCAAAATTAAAAAAAAAATCTGCTGTTCCATACATTTGGTTTCGGATGAACGATATTTTTCTATGGAACACCATTTTTTTTTGAGTTTTGACGAAAGTCGCAGAACAAAAGTTGTTAGTTTTGATGTACAGAATAAGCCCCTTAACACGTTAAACGCCGACGGAAATTCTGCGATTTTCTGTTTGGGCCATAGGGGGCACCATTTGGGCGACACTAGAATGCTCCGTTTAGGCCATGGGGGACACCATATGACCGCGATCTAGTGTTGACTTCAAACCTTTCTGCCAGGCCAAACGGAGATGCTAACTTAGCTTTTTCAGTACAATGGGACCCGCGTGGCCCTGTAGACTAATGTGTTCTGCTTGGTTTTTGACTAAAGACAAGACTTAATTATTTGTTAAGGGTTTTGTATGGGAGAATTTTACTACACATACACACTGTTTATTAAACCCTTCGTAGGCCAAGTGTCGGACACTGCATATAAATTTGTATGAAGTGTCCGACAGCAAAATTGAGTGTGAAACAAAAAACAAAGACGTTCATAATTTTTTTTATTAGACTAAATAAGACATTTTTGTGAAAATGAAATTAGAAACAATCAAAATAATCTTCCTAAAAAACACTTAAAAATGAAATCACAAAATCAACGAGATCACAGTATTCTAGAATCACATTATTCATTCATTTAAAACAAATAACATTTATCCCTTATGAATCTTATGAAAGCAGTCAAAACAAAGAAATGGTTTTTCTGGACACGTTGCACAAAATGTAACCACCTTTTTTTTGTTCTTGGCCTGATTTTGTCCCATGGTTTTGGCATTTAGCCTATAACAATTAGCGCATGATCGGCGGCACTTTTTGCTAGGACCATATTTTTGTCCAATTTATGTTTTACCCTTTTTGTTCTCGATTCTTTAACAGTTTTTTGTTTCTCCCTTAATAAGCCAAGTAGTATTTGCTTCCTGGATTCCACGATTTGCATCCGTCTTCCTGTCATTTGATACAGAACTAAAGCATTGCCCAACGCAGTGTTCAGTAGTAAGTTTATGGCAAGTTTCTTATACCATTTGAAACTTTTTCGTAATGTTGTGCAGTATGTCGTCATTTGATCGGATAAATCAACGGCTCCTTAAGGCTCTCTCAGGCTTGAAAGACACTTTGCGAGCTTTTGTTGACATCACCCTTCTACATTTGTCAGTGTGCTTATGTAGACAATGTCGAAACTAAATGCATAAATTGTATTTGTAGAAGTAAGTACGCATCGTATCATAATTAAACAAACTACTAGCGGCGTGGGCACAAAGCAAACGACGACTGACGACGCGCTGAAATCGCGAGCAGTGGAGTGGCTGCGGGGGGTGTCCGACACTGCTACCCGCGCGGCCCCCTGTAACGGAAATCTGGATTTCTGCTCGCGGAGGCCATGGGGGACAAGGTGTGAGTGACAGTTGTTTTAAGGCAGATATAAATGGTAATTACTTATTTTCTTCATTGTAGAATGGGTTTAAATACATTTCCTATAAAATGGAGCAAAAATACCAAATATGTTTAATTGATGAAAATCATGATTTCCGGTTCGGCCCTCAGGCCTAGTGTCCATCCATCCATCAGCCAAAAGACGTCCACTGCTGGACATAGGCCTCCCCTATGGATCTCCAATAAGACCGGTTGATAGCGGCTTGCATCCAGCGCGATCCTGCGGCCTTAATGAGGTCATCTGTCCACCTTGTGGGTGGACGTCCTACGCTGCGCTTGCCGGTACGTGGTCTCCACTCGAGAACTTTTCGACTCCACCGGTCATCAGTCCTCCGCGCTATGTGCCCTGCCCATTGCCATTTCAACCTGCTAATCCGTTGGGCTATGTCGGTAACTTTGGTTCTTCTACGGATCTCCTCATTTCTGATTCGATCACGCAGAGAGACTCCGAGCATAGCCCTCTCCATAGCTCGTTGGGCTACTTGGAGCTTACTAATAAGGCCCATAGTGAGAGACCACGTTTCTGTGCCATAAGTCATCACTGGCAACACACACTGGTCGAAAACTTTCGACTTGAGGCACTGAGGTATGTCGGACGAGAAGACACTACGCAATTTTCCGAACGCTGCCCAGCCGAGTTGGATTCGGCGATTGGCCTCTTTATTGAAGTCGGACCTACCTAACTGGACTACTTGTCCTAGGTAGACGTACGAGTCAACGACTTCAAGAACCGAGTTTTCAACAGAAATCGGGGTGAGTAAAACATGGGAATTACACATGACTTTCGTCTTGTCCATGTTCATCTTAAGACCCACCTGTTGAGAAACCCGATTGAGGCCTTCGAGCATCGTGCTGAGCTCTTCCATCGATTTTGCCATGACTACTATATCGTCGGCAAACCGAAGGTGAGTGAGGTATTCGCCATTGATATTGATGCCGAATCCTTTCCATTCCAGGAGCTTGAAGGCGTTCTCCAAAGTAGTCGTAAACAGTTTCGGAGAAATTACGTCTCCCTGTCTTACGCCTCTTTTTAAAGGGATCGCCTTGGAGCTCTCTTCCTGTACTCGGACTAACATAGTGGCGTTATTATACAAGCACTTCAACACTTCGATGTACCGATAGTCAATACGGCATCGTTGGAGAGACTCAAGCACAGCCCATGTCTCGACCGAATCAAAGGCTTTTTCATAGTCCACAAACGCTAAGCAAAGTGGCAGATTATACTCTTCGGTCTTCTGTATAACCTGCCGCAGCGTATGAATGTGGTCCATGGTGCTAAAGCCTTTTCGGAAACCGGCTTGTTCGCAAGGCTGAAAGTCATCAAGCCTGCGCTCGAGACGGTTCGTAATGACCCTTGAAAACAGCTTATAAACATGGCTCAGAAGTGAGATGGGTCTGTAGTTCTTCAATAAGGTGCTGTTACCTTTCTTGAAAAACAACACCACCACGCTTCTGTTCCATGCTTCTGGCGTGATGCCCTCGAGGACGACGGTGTTGAAAAGCTTCTGGAGGACTTTTAGTACCGGTGTTCCACCCGCTCTCAGCAGCTCTGATGTGATACCGTCGTCACCCGGCGCCTTGTTGTTCTTAAGCTGATTCAGGGCCATTCTAATCTCGTACAGGCTGATGTCCGGGATATCTTCGGTGAAGTGTCGGGTCAGCTTGGCTCTTGGATCTTTGGCCGCGCTGCTAACAGGCTTAGCGACCGAAGCGTATAGCTGTCCATAGAACCTTTCGATCTCCTCTAATACCTCTGCCTTGGTCGACGCTACACTGCCATCTTCTCTCTTCAGCTTTGTCAACTGGCTTTGCCCAATAGACGAATTCCTCGCGAACACTTTGGAGCCTTTGTTCTGCTCTATTGTCTCTTTAATATGTTTAGTATTAAAGAGACGAATGTCGCGCCGCACGGATTTTGAAATTTGTCTATTGAGCTGCCTATATGACTTTGCATCATCGGAAGACTGCAGTCTCTGTAAGCGTCGTTCGGCCATAAGATTTAGAGTTTGATCGGAAAATTTTTGAGGTCTATTTGTACGACGGGGTCTAAAGAATTTAGCACCCACCGCCTGAACAGTTTCTACGAGCCCGTTGTTAATCTCGTCCACCGATGCAAAGTTCTCCAGGCAAGCAAAGCGATTTGAGAGCTCGAGCTGAAAGCTCTCGGGGTTCTGGATATGGGCACGAGTAGGCCGGAGCGTAGACTTCATCAGGCGTGACCTTTCGAGTTTAACGTTAATATCCAATGTGCCTCTTACGATTCTGTGATCACTACCGGTTTTCACTTTGTGGATCACGGAGACATCATTAAATATCCGTTTCTCAGTGGTCATGATGAAGTCTATCTCATTTTTGGTGAAACCATCGGGGCTCATCCAGGTCCACTTCCTGTGAGGCGGCTTCTGGAAGAAAGAGTTCATCATGAAGAGTTCCTCTCTCTCCAGAAAGTCAGCCAGCCTCTGGCCCCTGGGGTTCCGTTGTCCATATCCAAATTTCCCCACTCTCAGCTCATCATCGCTTCTTTTGCCCAACTTTGCGTTGAAGTCCCCCATAACAACAGTAAAGTGGGTCTTAGACGTATGTATGGCCTGACTTACGTCTTCATACATAGTCTCCACTTCGTCATCTGGGTGTGACGAGGTCGGTGCGTATACCTGAATGACCTTCAGCGAATACCTCTTGGATATTCTGAGTATTAGATATACAACCCTGCTCGACACACTTTCGATGGTGATAACGTTGTTAACGAGGGACTTATGAACGAGAAAACCGACACCACCTTGGGACCGCTGGTCACCTTCCCGGTAGTAGAGCAGGTTGCCGGATTTCAGAGTTATCGTGTCCTCCCCCTCTCTACGGACTTCAGACAACCCCACAATATCCCAACGCAACCTACTCAACTCTTCTTCCAGCTCAGCAATCCTCTCGTCAGTCCTCATTGTGCGCACGTTGTGTGTTACCAGGGCCAGTCGTCGTTTGCGGGAGTGGTAGCCGGGCGTCTGCCAGGGATTCTTAGCACCCCCTTCTCCGCCGTTACCGGGGCCGCTACCGTAGCCCCGGGCTAGCGGAGCTGCTGGGGACTGGGGGCCTGGTCTATTTGTTTCTTCCATGGGGGTATTTGCCCATAATCGCCGCGCTGGGCAAGCGTGGTGGCGATCGCAGAAACGTAGCTTCGCGACAGAGACGCTGCTCCCCATCCCTGCCCTGTGCCATTTTAGCTACGTTATTATTTGAATGGTTATACCGCCATTAGTCGGTTCCGCTGTACCTCAGTCGGCTCTTACGACACCTGGTACTAGAGGGGGGTGCTATTCTACTCTGCCGGCACCCCACGGCAACAGGCCTAGTGTACTGTCGCCCAAATGGTGACCCCCATGGCGTTCAACGTGTTAAAGGATGCTCAATGTTTGCCAGTCACCCTGTATAAGAATGTTCTGTACCCTATTAAATTGTTAAAAAGCTATATTTTCAAACTTAGTATATTGAGCGCCACACAAATTGAAAGATGGGAAGTTAGCCGCAGATGACACTTCGCCGTGATTCGCTAATTATTGCGCATGTGTGCACAATGCCTATACAAATGGCGAAGTAGTGAGCTCAGGCGTAGGGAGCGCGCGGGAGGCACGAGGTTGGCGGGCGGGTGTGCGCCGGCGTCTCGACTCTCTGGCTCCCGCTAACGTCTACATTTTGGCGTTTGCGCAGCTCTCTGCGGCTAACTTCCCATCTTTCAATTTGTGTGGCGCTCAGTATACTTAGTTTAGTAATTGCTTTGATCTAGCCCATTCTACAAATTTTCAGTGTTGCCCTCGTATTTACAGGTAGATAACAGCTTATTGTTTTTGTATGGCCAAGTTGGCGCCTCACGATTGCCTTAATAACCAAAATATTAGTCATCTTATTATGCACATCGACTAAAAACAAAGATGAAAATCAGTTGATGCACTTTGGTGAAAAGATAGACCACTATTTTTAGTTATTAGATGTATGTAACTATGTACCTCAATATCACGACTTATTACAAACTTACTTAGCGACTTATTATAAACTTACTTAGCGACTTATTAAACTTACAATGCAAAAGAATGAATTTTGCTAACCTAAAGTTCAAATTAAAAAAAAATACAGCAATACATTTTTCAACACACTTGCTCATAAAGTCTAATTTCTCCGCAATTAGCATTGAGGAAGGAATCAAACGGAGATGGTGTAATGACATTTAGATACTTTGACATGTAATAGTTTAAAAACCGAAATAATAATCATATAGGCGTCTCTTTCAAATGTACGTAATAAGAATAGACCAACAGTATACAGCGCAGTTTCGCTATAGTGTATTTTTCGTGACTTGTCGCGCGTGCCTGGTCCGCCATATTGAGTCGAAAAACAATAGCGATGTTCTTATTATATCAAAAAAACTATCGATATTTTGTTTAGTTTTTATTTGTGTTATTGATTTGCTAAAATTTTGAATTTTTATTTTATTTCACTTTTCATGTCAAATTTGACAACTGTCATTCCAGAATTAATACAAGTAAAATGGCATGACAGGTGTGAAAGTAACAGCTGTCAAACTTAGAAGTATTATTATCTCCGTAACTATCGAAGCTAGACCATTACTGTCTTAATAGCAGTAATAACACTCAATGAGATCTATTAGATTGTTCTAATGACTGCTGTCAAAGCTTAAAAGTGAATTATCTCCGTAACTATCGAAGTTAGACTACTGTTGACTTTACAAAAGTGACAGAGCACAATTAGATCTATATTTTAAATGACAGCTGTCAAACTTAAAAGTGGATTATCTCCGTAACCATCGAAGTTCGACTATTGCTGTCTTCACAAAAGTGATAGAGCTCAACGAGACCTAAATTTCGGATGACAGCTGTTAAACTTAAAAGTGGAATATCTCCGTAACTATTAAAGCTAGACTATTGCTGACTTGACACAAGTGATAGAACTCAACGAGACCTACATTTCAGATGACAGCTGTCAAACTTTAAAGTGAAATATCTGTGTAACTATTGACCCTAGACCATTGCTGTGTTTACAAAAGTGACAGAGCTTAAAAAGATCTACATTTGGTGTGACAGCTCAAACTTAAAAGTTGATTATTTCCGTAATATTGATAGCTGTCATCTGAAAGATATCATATCTCTCTTTGAGCTTTATAACTTTTGTGAAGACAGCAATGGTCTAGCATCGACAGTGACGGAGATAATCCACTTTTAAGTTTGACAGCTGTCATCCGATATGTAGTTCTTATTAAGTCCTATCACTTTAATTCTAAGTCATACCTCAGTAAAGCAGTGGAGACTTTTCTAGAGGTGTCTATGAAGTTTTGGTAACAACACGGAACGACATGATACGTCACATTATATCACTTGCCCACACTCATGCACGTAATTCAGCTCATAATCATTGAAATACCACAATTTTTTACTAATTATCACTGATAAAAACACAACTTTAACAAAATAATACAATGAGACGACATGTCTTTTCCGCGTTCCCGCCAAAAAACTCGTCCTGCCATTCTAGTGTGGATTCTTGAATATGACAGCTGCAACCTTGACATCTGTAATTTTTTAAATAAAAGTTTGCCATTATGTTTGATTCGGCTAAAATTAATTTGTGTCGATAGTTTTATCGATAAGTACGGGGAAATCGATAAGTGTAGTGTGGTAGTAACAACACTAATCCGCCGTATTATGTGCGGTGGGTATGCAGGTTTTTCTCGTCGTTAGGGCAACTCCATTTGATTCTTTCCTCAATGGCAATTAGGCACTTAATGACACCTGTAATCAAACTGTGACTTTTTCATTGCTATTTATTATTCACAAGTGAGCTATATAGTTTTTATTTATTTTATTGCTTGAGTTGCTTTGTTCTTAAAAAAAGTTTCGATACAACAAAAATCGTGTTCAATAGTAGGTACAAATAAATTAATGTACGTATGAAACCTCATTCTTTTAATCTATGGCCGATTGCTATTGCGCGCGCCTATGAAACTGATTAATTTTTCCCGCCATTTTGAAACATTTTTCACAACTCGTTTTCACTGTGAAAATATTTTTTATTTTATTTATAATAATAATAATAAAATAATACATATTATTTTATTCTCAATGTCGCCTCAGCGATAATCACCAACATTACACACTTGTACCATATTGTACTATTATTTTAAAGTGCACGTAAAATATCATGTCAGAAATCGTAAAGTAATAAGTTTACCTGTATCTCTCCCAGACTGCCTGTTCGACTCGCTAATAGAAGAGACCAAGAAAGAGGCTCATCCCCTCCCCGCCCCCACCGTCATATCCTCCAGCGACGAAGAGCGCGCCCCTCCCTCCCCCGCGTCCTCCCCTCCCGCGCAGAAAACACCCCCCAAGAAGAAGGCGCCCCCCAAACAACGGAAACTGATGAATGTCGACAAAAAGGAGAAGGAGAAGGAAGATAAACCGAAGAAGAGGCCCGCTAAAGTCATGCTCAGTGTGGATAGCGATGACGATGACAGCATATTCGATACTAAAAAGGTATGTTTTCTTTTTTACTATGGAAATTAACGTGGTTTTCACACATTTTATACTATGTATATATACATAACGGAACTAAACTGTCGTGTAGGGATAGTTGTAACAACGACTATAGTTTCGGTCGCTTTCGGCGACCTTTCTCAAGTTGACGAGTTCAGTGCATTGCGAGACGGCTCCGCGTGCTAGCACTCGCCAACTTGATAAAGGTCGCCGAACGCGACCGAAACTATAGTCGTTGTTACGACTATCCCTACACGAGAGTTCAGTCCCGTTATAATGATATGTATAGTATAAAAAGTATGTTTTCTTGTTGATTTTATCCCCATTAATCAGGTTAAATACAAGGTTATCTGTTTGCTCTATACTAAGCCGGAAGAAATAAAACAGCTGTTTCATACAAAATTGCTACTCGAAGATGATGACAGCATATTTGATACTAAAAAGATAAAGAAAGTAACGGTTACCCACACCATGCTTCGCCACCTGTGTAGGCATTGCACACATGCGCAATAATTAGTGAATCACGGCGAAGTGTCACCTGCGGCTAACTTCTCATCGGCGCACTTGTGTGGCGCTACCTGTACGGAAACTAGTTTACCATTTATTTCATTTTTGCAGAACAAGAAAGCGGCGAATCCCAAGAAGAAAGCTAAGAAGAAGGCTTCAAGCGAGTCCGAGTCCGAGCTGGAGCGGGACTCGGGCTCCCCGCCGCCCGCGTCCCGCGCCGCGCCCCGCGCGCGCCCGCAACCTAAATATAGATTCAGCGATGGCTCCGACAGCGACTAGCGCGCTGCTGGCCGAACTCGGGTAAGTATTTAACACAAAATAAATTATTTAATCCTATAATCCTAACGCGAGTGAGATATGTATAAAATTTTTGGTCTACAACTGTAAAATAATGTTAGTCAAAGTCAAAGTTTTATTTATTTATTATTAAATTTTAAGCACAGCCCGGACACTCCGCGATTTTCCATACAAAATCTGCTGTCTTACGCACACTAGACAGTACTTACTCACAGACAACACACACACGCACGAACGCTACACGTGCATTTGTGTGCGGATCGATTAAGGTTGTCAGCGATGATCATGATGTGAGAACATGCCGCGTGAGTGAGACAGCTGCGTATCCAATTGACAAAAATGAATTTAAATCTAGTGCTTAATAAAGTATAACAATTACTCAATTTGGAAGCATTTTAACAAAAGGTAACCGATCTACTTCATTTAAAAGAAAATACCGAGAGGAAGTTACCAAATAATGTAAAAAAAGTTCTTCTTTATCCGGGAAGGGGAACATTAAAATGTATTGTTTTGTTACGTATCATTGATTCAACCATACACAGTACAAGTCTTCCCTATTGTCACAGTCTAGGTATTTTTATTAGAAAATCCGCCGGCCAGTGCCGCCCGCGCGCAGAGTACACGATCGGTACGTTAACCGCGGGGTGGAAGTGAGGAAGACTCAAACGGGTGGGGGGTGACGAGGGACCGTTCTATACGTAGTATTATTGTATCTTCTTTGGTTTTAAGTTTAGTTTATTTATTTGTAAAATGTAATTTATTATTTAAATGTAAAATAAATTATCAAATATGTTTATATGTTTCACGTTTCTAGACATAAAATAGAGATAACTCACCGAATCGAGGTCACCTATTGTCTTTTTCATACTCGCGCCATATTAAATCAAAACATCTCTTTCATATTATCGCGATGGACCGCATACTCCTAAATCAATAGAAATCAACCACTCAAGCCCAGCTCAGTCTAGCCTGTTTCTAGCCATTTATTTTTCCTTTTAATTTAAATATTATATTTATTATTCCTGTGCAAACCTCGTCCGCTGCCATCGATAAAATTCTTGATTAAATAACTTTTTGACGTTCTAACGTCTTATAAATCGATGAACGCCGGCTGTACGCATGAAAAAGCATAACTCATTGTCACGTGGAACAAGCGATAGAGAGGCACGATCGGCCCAAGTATTCGGCTTGTGACGCTTATGACGTTATCACGTTAAAAGTTCGCGCACATTATGTCGGGCCGCAGCGGGGCGGAGCGGGCCGCAGCGCAATCTGTATCAGGCTTTTTGAATAGTCCACTGCAGGGACTGGCTACGCCACGGCAGGAACTGAACTAAAACTGGCGAAAAGAATACTCGTAGTATTGCCAAAAACATGTTGTCAATTCCTAGATTTAATAATACTTACGGCAAAAGAACATCCCAATATATTCTTCCGAATTTAATAAACAAATTACCATTAGAAATAAAAAATAACCTAACTCCAAAAAATATAAAATGTTGCCTAAAAAAATTCTATTTAAATCATGCATAAAATGGAGCAACCTGTATCGGAGCGTTTAGTGCGCGCGGGCGCTGCAGTAGCTGCGTTGGGCTTTGAACGGAACTACTGTTTTACTGTCGAAACCGGTTTTGTAGGTTTCTTGCCTATGCCTACCAGCTGTTTCTGAGTGGTCGTGTGTACTGAAATCTTTTGTGTAAATGTTGATTTGTAAGGTAGTAATTATATTATAATTTAAGTTAATATTTAAGCGAGAACAATTTAGCCTAGACAAACCAATTTTAGGTTTTAAGACAATGTAATAAGTTGTAATATGTGTTATAATTATGTATATGAATAAAAAAAAAAAAGGACTTAGGCCTACCCACGAAGGGTGATTGGGCCATATCCAAAATGAGTCCCGCTGCGCCCTGGCACAGTGTGTGTCAGTTCATAAAAGCGATTTGCGCGAACCGTAAACCGACTTAATTTTTAAATTGAAATACGAACCAATTTTTATAACTAAAAAGAACCATTCGTTATTGTTTCAGATCCAGCGTTGTACACGGACTGCGGTAAGAAAGCACAAAGAGGCATGGAGGTATAAAATTTATACGAAAACAAGACTAAAAAATATAGTAAAAAACACCAATTACCCAGTTTCTTTCAATTAAACATTAGAAAATATTTTTTTACTTTTGATAAAGTTTATCAGAAATTCTACAGAATTAATATAAGTGATTTGTTAGTATAATAGTTAATTACTATCTAGTTTTAATGTAGTGACTATTGATAGTTTTTGATCTACGAATGTCCCTAACTCAAATGGTAAAAAAGTTAACAAACTTTTTTTTTCTCTTGTGGCAATTTTTACAAAATTCATGAAAAAATATCGCGGGGTTGCTAGTAATTAGAGCAATTCGTTAAGATAGTGGAGCCCCCTTAATTTCTACTCTTTTTGCCCTATGTGTTGTGACACACATACCCATATAAAAGGTGTATGTATCCCCATACACACACATACACACAGTATTAAATATGGCAGAAAGTAATTGCGAGAAAGTTAGGTGACTTCGTAGAACAAATTAATAATTTTATTTATAACTAAGTACCTACTTTGTCAGCGACAAATTATTCTAGGATTTTTTCATGAGAATTGTACATACTAGATATCTATTTTTCTTTGACTTTGACTTTTAGTCAGTTATTTCTGATTTATTTATTGTTCTGTGTCGTTTTTCTTGTTTCAATAACTGGGCGCCGAGAGTTGCTCAGTTTTTTGCTGTATGAAGTAAATGTTAGCTATAAAAATGTTGTTTTTTTTTGGAAAAACTTATGTTTTCTCGAGAATACCGCCTATACCTACAGATAAATTTAAATTAAAAAGATCTGTCTGAATATCAAATGTCATCAAAATCGTTAGAACCGTTTTCGTGATCTGAATTTCGTACAAATTAATACAAACAAACATTTATTTATACATATATATGTACAAGGTCGTGGCCATACATTTTTGCTGTCTTTTTTTAAATATTTTGACTTTGGTCAGAATTTTCTCATTTATTTATTATTCTGTGTTGTGTTTGCTGTTCATTGTTAAACTATGAACAATATGCAAGGTTTACCAACTCGATAATATTATTATATACTTACTACCAAACATGTATTATTATAATATACTACGGGACTAATCGCGCACTAAAATTAAGAAAAAAAAAATACCTCATCATGCAACTCGGCCGAAACGTCGGGATGAGGAGGTATTTATTTATCTCGTAATTTTAGTGCGCGATTAGTCCCGTAGTATATTATAATAATGTGTTCAAATCGCGATAGTTTAACCCTTAAACAAACAAGAGCCCCTGTGGCTGTTTAAGAAAAAGCGAGGGTGTTTTCTGGGTAATTAGGGGCCGCTGATTTCATTTTTGATGAAAAAAATATAAAAAAGGGGGAGGGAAGGGGTGTTTTTTGTGTGGTAAATAACCTACCATTATCCATTACCGACTTGTAAAATTTTACGATTGTGGTAAAATAGTTACCATTATCCAACCCGGTTTGAAAAAAATCTATACTAGTTGTTTTCTCTGGGTTTGCTTGTCTAATTTAGGTAATTTAAATAACATATACATATTCACATTTCTTTTGTTCAATACATTATATTTCTTCTAAAGCATTCGACATAGAAGGAGTCTAATAGTTTTATGGTCTATCTTAGTAGGTAAATAAAAATAGTCGTTTTATGTGTAAGACTTTTATTAATTATTATACTTATATAAAAGTGGACACTTATTTTTAGACTTAGTGGATAAAGTGCGATCACGAGTCATGTTTCAAACTGTTTCACCCTCCGATTCCTCCACGCACGCGGCAGTGTGAAAAAGTTTGAAACATGCCTTGGCACAGAGAGTGACTTTGCACATAGAGCAACAAATGTTGGATCTCTTTTGCAATTTTCTGGTGCTGCAAAATCTGCACCTTTTGTATGTGCCACTTTCTTCAGGTAAGTGCATACCGACGTTCAGAAGACGGATTTCTTCGGGTACTCCAAAGTGCCCTCCTTTTTTATTTTTGAATATAGTTGGTCTAGATTGCTTCTTTGTAGTAAAATTTTCAATTAAACCACGAGCTAATTTTAATCTGAAGTTTCGGTGTGAATGTGGTGTCACTACATGAGTCATGTTGTAAGTGATGTATGCGTTTATAACAGCAGAGTCGAACATGAAGATGAACAACCTCATCCAATATTTTCGGGATTTTCTGTCAATTGGATACGACGACCTAAAGTGGTCAAAGTGATCCACGCCACCCATATTGACAGTGTATGCGGCGATTGCCGTTGGGCAGAGAATATCAATTCGCGAGCCATTTTTCTGTGTTCTTTTTACATATACCGTGTCAAGTGGCTTATGAGCGGTTGTCAAAACAGTTACATCCCTGGTATCGTGCCATTTCAAAGCAGTTATTGGCTCAGAAGTCATGGAAGCAAATTGATGTTTTTCTAGTCTTAAGTTCTTGGGCTGAGCTTTTTTCATAATGTTCGGGAGATCTTTCCGATCGCTTCGAACTGTTCCTACAGCGTATATACCTTTATCAAATAAATCTTCCATCAAGTTGCAACTGGTAAAAAAATTATCAAAAGCAACCAGTGTATTTCTTGGAAGATCCTGGCAAAGTGCCATAACGACATTATATCCCAGCCCTTCGTTTTCTGTGTTGTCTCCTTTGCCCGTATACATTTGAAACTGATACATATATCCTGTTTTAGCATCACACCTAGCCCATATTTTAAAGCCTCTTTTTATGGGCTTTTTTGGCATGTACTGCTTCAAACTACTTCTTCCCTTAAATTTGACCATGCATTCGTCAATGGATTGTCGGCTCGAGTTACTAATTTCATTCATGAATACTTTGTTCAAAGCAGTTATCATTGGCCTCAATTTATAAAGTTTATCATGGTCAGGAGAACCCCTAGGAGGCTCCATTTCGTTATCGTTAAGATGTAAATTTTCCGTTATTTTCTTAAATCGTGACAGAGTGAATACTCGAGACATTTCTGGGTTGTTATAAAATGTGTCACTTGCCCAATGTAGTTCCATGTCTGGAAGTGGGCTAAGTCCCATCATTATTAAAACGCCTAAATAGGCCTTGATTTCTTCTCTGGTTACCGGGCTCCAGTTATGACTGTTTTTTTGATGGGCGTACCTGTTTGTTTGTTCTACAATAACTTCAATGATATATTCGGGAAAAAACGATTCGAAGACATCAATCGGTTGTGTTTTATGTGTATATTGTGTGCAGGATTCGGCATTTTTATCAAAAGAAGGAATATCATGGGTTTCATGCACAGTTTTCCATTCTCGGGGAGTAGAACGGGTTCTTCGTGTAGTTTGAGGAGCTGATCGATTGGGACTGTTTGATGAAGAGTGCACAGGAGCATTTTGTGCAATTATAGCAGGTCTATCTAAATCCGAAAGAGCTAATTGGCTGGTAACAAGCGGGTCATCTTCAATCTGTGACACATTTTGGTCTTCAGCGAACGAGGATAAAGTTGCTGAGCGACTTCGTCGTGTCGAAATGAGAGGGTTTTTGTCGGGTCTAGAACGGGATCTTCGTCTAGGTTGAGGAGCTGATCGATTGAGACTGTTTGATGAAGAATCCACAGATGTATTTTGTACAATTATAGCAGGCCTATCTAAATCCGAAAGAGCTAATTGGCTGGTAACAAGCGGGTCATCTTCAATCTGTGACACATTTTGGTCTTCAGCGAACGAGGATAAAGTTGCTGAGCGACTTCGTTGTGCCGAGATTAGTGGATCTTTCCCGATTAGTAGCTCCAGCGAATGATTGTTTTGCTCCGTGGTAAAAGGGCATGGCGATGCAGATTGGAATTGTATCGTGTTGAATAGAGACTCGTCTATCGAATCTTGTATGCCAGAAGACGGAGTCAAGATAAGAGGATCTCTGTTTATTGGCTGCTGCATTTGCATTTCTATGAAAGAGGATAACGTTGCGGGAGAGCTACTTTGTTGAGTTGAAGTAAATTGGACTACGTGATCTTCTGAGAGCGAACTGATTTGAATTTGGCCAGGAGAATTTTGACATAAACTTTTTGTTGGGTGGTTGTTGCTTGGAATAAAGTTTTCAGAGACAATTGTATGTGTACTGGTCGATGGATGGCATTCTAAAACTCTTTGAAGGTTTTCTTGTGTTTGCTCGGTTATCTCGTAATCTTTAATATTTATTTCATCTTCCGAATCTATCCCAAACATCTCTTCCATGCGCCTTTCGATAAGATTTTCCAGTGATAAAAATTGATAAGAGTCTGAAGGACTACTTACATTATTTCCATAAAGCGGATCATCTTCCTCATCACAGTCAGATAAATCCGATAATTCGTCTATATTTTCTACAATATTTGCCAGTGCTTTGGAATCGGCGGTATAAGATAAGCGTTTCTTCTTCTTTTCCGACATTGTGGGTAGACCACTGAAATAAGCGAAATAAACAAAGCTAAGCAAATTAAAAAATATGCACCATACATAACCCAAAAATTCATATCGTTTTTATACAGCAACCAACTTTTACTATTGGGCCAACTTTCTATCTTCGAAAAAGAATCAACTGTTCCATACAACGGTGGATTTTGAAATTGACAAAATGTATGGAACAGCAGATTCTTTTCGATGATAAAAAATGACCCCATATTAAAAGTTGGTCGTTATGATGAGTAGAACCACCACTTAAAATTAATGTCGTAGTTTGAGCGCCACGTGGTATTATCAAATAAAAATATGCACAATTCATAAACCAAAAAAACATATAGTTTTTATATTAGTAAAGAAAAATATGCATCATTCACAACCCAAAAATACAAACCGTTTCTATATTAGTAAATCCAATAACAGTTAGGCACGAATGAACAATGGTAGATAATTTACCACAATCACCCATAACTTCACATGATCGAAAACCATGCATAGATTACCAGAATTCTCAACCAAATGGATGCAAAACAACAACAATATAGCCTAGTTTATATATCTGGACGCAATAACCACTTACCAGATTTTTCGTAGAACAAAACTCAAATTTTTGTGGCAGCGATGCACAAATTTCAAATTTCTTTCGCCAAACTGCCGACTTGCCCTCTTTGACATTGACTTATAAGGACGGGTGACGTTTATTAGTGAAATGTTGCCAGTAGTTGGATAAAAAAAAATACAACGTTTTACTTGCTATTCAATTCGATTAAATTCGTTGAAAAAAAAGTCATTTTTTTTTAAAAAAAATCAAGTGGTATGCATTCTACCTTTATTTTAATAAGGGTTAAAAACAAAAAAAACATGTATTTTTCAAAAATATAGATTTTTCTCATTTTCTTAATTTAACTAATATGCAGAACATTTTATTATCGGCCTAATGTCGCTGCGCAAACCTAATCTACGTGCAGCTTCATGTGAGCTTCGGTCAGGATTAGATGTTACGCAATTTGTAGCTGACTTCACATCCGCCGTCTTATATGAGTCTTTACATATATTATTCTCTTGACATGATTATTTCTTTCGCCCATTTAAACATTATCTCTTACGAAAAGTTATTCACGGAGTAGACGTTCTTTTATGATGAGTTTTGTTTGTTCTCCGTTCAGTTTATTTTATCAACTACAATTTTGTTCAACATCCCTGAATTAAAGTAATGTATAATTTTATGAAATTAATTTTATGCAGGGTCATATATATTAAACGCAAAACTTAAGGGCGGGTCTAGTACATCTAGACAAAAAACATTTGTATTACGACTTTTGAAAATTCGAAAAAAAAACTTCACTTCTCCATACATTTTGCCGCGCTTTGACGAATTTTTTGTATGAAAAAGCGGATATTTTACTCGTGGTTTTCCAAAAGTCCTAGAATAAAAATTGTTGTCTAGATGTACCAGACCCGCCCTTAAAAGGTTTTGCGTTTAATACCTATGACCCTGTATAATTTAATCGAAAACGAAATTTTATGAAAACTTTAAACAAAATACCCTACATTATTTTTTTAGTGTACCTATAAAGTTGTAATAAAAATACTGATAAAAACTCTTTGAAAGTCTTAAAAAACCATAGATTATTTATTTATAGCCTTATTATTCTCAGATCAAATAAAAAAATAATGACAGAATGTTGTGAACAAACAAGTGAGGCCGACCAAAACTACGCCTCGTCGTGTACAGACAATCACACACACATCCTACGTACAATGAAACTACGCCTTGGCTTGTCAGTCGAACTATGGCGGCGCAATTCCGACGCACTCACACTTGTATTAAAAACCGGCCTCACTTGACGGTTCAACGACGTCCTCTCTTGATTTTTTTATTTGCTCTGAGCCTCTATTATAATATACCACATTTATAAGTTACACTTATTTTGTATATCAAATACCTATATCTAAAATATTAGCGAACTTTGAGCTGAAATAAAATCACAGTCAAACTCTAACAATAACTCTATTCGGAAGATCTTAGAGATTTATTTTTGACCGACGGACTGAAGGAGGTACTCAGTTCGAAGCGTATATTTTGTTTTATGTATAACCACGCATAACTTTTTTATAGTTCGATTTCTATAATTCTTTTTTATTGGAAAGAATATATGTACTTCGAAATCGGCTGTGCCATTTTTGATAAATCAACAATAATGTGAAGAATGCTACATCGATCCGTGCGAAATATTCGCGAATACTGTACACGGGTGAAGTCGGTCATGCTATTTTTTGCAATAAATATTTGTTGGTTGGTAAATCTTGCTTATTCTTATAAACCCCTGAATTGCTGAATTTGTGAAATTATTTATTTGTAAACATTTCATGTTTTCTATTTAGCATTACGGTTCATTCCATTGTATTATGTAATGCAATCATTTTACACAACAAGAAATTAAATTTATGATAATAACGATATTTGAAGTCACGCGTTTTAAGCGTGATTGTTATTTTTAATGATTTTTTAAATAAAGGAATAGATCTTTAATTGCTGTGTATGATTTATTAATTTAATTATATATTCTATTAATCATTTCCTAATAAAAGTAATAATATTGTTTAAATACAGATTTATTCAATAGAATTAAGTAGAACAGATAGGAATATAAAGTAGATAAGAAAAATTAGAACGGCTACCGCTACACATGAGTTATGTCTCTTACTACGTAAGTACTATATTTTAAAATCATTTCATAAATTATATTTTATTTAACTTCTGACACCTAGTTCTAGAAGTTAAATAAAATATAATTTATGAAATAATTTTAAACTATCAATTTTACTTAGCAATATTTTTCAATTAAGCTATAGTTTCTTAGGACCGACGTCATTTAACGGTCGTAATGTTACTGACGTTATTTAATTCTCTTCAACTTTACGGTGTCAATTACCGTTCTCTGGGATATTAGGCCCAATTAGGCACTATCGTAAATATAATAGCTAATTAGCATATTTCTGTTTCTTTTTCACATTAGGCATTCGATAGAGACAACACTTAGCAATTTAATTTTTGATGACGCCTTCATAATTGGGCCTATTGTGTCATTGTTTGCATAGACAACGCTTTATGTACTAAATTCACCGCTGTATTACGGCCGCTACATTACCGACTCCGCTATCTTAAGAAAAAGAGCTTTATAACTAGCAAATGACTAGTACCTACATTAGACAATGAGCTGCGCGGCATTCTTAGGACTCCTACCACATAAGTAGGTGTAGGCCATATCAAATTAGGCGCCTGTGAAGTTCAAGCTTCGCGAAGTGCGAACCCCAATCCTCGCGCAGCAGTTTACTGAGATTTATACTCTATAAAATATAGCTTGATCTCTGCGACAGCTGTCAGAAAAATCGAGCCTATGAAGTCCTGAATTTCTTAATAGTACAGACAGTACCTGTCAATGTCATACTTTATGGGCATGCCGATTAGTGATGGGCGACAAATGATCTTGACCACAGAGTTTTAGATAGAGTTCTATTTAAAATATCGATAGTTTATACTAACGATATTTTAAATAAAACTTAATTTATCATTCATTTTATTATATATCTTGTTTGATACGAACCTCCATTCTCCTCAGTAAGTAAAGTAAGTAAATAAAATCCAATTTCTCACCTACAATTACTCATTTTCCACCACTATCCTAACTCAATGAATATCAATCTTTTATGTCAATGTCACTGTCGCAGAGATCAAGCTATCTTTTATGCAGTATAGTCAGGATTGGGTTTTGCGCAACTCGTAGCCAACATTGCAGCCGCAAAGATTGATTCGGCCTATGCGAAATAAAACCAACTTGTGTTATTTCCGAGAGACATGATATCGTGATGCAGTCTGCGTCGGATTTCTTAGCATTCCGGTCTTTTGTAGAGTCCCAGCTGCAGTGGCGCGTTCCAAACTAGGTGTTCTTAGTCTTGGCCGATGTGTTGCTACTGGCACAGTTACAGTAAAGTTCGAAGATGTTGGTTTCTGCTGTTGAGACGTAGCTGGTAAAACGTGGGGAGTAGTTGCCAACTCTGACTTGGGACGTGTAGCGACAATAACTGGCGCAGTGGTCCTCACCAAATTACTTGGCGACTTTGGTCTTTGTTGACTGGCAATTGGTGTGATGGGTGCCAAGTTACGTCGCGCTCGAGATTTCTGTGTCGTGACTGCGGCAGGTGGCGCCTTTATCGCCTTTTCCACTTCTTGTCTGAAAGTTTGCGTCTGCGCTACCACACTAGCAATCAACTTCCGAAAACTATTCACACAGACAATAATATAAACCCAGACAAACGAATAGCATAGAGCGAAAACTATCGCCAATACCGCCTGCCCTTGTCCAGATCCCATAAAACACCTTTCGTTAATAAAAACGCAGTAAACTGAAAGTCCTAAAGTAATGACCCAGATACAAAATAAATGAACTATGCTACAGTACAGGTAAAATATAATTAACAGCTGGTTTCTTAAGAATACGCCTAACATTAAAATGACACTTGGTAGAGATAATAATCCTATGAAGAAAAATAATAGGTATAAATAGGCGAGCAAGTCTAGCTTATTTTTGTAAACGTGTGTCCATTGATTCAGGTTTATAGTCACGACCACAGAGAAATACAGTCCGAGTAAGCTGTAGATTATGCCGAGAAATGCTATTAAAAATGCTCCAATACTTAACGGTATGCAATGGAGGAAATGCTGGTTTGTATCTAATTTATCCCATGGTTTTTCCCATCTCAGGATTACTTTTGCACGACTTTTTATTCTAGTGTTACATTGGTGGCATTTGGCGCGAAAAGTGGTGCACTGTGCGGGTATGTTGATGCATTTACTGCGCACTCCAATTTTCAGTATATCTTCGATTTTGTTTAGCTGGTTCATATTAACATTTGCCAATGTAAATTATAAGTAAGTACGTTTCCATAAGCAGTAACAATTCGTCTTTATTTCTTTCCATGTGATTTCAAGACAATATAATATAGAACTAAATAGTGATATTATTTCATGTACTTAGATATTGTAAATAAAAACGCTAACAAAATAAAAATGTTATGAAATCCGAAGAGAATGATGAAATCTCAGATCTTAGATTATAGAAGATCGAGACTGACTGATGACATTAATGTTTTTGTCAAATTATTTATTGACAAGTTCCTTTGACGTACGTATGCTAGTGCTAGTAATTTTTTTTTAAATACCTGTATCTGTGTCGGACGGATGACCTCTTTAAGACCGCAGGATTGCGCTGAATGCAAGTCGCTTCCAACCAGTCTTACTGGAGATCCATAGGGGAGGCCTATGTCCAGCAGAGGTTGTCCTATGCGCCCTATGGCTGATGGATGGGTGTCATTTCACCTACCAAAACAGAATTAAGCTATACTAACAACACCTATCAGGACAATGAGGGCGTTTGTTACAACTTCCACTTTCCATTAAATCCAACGAAAAGCTCCATGGTCAGGGGACTGGCGCCACAATCGCATTCCACTTCGAACGACAAGAGATGATTGAATTTCAATTTACAGGAGGCTTGTATCCACTAGAGATTTGATGTCTAGAACTCTAGGTGGTGTAATTTGTTCTTTTGGTGGTTTTAAATTTGAAAATGAAATGAATAAAACAACAAAGTAAGTTAATAATATTTATTATTTCATAATTTTTATTAAAATATGTAGGTACTCCTAGGTACGTACTTCACATTTTTACCGAAGCCATTCTGTTTCCATACCATGAACTCTTGCATCGCCTTTGGCTTGGAGACCGATCAACATCAAGAGTTAAGAGTAAGAGTTAAGAGTTCGTGGTACAGGGGCTTGTTACTTATTTCTGAGTGGGTTACATTTTATTAGGTACAATTGTTTGACCACTGACTTAGACATAACATACGGAAGGAGACGCCATACTCTACAATATACGGTGTTTGACGACAATATTGTTATTCAATAGCAAATAAAACTAAATCCATATGTATTGTACGATATGTCCGTAGCATAGTATAATGTGTGCATATTTTAATGAAAATAATACTTTTGTAGTATTCGCATAAATATTACAAGATTACCTACGTTGCTTACGAATGACATTGTGGCACAACTCAAGACTTTTGTAGTAGTTGAAATTTTGTGTTTCTTTCCAACAGCGAGGAAAGACGATAGCAATAGGCTAGTTGACAATATTATTTTGATGTCATTGTAACAGCTAGCCCTAAATAGAGCCGATTAAAAAAAACAAATTTATTTTCTTGCTAGACAGAGCGCACTATAGCAGACTATGACGTCATTGCCTATGTCTTACCTTCATCATACAATGCTATGCTTTGTGGGACAAGACATCTCCTCTTTATTATTATTATACATACCAAAATATTTACAAGCTTGTGTTTCTGAACTAGATGAGCCGATTTCAATTATTATGTTCAGTTAATGAATAATATTTAATTGCATAATTCACTAATCCTAATTCAATTAATAAAATTCCATTCGACTACCCTAATGTATTAAAGTAGTAGTTTTTGTAGTTTCTATTAAATTTGATTACTTTTTATTTTACTAAATGAGCTACTACTGCTCATCATAATGTAAAAAGCGCGAGCGTGTGTAAATGAGGAAAGAGTGACATGACACCTCAGAGCAAATAAAAAAATCAAGAGGGAACGTCGTTGAACAGTCAAGTTAAGCCGGTTTTTATACATGTGTGAGTGCGTCGCTGTTGCGCCGCCACAGTTCGACTGACAAGCCAAGGCGTAGTTTCCTTGTACGTTGATGTGTGTGTAATTGTCTGTACACGGCGAGGCGTAGTTTTGGTTGGCTTCACTTGTTTGTTCACAACATTCTCTCTTGATTTTTTTAGTTGCTCTGATCATGACACCTGAATTAAATACATCGTAGTGAGCTGTGACGACTCCTTCGTTACGTGGTGTTATAATTCAATGATTGTGTTCTGTATTATACTTTGCTATACTTATACCTAAATTTTTACATTATTTTTAACTTATTATTACTGATAAATATTTTGTAATAATGGTTAACAGATTTGAAATACTTCGAGTTTTTCTATTTCCGATTTTCGTTGTTATTTTCTTGCATTTTAAAGTGGCTGCAAAATAGACATCTATATTTTCTATACATTTATTTTTAGAACTTATACCTATTATTTATTATTAGATTATATTAATATCATTTAAATAAACACTCATTATTTAATATAATTAATATGGCAATTAGATCAGAGTGTCTACTTACGCTATTAATATTACTTATGTACAATATTACTTTGATAATATAATCCATACTTAATATAATCAATATTAATTCAATGACAATTAATTGGTATAAACATATTTCTCAAAAAAACTAGTCACGAACAATAGCCATTTGGCTAAGTATTTATACAGGGTTATCTGCTTGCCCTGTACTAAGCCCAAAGGGGGTGATTTAGACCATCATTATGAACAACTTATACTATGGGGCCAACTCAAAATTCGAGAAAAAATATCAACGACCAAATGAATGAAAGATTTTTTTCTCGAATTCCCGGTTGGCCGTTTGGAGTAAAAGTTGTTCATAATAATGTTCTGAAACACCTCCTTTCGGCTTAGTACACCAGTTTCGGATAACCTTGTATATTTAATTAAAATGAAAATCTTATCACTTATCAACTTTACAATGTATATTTTTTCCCAAAAGTGCTAATATAAAGACAGATTCATATTATATCACATTAAAAATGGTCGGAGCACTGTGCGTCCTGTAGAAGTCATCAGGGATATATGTAGTAAAAATTTAATGTTTTATTTATTGTTTTTTGTAGCATAAATAACATTGTAAGGCACTGGGACATAATCCAAACTAAAGGGTACGAAATACTGTCATTTTCAGTAGTTTCAGCACCTACTCAACTTGTTTTCCCTGTCCGAGAACCCCTCAGTACTTTCCCTATCGGAGAACTTCCCGTTTCCATTATACTTGCTTCTGTAGGGTTTCTCACTAGCGCTGCAGTGGATCTCCGAGGGGCTGATGGTCTTGGACCAGTGGTGGGTCCAGTAGAAGTCGTCAGGAAACCGCGGGTAGTCAGAAGTAAATTTATGGAATAGATGTTTAATCTGTTATTTTTTGTTGCACAAATCACATTTTAAGGCACTGGGATATAATCCAAACTATAAGGTACGAAAAACTAACACTCTGCAGTAGTTTTAGTACCTACTCAACTTGCTTTCTCTGTCAGAATATCCTTTAGTGCTCTCCCTATCGGAGTACTTCCCGTTTCCATTGTACTTGCTCCTGTAGGGCTTCTCACTGGCGCTGTAGTGGATCTCCGAGGGCCCGATGGTCTTGGACCAGTGGTGCGTCCAGTAGAAGTCGTCGGGATACCGCGGGTAGGGGTTCTCTCGGCACAGCACCACGCAGTAGATGAGGCTGCCCACGAGGGTTATGAAGCCGAAGATTAGGAACACTATGCCGAGGATCCTGGAATGGAAAGGATTTTGTTTTAGTCTTTGTGTAGAAGTTCTAACTATTAGGTAGGTACATGTAGTTTTATCGTGACACTTGCTATTTTAACTGATATACAGGGTTATTTCTAATCAATTAGTATCCTTCTAGGGGCTTATTCTGTACATCAAAACTAACAACTTTTGTTCTACATCTTTCGTCAAAACTAAAAAAAAAAAATTTGTTCCATAGAAAAAATTAGTTCACCCGCGACAAAATGTATGGAACAGCTGATTTTTTTTTGAGTTTTGACGAAAGTCGTAGAACAAATGTTGTTAGTTTTTATGTACTGAATAAGCCCCTAGAAGGATGCTAATTGATTAGAAACAACCCTGTATATCTTGTTAATAATTTGACGAATCCGATAATTAAACGTTTCATGTGTAATATAATGAAATGTAATATAATAATATAATGAAATGAATGCCAACTAGCAGTGACAAGGTGGACAGATGACCTGAAAAAAATCGCAGGATTGCACAAGATGCAAGCCGCTTACGGTCGTTCCTATTGGAAATCTAACGGAAAGACTATACCTACTGATATAATATTTGCTTGTAATCTGTAGACATTTATCATGCAACCTATGAGAGCTACATTATTCTGCACATACGCGTATTCTTTGGTAAGCAATAAATATAGGCTTGGCGGGGCACTACCGTGACCCCCAGATATTTTGCAATACCTAATATGTAGAGCAACATCTACCACGGCGATGTTACATACCTAAATACTTTTGCTTTTATCCTTTCATACCGCACAAAACATTAACAATAAAGAATTGCCAAACTTTCACCTTTCTAGCATTACAAAACACGCGTCTAAAAGTGATGCGACCTCTAACCCCTGTAAAAACATCTCCGAGTTTATAGATTTGTTCACAGAGCGTAACGAAACGACCGACATTAGGTAAGACGGTATAAATGAGCGCTTGTATACTACCATTTTTTTCACCGGACAACGGACCGACAATAAACGGATACCTTTAATTTTCATAACATTCATAATAAACCATACACCACCGCGAATACGGTCCGTTAACCGGCTAAAAAAAGGACGTGTACAAGCGCTCGGAGTATTTCTGATTATAATAAATGCCGAATTAAGCAAGTGCGGAAAGAAAAGTGCTGTTAAAATGGCCGCTTTATTCGATGTTGTTTTTTTACGAATGTCTGAGAGAAGGAAACTCGAAATTCATCCCCAAATTAACGTTAAGTAAAATAGGTAGAAGTAGGTAATTTGTGTCATAATTTGATATCTAAGTAGTTGCTTGAGGATTTTTTGATTTGCGATTGGGGACAACTGCCTAGCGATATGTGCTCGATAAAAAAACATTGTCAGCATTCTGTGGCACATACCGCCACATAGGTACCTACTCATGTTATCTTGTACTGTATGAAACAAAACAAGGACTTTCATGATTGATGTTTCTCAATCCCGTGGGCGTAGGACTTTCACTGATAAAGTGCAGAGAAGATCTGATCAAGAGAAAACCAACTCGTTGGATGTAAGCTTTTTTAACCTACTAAGTTTCCTACAAGTCCTGTGGTCCTGAATTGAGGTTTTAAAAGAACGATGTCATGACCCCTACTGTTTCCTACTACGACCCTACTCTCGGATTGCTATCTATTCTGTTTTACTTTATATCAATAATATCTGACCTCGCACTTGTCCCTGTCGTGGCAGGCACAAGATACGTGGGGAAGGTGAGAAACCAGAACAGTTTCATTCATTCACAATGGCAGCAAACTATTGTTAGGAGGGCATTAAAAATCACTTACTCCATCTAACGGGACGTGTCATTTGGGCCCTCCTTGTCATGTTGTTATGAATTGTACATACAATTTCATGTATTGTTGGTACATCTAGATTAAATTACTACTGAGGGAAAGTCTCACAATTAGGAGTTTGTATTTTTCTTTGAAATTCTGACAAATAGTGATTAGGACGAATCATACAAGTCCGTGGACAAGTACGAACTGCGCGGAAACCAATCAACGAGCAGCTTTATGTGAGCTTCAGTGAGGATATTGCGCAGCTTGTAGCTAACTTCACATTCACCGACTTGTATGAGTCGGTGTACTCATACAAGTCGGAGTGAGTCTAAAATATTACTAGTCCTTAGGCAGCAGTGTTCTTTTACCACCATAAAGCTATTGCTTGCATGCACGAGATATGCCTTTGTGAATTTTGGCTGTAGATAATAATGACATATTCGGATCAAAATCAGTCCATTAGTAGCGCTCGTAGCGTAGTTTGACTAGGTGATTGTCAGCGATCACCGAAATTAAGCAACGTTCCGCACGGTCAGTATTTGGATGGGTGACCGCGGGTGGCATTTTCCAACTGAGCGCTACCGTGGCTCGGATGACACGTTAAATTGTAGGTCCCGGTTGTTTTAACCGTTTAGCCATGTCAGAGGCTGTCAGGCGGCTTCAAAACTCTGACACCAGGGCTAGCCACCCGGCCTATACGAACTTACTTTTTTAGTCCATTCACGTAATTTCTGTCACTAAAATACGTAGGTCAAACTGAAAGTTCTTAGAACTGGCCACTTATAAACAATATAATAAAAAAATAATTCTATAATTTGAAAATAGAACTCTTTGCCAATATTACTGAGTATATACTTCATTCATTTGTCATTTGTTTTACGATTTGGCGGCAAATTGAAAATTGTCTGTGTCACGTCAACATGAATTTAACACGAGAAAATTTTCGTGCAATGATTTTTTATGACTTTCGATGTCATTTAAGTCAACAAGAAAGTTATGATAGACTACGATTGGCCTTTCACGATGAAGCCCCATCTCGTGCGACTGTTTACAACTGGTTTAATGAGTTTAAACGTGGTCGCACTAATCTCACTGATGATTTACGTGAGGGACGGCCTTCTACGGCGACGACTGAAGATAACATCTGTGTTGTGCGGCGTATGATAGAGACTGACAAAAGAGTGACCTATCAGCAGATTCGGACAAGCTTAGGCATCGGTATGAGTCAAGTGCACAAAATCCTACACGAACATTTAGCGGTCAGGAAGCTTTGCGCCCGGTGGATACCTCATAATTTGACTGAGGCTCAAAAACTCCATCGTGTGGATTGGTGCCGTAAAATGATTGAAAGATTTAACGGAGGTGACTCAAATGCTGTGTTCGACATACTAACAGGTGACGAAAGCTGGATTTACTGTTATGATCCTGAAACCAAAAGACAATCTGCTCAGTGGGTGTTTCCTTTCGAGGAGTTGCCAACTAAAGTGAAGAGAGATCGAAGTGCGGGGAAAAAAATGGTGGCCTCGTTCTTTGGAAGGATAGGTCATTTCGCGACAATTGTGTTAGAGGATCAAAAAACAGTTTCTGCAGAATGGTACACTACCAATTGTTTGCCACTTGTCTTGGAAAAAGTTCGAGAGAAACGACCTCGCAGTAGGATCCTCCTTCACCACGACAACGCCTCATCGCACACCGCCAAGCGAACGATCGACTATTTGGCGACATCAAACGTTGAATTACTGGGTCACCCGCCGTATAGCCCCGACCTCGCGCCTTGTGATTTTTATTTATTTTCAAAAATTAAAGAAAAACTTAAAGGAAAGCGGTTTATGAATGCTGAAGAAGCGGTGGCTGCGTATCGCGATGCCATTGAAGAGACCCCTAAGGACGAGTGGGCAAAGTGCTTTTCCCAGTGGTTCCATCGCATGCAGCGGTGTATTGACGTGAATGGACAATATTTTGAAAAGATATAATAAAACTAATAACTGGCTAATGTAATCAGTTTTTGATTTTCTAAGAACTTTCAGTTTGACCCTCGTACTAGGTAAAGACGTAGACATGGTACGGACATAATTCATTTGGTCTGCTTTCATACAAGAAGGTCGTGAATTTAGTTACAATTTGGTTGCTAATTACAAACGTCAAACTTCCTCTCCTTATTTTGTTGGGCGTTAAAAGGATGATGCTCACCAGACGAGCGGTTCAAGGAGCTGCAGCACGGTGACGATAATGGGGCCGCATGAGGCCGGATGAGGCAGCAGTACCAGGCATTTTATGCACTTGACATTAGCACAGGAGTCATTAACCACTGGGCCACAGAGCTATCGGCTATTGAAGAAGGCGAAGAACTGCAGTGCGCGACGCGTATGAGGCCACATGACGCCATTATTATGAGACCGGATGAGGCAGCAACATCAGGCAGCATGTGCCCTTCACGCCCGGTAACAGGAGCCAGGTTCAGTAACCATAGGATCACTGAGCTATTGGCTATTGTTTTCTTTAGGTAGGTAGTGAAAAGAAGATGCTCACCATACAAACAGCGGCTCGAAGAACTGCAGCACGATAACGAAGCCGAGGGTCACGAGGATCAGGCCCAGGTTGAGGAGCAGCATCAGACAGCACATGCCCTTGACACTCGGGCACAGCGGGTTGGGCGCCGCCATCGCTTCCACCTTCACTCCCGCCTGGAACACCACCATTCATGCATTAAGCCGGGATCACACATTGACTATGTTGGCTACAAATAGGGTTACCATCTCTTAAATTTGGCAACTAGGACAAGACGCGTGAAAATCCCGGATTTTAGAAATCAAGAACCCGGACATGTCAACAGATTATTGTTTAACCGGGGCAACCGCGACGGAGGGTTATGTTGGGTGAATTTAGACCCCAACTAATTTATTTCCGCAATATGTTGAAGTTAAAAGTAAACATTGCCTAATACATACTTACCAACTTTTATTACGAAAAGAAGATTTTTAACTCTTCTTTTCTTCGTTTCTTAGATTGCATTATTTTGTTTAGGGTCTTTTATTCGTAGCCCGTTAAATTATACCAAAGATGAATTCTATTATTTCTTTTTCAGTGAGAATATGAATAGGTACTCACCTTCCTGGAGACTTTGGATCTGTGCGTAGACGCTACCGAGGGCGCTACCGCGCTTCGGTAGGAATACACGCTGCGCGGCGCCCGCGACTGCCGGCTGTAACAAGACCAATTTATTTATTAGTATAAATTTAGTAATGTAGACGGAAGAGCATTGCTTAAATGTAGCGATATTGATGTTTTACTGTGGAATCAACACTGAAATTGCGAAAAAATCAACTGTTTCATAGATCATCGATTTTGGACCTGAATTTGGAGTTGCGGGGACGCTTGCGCAGAATTTCGCGGCGAAAAGGAAATATACCCAAAGCTAAACAAATCTAGACACATTCCGGTATTCCACAAACAAATATGACCGCGAAACATCGATTGCATAACGAGTCGTGCCGGCCGCGACCTTGGGGACGATCCGAGTGATCGTGCTCGATTGTATCGACTCGATTGACGAGCGAGAGCTTTGGTAAGTTGGCATCTTTCTTTTATACTCGTAATTGTTTTGAGGTAAGCGCCAGGCATCTAATGAACCTCATAGTAATGTATACCATTTATATAAATTTTCCTCTCTACTCTTTTCAAGCTTTTTGAAGCCGTGGTGGTCTAGTGGTAATGATACCCGCCTTACAATCGTGTGATCGCGGGTCAAATCCCAGTCCATTACCAATGACTTCTTTGGAATTTGTGTACGGAATTTCACATCACTGGCTTTTCGGTGAAGGAAAACTTCGCGAGGCAACTTGTATACGTCTGTAGATGGATGGCGTATTTGAATCCATCAACTCGCACTGGGCCAGCGTGGTGAACGTGGTCCAATCACCCTGCGTGGGTAGGCCTACTTCCTGCAGTGGACAGTTATAAAAAGGCTGGGTCAGTACAGTACAGTAACCTTTTCATAAATTCTCCTCATCTCAATGTTGCTTGGAAGAGTTGCGTTCAATTATTGTAGGTAGGTGCGTTCGTATTTTTTCGTATTATTAACACAATATCTATAATCTGGAGGTTCCAGGCACCCAGGCTGGATACAGTGGACCCTGATCACCAAAGAAGCCTAAATCAGCGACCAGTTTTGTGTCAAAGAGTTATTTTTGTGATAAACATTTCAAAAATCTCACGCGAACGCAGAACCTACACCTCTCTCGGATGAAAATTTTTATAAATATAAAATGACTCTTTGAAATAAACCTAGTGTGGCAAGCACTATAAAATTAAAATGATTTCAGTTCTGTGTCCTTTCCGAAATAGTCTAAATGGCGACCAGTCGCCAATCACGATTTTTGTCGTCACCCCCCTCATCAGCCTTAAATTGTCTATATTGGCAACACTCATAAGCCAATGTCGTTACGTACGTATGCGCACATTAATATAGTCTTGATCAAGCCAAGATTAAGTTTTCTACTTGAAAATAGTGCGTATAATCGTGTGAAAACGACATTTTCACACAAACAGACACCTATTTACGCCTCGTTGCAGTGAAAACGAACAATATTTTGCACATTATTTTGATCCACAGACCTATAAAGTACACCTGTGAACTATGCCAACCGACGCCACAGCTCTACCAAATTGTTTACTACAAACGGCCAAATACAATAATAAAACGTTTCGCTTTAGAGTCTGTCACTTTTCTTGAAGAAATGCGATAACAGCTCTCCCATTGAAAGGTATTGTAAAGTTTGTAGCGCTATAGAGACATCTCCAATCGTGACACTCGTGACGACGTGACTCCAGATTAGTGCCGATTCACTGACAGCCGACGTCAATATTCTGACAGGTTTATTTTCAACTACCTTCAAATCGAAACCTTATTTCTATGGTTACAAGACTCAAAAAAGAATTATCGGGCGTTTGTTTTAGGCACATTTTGATTTTGATCTCTAACGTTACAGAGAGAAGGGCTCTTTTGTGAACTACCCGCAAAGATTTAAACTTCACGTTTTTAGTACGTACACACCTGATATGCGTCGGTGGGACCTGCTGTGCGTTGATAACAGAGGTATTTTAAGCCTTAAGGCTTGGTGATAAGGTGTAAAAGTTTGTGGAATCTGAGCGTGGCTAATGATTGTCACGCAGAAGTCGCAGGGTCAAGTGCGGCGTGGAGTCGTGGAATTCCTCAGAAACGAGCTACCGGTATATATGTTCACTAGTGCCTAAGAGACAAGTTTAATAAGAAGAATGTTTGGCTAGTCCTATTAAGTGAAGTTTACTGAGCCCTTAGTCTAGGTTTTGTGTAGTTTACTTGAACTTTTGCGTTCGCGTGTGGCTTCACACATTTTGGTTAGTTCTTCCTCGTTTCCGCCAGTGGCGCTGTACAGGAATGTATGGAACCATACGGAAACTTTAGTTTTAATTTCCGTGTAAACCTGGGCTCACCTAACCACCCCTCTGTTGACTTCACTTTGTCGACCAGTGATACCATCTGGGTAACTTCTAATATTGAGCTGGTTCAATGATAAAATTAGCTGAAGGAGTTTGACGCGAGAACTTACTCATGGGCATGTGTTATAAATTCTTTACTTTAGTTTCAACAGTCTTTAAGAAAGAGTACACTCATAACGAGTAACTTTTACTATGGAGCACAGGAAACAGCTAATTTTCTTTTTAAGTTCCGGGGTTTTCCCGTAGTAAACGTCGCTTATATTATAGTTATGATTTGAATCACCGCCATTCGGCTTAATACCCACCAATTCTGAATAATCCTGTATACGAAACGATTCGGCTCGTCGTTGGCTATATGAATGTTTCATTGGAAAACAACATATATGTACCTAATGTAGCTAGGCTACCTATAAATATTGTATTTGACCATATCCAACCTAATCAGCAAAACATATTAAACAAACGAGGTTCATTTTAAGATACGAGTACCTACTTGTAAAACATTTGTTCATTGTACTCGTAGCATGTTGGACGAAATTCATTCCATTTTATGGAAAAACTGAAACTGTTTGTACAAAATATTCTAAAAACACATGCATTGGAATGTTGAGCAATCTCAAAATGAAACAGGACACAGTCAAACAAAAATTTGTCAATAAATAAAAACGTTAGATTACTTCATTTAATTTGTAGCGCTACACTAAGCCCGATTACAGAGGCGCCATCGTAATTATAATAGCTAAATAGCATAGTTCTGTTTCTTTTTCACTTTAGGCATTCGATAGAGAGAACGCTTTTTACGTTGCTATTAAATTTACGCTGGCGCCTCTGTAATCGGGCCTAATTTATTTCTAACTTGGTTCTATGATCAAGACAGCAAAACAGGTAAAATCAAACAATCAAAATAAAAAGCGGCACGTTATTGAATTTCCCCATACAATCAATCAGGATTCAAGTGACACTTAAATCTGTCAATATTTCATTAATGATTTAACCCTCTTCATTATAATAGAAGAGAAAGTTCTCAATAAAACTTCACGCTAACGAGCCGTGGCACTTCTTACTCGAACAAATATTTAAACAACTCGCTTTAAATAAGTTGTCAAGTCCTGACAAAAAGGCAGGATAAAAACCTCCGTGAATAAGCTCTTTGCGGAGGCCTACCATGGTGCTGTTAGTCTCAGTCACGATTCCAGTTTTTTGAGCTCCAAAAAGTGGCGACACACGAACGAGTTTTTTACCGAGCTACTGAGTTTTTCAACGAGAGCCGAGGGGATTCGAAATAAGGTTGCATTGGATGCACATATTTAAGCATAACCGTTATTTTTTTATATAATTAGGTATATTATTTTTAAAAAATGAGGAGGAAGGATACAAATGGCACATGGACACATAAATAATGATGTGTCCAAGGATAGGATGAATTAATTATTTATAGGTAATGTGTAAGGGATATCTAAAATTGCGACCCATGCTGGTTAAATCTTTTAGGAAACAAGTCACACCGAATATCTTTCGAGTTCAAATAGTAGCCCCAACGTACTATCGGTCGATATAAAGATTTAAATCAGAAGAGAGGAACACTCGAGTTAAGTCCAGATAAGTGATGGCTTCAAGTAGATTAGAAATTAGAAGCGAGACATCGTAGTAAACGCTCCGTACTAAATCAAGATTGTTCCTAAGTCCTTTAGGAGTATAATTATTTTGATAAATGTCGAATGGAGTGGCTCATTAGAGTTATTTCTCTAACTTGTGTTAAGTCGGCTTACTTACCAAGCAATTGATCAAAGCTCATTAGATTAGAACAGTGGTTCCCAAAGTTGTCTGGGCTGCGACCCATCTAATAAAACTTTCAAACCTTCAACGAAATTGAACAATTTACCAATATCAATAAAATATTTTTCAACTAACTAGGTACATCAAACGAGTCATTTTTATTAAGTCATTGTAATTTCAAGGATGAAATTGTTTTCTGTTTTGCCATTACAGTCAACTCAAGTTAATTTTAATCGCAGTACACATAAGGTCTAATTTATTTCGATATTTACCTATTTTGAATGGCCCACTCAGTCGGTCGTATAGTTTGGGAAACCGTGGATTAGAAGTTAAATATGTATAGCCGATGGTTAGAACGGTTACATATTGCTACTAAAACTAAACTGTATACTTATGTAAGTCCCGGTGGTTTTAGTCGTTTAGCCATGTGGCCATGTCAGAGGCCTTCAGGTGGCTTATAAACTGACACCCGAGCTAACCTCCCGGCCTATACACATATGCACCTACTACTAAAATTACATTTTATGGTGATGGTTTAATAGTATTATTTAAAATCCTGAGAACTTTTCTTCTACAGGTCTCAAAAGTTCAACTTGACGTAAAGTTCGTCGGAGTTTTTGTAATTTTAAAGGTTCCGTACCTCAAACGGAAAAAACGGAACCCTTATAGGATCACTTTGTTGTCCGTCTGTCCGTCTGTCCGTCTATGTGTATGTCAAGACTTTATCTCGGGAACGCGTAAAGGTAGCGAGTTGAAATTTAAACTGTATATATCTATAGTCTCTTGCAGTTGTGTAAAAGAAAAACTTCTCAGTTATTATTCAATAAAATTAGAGCCGATAGATTAAAATTATTTATGTCGTAAAAAACCGCATATTACGCACTCACTAAAATCAAAACCTACAGGGTACTTCCCGTTGACATAAAACTATGAAATATGGCGAGAAGCATTGTCTCAGAGTACAAAAATAGGAATAAATCTGAAAACTGTACAAATTTATTTAAATCACAATAAACAGGGCTTCACAAATTCACAAAATATGGGTTCAAAATTCAAAGTGAGTAAATCGTATCATGTAATGTATCATATAAAAGAACTTCATTAGCACATGCTAAGACAGGTTTTTAATTATTTTAACGTGTTTGTACGGAATCCTCGATGTGCGAGCCTGAATCGCACTTGTCCGATTTTTTTATCAGCTACAACAAGTAGGAACAGAAAACAAAGTATTGTTTATAATACTAATTTTTATGCCCATTATCGAATTAAAAAGTAGGATGTGAGAAAATAAATCCAACTATAGGTATTCTATTGTATGGTTCCATCGACATGATTTTTTTTATTCCAATAGCAACTCATTAGGTACTACGGCGAACCCGCGACACCAATTTAAATCTCCCACAAGAAACACCATCCAAAATAGTACAGTCATCAATCGAAATTAAAATCCGTCGCCGTCATACAGTGTGACCACGATAATGACAAAATGACACGATAATTGTGTCACGTAATTTGGAACAGAGTTGCCGGACAAAAACACCAGGTGGCGGTGCGCGTCAAAGGATTATTATTTCGTCATGGCGGGAAATTGAGTTACCAGAATTTGGGAACCCAGTGTGAGAATTAGCCGTGAAAACTTAGGGCTGCTCCTTTGGTATGTAATAAATAGAATTCATTTATTTAAGATGAAAACAGCTTTTGGTAAAAACATAAATGAATTCCAGTAAAAAAAAAGTCAAAGTGAAGTAAAAATGAAATAAAAAATAATAATGAAAAAGAACTAGACTTATTTGTTAAGTTAATTAATGCTTTGGCGACCTATTAATTTTACAAGGTTTTCCATTGTTTAAAACATGTAGGTCATCAGACTGTCCTTGACTGTGAAATTAATCAAGTAAGTCAAAAGAATATTTAGGTAGTAAATTAAATAAAATATTATGCACCGCGCTACCTCATTATTATTTGTAGTTACTCCCGTTATTTCAAACACAATCCTTTCCACGCTATCTACGTTGGTAACTCCTTTCCATCCTAGGATTGTCGAGGATAAATTGCTATTTGTAATAAGACCACCTCATTAGTCCACTAATTTTTAGTATTTTTGCAATGTATTTCTTCTGCATTTCATTCTATGATTAGTATAAAGTTTATTTAGGTAACTATTTTTACAATTATGCACTCATCATGAAAATGTTCATATTATTGAATGTAAAGGCAGACAGCCCTACTCGCAGCCGTATTGTCACGCTGGCCAAGGACACAGTAGAAAGTAAACGGAATCTGTCACGGCCACGGGAAATACCACTAATACCAGCTAATACACCCTCCGTACACTCACACACAAATTACCCGTGTAATAAGCTCTTCACTACACACTTATGTCATCTAGGTACTTTAGAAAGTGTGTTTAATGGGCCGAATATAAAATTAGAAAAAAATTTGGTTCACGAATTCAGTTATTTGTAATTTGTAATTTTTGTGCGACAATAAAGTGAGATCCTATAGATCAGGTAACTGTGTCAGAGTTTTCAAGCCGTCTGGAAGCCTCGGACATAGTGAAACGGTTAAAACAACTGTGACATACAATTTAACTTAGTTTGAGTTTAATTTTCCAGATAAATCCAACTTGCCAAGTGTATCCCATAAAAATTCTAGGTATAGATTTTTTTATGGGATACACTTGTACTCGTACCTTTGTATCTCATAGTCCGCTCAATTAGTCAATTCAATTGAATTCGATATTTTTGATTGCGATTGTACAATGAGCAATAAATTTCAGCCCTTTATTACTACACCGATCGAATGTAGAGACTTTTCACACGCAGACGCAATTACATATTGGAATGTCTCGAGAGCATTGTTAGGGGACCCAAATACATACAGTGCACTAAATTAGCAACATTGACGACAGCCGTTTGGATGGTGGGGGCCTTAAACTCTCCTTTATTTTATGTACTTTTGCAAAATCTGCCGTACCGTAGTACAAGAACATAGAAAGTACATTCAAAATCTAGTTTGGTACACAAATGCTCATACCGACACAAACGGGGCAGGCAGAACATGGAATCCCGTGTGCTCAAGCTACTGCGGTATACCGTTTGTTGAATCTGGCATTGTGACCGAGAGGAGCTTACCGCTCAATAAATATACTGGTAAGGGTTTCCAAGGCTCAGGGGCTTTTAGGACAGCACCTTTCCATCCATATGCCGTAGGACGTCTGCTGACATAGAGTCCCTTTATACCCTTTACCGTTTGCCACCTCAATTTGCACGGCTCTTCAAGTATAACGTGACGATCATAATGTAACTCGATTATTATGAAACGCTTGTTTATACCTATTCATGTTTAATGCAAATAAATTATAATAATTTATCTTTATCCTATGGATTTCCAATAAGACTACAAGATTTTAAAATAATATTTCTGATGACTCACCTAGTTGTGCTAATGCAGTTGATCTACGAGGAAGTTTCCAGTGGATGTATTAAATGTTTAGTTTTCGAACAATATTAGTTTTGTGTGGTTTTGTAAAGCACCCTTGGTAAAGAGGAAAAACTAAGAAATGTATATTATGTAGCCACAAAAAAACAATTAAGAAATCTAGAGCCCCATGTAGAAAATCTCTAGCTACGTCAATTACTTGCAATTACTATTACCATTTTTTAAATTTGTAATTACCTATGTATTGACGAAAATCCATGACATTTTAATCGACCTACTTCTATAATCTATGATATTTTGTATTCGTTTACCATTTAATCTTGTTGCTGAAGTAGATAGTTACTATTTTATTTTTTATTTAATAATTTTTTTAATTTAATTTACGATGGATATGGCCCAATCGGGCCATATCCACCACGCTGGCCCATTGCGGGTTGGTGGATTCACATACGCCATTGAATTTCTTCTACGGACGTATGCAGGTTGCCTCACGATGTTTTCCTTCACCGAAAAACCAGTGGTGTGAAATCCCGTACATAAATTCCAAAGAACTCATTGGCTGGGGTTTGAACCCACGACCTCACGATTGTAAGGCGGGTGTCACTATTAAATTAACATGTACCTACTTCAAAATAGCTTGAAAATGGTGGACATAGCAGGGATACGCATTCGATTCCCGTAGCGGCGTCATTGAGCTGTCTCCGCGAGTAATGCCGAGCCGCACCGACCTGACTTATTACTGTGGGAACACTGGGAACCTCACAATCCTCACATATCTAAACCTTGCAGTTATTTTGCGGGAAACTACAGGTTCATAGGTAAATAGTCGACGTACCTATAGCTCGTACTAAGCGATTCGATTGGAATGCCCTGCCTCCGTCATTGTTTCCTGACTACAATTTGGATATCTTCAAGTCAAGAGTGAATAGGTATCTTCTAGGTCTACATACTCTATCTTCGGCTACAACTTCGCTTTCCATCAGGCTCCTCCTTTTTGGCAGTCGGTTAAAAAAATAAAGAGCTAGAATGAATTAAACAATACTTCGTATTAATTATCAAAGGAATGATTTTTCTAAAAAGAAATATTCTTATTTCTTTTGGTGTAAGTTACATTTGGAAATTCATTAGGTTTGAATTCGTCTTGATCAATGTTCTCTTTTTATTTTACTTATCTTCTTGGTCTATTATATATGACTGCCTCGGTAGCTCAGTGGTTAGTGAACCTGACTTCTGGATCAAAGAGGCGTGGGTTCGATCCCCACCCAGGGCAAGCATTTATGTGGTGAACATAGATGTTTGTTCTGTGTCTGGGTGTATTTAGATACTATCTATATAAGTATGTATTTAAAATATGTACTCGTATATGTAGTATATCAGTCTCTGGCAACCAAATCACAAGCTTTGCTTAGTTTGGGGTCAGAGACCGTGTGTAAGATGTCCCCCAATATTTATTTATTTATTTATTGTTTATTGTTTCAACAGCAATAAAATCAAATGGATATTGACATGCAAAATAACCGTCAACTCCATGAGATGAGTCTAGAGACCCAGTTTCCAGCCATCGCTCAAAGCCTGACATCGTCTCGTCGCCATAAAACGACATCTCCTTTGCTACGATGCAATCTCGCCATGAATGGCCGATCTCATTTGCATTAACCGCGGAAAAGCTGGGTATTATCGAGTTTTATTGATGACTCATGTACGAGTACGTACTACGTAGTCTTGCATGTACTTGTACGGTCTACATAGACTAGTGTATCTAACATAAGCTGAATCAAACATTGATATGGCGTCTGTGAACGCGAGGCGAGTCGTTGTGCAGTTGAATATACAGGGTTATTTCTAATCAATTAGCATCATTCTAGGGGCTTATTCTGTACATCAAAACTAACAACTTTTGTTCTACGATTTTCGTCAAAACTCAAAAAATAAAATTAGCTGTCCCATAAATATTGTCGCGGGAAAACTAAATTTACTATGGAAAAAAAATTTTTTTTTGAGTTTTGATGAATGTCGTAGAACAAAAGTTGTCAGTTTTGATGTACAGAATAAGGCCCTAGAAGGATGCTAATTGATTAGAAATAACCCTGTATACAAGGTTATTGGTAGGTAATCAATTAGCATCCTTCTGTGCATCAACATAAACAAATTTTGTTCTACAACTTCTAAAAATTCGTATATTTTAATTTAACTATTTTAAACATAATTATACGTAGTCTAAATTAATAGTACAAGTTCTCTACCATATGTTTTCAGTAATAGGCCTCTGTTTCCCGCGATACAAGCTAGCCCTAGTGCGGGGCGATTGAAAGGCGAAGAAAATGAAGGGCGATTGGACCAAAAAAGCCAATGGTTTAATCTGTACATAAATTCTAAGCCCGTTTACCAAATTTCGTCAAGATTTGTTGAAAAATGCGACCTGTCGAGGAGAATTAACATCCGGATGTAAGCAAAATTGTCCAGTCAAAACTGGGTCGCTCAAAACGTATATCGTAAAATATATTTTAACGTACGTAAAATCTGGTTGCTTTTAATTTAGCATCCTGTCATTGCAAATGTATATTTGTATACGCACTTGTTGCTCTCAATATACCTTTCTATAAGCATAACATCTTACAATTTCTCATGGCTTAGTTCGGAGCACCATCGGTGTTCTCTGGTAATGCATGGGGCATTACCAGAGAACACCAATGTACCTATCTATACATCTATTTCTGTACATATCTATCTACAAAGAAGCCGAAGCCGTGAAGCCGTGGTGGTCTAGTGGTAATGACGCCTTACAATCGTGAGGTCGTGGGTTCAAATTCCGGTCCCGTACCAATGAATTCATTGGAATTTATGTACGGAATTTTACACCACGGGCTTTTCGGTGAAGGAAAACATCGTGAGGCAACCTGCATACGAGTACGTCCGTAGAAGAAATTCGATGGCGTATGTGAATCCACCAACCCGCACTGGGCTAGCGTGGTGGATATGGTCCAATCACCCTTCGTGGGTAGGCCTACGTCCTGCAGTGGACTATTAAAAAGGCTGGTACAGTACAGTACAGTATCTACAAGGTTATTTGTTTGCCCCATACTAAGCTGAAAGGGGTGATTAAGACCATCATTATGAAAAACTTTTACCTACTGTGAGGACAGCCCCGGTGTGGAGAAAAAAAATTCTGCTGTTCGAAAAATTTCGACTCAGAATCGAAAAATGTATGAAACAGTTGATTTATTTTTCACGACTTCAGGATGAACCCTAAATTAAAAGTTGTTCATAATGATGGCCTGAATCACCTCCTTTCGGCTTGTTATACCAAGCCGAGGCCGAGGCAGATTTTCTATCGCCAAATCGTAACTTAGCGTGTTAAATATTTTTTTTTATTTCCACTTTTTTCGTTTAGACCAATGTTTTTTACATGTAAAAACGAATTATAAGGGTCTTTGTGTAGATCCAATTGCTTTGTATGTACTCCTAAGTACTCGTAGTAGTTTTAGCATAGGTAGTAGTATATTATTTTGTTGTGGTTAAAAAAATCATTTGTTGATAATAAACATTTTCAGTTAATACGTTTTTGAGAAATAATTACTTTACAAACGAACTTTTTAAAAACAAAACTTAACTTAGAGCACGTTACGCGCACGTTTTCATACAGGGGCCTGATTCTCTATCGACAAAACGTAACGTAACGCGGTAAGTAATTTTTTTATTTCCTTGAATTTTATTTGGAGAACTGTTTGATAAATGTAAAATTACGTAAAAATAAATTATAAACCGAGTTTAAGTTATGCTATTTGAAAAATAAGTAATTTTCATACTAATTTCTTAAAATCAAAGAGCACGTTAGAGCGCGTTACGTGCTTGTTTTCATACAGGATTCTGTATGAAAACAAGCACCCACCAGTATGCTGAGTGTGAGTTTTGTCGTAAACATGACGCGCTCTTCGGCGAGCGCGTAAGCATTTAATTTGTGTGAAGAAATGTACAGCGCCACTAGCGGCGCGTTTTTGAAACACTTCAAGTTCATACAAATTACATGCTTACGCGCTCGCCGAAGAGCGCGTTATGTTTACGACAAAACTTACACTCAGCATACAGAATTATACCTGTTCAGGATATGGATAACCCTGTACCTATAGGTACATTTTTATCTGCATCTGTATTCTGTGTTTGTCTGTACGGTAGGATGAGTCATGTGGGCACCGTTGTATCGCTTATAGGCAATTTTACGCCGATCTTCGATGTTTATGCAAAAGATTTTATCGTGGGGCAGACGTGCGGTTGAGACGCTGCGTTTTAGACGCTCTTATTACTTTATTGCCATCAATTTAGATTAATCCGGGGAACATTAGTTTAATTCAGCGAGCTTTGGTTGTTCCTGCTAATAAAACAATGCTTCTATACAATTTTCTGTCGAAACAACCGATAAGCTTTCCTGTTGTCAAGTTTCACGCATCCTTTCAAAACATCAGAAAATCGTCGGATTTGTAAGGCTTGCCCACTGCTACCTATTTTATGCTGCTACTTAGCTTTTAAATAACTAGCGAATATAAGGACACGTTTTTAGATGGGCTCTGCGAAAGAGCCTTGTCACTACTAAGGCATCATCATCGGCATCATATCAGCCGTACTGTTCAATGTTGGACTTAGACTTCCTCAGTTGATTTCCCATCTAATAAAACCATTTGCATGCCGTTTGTAATCAGCACGTCTATGGCTGACGGTGTCGCTTATGATTTTTTTTTTTTTTTTTTTAGTCTTCTCCTCCAACACAAGTCGGAGACGTTAGCAACAAACACTATTACATCATCTTGTCGCTTATGATTATGACTGATGGGATCGTAAAGCTCTCGAATCACGCACCGGTATGTGCAGCGTACAGGGACAAGCTGGACACTTGGAAAAACGTTCTGATAAATAATAGCAATAGTGAGCATTTGCCTTGCATTTTTAAATAAATGGTTGATAGCCTATAAACGCTCGTCTGCGGCTAGTACAAACAGGCCAGTCCAATCAGCGCGCAGTCGGCCGAGATCACGGGAATACAAGGATTTAACGGATGTGCTCGGCCTTTCTCGTCCGCGGCGTGTAATGACGACAGTAGCGCAACTTCATACAAAACAACTTCTTACACTATTCCAGTTACGGGCTCAGCTAGGAAATCTTGAGACTTTTATGACAGTCTGGGGTATGGTCAGTATGCATCTCAGGAAACTTTAAGCACCATAAATAAACCTAATATTTTAATAATTTTGAGGTTTGTTAGCTTTGCCTCAGAACAAAAATAGTAGATTGTGTTATGGGAGCAAAATAATATTTTTACGGTGAGGGCGCTTTTTTGAATCCAGAGCGAAGTGACGGATTCTTTAGTAGAATCCTGAACGTAGCGAGGGATTCAAAGTACGTCGCCCGAGCCAAAAATATATTTTGCGCCCGAGTGGTACACTCTACTTTTCATCACCTCTATGAGAAAATAAAAGGCGCCTCATATTTTATTGTAATATTAGGTATTATTTAATAAAACGTTGAGTAACAACAATTGAAATTAAATGGTATCTAATAATAAAACAAATGAAAACTTTTATTTACAATCTTTTCATTCATTTTCTTGGCGCTGAACACTAACATTACAAATACTTCCAAATTCAAAAAGTGCGCGGCAAAAATCATTCCGGCGCACTTATTTGTTCTACATTCAAAAAGTGCGCGGCAAAGATGATTCCGGCGCACTTATAAAGTTTCTTATAGAAAACACCATCTGTGGGCGCACATAAAGGCGAACCAAGTAGTCATTTTTGAATAGATGTGATGAAAAACTCTTTGAATGTAATTCTTCCAGAGTAATAAAACTATTAAAGCACATGCAGCTCAAAATATAATATTTTGTTTTTTTTATATACCTATAAATAATTTACTATGTATATGGTAACATATGTATGTATGTGGTTATATATGTCTGTAATATATGTATATTACAGACATATATAACAGAGCACTAAGATATATATTACATATATGTTACTTTAACCTTCTCCATCTAATAATATGTAATTATATCATGAAGACGTAATCGTCACTATAACCACGCTGTCAATACCAAAGGCCTAACAATATCCTAACACCACAGGTTAACCCAGTGTTAGGCACGTTTAACGGATTAGCAAACGGCAGCAACGGCAAAATGATAGCGTTCTACATTACAAAGAGTATCGATTTCTTTAAAAAAACGGCCCTTACTGCTTTTCTTTTTCCTACAATCCCTCGGCGTTCAGTAAATTGAAACGTTCGTGGTTCAATTAACTACAAGTTCAGAGTCAATATACCGTTCAGCTGAAATATAAGCCAGTATGAGCGTGACTCCCGACCCCAGATACTGGGATTTAAACCCTCTACTTTGTAGCTTTAATTGAATGCTAAGTGCGCTGGGAATGCAATTTATTAGCTCTGAAAGCTTAGTCTTGTGCCGTGGGTGTTACGTCTTTAAGCTGTTCCTATGGTTATTGGAAATTCTCACTCTAATTTATAGGTATATTACTAGTGCTTATAATAATTAGTGAACGATTGAACTGATTGCTTCGCTCAGAGTAAATAAGCAATGCATATTTTGAGAAAAAAAACTCTATAAAGAGGGTTTCTTTAGATGACGGCAATATTATAGGATATCATTGGTCTAATAAAGAGACGTTTTATTTTTAGCTAAATCCTCCAAGGTCTAATATAATTGATCAACATCAAATGCCTAACTTTTATTACGGAGCAAAGCCCGAAATAGAGAAATCAGCTGATCCATGCATTTTGTCAAGAGTCGATGAACTTTTGGTACGGAACAGGTAACATTTTTCAGGTTTTCGGGGTAGGAAGCTTGAGGATAGCCGCTGCCCACCAAACGGTTGATAGACAGCGCTACAGCAAATTTCCCCCCTTTTTGAGGAAAATACCCGATCAAAAATCACCAACGACAAATAATCAAAATATATATAGAGCTCGTGTACCAAGTTTCATCAAGATTATTTGAATAATGAGACCTGTAGAGAAGAATCAACATCCGGAAAGACGAAAGTAAAATTGTCAAGTCAAAATTGAAACACTCTCGCTTAACTTCTCTTGATCAAAAAAACATGGCGGAATAAAGTAATAGAATTCTATGGCACATTTTCCTGATATTTAAGTTCAAAATAAGCGTGACATTTCGCCCCGAGATAGTGGGATTTAAGCCCTACTTTGTTGCTAAGCTATGCGCTAAGTTAATGCTAAGTGCGCACTTACGAGCTCAATTTATTGGTTTTGAAAGCTTGGCTTCGGCTCGTGGGTATGTCGCTGTTACACTGTTATTTTCTCTTCTGTGTCTTAACTTTGTGTGGAGCGTGGAAAACTTGAAGTATACAAAATAATATAAGCACATATTGATGTAATTGTACCTAGTAGGTACCTAATTATCACTTTCCAGCCTAAGACATTAATACAAGGTGATGATTTTCAATTTTCAGAGGTATAATGGATACTAATCACTGTGAACAACTTTTTTATAGGGTCATTGTTTTCAACGTGATTAAGTTTACACTTGATCACCAATGATGGTAAGCAAGATTGTGATAGAAGATGAACCACACAGACTTAGAAGATACCTAAATTGAGAAAAAATCAAATATTATTGTTCGTTTCGAACAGCCGATTTTTTTGCTTTCAAAGCAGATTTTGGGGGACCTAATCTAGCCTAGTCTACTAGAACTAGAAATTCTAGACTAGGTTTCGTTTCTATTTGAAAATATTTACATTGCAATTGGATCTACCAAAGACCCTTATACTCTTAATTCGTTTTTACATGTAAAAACATTTGTCATTTTCTAGACTATTTTCGCAGTATAGATTCAGTGTTGTTCTGTTTGGTTTTTCCCGACTGAAAATCGGACTATAACTACAAATCTATAGTAAGTTATAGTTAAGTTGCTAGAAACGGAACCAGTTGAAGTTGAACTTGGTTGTGCAATCTTACATATTTGCTTTTACAGCCCAGTCGTTACCAGAACTGGATTGACGTAACTTTATGACCGATATTAAAGCTCACTGGAATTTCGGGAGTAATCTGTCAAAATATTTACAATTTCGACAGATTTCGGGTATTTATGAAATGTTAAGACATGATTTCGACAAGAAAATTTTATTGTAGATCGTTAAAGCATTCTACATTTATAGATAGAGATAACGCTTATAGATTAGCTTTGGAAGCGGTTTGCATTCTGCGTGTTTCTCGGAATTATAACGTAAGTACCTACTTAGTTTGGAATCGGTGTGTTTTAACAATCATCGAAGTTTGGAATCGTTCATAAGTCGTGGTGGTCTAGTGGTAGTAACACCCGACCTGCAATCGTGAGGTCGTGGGTTCAAATCCCGATCCCGTACCAATGAGTTTCTTTGGAACATATGTACGGAATTTAACACCAGTGGCTTTTCGGTGAAGGAGAACATCGTGAGGCAACCTGCATACGTCTGTAGAAGAAATTCGATGGCGTATGTGAATCCACCAACCCGCAATGGGCCAGCGTGGTGAATATGGCCCAATCACCCTTCGTGGGTAGGCCTACGTCTTGCAGTGGACTATTAAAAAGGCTGGTACAGTACAGTACAAGCATCGTTCGGCACGGTCAGTCTTTGGATGGATGGTCGTTGATGGCATTTCTATTTGAGCGCTACCGAGGCTCGTATAACACGTTAAATTGTTGGTTCCGATTAGCCATGTCAGAGGCTTTCAGGTGGCTAATAAACTCTAATACCAGAGCGAGCGCATCGACACGCTGAAATGGCAGTGAGCAGGGCACATAGCACGGATAACTGATATATAATCAACCGATGTGGTCGACAAATTCTCGAGTTGAGACCACGTACCAGCAAGCGCAATGGAAGAAATCGGAGGAGGCCTATAGCCAGCAAGGGATTCCTATATAAACAATCCCTGTAGGTATACACTTACACCAGGTTTAAGTTTATTATACTAACATTAGGTTAATCATTTTCTTTTTGTGATAAACATTTCATTTATTGGAAGCGCCATTTGTGTAGTAGTGTAACAATGTAGTAGTTGGTAAAAATGATAAACACTTTCACTAATTCGGCGCCTTCGCAGAGAGCGTTTTAACTTAATTGGACAAAGCATCTGGGCCGGAATCCCAGAGAGATGCAGGTTCAAATCCTGCGAACGTGTCAATTTTTGAAATGTTTACCACAAAAATAAAGTTTCTATACACCTAGTGTGTGAAGCACGATAAAAATCATTTCATAGGTTAATCATTGTTTAAAATTGTAAATATGTATAGGTTTATAGGAAAAAAAGGCTTTAATTATACCAGCAAGCGCAGTAGGACGTTCACCCTTAACGGACGGTGGACGGAATGCCTCATTAAAACCGCAGTATCCAGCTGGATAGGTTGCTTCCAATCGGCCTTATTGGAGATGTATAAATAGGGGAAGCCTATGTCTAGCAGTGGACGTCCGATGGCTGAAATGACGACGAGACGGCTTGCCCTATACGAACTACTTCAGGGTCAAACACTTGTAAATAGAGATGAGTACATGATATCATCGCCTTTATGACCGAACACTCGTCGTACAGTGTTGCTATTTTATGATCTTGGTCCTTGCCATGATGTCACCTAAGCTACATCTAATTGTAGTTATTTTAATTAACATAACCACCTTGAATTAGTATGCAAGATGCTGCTTGTTTTCCTTATGCCTATACATATAGTAAATTGAAAAAAAATCAGGTATATGCCGAATCATAAAACTTGGCGGTTGTGATGTTAGCTATAAGCTGCGGATAGCCCAATCCTGACTGAAGCTCGCTTTGCAGCTCATCGGCGCCTATACTATACTAATTATACATATGTGATTTTTCATGACTCAAGCTCAGAGCAAATAAAAAAATCCAGAGGGAACGTCGTTAAAGTCAAGTAAAGCCGGTTTTTTATACATGTGTGAGTGCGTCGCTGTTGCGCCGCCATAGTTCGACTGACAAGCCAAGGCGTAGTTTCATAGTTACCTGGATGTGTGTTATTGTCTGTACACGGCGAGGCGTAGTTTTGATTGACTTCACTTGTTTGTTCACAACATTCTCTCTTGATTTTTTTATTTGCTCTGAGGACTCAAGTAATTCGTTATAAATCTTTTATTGCCAAATTGTCTAAAGAAATGTTCTTATAGAGATTGCGAGTAAATATATTTTGTTTCTTGTTTGAAGATACTTAATAGTGTAGATATAATTGTAGGTCTATTTTAGAGAGGACAGTACGTACCTACCTATCGCAAATTAACAAATATTGTATGTCCGTTACGACAAACAGTTGTGTCTATAATTTAGTATAATATAACACCTTTATGTATACAGTTTTAAACAATAAACGTTATCTTATCTTAGCTTTAATAAACAACACCTTTTAAATATTACTATTTTCAGTGTTTTTACAGTAAATGGGGTGGTATAGGATGTAGCGTACCTATTATTTAGATGAATGAGATGACTTTAGATTTCTAAACGCCTACCCTTGAGTTTATCTTTTGAAATAACTTTTTGACGTGATAACGTCTTATAAATCGATGAACACGCACGAAAAAGTGTCGTGTACGTTTGAGTCCTGCGTCGTTTGTTTGAGCCAAGCGTGCAAACGAGAGCGGGAAACAAGCAATAGAGAGACACGATCGGCCTAAGCGTTTGTTTCAGTTGTTGATTCAATAATGTTTTCTTATGACGTTATTACGTCAAATTATCGTCCGTAATCCGACTTTACAGACAACCAATTATTTGTAGGTTAGGTTTTTAAAGTATCAACACACCGACACCGCGCGGTACGCGCCCACACACCATGCACTCGCACTCCTCAACGAACTAATTGCTCGGCAACCAAATACAGATTTGTTTTTTTCAAAACTTAGTGAAATAATTCAAAATTGTATTCTTTTCTTGCCTGAAATTTGTAGTTTTTCTTAAGTATATTTATAAAATTGTCTTCTTTTCTTGCCTGAAATTTGTAATTTTTCTTTAGATATGTTTAAGTTATTTTTAAGCTCGAAAACGTTTTGGTTTTAGACTGTAAGTTTTTGATTGTTGAAACTGAATAAATAAATAAATAACGCTTATACTGCTCAGTGCCCAGTGTCCGCGATACTCTCGTTCCTAAGTCATAAGCTAATTCTAGTTCAAAGCAGTGTAGATATCCTCTATATAATATGACCATCCCGCAGGCGAAAGCAATAAACGGGACCTCCAAGATGAAAGTAATTTACAGTCACCTGGTTGACACACTGCACTAGTGCAGGCTGCCTTAATAAATACACACCATGATGGCCATAATAAAATGTTATTACGATTTTATTATCCCTATATTAATAGAGAACGAGCGCTTATTATTTGTTTATTACTTTATTCGTATACTCGTTTGAGGACTGACGAAGGCTAAATGCAAAGAGGGAGAATCTCAAAAATATGTCACGGATTGTTTCATTGTAAACGACTGTTCCCGAAACATTATTGTACCTATTTATTGTTTATTCTGTGTTTTTACTTCTAACTAATAAATTTTCTATTTCAACCGTGGGGTCGAGGAAACAGAATGTGAACTAAATTTCAAACCCAAATCATTTATTGCAACATATGAAATTTACATGCGGTTCTTAGTTGGTCCTTTGTGTAGTTTTATTATTTATTACTTTGGCAATTTTATTATTTGTATTGGAACGATTTATTATTAAATTTTCTAGATTATCGTTAAAAAAATAAAAGGTAAGTAGTAGAAGTAGTGTAGTGGACACTACAGTCTATAAATGTTAGTTGAAAATTTTCGTGTTTGTTACGGTCGTGGTGACTACGTTCCATGCGACTCGGTCTAAACTTCGTCATTGTGAGGAAAGTATTTATTTATTTTCATAGCGTGATAAGTTTTTTAAGTTCTGGTCAGAAAGCTTGAATTGTAGGGATTGAACTCTGAGCAATAAACGTCTTCTTAGAACCTAAGTCACAGCAGATATCATAGATAGATTAATGTTACTGAAGAACCATCTGTAGCAAAGAGCTAGCACAATTATGATTTATTGAATAAAAATAGGATATTCGCGATAAAACGAATGCCGAGTGTTCTAATTCTACTTAAAAATATAGATATAGGTAAATATAGGTAGAGAATATTTATGGCTTTACGGTACGGGTGTTTGTCATAAGATGAAAGAGTTATGTCGCACCTGATTTCCGAAGGAGGTCGGTAGGCCCCGCTGGTGACGTACACTTCAGACCCCGAATCCCCTCGAGGAGATCCATTGGGGTGCCTCCGCCCGTTCCTGTGGTCACTGTTCCTGTGGTCACCATTCCTGTGGTCACCATTCCTGTGGTCCCCATTTCGGTGGTCACGGTCGCCGCCAGACGGTGACCGCGTGCGCTCGTCCATGGTCTGAAATGTTATGGAAGTTTTATAAGAATTGAGGCATTACCTCTCATAAGGACGTCCTCATAATATGTTCTCCTGAGACCCCGGTATTGCTGGCGGGCGATATCGCACCGTTTGCAAAAAAATATTTCTGCTTTTTAAGTGAATCAAGGGTCAACTCAGATATTTGATGATATTATATATTATTATTCTTACATTGAAGTGCGGAAAAAAATAATATGTAGCTATTTTTATAGTTCTTTTTGCGTTACAAATGAAGTTGTGTTTGCCTTGGGATTCAGGAGAATATAAAGATGAAGAGGAAGGCAACTGAAATCGTAGGTACGCATAAAACTTAAGTCCCTTACAATTGGATTATTGGAAATCTGTAGAGCAAGCTTATATCAGATCTAACAGTCGTCTTGCGACTAAAATCGAGGTGGTGATCGTATAATTATTTATTACTCATTATGCGATCGTGTACATTTAACTACTCCCAAGTGCTTCGAATCCACATTCCTCATTCGAACAGCCAGAATGTGGAACGCATTGCCTGGGTCTGTCTTCCCGCTAAAGTACAACGTAGGCGTCTTCAAATCCCGAGTAAAAAGGTACCTATCTCCTAGGTAAGCGTGTTACATTACAGCCCTGACCGCATATCTGCTTGACATCAGGCAGTGTGTAGTCAAACGCAAACCTATATGAAAAAAAAAGTCTAGCACATAAACTAGGTCCCAAACGGTTGAACAGCATCTATGTTTAGAATTGAAAATCTGATATCAGTACACAACTACAGACCAGCCCCAATGTTTAACATCTGCGAAAAATACTCCCATCGGTAAAACAAACCGTAAACATCCTCGCCCCGTCAAAACAGCTTCAACAAACAATCAAAACATTTCGCCAGTAAACTCACCAGAAGTGTTTGTTTGTAAATGATTGGAGAAATGTGGAAATGGTGACGGATCTTGTAATATCGTAGCGTAGGAGGATTGTAAAGTAGACTTGTAATATGTGTTGCCCTTTGCCTTACGATATTATCATTCCAAGCAAATAAGATGATATAAAGATTTGTTTACTAGTGCTAATCAATAGTAAGGTTGGGGTAATTGTGACATAAATTCATATGAGATGGCCAGGCTTTTACATTCCAGCTAATAAAATATTCGAAATACATTCTTAGTTAGTGCTATTTTTTAACTTCCTTTGTTCTTTATATAAATATGTACTATATAACCATCATTAAATTCCTATAAAAATAGCAAATTAATAATTTAGTTATTTAAAAAATTGGGTCATATTCTTATGAAGTCAGGGAAATTACGAACTATCTCGGGGTAATTCCGGAATCATTCTAAAATTGATTTTATTTCATATATACATAAGTTCTGAAATCCTTTTTAGACCATAATTACCCCAAACATCTCGACACTTTTCCTATCTCTTATCTCCAATCTCTTACTTCATAAGTCTAGCATTTCGGAATTACCCCATGAAGAGGCGCGAAAAATCCTTGTTTCACTAAATTTGCCACCTCACACGTCTCACCAGAGTTAGCGACTCCCGAATGTCGCGGCATGAAGAATCTAGATGGCGTCTAGGCTTGTGTTGGCAACGGAATAGTATTTCTGTAACTGGTAGAAATTTTGAATTTTCGGAATATACCCATTTTCGGAATTACCCCATCGTACCTTACCTAGTTATCTAGTATTATTGACCCTGTATTAAACTGGGCTCTACTGTAGAATGTAAGTTTTATAGAAGGGTTATAAAGGCCATAATTCACCACTGAGGGTTGGCAGAGCAGACTATACGCTGCTTCAAAAATATGAACTCCGACACATAGGTACAGGTTTCTTTACGATACCGTTAGTCTTAAATCGTTTTCACACATTTGATGTTAGCGACAATTAATAATACGTACCTACGAAATATATAAATAAACGTACGAAATTATGTTCGAAAAGACAGGTCAGGAGAGGAATTCGAATCTCGGCCTCCAGATTAAAATCGAATTGGTCTCTGAATTAGGACACCGTATATAGTTCCATTGGCCTATTTGTTTATTCTAATAAGTACTGCAGTGATATGTACATCAATATCCAGTAGTGGACGTCGTCGTCGTCGTTTCAGCCATAGGATGTCTACTGCTGGACATAAACCTCCCCTAAAGATCTCCAATAAGATCGGTTGGTAGCAGCTTGCATCCAGCGCAATCCTGCGTTCGTAATGAGGTCATCCATCCACCTTGTGGGTAGACGTCCTACGCTAAGCTTGCCGGTGCGCGATCTCCACTCGAGAAATTTCGACCCCACGTGGACGTAGAAGACCAAATGATGATTATAAAGCAACCGATGTTGTTGATCGCCAGTCCAGCGCTAACACGACTGCGCCATAAAACCCGTTCCAATATTAGCAGTACATTTCCTCGGGAATGTGGCCATTCTAATTGAACGTAGTAACATTTTTGATGAATAGCCAAAATAAATCACTGCATCTGTTGGTTTGTTTCTGTTACGGTCTTGTGATGTGTGGGCGGACTTTCCTCGTACTTTTGCGTTTTGCTGAGATATGCCTTTGATTAGGTCTGGCAAAATTCAAAGGATTCATCATCGTTGTTTCCTGGAAGATGGAAGTTCTGATAGAATATAAGTAAGTATGCTTGCCCGCATCTGGTATGGGTGGTGAAAAGAAGGATTAGGTAATAGTATGACCTAATCCGCCCTGGGCTTAACAGTGAGACGCAAACCGGTAACTACTGAGGGTAGTACGCTGCCTTCAAAGCCCACATTTGATTTTTGGCTGACCAGATGATTAAAATATGAACTTAAATGTGTATTACAACCAGCTCTTGGTGTTCAATATATGTGTATTTATCTCAAAGTGTTATGTGGAATCCATCACTCAGAACCCTAGTTCCACGTACGGAATCCTAGTGACATCATATTTCATTGTGTGTACCTGTGTGTTATTTTAAAAATTTGTTTGAATTATTTTTTGATTGACATGAACAATAAGAATATTTTGAAATATCTAAAGAAATAAATTAATTGTATTAAACAGTGGGGAGTTATGACTGAAAATAATGAGTAGGTACTTATTACTATACATAGTATAAAACGATCTGGAAAGATCGCGGGGAAGCCTTTGCCCAGCAGTGGGACACGACAGGCTAGCAACAACAGCGAACAAACTGTACAAATTATTACATATGTTGCAATAAATAAATAAATAAAAAAAATAAAAAATAATACATCTGTGCGAAGACGGGGCGAGTCGCGAGACTATATTTCCGGATTGTAGCTCATGAAACCATGTCGATACTTGTAACGCCATGAGTTCTACGCTAACGTAACACACATAAAATACATGTTTAACTGTCTAAGAATATTTTCAGTTTACATAAAAAATCTTGAATGAATGAAAATAGTCTTATTTCAAGAACTTTATGACTGCATTTGATGTTATGTTTTGGCATTCTTTGAGTATACAGTTAGCGATTTATTATTGTAAATAAACAGATTTTATTCCGACTAATATTGCGGGAAGACGTAAACTCTGTATCAATGGGGCGGATGCAACTACTGCATATTTACAAAATAATGTAGAAAATCAAGTAATACATATTAGATAATACAGATGGGAAATACAAATACCACTGACGTATAGCTAGAGTTTCTCCAGAGATTGTATTGAAGTTTTATGGGGTGGGAAAAGATGTTTGTAGGGCAACCTACCCATGCCTTACGATGTTTTCCTCTCCCGGAAAGCCAGTGATGTGGGATCCCGTACAATCCGTACATACATTAAAAGAACTCATTGGTACCGGTTCGGGTCGGGATTTAATCCCACGCACGACCTCACGATTGTAAGGCGGGTGTCATTACTACTAGACCACTACGGCTATTGTCGATTTCCAGGTGTATTACCTAGTTCAATACCAAACCACTGCCAAACTTACTTCAAAGAGTCTAAAACAGACAGAAGGTTCACTCACCGTGTATTCTGACAATGTCCTCTCGGAGGGCGCCCTGTGGCTGTCATTCTCATCCCTCGACGACCCTCGATGCAAGTAGGCACCCGAGTTTGGAGAGTCGACGCCCGACCGGTGCGTCGCGACGTAGTGGTTCGTCTTTACTTTGTGCGCCATCTTGTTCTTTGACACTACGGCGACATATTCTTCCAATTGTCAAATTCAAATTTCGAATGTTATAACGGAGGGAAAGTCTGTGAGATTTTGTTTTTCATTTTCGTTTTGTGAAGTGCCAGCACGTTTTGTTTTTTTCAATGATTTTGTGAATCTGTAACAAAAGGAAACATTCGATTTGTATTTTGATCGCCATTTTAGATGAGGTGGGTAACCACAAGTTTAAACTGGTAAATCAGTGGTATCGTGTCATTCAATGGATGACAAAATGATCAAGATTAATTTTAGTCACATTTTGATGACAAAACTGCCTCAGCAGTTGTTTAATTTTTGAAATTTCTTGTATAGCTTCTTATTTTGCTGTTTCTATAAATTAACCATTATTATTAGATTGTCTCATTGTCGTATGAGTCTTAGGCAGTAGACAATCTAGTGCTTTGGTTGGTATAATATATTATATATTGTATGTATAGACTACAGTAACATCATTGTGAAAGTTTAGTACAACAAGACATCGGCAAATTGCTAAAAGAATTGTCATTACGTACCTACTCATCAAGATTAGAGATAGAAAGATGACATTAATCGACGATTAATTGATGATTACTTTCGCTTGTCATCAGTAATGACTCGATACAATCATTCGATTGGGCCCGAATCGATGCAATCGGACTTTCCTCCACTCGATTGAGGTCAGAAGAACAAAAACTTGACTGACACTTCAGGGCTTGATTTCTATCACAATAATGGGAAATTCGTTACAACACTACGCTGTGTTAGTAGTGGAAAATGTCTTAAGGTAACCCACTTAGGTATAACGGTTTAAGGTGGTTCAAGAGATTAAATGTTAGGTATATTAGCTTTTTTTAGGGGCAAAAGTGCCTTAATTAACTACAATATGATACAATACTACTTTATATGCTAAAACTACCTACACTACTACTACATAGAAAGCAATTGGATCATCCAGAGACCCTTGAAGGTCTAAAGATAATCCAAGTGCTCAAACCCACTGCCAGTTGGCAGCGTGCCCAGCATGCTGGCAGCATTGCCACGCTGAATGGCAATGCTTTATTAGCTTGTATATATTCAATGTTATCATCTCTTGTCTTCTCTCTATCTTTCTAGATAATTTGCACAGCACGTTTCCTTTTGCCACTTACTCATTGCTATCATACATCATTTTATAATGAATTTTCTACTGAGGAAAAACAAACTTTTATGCCAGTTTCTTAGTAAATCGGGGTTTTATGGTTCCATAGCCAAGAAAACGCTCGCGTGCGGACCCGTCTCGTAATGCACTCAAAATGTGCAAAAACCACGTTAGTTTCCATGGTAAAAGAAATAATCGTGTCAGCCTGTCTGTTAGGAAATTTATTGTTACATAAAAACTACAACATGTTACCATCCAACCATTATCATCGAAGTTAAGCAACGTTCTGCACGGCCAGTCTTCGGATGGGAGATCGCGGGTGGCACTTACAACTGAGCACTATCTTAGCTCGAACAACACGTTAAATTGGAGGTCCTAGTTGTTTTAACCGTTTAGCCATGGTCAGAAGCCTTCAGGAGGCTTTAAAACTTTGACACCAGGTCTAGTCACCCTGCACGAACTCACTTATTACCGACTTCCAAAAAGGAGGAGGTACTGTACTAATGTTCGTTTCTAAGTATTATTGTTTGTGTATGTTCATCTATATTTTCGCTATTTGTGAACCGATTTAAAAAAAAATCTTTTTTTATTCAAAAGAGCATACTTCCAAGGTTTACTTCCAAGCCGTTTTTGATAAATAAACAAAAATGTACCTACATGATGTCACATCGATTCGTGCAAATTATTCTGAATTCTGTACACGATGGAAGTCGGTGTCGCGATTTTTTGGGAAAAATAATTATCACCATAATAATCCAATCGTTTTGTCATGATACCACTTGACAGATTACTATTGCGGCTTGCGAGATGATCTAGGGTTACAACACATTTACAACGCGGATGCTTAGACTTAGTGAGTACCTACGGTTCCGGCTTTCGCTAAGCAGTACGCAAGTTGATTTAGGTGTAATGAATGGTAAGGCACCACAGGCTTTAATTAGCATGGACACTGCAAGCGCGCCAATAAGCGCACGCGTAGCGCGAAATGCACATCTCAGGTCGTTTTCATTGGTGACGTAATAATTTAAAAATTGTAGAAAACATCTATAGAATTATGGATAGGCCTATGAGTTTCCCTGTAAATCAGGAATCTGTAGAAATAAATTAATAGTTTAAAAAGTACAAGAAAAACACGCTTATTTGCCTATCTTCCGGCTTCATCATCAGACCTTGAAACCTAACCGTGGTCAAAGTTCATTACAAGATTTTTATAAGAAATCCAAAACAGCTATGATACGATTTTCCATCATAAAGTTCCAGTTCATATCTTCCGGCTCCATCATCAGATCAGTTCGACAGTACCATACTATTGTATTGTCATCAGAACTACATACAGCTGCTTCGTAACTACGAGTATGTAATGGAATCTAAGGTAACTAATTTAACCATCTTCCAAGGGTCGTAGCGTAATGAAAATTGGCAGCTGTATGTAGTTCTGATGACAATACAATAGTATAGTACTGTCGAACTGATCTGATGATGGAGCCGGAAGGTATGAACTGGAACTTCATGATGGAAAAACGTATCATAGGAGTACATACAGATCGACCTAATAAAAGCGTGTTAAAATAAAGTTATTGACATAGCCCAGCCGATTGGCAAGTTGAAATGACAGTGTGCCTACCTATATGTAACTATAGGGGAAGTCTATGTCCAGCAGTGGACGTCCCAGGATCGAGAAAAAAAAATCGATTAATTCTGTATGTTTTTAGACGTACTTACCAAGTCTTACACAAAATAACGACAAGAAATGGAACTTATAACTTGACTTCAAAACAGGAAGAGTATTGTAAAGTACCTATCTTGTTTTTCAGGGCTTGGTATGTAATTTTAGTGTCTGTCTAATTGTCTGCACTAATAAGCGTCTGTGTAGAGGTAACCTAGGTTGCCTGGCGCGTCTGGCCTGACCCACTGGTGTGAGGTGAAAGTCTTTTAGTGTTTATGGTTTGACTAATTTGCCTAGAGAGATAATGAATTGTTGCATTATTTGTAAGTAGGATGGTTAACGTGAAGTTGATATTTTTAGCTTATTTGCTCTGCAGCAGGGCTGAAGACAGTAGACCAAACAAGCGTTAAAATATGATAAACAAATTCACAGAAAAACAACGGTATTTAATGCTTCATTGTTTTGAAATTTCATATTTTTTTAATATGATTTTTGTTCACCCCGCCATATTTTACATGAAATGTCAAAAGATAATAAAATCCGTTAAAAATGGAATAGAGATTGTTACTAAAGGAAATAATAAGAAAATAATTAATTTTGTATTAATAGTATAAATATAAATATTTTTGGGACATTTTACACACGGCCTCTGACCCCAAACTAAGCAAAGCTTGTGATATGGCTGCCAGAGACTGATATACTACATATACCTACTTATTTTTAAATACATACTTATATAGATAGTAACTAAATAACACCCAGACACAGTTCATCACATAAATATTTGCCCTGGGTGAGGATCGAACCCACGCCTCTTTGATTCAGAAGTTAGGGTCACTAACCACTGAGCCACCGAGGCATTTCTGACCTCAAACTAAGCAAAGCTCGTACCTACTACGGCTGCCATCAGAGAATAATATTGTGCGTTTTCATACCTACATATATATTTAAATACATTTTAACATCCAGACGCAGAACAAACTCAGGTATTTGTCACATACCTAAATGCTTGACTTGGTTGGGAATCGAACCCACGCCTCTTTGGCCCTAGAGTTAGGGTCACTAACCACTGGACCACCGAGGCAGCCAATGGCTTATACTATTTTCTATAATTTGATGTATAATGGTGATTTGCAAGTAAAGTTTCAAAACTAAATGCAAATTACAATAAAAACCCATAAAAAATATACGTGCCTACGATTTATCTCGCCAACATCTAACAATTATTTTATACCCGCAATAATGCAAGCCAAAGAAATCGAACAAGTCCGAATGACCTTGAGCCTGGTACATGCTAAACTAGCCATTATTGCGTAGGCAATAAGATTTATCTGATGCAAATGGGCCGTAATAGTTTTATGCACACGAAACAATGGCATTTCGATCGTTACCATCGATTAGTGACGTAAACATCGAGTACTACTCGAGTATGAGCTAGTGAGGGGATAAAGACATTTTTAACAAAATTAAGGTGTAGGTAGACCACACATATTTTTTAGATAGAAACTTAATGTACAGATAAACTAACCGTCTTACCACAATGGTTAGCAGTACAAATTACATAGTTAAACAGTGTTTAAAGCGTGTTTAAATGTTTTGTGGTAAAGCGGTAAGTTTTTTCACGCCTAAAGGTGTATTTAATGGTTAAAAAAAGTGTTTATTCATTCCTGGTATCATTTTTTATTAAAATTAAAGGTCATTAAATTAGGTAGTAATATTACTAGTACAATAAATTGTAGTTTATTGTGACATTTTTATTACATGTCTCGTAAAATAGTAAAAAGATTTATTTTTATACTCAAATCCATTCAGTGTAACGCAAATTTTATTTAGTACCTACTATTTTGGCTAGTAGCGTTTTGAAAATAATTTTACGCACTAATATTGTACTAAAACTAATATGTAGTATCGAATTAAAATATATATTTACGAGCAATTTTGAATTTTATTTTCAAATTATCACTATATAAATTAAAAATGAATTCCTGAATAGTAACTACAATAATTATTGTGCACTTTACATTTTTGCCTTTTTATGGTGGTTGCTCTGTATCTATTTATTTAGTTTTCGTAAAAAATAAATGATGTCTACTGTCTACTAAAACACTTGTCTATAAAATACCCCATCACTATAAACGCGTGTAGGCGCAGGCATTCATTCCAAGCGAGTCATATCGACAACATCAACCTGCTCGATTGCGAACGTTTTTGTAACAATCGCCTTATCTCTATCATATCGATATCTTTAAAAACTACCGTCAAAACAATATTTAATGGACAATAATGGCTTATAAATAATAGTAACATTGAATCTAGGTGAACAGGATTTCTTTGTCTTTCAGCCTTGATCTTTGTGGAAGAGATTTAATGTTGATAGATTAAGTAGGTTATTAAATTTATATAATCAACTTCTGCGTGTGCGTTTTCACGGTCGTTGTTACTAGGTTTGATAGGCAGGAATTCAGACAGTCAAAAGTCTAATTTATGAAACTAAATAAATAATGATTTTATTATTAGCGCCGATATCAAATGAGATTTGCACAGCTTGTAGCTATCTTCACAGATATCAGTATATGCTTATTCGGCCTATAATGGAAAACCTTTTTTCTTAATCCCATTAGTTCTGGTAAGTTAAACTAGATGGCGTTAGTCACGGTAGTGGTGTGAAACACCGGCAGGGCATGATTGTCCGATTTATGATACTTATTCATCATAAATATTGTTATCTAAAAGTTTTTTAAAATTGTGTAACCTTGCGTCGTTTGCGTAAGGTCCACGATGCATGCAGCGCAGCTAACTCCCACCCTCACTTGACAAGGTTTGCCGCCTGCACCAGGGTTTGCAGGATGTGAGGACTCCGAATCTGAAAACCACCGAGCCATAATGGCGGAGTTGAGAGCGCTGAGAGAAGCCGCCAGACCACGCGGTCGGGATTGGGTACTCGCGCCCTCCCTTTACATTGCCCTACACCCAGTGTGGTGAAGCGTCCAGTCCCAGTATGGAGGTTCGCCTCGAAGCCGCCATAGTACTTCCAGGACTCGAACCTGCCTCTGTCGGATCACTAGCCCGACGCTCTCCCAACTAAGCTAATTCGCAGTCCTGACATTGCGCTGAATTTGTGAAGTGTTTATCATTTTACCCGACCAAAATTTGGGATTATTACCAGGGAAGGTTTAAACGGTGCGAAAATATAAAAATGTAGGGAGTAAAAACGTGAATTCAAGTTGTCATAAATTAACTAAGTTTAGCAGTGAACTAAACTATAAAGTCTACTACGGTATACGGTAGGTATTGAAATATATACAGCTGTCCAAGCAGGTTGAAACTGATTGTATCATCACAACGACATTGGCGAAGTATTTAATAACAATAGAAAGATAAGAGTATTAATGCAATATGGCGCAAGCCGAAAGTATGCCAGAGCCCGCAGTATTTGATCAGGTTGGCTATTAAATGCCACTAATGCCGAAGTAGGCTAAGCTTGAATCCAATTTGTAATTGTCAAATATGTTGATAAGGGTATTGGTGGCCATGGGACTAGTTGTTTGCTGTGTTTAAAATAATTATGAATTGGCTATAATAATTTTAAACACCGAAAAAAATATTATGTCTCAATTGTGAAGGTTTTAGTTGTTATTTTCATGATAAAATATCTGTTTTATTAAGTAATTGACAAGCAAGGACAGTGATAAATAGCGCTACAGCAAATTTTCCCCCCTTTTCTGAGAGAAATGCCCCCCTAATGAAAAATCGCCAAAGACTAAATACTTTAAAAATATTATAGAAACTGTGTACCAATATCCGTCAAGATTCGTCAAAAAAAGCGACCGGTAGAGAAAGTTAAATCAATATCCCGACATACGAAAGCAAAATTGTCGACTGCTGTCAATGAAAGAAAATGCCACCTTAGTATGGAAGGTTTTGTTCGCTCTGTCAAATAAGTAGGTAATTAAAGAGAAATAAACTAGAACTGCAGCAAGGATATAGTTTAGCTAGAAGTCGTAAAGCTTGTATCACCAAGGAAATAGTTAAAAGCACTCGCTAAGATCTAGGTTTATTGTCTGGACCCGGCATTTCCTCGGTTATACAACTGAGTACATACACTAACTGAGTGGTTTCGACTGTTACCTATTGACTATTAAAATACGTATTAACTTAACATTGTCATGAAGTACACAAATGTCAGTATTAGTAGTGTATTAAGTTTAAACTCCACCAAAGCGCAGCGTCAAAGTTACCGACATAGCTCAACGAATTAGCAATTTGAAATGGCAGTATCACGGAGGACTGATGAAGATGAGGTTGGAAGGTTTTGAAGTGGAAACCATGTAACGGCAGGCGCAGCGTAGGACCTTCAAGAGGACAGGTGACCTCAGGTGATCTCAGGATCACGGTGGATGCGAGCCATCTATGGGGTAGGTTTATGTCCAGCAGTGGACGTCCAATAACTGAAAGGACGACGACGAAAGCGCAGCTGATTGAAGTTAGAAACTTGTTTGTTAAATCAACAAAATCAAGTTACGGAAATATATAGAAAAAATCTTTAGTATTTAGTGTTACATTAGTCTCAAGCAAAAAATGTGAAGATGAACTTCCGCTAAGTACCTAACTCTTGATTCAATCAACTACACAATCAAGTTCAAAGGCTAATAAGCAATACTACAAACAAGGAAAGTAGCAAGACTACGTAATGTTTTACGGGGCCATTTTACATGCGATTCATTAATAAATTAATGCACCTAATATTTGGACACAAATATTTATTTTAAACATCACCCAAGCCGCTACGCTTCTTCTTAAAATTTACTTCATTAGTTATTAACTAACTTATTACAAACATCATTCCTGACCAAATTATAACAAAAACTAATGACTTAGAAGAGAAATGATCCTTCTAAAACTTAATTACGTATCTCAATCTATTTGTATCGGTAACATCACGAGAGCTGACGTCACACGACGGCAACCAATCAAAAAGTCATCAGCGCTTTTGTTCGGAGCGACACATCTAGTTCAGTTTTTATGTCGGTGGTTTTTAGAAGGTGTAGTGATAGAATAAATAAATTATTGTAAAAATATAACTTTTTAAAGACAAGCTTTTGAGATCCTGGATATCATGTAACAGCAGAGTGCTAATCAATATAAGTAAAACGAGCCCATACATGACGGGTCTATCTTGTTTCATCTAGGAGTTCCTATGGCCACCTTTCGACTCCATCATCAGATCAGTCCCATGATACCATATTACTGCATTGTCACACGATATACATATGCGTGCAAAATTTCAGCTCAATCGGAAACCGGGAAGTTGGTCAAATTTAACTTACAAGCTTCCACCCGAACTTACAACATAAATAGGTACGTCCATTGCAAGTTAAATAAAAGCTTACTAAATACTTAAATAAAAACTATTACTCCAATTTAGTAAAATAACAGAAATATAAATAATGTTAAAATTTTAAGGGGTAGACTCCTAACATAGAAGTTCAATTCTTTGTTTGATCTACTAATGGCATAAAATTAACAAATGTATCGTATTTTTATAATCTAAGGTGAAGCCATCGGCTCCTTAAATACAGGTTTCGACTACTTTTGGAGGTTTTGGGTCTTGCCCTGATGACGGGGCACGAGAATACGGCATCGGTATCCCCTGCTTGTAGTAAGAGGCTACTAAAAGGGGACCCCTGGGCTCGTGGATGGTCAGAGTTGGGGCTCTGGCTCTCAAGCGGGCCTGAGGAGGACGCCTCCTCATGCCTGGTCCTATTGCCAGGCGAGTAGGCATACAAAGTGCTGGGGGCACCGGTGCTTTCCTTTCGGAGATCCCGGAGCTCCCAAGAAGACACAAAGGCTGGCCACTGAAGGGGTTTTAGTGGGTACAATCTCACATAACCCTACTGCACTGCATCGCAATGCAGTTAGGGCATCTTCCGAAGATTTCCCCCTCGTAAAAAAGGAGGTTTTGGGTCAATTATAAGCTAAGGAGTACAAATGATACTAACAAGAGTAGTAGCCCTGGGCTCTAGGCCCTGGATGAAGTGTGGGTGTACCTGCGCACACTTCCTACAGGGCCCGGAATACGATCTAGTGTTATACTTACCTTCTTTTATCATTTCTAGCCAAGTGAAGAATTTAGGATGCTAAAGGATCGTGCACATTATGTCGGGCCTCATCACAGCGCAAAAATCCGCTCAAATCGCTTCTTTGTATTTTATATGAACTAACGCACACTATGCCGGGGCGCAGCGGGCCGCATTTTTTGCATTTCCATACAAATATTGCCGCTGCGGCCCGCTCCGCCCCACTGCAGCCCGACATAATGTGGGCGAACATTTTGATTACGAGGCCCCTGAGCAGAATATGGATCATCTGCTTACGTGACCACAGTGTCCTACCCCTGTACGATGGAAGATCTGTACAAGGTTACTCTCTGCGGGGTCCCAGTGACCAAATATTGGGAAAAAATTAACCATTTTGAACCATTAATACGACGAAAAAGATGAATTCCTATTCCGCCATAGTAAGAGGTCACGGTAAAGGGTAACGCCCACCAATCCAAACTTTTAAACCCGAGTCTATTCTACGCCAGGAAATCATTGTACCCATAATTAAAGTCCCACCCATGGCAGCGGGGGTGGGGCACCGATAATATCTTAATTTATTTAAATTAAACATATGTAGGTAACCCTTTCTTTACTTCTAGGTACTTATTTGAAAATAATTATTTTTTTAATTATTATGAATAATTTTTGCCATTCTGATGTTTTGTACCTCTGAGAAAATAATATAACGGGACTTGGGGTCCATCATCATCATCGTCATTAGCTTAATGCGCATACGCGCGTGAGTATATTATTTTGTGTTTTTGTATTTTGTGGGCGAGGACATATAACTGCTTGTAACACTATGTCACGGCCTGTTTTAGTCTCAAATCACTTTCCTGTTCAAAGTCCTTAGTAATAACACTATCACATTATAACAATCCGAAACTGTCATGCGTAAGCGATCCGGCGAGCACGAGATGCCGATTCGGGACCCGCTCCACTGTACGTGGATGCAAGTCCGCCCGCGCTTTTCGTAACACTGCTGGCTGGGCGTTAAGCTAGAGTGGTTCATCACTCTCAATGCACTAGATGGCGCTATAGTCAATACCCGGATAAATACAATCTAAAAAATAAATATTTACTTATTGTTTATCTATAAGTAAGTAAGTTCGTATAGGCCGGGTGGCTAGCCCTGGTGTCAGAATTATTACGTCCACTAGCTTAGAGGAACAACTACTCCTGTAAGGTTGTTATAAGGCAAGTTACCTATGGTATTTTATGGGTTTCAATATACATATCATTATTTCATAATTTCACTTAAATTCCGTAACATTCCACGTAACGTTATTTGAAGATGAATCAGGGCCCAGAGGATATTATTTGTTTACTGCAAATGTTATCAATAGAAGGACATAGAACCTCCTCCTTTTGGAAGTCGGTTAAAAATAGACAAATAGATACCTACATAAATAAATGCATGTCAATTTTATAATGCTCTTTTCTCTGCTTTTTTGACTAACGAAAAAACGGAGGGGGTACTCAAGTCTATAGTATAGTTCTTTTGAGGGTTCCGTACCTCAAATGGAAAAAACGGAACCCTTATAGGATCACTTTGTTGTCCGTCTGTCCGACTGTCCATCTGTGTGTATGTCAAGACCCTTTATCTCGGGAATGCGTGAAGATATCGAGTTGAAATTTAAACTGTATACGTATATCTATGGTCTTTTGCAGTCGTGTAAAAGAAAAACTTCTCAGTTATCGTTTAAAAAAGCGGTTCTTACGACATTTATGTCGTAAGAACCGCCGGCTATATCTGCATATTTCGACACTCACAAAAATCAAAACCCACAGGGTACTTCCCGTTGACATGGAACTATTAAATTTAGCGAGAAGCATTGTCTCAGAGTACACGTATAGGAATAAATCTGAAAATTGTACATTTTTATTTAAATCACAAAAAATAGGGCCTTGAAATTCACAAAATATGGGTTCTGTAAGTATCAAATAAAAGAACTTCATCAGCACATGCTAAAACATGTTTTTAATTATTTTATGAAAAGTGAAAAAAAAAAACTTTTTTGTCGATGGTTATAGTATAGAGATTTTAAAACTTCCCAATTTTGTGAAATTTTCTGGATTTGTACGGAACCCTCGATGTGCGAGCTTGACTCGCAATTGTCCGGTTTTTTTAATGTATAACCACGCATAACTTTTTACGGAGTGGTACGGTTTAGATAATTCTTTTTTATTGGAAAGGGCATAATGAAGTTAGTTCCATTTAAATTTTATCGAAATCGGCTGAACCATTTCTGATAAATCAACAATAAACGTGAAAATTGCTACATCGATCCGTATCATTTATTCGCAAATTCTGTACACGGTTGAAGTCTGTCATGACATTTTTTTGTAAGAAATATATATATTTTTTTAATTAATTAAAATTTGATACAATACTACTTTATATGCTAAAACTACCTACACTACAACTACATAGAAATCAATTGGAAATAAAGCAAAAGGAATAATTATTCTTCAATAGTTAATAATCAATGTAAATAAAAAACATCAAAAAGAGCCTCTCTATACCTCAAACAGGTATAGATATTATATTTAAAATCCTTTAGTCGCGTGACAGAATGATAATTTAGTATTCTAATACGAAGGTTTGAGCCATTACGTGCATTGGAATGAAAAATGATATTTAATACGTTATAAACAATAATTAAGGCAACAAATTAGGATCATCTGATCGGTTGAAATCTTGTGGTTGAAATGTATGCGTGATGCGAGGCCAGATATTTATTTATAAGTAGTAATCATTTCCACGCACGAGACAAGAAGACTTTTTTCAATAATATTTTTGTGTGAAGCCGTGGTAGCGTAGTGGAAGAACGATTGCCTTGGACATCGTAGGTTCAAGTCCTGGTTTCGTATAATATAAATGTATCAACGGATTTTCACATGCCTTGCTTGTTGATAAAGAAACAAAGCGAGAACTGAAATTCAATGAACAAACAGACACTTTTTGCATTTTCAGGGTAGGTCCGATAGTAAAATTTGTGCATATATATAAGTGTATACTCGTACTGTAGGTAGAGATTTCAATTCATAGAACAAAACTTAATGATCTGTATTCAAATACAACTACATATTGTCCTATTCATCAAATTGCTATTACAGATTTATCAGACGTTTGTGAAGACTGAAGACAGGCATTAAAGGAAGCGAGCGTAAGGGCAGATATACACTAGGACTTGAGCAGTCGAAGCCAAAAAGCAATAGAAGAGCAAGAAATGCATAGGCTAGCTTGGGTTATGGGGATATCAACCAAAATGTGTAAATAAGCGGTATGCGAGGAAAATTCATCCATCTATCAGCCATAGGCTGCCCACTGCTGGTCATAGGCCTCTCCTAAAGGTCTCCAATAAGACTGGTTGGTAGGCGCTGGCATCCTGCGACTTCTTGATGAGGTCATGTGAGGAAAAATACCAGTAGAATCATGTTATTGATGAAGTCAAGTGCTTTTATTGATGGTTGGTATCTATTGGTTCTACACGCTACTCATTCACTACTACACTGTAGGTCTGTAAGTATATATATATTTATATATCTTCCTCAAAAAGAAACATTGTAGCGTAGAGTTCTTATTATGTATCCCCAAGTAGGTATACTATTGAGTCGTAAGCGCTCGGTGCATTGTTATCCTAACGACTTGTTTAGAAATCCCCCGGGGGTGTATCAGGGTGCCCATCTAATTCCATTCTGTACTATTTCGACCTTCTTGGGTGGTAAGCGTAATGTCTACTCTGGAGCTATAAGGAAATTAGTTTATACTTTAAAGGGTTTAAAGAAATTGAAAGTTTATTTTGGATTATTTTTATAAGCATACACTAAGCCCGATTACAGAGGCGCCAGCGTAACTATATTAGCTAAATAGCATAGTTCTGTTTCTTTTTCACTTTAGGCATTCGATAGAGAGAACGCTTTTTACGTTGCTATTAAATTTACGCTGGTGACTTTGTAATTGGGCTTATTGTATTATTATTATTATTAATTCGATATAATAGAACTGATCAATGAACTAACTTTAACTATGGGGTGGAACTACTTATAGATTATTTTTGACATTCGAAGGCTATCGGGAACCATCAGAAAATAGATGATCGATGTGCGAGGAAAAATCCAAAATAAAATGTGATAAGTACAATACAAAATTCCAAAACAAGAAACTTTGTGTAACGTGTCATACAAGAGTCCATATTCATTTCAACCATCGACTTCGTATTTTTTCAATGTGATAACACCGCGCCGTCTGCACGCATGAAAAGGTGTCACGTTCCACCTGAGCTGAGCGAGCAAGCGAGAGCGCAGAACAAGCAATAGAGAGGCACAATCAGCCTAAGCGTTCGGCTTGTTTCAGTTGTTTTTTTAACAATGTTTTCTTATGACGTTATCGCATAAAGTCGTCCGTGACCCGACTTTTCAAATAACCAATTTTTTCGTTTGATGATTTTAAAACTGTGTTTGAAAGCCGTAAGCTCTCGGTGCATTGTTGTCCTAACGACGTGGTTAGGAATCCCTCGGGGGTGCATCAGGGTGCCCATCTAATTCCATTCCGATCTGTTCGGCCGCCAGCGGCGCCTGCCCTTCCCTAATCTTCTTGGGTGGCCAGCGTTTTGTCTTCACTAGAGTTGTATTAAAGTATGGTTCATATAGGTCGAGTGGCAAGTCCAGCTCGCCTAGCATACACATCACGACATAAGTTTTATCGACGAGTGAAAAAGTGACAAAATATAAATTTCACCATAATCTGTCTCGTTTTGACTCGTCGATAAAATTATTTGGCAGTGTGTACAAGCCCGGCTAGTGTCAGAGTTTTTAAGCCGCCTGAAGGCCTCTGGCTAATGGGTTAAAACTACTGGGACCTACAATTAAACATGTCAGTTAATACACAACAGTCAACAAGGCGGGGCCACAAGTTATTCATACTAGGTAGTGTGGCTGCATAAAAGCTTACATTTGATAGAATTTTTAAGTTGCTCCTGACCTTTTACCGCATTGCGAATTGACAAAACATCACATGCATAAAAATAGGCCAAGTCGATGATACAGTATCCGTAATTTAAGCAAATAGTAGACAGCTTTCGCGAACTGAAAAGTGGCAAAACAAACGAACATTTCAAAATTCCGATTCAATATCGTCTTATATTACAACTAGCTGTATTGAACGGCAGGTCTTTAATTTTCAAGTTTATCTCAATTTCAACACTATTGATACAATAGATCTAGGTAGGAATATATTGCTTGTATTTTAATACCTACCAGATACCCAGGATATATCTGGGTTACTGGACTTGTAGCGGTTATCGGCAACACAAATTATAATAATATTTTATGCATAATTTACCAAAGTTACGGTCACTGCCCAGCGAATTAGCAAGTTAAAATGGCAGTTGACAGGACACATAGGTAGTCAAAAGAATGGATGGCCGATGAAGCCGTAAGGTTCTTGAATGGAGACCACTTACAAGCAAGCGTAGCGTATGACGTCCGCCGAGTAGATGGGCTGACGATATAATTAAGACCACAAGAACGCACTGGATGCAGACCGCTGGGGAGGCCTATGTCCAGCAGTAGACCTCCTAAGGCTGATGGATTGGATGCATAATTTGTCATGCAGTTCGTCATTCGAACACGATTTAATTCGAATTACTATTTATATGTCTATTACGAAATATACCTAAATGTGCTTAATTTTATTCACACCAAAATGTCACTAGAAAAATTGAATATTAACTAGATTGGGCATTAGAATAAATGGAAGGACAATACTTAACTTATAGAATGCAGACTAGCGGTAAATATTAGTTTTTTTTTATTGAGTATATAGGTAACTAGGTATAGTCCTATTCAAACATGATGGCGGTTCGGCATATTTCGAGACGAGTTGCTGCGCAGTAAAAAATCATGGGTTAGAAGGGGTAAGGGATAGGCTTCTGCGCAGTGTATTACAGTAAAATGGTCACCACATTGGATTAGTATAAATTAAACTTGACCTCAAACTGTAACCGATTTCTGTAATCGGAAATCAAAGCTGCAAGCTTCCGACTCTCTGGCTTAACCAACTTATCTCAACAGGTAACCAAAATATTTGACTAGTTTTTCCACCAGCAGCGCCTAGAAAATGCTACAATAGCGCTTCCAACTATCCCCTCTATTCAATTTAAATAGAACTATGCACGGGTTACGGCCGATACAACGTCGATACTAAAACATGCCTACCAATTAAAATCGAGAGACACCTGTCCCGCTAATGGCTTATTTGAGGCCTGTACTCACAGCGGCCGATACTATTTTATTGCTCATCTTCTGGTAAGTTAAATCGGATTTCAAGACATTATGTTGGCTGGGTCAATTTTCAGTTATTATAAAATTTTGATTTCCCCCAAAGATTAATAAAAATAATAATGGATCGAACAAGCTCATATCGTTGGTCTACAATATGATTGCATCGGCCCTTGATACTTTTTTAAATAGTAGACCGTCGCTTAAAGTATGGTTCCAAATGATCTGGGTATTACGAAAATACTAAAATAGGTAGAAGAGGAAATATTTTCAAAGATACAAAATGAAAAAATTAAACGTCAATACTTTCGTGAATAATTTCAGTTCAATCAGTTGAAGATGTCTGCTTCAAAATTGAGTAGCAAGATTCCACCCGAACAAACATACATACGTTGGAAGTTAAATAAAAACCTTTAAAATAAAATAAAAACACCGTTGAACAGGACATATAAATACCGAATGTCAGAATAACTAGGGTACCCAACGGGTACGACCATTGAGTACGACGACGTTACACAATGTACGAGGCGCTATGAAGTTTGGAGTTTCATGGAGTTTAATTACCACACAAAGTGGCCTATAGTATAGTCCTATCCTCTTTTTAAGACCTTGGGCTTTGTCTCTTTGAAATTTTGAAGTTCGGTCGAAAATCGGGAGAATTTCTAGAAATCTCAGAATTAGTTAAAAAATTGTTTCATTCTGGTATTTCGGTAGGACAGACGCCAAATCAGTAGAAAAACCAAAAACATCGATAAGTTCGAGAGCACAGATCGGGTGCAGTGAGCGGGACCTGCGTACGGACGCCACCACCCAGAGCACGGAAGTTCGGCGCGGCATGTCGGGCTTGTTCGGTAGTTAATTAGCGGCTATCCGATTATGCGCGATGTAGGCTAGCTTCAGAGCTCGAGGACTTTGCAGACCAGGCTACACTTGTATAGCAGTATTGCTCAGTGCCTCAAGTCGAAAGTTTTCGACCAGTGTGTGTTGCCAGTGAAGACTTATGGCACAGAAACGTGGTCTCTCAATATGGGCCTTATCAGTAAGCTCCAAGTAGCCCAACGAGCTATGGTGAGGGCTATGCTCGGAGTCTCTCTGCGGGATCGAATCAGGAATGAGGAGATCCGTAGAAGAACCAAGGTTACCGACATAGCCCAACGGATTAGCAAGTTGAAATGACAATGGGCAGGGCACATAGCGCGCAGGACTGATGACCGGTGGAGTCGAAAAGTTCTCGAGTGGAGACCACGTACCGGCAAGCGCAGCATAGGACGTCCACCCACAAGGTGGACGGATGATCTCATTAAGACCGCAGGATCGCGCTGGATGCAAGCCGCTTCATGTACCATGCCTCGATGATAATCGTGGTTTATAAAACTTGTTATCATGTAATTTTTCTTAAAAACAGTTAATTAATTTTCGAAAAAATGTATAGGAGAATCAAATTATGGTTAATTATGACTTAATTATGGCGCCTTCCTCTCTTTTGTTGTTGCTGCGCCCGACGGGGTCCATATGCCACTTTGTACCATTTGTATTTTTTACCATCATGTACTTTATGGAAGAAGAATAAATGAATTATGAATTTGAGTTCATTTTTTTCGTAAAAAATTATAGCAAATCAATATATTATCAGCTTGCCATATTGCATTTCTTTCTCTTTAAGTGATGGTTGAAACAGTAAGAAAACGCAATTATGATACAGATAACAATGTACTGTACTGTACCAGCCTTTTTTTAATAGTCCACTGCAGGACGTAGGCCTACCCACGAAGGGTGATTGGGCCATATCCACCACGCTGGATTCACATTACGCCATCGAATTTCTTCTACGGACGCATGCAGGTTGCCTCACGATGTTTTCCTTCACCGAAAAGCCAGTGGTGTTAAATTCCGTACATAAATTCCAAAGAACTCATTGGTACGGGACCGGGATTTGAACCCACGACCTCACGATTGTAAGGCGGGTGTCAACCACCAACCAAGTGTGTGTACCAACGCCTAATCTGAAAGGCCCTTGGGAGTACCTATGTGTGGCAGCGCTGTTAGAAGGGAGCTCGGCCCTCCCTGTCTCTGCTCTTTAAAGCACACTCAATAGAACTGGACTGATTTCCCATCGCGCTCGAGCCTTTTTGCAAGCCTCCAATTTATCGAGTATACCTGCTTAGTAGGTATTTCTTAGACCTTCCCGTGTGTGACCGACCGTGTCAAAAGTTGCTATACGTAGGTAGTTTGTTCTAGTTCTTTTCTGATTTCATGTAATCACTGTCTAATGTCAAAGAAGTTGGGTTATGCTGGATCTATGGTATCTTCTCTATCATTTATCGTAGGTATATTCCTTGCCAAATTCTTCTATCAGGCACCCACTGCTTTACGATTTTGGCACATCGATCGGAGTTCATTCCACGTATCCAACTTAATTCCAAGTTTAGTTTGGCGGCTTTTTGGGCACCGTTTGTTCATTGTTATGCCTGTGATGGGGCACCGTATACAATTGACTGATAATTAAGATGTAATACAACTCTGTGTCATCAATGAATGTAATAATTCTGAGTACCGTACCTTACTATGTATTAAGAGCTGAGGTGGTCTGTAATTTTCCATACAAACGTATTGCGCTGTTTTCTTTCTGGAAAATGCTTTTAGAGTTACAATTTTTAGCCATAAAATTAAATTTAGCTGTTTGAACTACCCTGTCTTTTCATTTTTTTGATAAATTAATTATCAGGCAAAATATGATCCTTCAAAGTCTCAAAAAAATTCACCATTTTTACCGACGTCTTTAAAGACCCACCAGAATAAACTTTTTAATTTCTAACAAAATATGAAATGACATAATCATGAACACATATTTTTTGTAAATTTAGATATAAAAAAATAACTCTAATCACCGTTTATCCGCAACTATTGACATATTGTACGACATTGCTGCATTGCTATCGCAATCGATCATCATCAATCGATACTTTCTCGCATTCGATACGCTATAATCGATATTACTTGTCAGATGGGTACTCGCATCACTAGGTTAAAGCCGCACTACGATCTCGTCGCGGTCTGTGTAGCGGTGCGACGCGATGCTGCGATAAAGAGTTGCTATTTTTTAAGCCAGTGAGGTTTTAATGCTAAACTACGCAACTACTATGTACTACCAGTACTACTTGTATAGGACAAGCGGGAAATCGGTTAAATACCATCACTAATTCCCTACATAGTCGACATATCGTCTACTCGTACCTACTAAGCGATTCCTTCTTCATTATGCGGACCGCTCTCCAGGGACTGGAATGCCATACCTCCGTCATTGTTTCCTTACAAATTATGTGTATTTCTAGATTTACATACTCTTCGGTTGTAACGTCGCTTTATCAAGCGATTTAAAGGCCAAATAGGCCCGATTTCAGAGGCGCCATCGTAATTATTAGCTAATAAGCATCGTAATTATTTAGCTAAATAGCATTGTTCGGTTTCTTTTTCACTTTAGGCATTCGATAGAGAGAACGCTTTTTACGTTGCTTTTAAATTTACGCTGGCGCCTCTGTAATCGGGCTTTATGTAAGCTCTATTATGTACATAAAAATTACTGATCTGTAGTTAAGAAAAAATAAATCCTTTAATGTAGTTTTTTGGACGTTGTTTTTAAACTTTCGCGATTTAAACACATTATTATTATATACTACGGGACTAATCGGGTAGACTACCCGTGACCACGGTCGATGCAACTCAGTCGAAACGTCGGGATGATGAGGTATTTATTTATCTCGTAATTTTAGTGCGCGATTAGTCCCATACTAAAATTACAATTATGAGACGAGAGAGTATATAATAATAATAGTTTTTGGAGGTAGGTACTTAGTCGTCTTTATTTCAAAACTTTATGTATTTACAACCAAATAAGTTATTTGGTTGTAAATAAATAAGCAAGCAAAATAAAGGCAGCACAAGCGGCGCAAATATGCTAACCTCGGTAGTGGTTTAAGGTACATATTTGAGCCATTTGGAGTTGAGACTTTGGGTCAGTGGGGCCGGGAGCTCATCTTGTTTTCAAAAGTCTTTCTGAGCTTCTGGTGGACGCGACGCGTGACCAAAATGCTGGTGTTTATTTGGCTCAACGTATAAGCATTGCCATTCAGCGTGGCAATGCTGCCAGCATGCTGGGCACGCTGACAACTGGCAGTGGGCTTGAGCATTTGGATTATCTTTAGACCTTCAAGGGTCTGTGGATGATCCAATTTCTATATATGTAGTAGTTATTTTTTTTTTTTTTTTTATTTATCATTTTAATTCAGACAATAATTATCCATAAATCGTAAAAAATTAAATACAATTGAGTCATTCATTTTAAACATTAATTAGTGTTTTAAACATTAATTAGTAGTAGTGTAGGTAGTTTTAGTATATAAAGTAGTATTGTATCATATTGTAGTTAATAAAGGCACTTTTGCCCGTTTTAATAAAATAACTTATAATAAATTCTACATGGAAGTTATAGCAATAGCATGGTGCTTTCGAACCCTACTTTGTAGTAATGATTGACGTCTCATGTGAGCATTATAATTCGATTATGTGTTTATTTAGAAAGACTTTATTATCTTGTAAAAACTTACGCTAAAGAACTGCTGAAGTCAGTTTTTGCTTATTTGTACGTGACTTTTTATCACTGTTGATTAAGTTTACAAATAGTGTATGAATAATGCTTGTATAGAGCTTAATTTTGCGTAAAATGTTTAGCTGATCTTTAGTACCTATTGTGGACGTGATTGAAGACATTGATGAATTGATTTTTGACAAAAATACTTATTAAAATGGTATAATACTGCTAATTATGTACCAAAATGAGTATAATATTATTAAAATGACGCGTGTTGAAGTCAAAGGTTATGCCGGAAGAAGAACTGATGTAGCTATTCACAGTCATATATTTATTAGATATGCAAAAGGCGCATTGATAGAGATGGATGCGATGTACATAGGATTACAAATGATGAAGTTAGAAAAACATAGCATAACAAGGCATCGATTGGGTATTTACAGCAGATAATTTTTGTTTTTAACATGATGACGTGTTATAAATCGATGAAAATCGGCTGCACGCACGAAAAAGTGTCACGTTCCGCCTGAGTCGAGGGTACACGCGAGTTAGTTCATAACAAGCGGTAGCGCGGCGCCATCGGCCTAACCGTTCGGTTTGTTTTAGTTACAATGGTTTCTTATCACGTAAGTATAAATTATCATACGTAAACCGACTTACGGTACAGACAACTAATTAAAAAAATATATTTGATTTTTTATTATTTTTTTTATTTCGAATAGGTTCGCGTTTGACTACACACTGCCTGATGTTAAGCAGATGTGCGGTCTAGGGTGTAGCACGCTTACCTAGAAGATACCTATTTACTCGGGATTTGAAGACACCCACGTTGTACTTTAACGGGAAGACAGACCCAGGCAAAGCGTTCCACATTCCGGCTGTTCGTATGAGGAATGAGGATTCGAAACGCTTGGTTCTAACGCGCGGAATGTCCACCATAAAAGGGTAAAATCGAAGGGGGAAAGGGTTTCCTCGAGGTAAAATATTGATATTTTACCTCGAGGCTCTCGGACATTTTTTTACTTAGGGACTGTAGCTCTATAAATATTTGCTCGAAGCCATAAAATCTATGTAGTTTCAAACTCCACAGGTAGTATATTGTACATACATACATATGTATGACGGCTCTCGGACATTTTTTTACTTAGGGACTGTAGCTCTATAAATATTTGCTCGAAGCCATAAAATCTATGTAGTTTCAAACTCCACAGGTAGTATATTGTAATGTTTGCAGGCCAGCTGCCGACGGCGGCAGGCGCGGATAACGGCCCAGGATGATAAACTGCTGCAACCCACACATCGCAACATTGCTTACATAGCTCGAGTACTCGACTTCACTTGTCTATTGTAGGTATAGCGTACAAATTGTTTGCAAAGAAAGGTTTCAGGATTTTAGGGCACAGCTGCGGTGTAAGACCGGAGAGTAGCAAACAGTTTTACTGACTTCCAAAAACGTTACTATGTTCGTCTGTATGTATTTTTTTTATGTATATTCTAAGATATTTTCGCCAATTCTGAAACGATTTAAAAATATTTTTTAGTTCGAAAGAGTATACTTCCGAGTATACAAAATTTAAATTGGACCACATTTAAATTTTGTCGACATCGGCTGAGCCGTTTTTGCTAAATCAACAAAAATGTATATGGATGTCACATCGATTCGTGCAAATTATTCGTATTCTGTACACGGTGGAAGTCGGTGTTTTTTTTTGCGAAATATAATATGACAAATAGACAAATTGTCTTTCCATTAGTTCATCCTTTCAAACAGAATACAAAGTCTATAATTATTATTAGTAGATAAAGGGATTTAATACCCATTGCCATTCTATGCCATGCCTGGGTTCTGTGGTAGTAGACAGTTTGATTTTGTACTCATTTTAGAAATTTTATTTTTAGTCGCATTCTACTTCTCTTTTTTCGACATTTGAATTTTATAACAATACATTATTAAAATTCTCAATAATAGTATAGTTGTTTTTTTTTGCATACATCAGTGCTTCAAACAAAAACTTCAACAAACAAACATTTCTGACTGAAAATCTTACTAGCGCAAAAGCCTTACTAGATCTTCATAATTTGCCACACAGCTGTCGCCCTTATGCCTTCTAGCTAAAGGCTGATATCCCGCGGGCTTGGTTTCTGTAACTACACTTTTGTAGTCGATCGCTAGGAATTGGGCCAGAACTAAGCGGTCTAGGGTTAGTTTGACCACGATAAGGAAGACTTTGGCAGTACAGATCTTTGATAAACATCATTGTGAAATGTTGGACACGAAATTTATCCATCATCCATCCATGCGTCGTAGGACGTCCACTGCTAGACATAGGCCTCTCCTATGGATTTCCAATAAGCCTGGTTGGATGCGACCTGCATCCAGCGCTTTAAGTATTTCGTCAGTCCACCGAGTTGGTGTCCTATGTACGCTTACTGGTACGAAATTAATTAATTTTTTTTATTTTGCAGTTTTAAGACTAGAGAAGACGTCAATTATTGCAGAATCAAAATTGCGACCTGCTACATTTCGGTTGCGAGAGGTCGTCAAAAAAAGGTTTTTTGTCGTGGATTTTTTTTATTTAATACAGGTTTGGGTTTGAATACATGCTGCCTACAATTAAGCAGATGTACGGATTTGCCGATCGTATTATCGTGGTGAAGCTTTCTTGCCCAGGTGTTATACCAGGTACCATCTCTAGATGAATGGTGGCTAAGTGTGGAGAATGTTCCGATACCAGATAACACTGTTTCATTCTCGAACGAAGGAGCCAGTATCGCACTTTTGTTTAAAGATAACATGAAATTGTGGGTAATTTTTAGTTCTACGGTTTTACCAGGTGTAACAATGTTGGTCAGCAATTAGGAGTACAGTTAGGGGATGATGAGTTATGGTCTTAGATTGTAGAACTGATAATACTGTGTTTTAGAATCTTTGTTTCAAGAAAAGTATATAGTTTTACAATGAAGCCTTTAGATCTAGACATGTGGATATAGGTAATGTTTTTAAGTAACCACTCGGTATCTACGAAAGATAATACCTAATATATACTCGTATCTAAGGAATAGGTAGTAGGTGTAAGTATATCACGAGTAGCTATAGCTTTTTCAATGTTATGTTAAGGACTCGCAAGAAAACAGTTCATTTTTAAAATACTCATCTATCCATCTATCGAACAGACGTAAGATATCCACTGCTGGACATAAGTCTCTCCTATGGATTTCGAATAGGCCCATTTGAAGCAGTCTGCATCCAGCGCGTTTCGCCGGTTTGATTAAATCGTCGGTCCACCTAGTCGGTGGACGTCCTACGCTGCGCTTACTAGTACGTGATCTCCATTTGAGAACTTTACGGCCCTATCGGGCTTCCGTTCTCCGAGCTATGCGCCCTGTCTACTGCCATTTTGAGTTTCTAAGCAGGGCTATATCGGCAATGTGGGCTATGTTCTAAAGATCGTGTGTGCATTTATCAAACATAGTAGAGTCGTGAGTGTAAGCGCAGCAATCAATTTGGATGTGGGCAATATAACGCAGTGAATATTAAAGTCACATTTCACAGGCCGCATTCCCGCCGGTTTGTTAGTCGATAATTTATATTGTAAATTGACGGCAAAACTGTTCACTTGGCCGCACGCTTTTTAGCTTAGATATAGCGATTTGAAAATAAAGACGCGTTTTCATATTCACCGTAGGTACGTTGGCTCGGACCGAGTATACTCAGATGGCTAATCGGACGCTACACATTTAATATTGTGTAAAAAGATAATCGGCATCCGAGTGCGCTCAAGTTACATGTTTATAGAATAGGAGTAGTGTCCGAGTAGATATCTGAGTACACTCGGTCCGAGCCAACTCGTAGTGAGAAAGGCTTGAAATTGATGCACTTCGCTGTTGTAAAACTAATTAATACAATCCTTGTGAATTATAATGATTGGCTTTTGGAATAAATGTAGAGAAGCTGCTTTTTATCGGGATTCTAGGGTTGATTCCATAGGAAACGCCGGACGTAACGACAAAGTGAATACAATGATATTATTCGTTACTAATATTATAAATCCGAAAGTATGTTTGTTGGTTTGTTCCTCTTTCACGCAACAACAGAGCAACAGATCATCTTGATTGTTGGCAAGGACATAGTTTGAATGACGGAAAGTGACATAGGCTACTTTTTATCCCAGAAAAGTTAAATGCTCCCATGGGATAGCACAAAATTAAAGTACCCACGCGGGCGAAGCCGCGGGTCAAAGTTAGTAGTGGAATACGAGGGTATGTCCGTCGTGCAAAAAACCCACCGTACAGATAACAGTTTTGCAGTATCTATCAAAAATCGCTGTCTCCTCCACTAAGCCCGCAGTCTCTACTAGAGTTCCCACCGAGCGGAATGCGGAGGCGTTTTCACACTGCGCCCACAATGAACCTTCTAATGAATTCGTACACTTTTTGTCGAACCGCATCGCGATCGGCTCAGCAATTAACTCTCCGGAACTTTACTGGGATATTTGAATTTAAATTTATGCTTTCTTTGGGCTTATGAGGTCGGTGATGTAATTTTGATTATGCTCATATAACTTTACGACTTGTTCTGTAACTTGCTCCAAATGAGCATAATAGTGTTCTATAAATAAGCATTAGTTTGAGTCATAAAAATGTAAATAGGTATTTAATTCGATTTTCAAAACTGCTTATTTTGGGGCTCTTAGAAATAAAAAGATAAAACACTGTAGCTATTTAGAATTCCGTAGTTATAACAAAAACATTTTTGATACCATTTTACTTCTGGACACTCAAACTTAAAAAATAAAAACGAGTTGTGCTGTGACCACAGAATTTGACCCAGCGTAATAGCAAAGAAGATATAATAATAATAATATCTTTAGAAGTTCTCATAACTTCTAGTTGAGTGATAACCTGTCTAATACGGGTATCACAGGTGGCGCCACCAACGCTATAAGTTGGTGTAATGTAAGCACTTCAAAAATTTGACGCTTGCGTAGGAGGCGGGCTGGCTCAGTTGGTTAGAGCGTCGGGCTAGTGATCCGAAGGGGTAGGTTCAAATCCTGCGTTCGCTTCAGATTTTTGAAATGCTTATCACAAAGATAACTCTTTAAGATATAATAATATAGAAGATAATAGAGAAGAAGAAGATACAATAATAATAGGCTACACGACAATATTTTTTTGATGTCCTCTTGTAACAGCTAACCATAAACAGAGCCTATTAATGAAAATAAAAATAAAATTAACTTAGAAATAAACCGCCTTACCACAAAAGTTTTAAACACGCTTTAAACACTGTTTAACCGTACAATTTGTACTGTTAAACATTGTCTAAAGTGTGCGTAAAACTTTTGTGGTAAGACGGAAAGATGTTACAAGCATTTTATTTTCTTGCTAGACAAAGAGCGCACTATAGCAGAATATGACGTCACGGCCCGTAAGTGTCATACATTTGCCATACTATGTTGTGCTTTGTGGGAAAGGGACAAAGCATCCCCTCTTAATCCCTACCAAAATCTTTACAAGCTTATATCTCTGAACTGGATTAGCCAGTTTTAGTTATTTCTTTGAATTACGAATAATTAATTGCAGAATTTACTAATCTTAATACTTTTAATTAATTCAATTCTAGTCAACTAGGCCCCATTGTATCGCAGTACGAGTTTTAGTCTCGATGCTTTAAAAATTAAACTAGGCTACACTTGCGACCCACGCCAAATTGACGCAAAATTTTTTCGTTCCTAAAATAACAATATCCTACTCTTTGGGTCATAAGTCATGACTGTGAGTATTAAATGGGTACAGGGTACTCAGAGCAATAAAAAAAATCTTTATTTGCTCTGAGACAGGGTATAAGAATGATTGTATATATTTTGTTAACTACCAACTTATTTTTACAAACCAGGGATGTTGCGGATGTATATTTTTCATATCCGCGAATGCGATTGCGAAGGCGGATATTTGAAGGCTCACATCCGCGGGCGCAGATGTGGCTGCGGATTTAATGTTTTTCCGGTGAAAATTGTATCTAAGGTATTCGGTGCAATAGAAATCGAATTAAGTAGTTTTTGGGTGTTGTGCTTTATTTTTATTGTATAAGGACTATATGGATGGAGAAATATATAATTATGTGGATGGAGAACTAATATAAGATAATTTTCATTTACATTATCCCTTTTATAATACGGCATGTAAACAGTTGTACCACATCTGCATCATCAATTAATATCCGCATTGATTTTTGCAGATATGGATGCAGATTTCCAAACCGATGCAGAAGCTCCACAATTACGGATGCGGAGGCGAATATTCGCGACATCCCTCTAACAATTTTTTAAATTTCGTATAGCCTTGCGTTTGACTACACACTGCCTGATGTTAAGCAGATATGCGGCATAGGGTGTAGCACAGTTACCTAGAAAATACCTATTTACTCGGGATTTGAAGACACCCACGTTGTGCTTTAGCGGAAAGATAGACTCAAGCAAAAACTGTAACCAATGAACTAATTCAATTTAATCACCTTAAATAAACATCAATTACCTATCTCTAGAGAATTTATGCTTCAATTAAGAAATGTAGAGCCGTCTAATTAAACCTAATGGCTAAGCCAATACTGATAGGATACCGGATGCAGTGATTGAGACGTTAGGTTTAGTGCATAATGACGTATTTAAATCCTATAATTTATAGACCAGAAAATATTATAACATTTATAGGTACTTGTAGTAAATGACAACTATAAAATATAATACTTGACAATAAAATATGAAACTGACTATAAAACTTGTTTGTAATGAATACCTATAATACCTGGCACCAAAGATTCAGGTACTGAACTACAAAATGATTGATCGTCTGATATCTTTTAGTCCAAGGTTTTCTTAATAACTACAATATAAAAATATATTACTTCATATTAATTAAGCTAAAACTATGTACTTAAACTACTACTATTGCACATAAACACCAATCGGATCATCCAAATACCCTGTAAGGTCCAAAAGTAATCCAATTGTTCAAGCCCCTTGCCAGTTGGTAGCGTGCCCATGCTTGCAGGATTGCCACAGTTAAAGTTTTTCTTATTTTTATATTTTCTTCTTCTAATATTTACGAGTAAAAAAAAGCTGGATGAAACAAATAACGTTTTTTAACCCAAATTGGCTGAACCTGTTTTTTCTGTCATGTGTTTTGAGAATAGCGCTTGAACATTTATTTACTTCTAAAAGAGATAAATCTAAACGAAATCTCTTTGAGATGAACTCAATGTGGGAAGCAACATAAATAAAATAGTTTCTTTTAAACGAGACAAAAAAGTATGAAGCTTAAGCCATGACCTTGTACTGTATCTGAATTAATTTCTTTATTTGTTTATACTACCATAACTTTGTCTAGTTTAGACACGTTGACATAATTATGTCGTATTGCGCATGCTAGCCGGGGTCTATGTCTCACAGTAGCACGACAAAGCCCAAGTCATCATAACTAATAACCCCATTTGTCTGGCGACCTTCCGATACAGCGGCCATTTATTCTGTGGTGCTCTGTAGTCTGTAGGGCCAAGGTCGCGCGTGGGAACCAAAGCCTTATCCGGCTGTAGGTACCTACTACCAGTCTATTTTTTAATGACTTAAAGCTGTTGGCCTCTGAGGCCTCTACAGCTTACTGGACTTGGGAGAGCGCAGAAGGCGGCTGAGCCCCAGGATTGGGTTAAAGCGTGACTAGCGCAAGGGCACCTGAGAAGGTACGGACCTCGGCTTGGGCCGTCACCCGGCGGGGGAGATCAGACTTGCCCGGGCACCCCAGAAGGGGTGTGCCCTGTGGCCCTAATGGGTTGAACTGGTTGATTAGTTGGAGAGAATCTAACCGATCTAATAGATCCAGAGGGTCCTCGACCTCGCCGGCGGGGTCGGTGTATGTCTGTGTGATACTACCTGTCTAAGTGTCTACCTTCCTATAGGCCGAATCCAACAAGTCGGCGGATGTGAAGTTAGCCACAAGATGCGCAATATCCAATCAACGTATTGTTTTATGTGAGCTTCAGTCACATTGTATGATTCAGCTTAGACAAAGAGGTTGTTTTTTTAAAAGTGCTGATTTTTATTATGTACCTTCCTACTATACTACCACCCAAAGCTGCTACTACTACCTAAGTGACTCATTGTAGAATTGCGAAAAAAATCAGCGGTACCATGCAAAAAATTCACTGACTTACGAGAAAATGTCTACTAACAACGCTGCAAGTTGGTGAAAAAATATACTTCAACTAATTTTGAGTAAACGTCAAAGTGTGGCCTTGCTTTATTGGCATAGCAGCACGACGGAAAACCGAGTATCACTTATGTGGATTCAAATCCTGTGGCCACGACAATTTTTTTAAGTGTTTATCACAAAAAATACCTTTAGTGTAGGTAATAACATATTTGAGTTTTTAAACCCAGTGTGATAAGCACTACAAATAAAATAGTTTTAAAATCCTTGGCAGACCCAACTAAAACTTTCTTATTCCCAAGTTCTATCCGTGAAGAAACCTCAAAGTTACCCCGTCATTTTAATTACATCGAAAAACAACGTTCTCCTTTGTAATGCTATCGACTCGCATCAACACTGCTTTGATAGACTCGATCATTCAATAACCCGACAAAAAAGCGTATTACAATATAATTGACATAACAAAATAGAGAATGAGCGAGCCGTTTCATCGATAATTGCCTTTTAATACGAAATACAAAAGGAAAATATGTAACAACACTATTCACAATGGATGAAAGACGGTGTAGTGTTGTGCCGCCGTACCTACGAGATCGATATCGATAGTAAATGTTTGCAGTATCTAATCTCCGGTCGATGGTTATAGAAACTTTCGCCGTATTTATAACGGTGTTTTGAAATACGATTTGAATTGCAGTCATTTTGAAATCTAGATATTTTCACTCTGACCTACCTACATAATAACTTTAGATACTTGGCCAGGCGTTTGGTAGAGGTGACACGTAACCAGATAAAGATTGCTGACATCTACTTTGGCTAAAAAACTTATCACGATTCAGCGAGGCAATGCCGCCAGCATTCTTCCAGCATATTTCAGTTTCCAGAATACTCCAGGACTACCTATACGAAGCGTCCTCTAGCGGATCGGCAGTGGCAAGACACTAAAAATATGTACATAAGTTCGTACAGGCCGGGTGGCTAGTCCTGGTATCAGTTTTTAAACCGCCTGAAGGCCTCTGATACGGCTAAACGGGTAAAACAACCGATATCTATAATTTAACGAGATATCCGAGCCACGGTAGCGCTCAGTTGGAAAATGTCACCCGTGCAAAGACTGAGCGTAGCTGATCGCTGACAAACACCTAGTCAAACTACAGATTTGTTCCCAGCGAGTAACACCCTCAACTGTCACACTGATACTCGATGGGAAATTTTACGCTATGAGCTCTACGCGACAAGGCACTGGGTAAAGGCCTTCTATACAGGGTCATAGGTATTAAACGCAAAACCTTTTAATGGCGGGTCTAGAACATCTAGACAAACAACTTTTGTACTACGACCTTGAAAATTCGCTAAACTAAAATTAAGAAAAAACCGGACAAGTGCGAGTCAGGCTCGCACATCGAGGGTTCCGTACAAACATATTGTTAAAATAATTAAAAACCTGTTTTAGCATGTGATAATGAAGTTATTTTATATGATACCTTACATGATACGATTTACTCACTTTGAATTTTGAACCCATATTTTGTGAATTTTGAGGCCCTATTTTAAGTGATTTAAATAAAAATGTACAGTTCTTAGATTTATTCCTATATGTGTACTTTGAGACAATGCTTTTCGCTAAATTTCATAGTTCTATGTCAACGGGAAGTACCCGGTAGGTTTTGATTTTTGTGAGCGTTGAAGTATGCGTTTTTTTACGACATAAACGGCTCTAACTTTTTTATACGGTAACTGAGAAGCTTTTCTTTTACACAACTGCAACAATTCATAAGTTTACGTATATGGTTTAAATTTCAACTTGATATATTTACGCGTTCCCGAGATAAAGAGTTTTGATATACACACAGACGGACAGACGGACAACAAAGTGATCCTATAAGGGTTCCGTTTTTTCCTTTTGAGGTACGGAACCCTAAAAACGCTTCTCCATACATTTTGCCGCGCGTTGACGAATTTTTTGCATGAAAAAGCTGATATTTTCTTCGTGATTTTCCAAAAGTCCTAGAACACAAGTTATTTGTCTAGATGTACTAAACCCGCCCTTAAAAGGTTTTGCGTTTAATATCTATGACCCTGTATAATGTTAAACACTTATTTATTTTTGGATCATCGACTTACGAAGAAGAAGAGTGGAATTTGATCATATCTATAACTCATAACTTATAGCGAGATACAAGATCTTCATTACAAATCAATGCAAGTAAGGTACTGATAGCATCTCCACTGTCCGATGTAAAACCGATACGGGTGGTTTTAATATTATAAATAAATTATTTTTAATTGAAACGTCAGGAGCTGACGCGTGCTGGCTCATGCGTTTTTGTGCGCATCTTTGATGGGAATCTTCGTATTCTTTTGAGAACTATATTCAGATTGAAGGTAATTTACTGCTTTGTTTGTGGTATGAGTATGTTATAAAGTTATTTGATGATGTGGAGGTGAAGGTTTGATGGTATAGTGATTGTGTGAGGTCGCTATCTTATAATTTCAACACGTTCACGGCAGGATAAAGGCTTCATCTATAGATTTATAATGTAGTAATAGGAACGGGCTTACAAATAAACGGCTTGCATCTAGCGCGATCCTGAGATCTTTGTCACATGCTTTGACTTACTTTTGGCAGACGGGTTAGTCCAGATTTACACATAAGTTGAAACTACAGCGGTTTCTGTATGGCTGTATACATTTTAAACAGCGCCCCTGGCGAAAACGAGGAAGAACTAACCAATATGTATGGAGCCACACGCGAACGCGAAAGTTTAAGTAAACTACGCAAAACCTAGACTAAGGGCTCTGAACGTCCTATGCTGTGCTTGTAATTACGAAGTTTTCATTTTAGAACTCTGTGGCTCTAAGTGATTTATGTTTATATTGCGTTAGTAATATTCTTTTTTGGGTAATTTAGTGTTATTTTCCTGAAATTACCTCAGTCTCCTATGTTGTGGGCTGATTTATCTTCAAAATGGAATCCAACAAATCTGTAACAAAGAAAAACAACCATTTTAAAACCTGTAATGAACACAAATAATATGTTGTTCTCATTCATTATTACACTGCACGATATTCAGGGACCCTTATCGTGAAAAGGTGGTATAAGTTGGGATACACAAACACTAACAAAGAGCATGCCTACGCTTCTCACAAGGTCCTGGAAACTGCGTAATGTACTGTACTCGTACCAGCCTTTTTTTTAGTCCACTGCAGGATGCAGGCCTACCCAAATGAAGAAGAGTGATTGGGCCATATCCGCCAGCCCAGTGCGGCTTGGTGGATTTACAAACGCCATCGAATTTCTTCTACGGACGTATGCAGGTTGCCTCACAATGTTTTCCTTCATTATAATTCATATAATTCTTATAACTCATTGGTCCGAGACCGGGATTTGAACCCACGTCCTCATGATTATAAGGTCGGTCATTACTACTAGGCAACCACAGCTTTAATGTAATATTTATCACTACATAGTATGAAACAAAGTCTCTTCCCGCTGTCTGTGTGTCCCTATGTATGCTTATATCTTTAAAACTACGCAACGGATTATGATGCGTATTTTTTATTTATAGAGTGGTTTGAGAAGAAGGTTTAAATGTATAATAGACCTGTGCGAAGCCGGGGCGGGTCGCTAGTTAAAATTCTATTTTCCTAAATAAGTTCATAAATACAAACGAGTGTAATAAGGAAGAAAAACCGCAATCAGGTCGTCAGTGAATGATAAAGTAGGAAACAGCTATCAATGGGCGATCGCCGCGGGCAGCTGATCCAACAGATACCAGATAGCTAACCCAGATCTACATCTGACTAACTGCATGCCCTGGCCCTCAGTTAACGCTGGAAAGTTGCTTTTGTTGGCCGTACTATCCTTACGAGTACTTATAGTATGAATCCGAAAGTGTGTCGATACTCGCTCTTGACTGATTTGATTCATACTTGCAACTTGTTAGAATTGAAATATTAAACGGAAAGTACTAAAGTAAGTTCGTAAAGGCGGGGTAGAATTTTTAAGCCGCCTGAACGCCTCTGACTCGGCTAAACAGCTAAAACAACCGGAGCCTACAATGTAACATGTCATTCGAGCCACGGTAGTGCTCAGTTGTAAATGCCACCCGCGGTCACCCATCCGAAACCTGTCAACGCAGAACGTTGATTAACTTCAATGATCGCTAACGAACACCTATAACACCTATACTAGCCAAACTACGCCACGAGCGCTACAGTAATAAACAGTCTTACCATATATTAAGTATCGAATTCGGTCGATAAATAGCAGCAGGTTGTTTTTCAGAGAAAAGGAACTCTTTTGTTGATCGCGGATGGCATTTACAATTATTGTGCTCTACCGTGGCTCACATGACGAAACCATGGCGTTAGCTTATAAGAAAAACATTCACCTTGCAATCATAAGATCATAGATTCAAATGCCTGAATTCTTACGATTTCTTTGGACGTTTTGTCGGATTTTTACACCACGCGGAGCACTACAGGTAAGCCGAAACAAAATGTACACTGTAGACTGAATGTAGTCAAAAGAAAATCTGTAAAGAACTAGTTAGGAGCTAAGTTTGAGAAACCCTTTGTCGATGACAGCTGAGCTGAAGACTCAATGAGCTCCAATGAGGCTGGCAAGCCACATGCCTACCGATCGACGATAACATGCCGATACTAACTGATAGCTCAGCGAATACTTCGGCTACGTATCATGGCTTGGATCGCTTCGGCGCGCTTTGTTTCTTGTTTCTCGTATACAGGGTTATTCGGATCTGGTGTACTAAGCTAAAAGGAGGTGATTCAGACCATCATTGTGACTTAAACCAAATAAAAAATCAAGATGAACGTCGTGAACAGACAAGTGAGGCCAGTTTTTTATACATGTGGTGAGTGCGTCGGTGTTGCGCCGCCATAGTTCGACTGATGAGCCAAGGCGTAGTTTCTTTGTACGTGTTTGTGTGTGTGATTGTGTCTGTACACGGCGAAGCGTAGTTTTGGGTTGGCTCCATCGTAAAAGTTGCTCAAAAGGATGGTCTTAATCACCACTTTTGGCTTAGTACCGTAGAAGCAGATAACCCTGTATAGGTAGATGGAATCTGCTGAGGGGATCAGTGTGGGTTTCTGTGATTTCCTGTTGAGCAAATGGAGCTAATGTGGATAAATGATATCCACTGAGACGTAAGGAGATATGTACTTAGTTGCGAAAGAGTTATCTTTGTGCGCAGGCAAAGCATTGGTTAATGAACGCTTAGTATCTGTTCGATTTATAAGTAATAGTGAGGTTTTACGGGATACAATTCAATTTCCCACATTGAATGAATATAATGATACTTTAAATATTGTTCCATAGAAAAATGTAGTTCACCCGCGACAAAATGTATGGAACAGCTGTTGTGTTGTTATAACAAATACCTGTAACAACAAATGTTGTTACTTTTGATGTACAGAATAAGCCCCTGAAAGGATGCTAATTGATTAAAAATAATCCTGTATAGCCTGAAATGATCAAATCCTAGAATGAGGTCCCTAGTCATATCCTCATTTTCTTGTCGCTTGCCTCGCTGATATCGTGATATTCGGTAGAAATTTTGGAAAATTTGTCACAACAGGTGCTAACTTGGTAGAAATACCGAAAAATCGATAGGTTCCAGACCACTGGCTGCCTAATACAATCGAGACTATTAGTACCTACTTAGTTGACAGTGATACCTGCTTAAAAATTAACTGAATGATTTTCCGATCCTATACCTAAAGTAAAGTATGATAAGGACATGTTAGGTTGTACAATAAAATGATTTATTTCCATAGTTTCTAAATCGCTTTCCCCATAGGACAAAGCCTTATCCCCCGTCATATCCTAATGACGCGATGCCGATGGTGATCTCATTGCGTTTTTGCACGATTCACCTGCTCTTGCGCATCTCATACGAAACGGTATATCTTTCTCTATCTCTACATTCGATCTGAAACCTTCCGACCTTGACTGTAGGGTTTATTTAGCATGATAGGAATAGGAAAATGAACGTGTGTAATTTATCTATGAATTTATCTATGTGAGAATTTTACGCCATTCGTCGCGTCTTCGACGGTTTTTGTCGGGTGTTTGAGGTTAGACTGAAACGGTCAGCTAAAAATTAACAACATATCGAAAAGAAGAGTCCTCACATTTTTAATAGAGATAAAATTCGCCTACCTGAATGTACTTTATTGCCAATCCAGATCTATTAATATCTCAGCGACTAAAAATACTCATATCAGGGTATAAAGATAGATAAATAATTTATAGTACACACCTTTTAAGAAAACATGCATAATTAAAACTTAAAAACTAGTGTAACAGGCGGCCTTATCACTAACAGTGATATTTTCTAGGCAACCTTGAAATGAGAGAAACGTACTATAAAAAAACCCCAGATTGTGCTTTGATTGATAGAAGATATTTATAATTCCATCAACGGTTAAAAGATGCATTCATCTGAATTTTAGTAGTTATCTTACAATATCCTAAAATCTCTATGGTTTATTTCTACCATCATATAAATTTGATGTTACATAAACAACCGATAATTAATTAATATTTTGTGATATTTTCTGTTTGAACTGTCCAGATTAACGATTTTGTTATCTGACAGTATATTTTGCGGATCACAAATTTATAGCTGACAAGAGTTATAAGCTAACGATTTTCAAGTAACCTATTTTATTTATCCCTACTATTTACACGTACGAAACTACAGAATTAAAGCTGTCTATGCTGTCATACAGTTAAGTATGGCTTGGTTCAACACCTGCCGCGGATATCTAATTTGCCTGTTAGTTTTTATTAAATGTTGGTAGAGGTGACTTTAATTGGTAGAGGTTTCGAGGAGCAAAAACTGCATACCTTTAGTGTCCGTTTTGCTATCATTTTCTTAGAAATATCTTTAATTGGCTATTAAGAGTTTGTGTGTGTGGCACTTACATATAAGTAAGTTTAAAGGTGCTCAACGTGTTAAGGAGAATGTTATGCTCGGAGTCTCTATGGGATCTAATCAAGGAATGAGGAGATTTATTTAGAGGCGAACCAGGGTTACTGACATAGCCCAGCGGATTAGCAGTTTGATTTGGCATTGGACAGGGCATATAGTTCGTATAGCAGATGGACAGTGGGGCGTAAAGTTCTCGAATGGAGATCATGTACCGTAGGACGTCCACCGACGAGGTAGACGGATGATCTTATTAAAGCAGCAAAATCACACTAGATGTGAACAGCTTGCAACCAGTCTTACTGAAGATCCATAGAGGAAGCCAATATCCTTTAGCAGACGTCCTACGTCCGATAATGATCAAAACAAAATCGAAATCTTATTTCTGCGCTCCTTTTTTTCATTTTTCTTCATTCTCAAAGTAAGAACTTTGTTTGCAGATGACTTCCTGTTTTGAAATATAGATACTTACTCAAACTTGGTTTAGCCTCCGCCTTGAGGTGCGATGTTAAATTGGCACTGGTAGAGTTTGTATACAGGGTTATTCCTAATCAATTGGCATCCTTTTAGGGGCTTATTCTGTGCATTAAAACTAACAACTTTTGTTCTGCGACTTTACTCAAAACTCGAAAAAAACTCAGCTGTTCCATACATTTTGTCGCGGGTGAATGATATTTTTTTATGGAACAACATTTTTTTTTTTTGAGTTTTGTCAAAAGTCGCAGTACAAAAGTTGTTAGTTTTGATGTACAGAATAAGCCCCGAAAAGGATAAAGGATGATAATTGATTAGAAATAGCCTTGTATACTAGGAAAATTTCATTTATAGATAAATCATTATTATATTATTAAAAGCAAATAAAATTGAAATGAAATCTGAGTGCGATGCTTCGAATTAAAAATTAATCAAAAAGTCTGATAAAACATTAGAATTCAAAAACTCCATCAACTTGGCATCAGTGAAGAGAATGTTACCCAACCGTTGGATACAACTAACACAGTTTCCAAGTATCGTAGGTATAATCTCGGTGGAACCAATTTGGAATGCCTGTGACTTCCTGGAGCAGACAGCAGTCAGACGCTGGATTGACACTGTCGCGACTTCGCGAGCGATTGCTTGGCAGCGACCTCATAAATTGTTAGGAAAACCAGTCTTTTGATTGTATGTAGACGTAGTTTTGAATGCCATCTGATCTAGGCTGAACAAAATTACTAGTCATTAATTCAATGTATTTCATTAAACAGATATGTAGAGTTTATACTTACTTTGGGTTAAGAACATCCTAATGAATTCAATTATGTCCTAGAAACATTTTTAAAAGTTTCAGGTATAAAAAAGTGCCAAAACCATTAAGTTTATTTAGGCTTAAACTTTAATAATTAACTTTTAGCTTGAGGAAGGTTAGTCTATGGTTTTACGTAACTTTTACAGCCTTTTGACTTTAAGTACATTGTACATTTTGAATTAAAATTGAGCGACTTTTAGATATCATTCGCTGGTTATATGTTTTACTAAATACTTCTTTTCAGTATCATAGAAATCCTACTAATATTATAAACGCGATAGTTTGTAAGTATGTACGGATGGATGGATTGTTACTCTTTCACGTAAAAAATACTGAATGGATTTGAATTAAACTTTACCATAATATAGCTTATATACATCAGAATACACATAGGCTACAATTTGTAAAGATATTGTGTGAATTGTCCAAAATATAACGATAAATGACGAGTAGATAGGAAATTTCTGCCATCTGCGAGCTACTCTAGCGTGCGCTGCAAGAATGTCGATCAAATAACTGTCAAATCAATCGATGATCAGCCTTTGGATATCATCATACTAATAAGGTGTTTGTTGGTTTGTTCCTCTTTCACGTATCAACGGAGCAACGGATTAACTTGATTTTGCCATGGATATAGTTCAAGGGCCGGAAAGTCACATAGGTTACTTTTGTCCCGAAAGGATAAAAGGTTCCTGTGGGATAGCACAAAAGTTAAATTCCACGCGGGTGGAGCCGCGGGCAAAAGCTAGTAACAATATTTACTTATTTGTTTATAGGCGAGCAGTATAAACTGATGTGCCTATATCAAGCAGAGTCGAAATAAATTAGTATGTATCTGTCAAGGATTTTTTTTCCTTCTTTATCGAAAGTTCCAGTCTATTCTTAAATGTGTTAATAGTCTTTGCTGAGATTACATCCTCAGGCAACCTGTTCCAGCTGTAAACCACTCTGTTGCTGAGGATGTGGTGTGCAGTGTTGGCTTGTGAAGGTGTAGGCTGTAAGAGGAACTTATGGGGTCTGCTACCGCGTATGTTTTCCTTCAAGGTGTACATGTCGTGAATATCCGGAAGATGATATAGTCTCCGCAATCGTCGTTCTTCGAGGGTCGTATAAATATATAAATATAGTTCTCGCGTCATTCTTCTTTCTAGTAGATAGTCTTTGACAAATCGATACACTGATATTGGAATGTGTTTGAAAAGTTGAAACTTCTTTTTCATATCTTTTCAAGAATCTACAAGTAAAAGTGACGATAGTAGAAACAGACTGATAAAAGTAGTATTTTCTTAGCATTCTTAGGACATTTACTGTAAGTATAGTAAAATCGGTTTTTATTTCGTGCATTTACTCGAATCAGTCTCGTTCTACCATCGTCAAGTAACCAACTGTCCCAACTGATAATCATAATCTTACCCACAGTATCTAAATCAAGGTCAGTAACACAAGTTAGAACAACAAGCTCATCTCCAGCTACCGAGTGTCGATTGTACGATAACCGACGATCTGTTTTTATGTTCGTTTTATGATCGCCGCCGCCATGTTACATTTTCGTGGGAACATGACTAGACATGCGCATGCGCTGGTACTGTGATATTAAATTAAGAACTAGAGTGCGCTCTACATAATTACTTGACACTTGGGTCACTTAGCTCGTATGTTTTTTAAACGTAGTTTATAAATTAACAGTAAACTCAGACCAAATAAAAAAATCAAGACAGAACGTCGTGAACAGACTAATGAGGCAGGTTTTTTAAAGGTACATGTGGTGAGTGCGTCGGTGTTGTGCCGCCATAGTTCGACTGACAATTCAAGGCGTAGTTTCCTTGTACGTATAAGTGTGCCTAATTGTGTCTGTACACGTCGAGGAGGTACACGTTTAATAGTCCCCTGCAGGACGTAGGCCTACCCACGATGGGTGATTGGGCCATATCCACCACGCTGGCCCAGTGCGGGTTGGTGGATTCACACCATCGAATTTCATCTACGGACGTATGCAGGTTGCCTCACGATGTTTTCCTTCACCAAAAAGCCAGTGGTGTGAAATTCCGTGCATACATTCCAAAGAACTCATTAGTACGGGACCGGGGATTCGAACCCACGACCTCACGATTGTAAGGCGGGTCTACCTCTCGACCACCACAGCTTCTCGGTTGTTCACAACATTCTGTCTTTTTTTTAATTTAGTCTGAGACATTAACTATAATAATGTAGGTATACTGTAAAAACATCGACTTGGCATTATTTCTGTTGATGTGTTAAATACTCTATGGGATAATGATGGCGCCTGTACCGCCCGATCAACGCGAGAAAATCAAATTTTCTTTTTTTTTTGTAAATGGTTACAGCTAGATTAATTATAAGTTTATGAAATAAATATGTGATCAAATCTCTTATCCGGCTTATTCAAGTTGACTAATGATGTTTGATATACTAAAACGCTACAGGTTAGCAAGTCAGTATATAAATTCTAACGAAACCCCGTTGTTGCGGGATTTGAACTCTTAGAACGTTTCGAAGAGAGCGTTCTACCTACTGATGAGTTCTATCACTAAAGTAACATTGTTTCAATCAGTTATAATCCATTAAAATTGGGTATTTCCCAATGAAACTTGGATTCCTGTTACAATCGTTTGAGGAAGCAGATATCGAGTGTGGAGGATGCGGTGTAACGAGAAACCCTGCGCTAACGTATCCATTACATTATCACTCATTGCCAAGCCAACAGTATCTAGTACTATCATATAAAAATCCTTGCTTATGAGTATATCATAAATCTGAATGTGTATTTCTTAGTTTGTTTCTTATTCTTTCACGCAGCAATACAGCTAGGTACTTGATTGTCTTGATTTTTGCTTTGATATCTTCGACCAAATATCTATAGAGTCACAATTCTGCAAATAAAGTGTCCGAGCCAAAACTCTGCCTAAATTACGTAGTCGGCAGGCTTTTTAGGTAATCGTAAGGAGATCGCAAGCAGACTACAACGCCGCGCGACGCAAAAGTGATCAGTAACAAGCGTTAATTAGGTGACATTACGTCGAGACAAAGGAGATTTGAAAAAAAGGGTCTTTGTGAATTGTTTAATGTAAATATCTAAGTCGGTATGTATGACGGCGCTCGGACATTTATTTACTTTTGTCATTTAGGGAACTGTGGCTCTGTAAATACATATTTGGTCGAAGTTTGACAAGCAATTACAAAACAATTTATTGTTTGTAGAATTATCCACTAAATATCGTTACGTCCTCATATCGCGCGGTCGTAGCCGCAGGTAAAATAGTCAGGTATAGGTATGTACTGTACTGTACTGTACCAGCCTTTTTAATAGTCCACTGCAGGACGTAGGCCTACCCACGAAGGGTGATTGGGCCATATCCACCACGCTGGCCCAGTGCGGGTTGGTGGATTCACATACGCCATCGAATTTCTTCTACGGACGTATGCAGGTTGCCTCACGATGTTTTCCTTCACCGAAAAGCCAGTGGTGTGAAATTCCGTACATTAATTCCAAAGAACTCATTGGTACGGGACCGAGGATTCGAACCCACGACCTCACGATTGTAAGTCGGGTGTCACTACCTCTTGACCACCACGGCTCTATGGGTATGTACTATGTACATATAAGAATCTGGCGTTGTTATTGAAACAAAACAAATTGAAAGTTGCATACGTGTGAAATTTTTAAAGTACTCTACTTTCGTCAAAAAGTCGGATAAAACATACTAAACTGCTACACGACTTATTTTTTTTGTTACTTGTTAAAGCTGTTGCATTTTAGAACCTTTGCTTTAGAACAGTAGTTCAAATCCTAATTCTGTACTAGTCAGTTCTTTGATGTACGGTTTTTCTTAACACTAATTCTTTGATGAAGAAAAACATCGTAAGGCAACCTGCATATAATGTTCGAGGAAAAAAATATTGGCTATGTGAGTCCAGGAACCTGCGACTGGACCAGCGTGGCGCATATGACCCAATTGTGAACTTTTAAGGGCCTGTGTTGTATTGTAATACAAGTTTTTTTAAACCGCCGACAGCTTAATTTATTTCCAGAAAGCCTCAGAAAACCGATTGAAACAACGTTTACACGAGTATTAGCATTTAGCGTGATCGTCCAATATAAACATCGGAAGCGGGCGGCGGCAGCGGCAGTAGCGTTTCCGTAATTTGATTATCACCTTTGTCGGTGCGCGGGCGTAGGTTGCGTAACGCAGGGCTGCCACTTTTTTATAGTTTCTTCTTCAATTTCATGATAAGTAGGCCTATGTTCACCAGCGATTAAAAGGCCGGTACCATGCAGTGTTTTCAGTGTTCAGCCCATAATTATTTTTTGCCAAAAATGACATTACCGACTTCAACCGTGTACAGAATTCGAATAGTTCGCACGAATCAGTAAAAAGTAAAAGTAAAATGCTTTATTGAACCAAAGGATTACAAACTGTACAATAATTTGATTTACAATATTATGACGCATTTAAAATGAGATACAAGTTAGGTACAAATTCTTGTTTTTATAAATGACTGGCTGGCGTCCGTACTAGTAACGAAACTGTGTTACAGACGCCAGAGCCCTCCACTGTGTTCTCAAATATTTAGGTCGTACTCATTATATTCTGGAATTTAGCATTTCAAACAATAATAATATACAACAATTACATTTCTTATAGCTTTAGCATAAGAAACAAATATTAATAATAATATTCAACCATTTTTTTACAGTTATAATAATATTAGAATTATCAGTTTTAAATAAATAGGTGGGTACCCGAATAATAATAACGGCTATTAAATATTCGTACATATAATAATAATCGCAAACATATATATTTATCAAGATCAGTGTATCATCGATGTAGCAATTTTGATTATGCATCATCTTTCCATAGTTTATTTAATAATACTTTCGTAATTTTTCCATTATTGTTTAGTTAAAAAAAACAGCTCATCCGATTTTGATAAAATTTAAATGCACCTCTGAAGCATGACCTATCAATTAAAAAAAGAATCAGTTCATAATTGACGGGGCATAATCACGTACCATAGGTACTTACATATAAAAAACATAGTCGAATTTAAAACTGAATGACTGAATGATGCCTTTTGTGGAGTCGGTTAAAAACTCACTTGACTAAAATTAATGTTAGAAATGAATGTTCCTATAAACTAACTAAGTAGGTATAGCAGTAAAATCGGCGTCCAAAGATCCAAACGTCGCAGGTTATTTAATACTTAATATAATTTTATTACTTTTGGTTAATTACTCGATACGTCCCGTTACGCATTCGTGGTATAATAGGCATATCAGCGTTTTGACACGCCATTGCTAAGTAAGTACGTATGGGCCGAGTGGCTAGCCCTGGTGTCAGAGTTTTTAAGCCGCCTGAAGGCCGTAACATGTCTAAACGGTTAACACAACCGGGATAATACAATTTAATGTGTTATTCGAGCCACGGTAGCGCTCAGCTGTAGATGCTATCCACGTTCATCCATCCGAAGACTGACCGTGCCGAACTTTGGTGATCGCAAACAAACACCTAGTCAAAATACGCCTTTGTCAACACTACTACGCCATAGCTACGTTACAGTAAAACGCGATTTAGTAATTAGTTAAACAATCACACTGGCCTAATCACGGGTGGATAGACCGATACATACACATACGCCACCAAAAGTTTTCGCGTAGAAATAAGATGTATGTATTAGGTACCTACTAGCTAGTTTAAAAATGAACTATAACTCCAAAAACGTAATTATTTATGACAAACCCATTCTCCATGGAGTGGAAAAGCTAAATAAATATTTAGAAACAAAGATAAATAAAACACAAGATGAAAAGAAAAATAAACAATTTTTCCAAAAGTAAAATGGTCCAAATATTTGGATTGGCAACCCTTCCTACCTTCAACCGCATCTGTTTGTTGACACTTCGATCCCAAAAAAGGTTGTCCAAAGGTTAATTATTTCCAAGTAAACAGACATACAGGGTCACTACTCATCAAGATGAACAACTTTTACTACGAGATCAACCCATAAAAGTTCATCGAAATCGAGAAAACGTATGGAACGGCTTGAATAAGCTCCAAGTAGCCCAACGAGCTAAGGGGGCTATGCTCGGAATTTCTCTGCGAAATCGAATGATCCGAAGAAGAACCAAAGCTACCCACATAGCGGGTTAGCAAGTTGAAATAGCAGTGGGTAGGGCTCAGAGGACTGATAACCGGTGGGGTCGAAAAGTTCTCGAGTGGCGAACACGTACCGGCAAACGTAGTTTAGGACGTCCACATAGATAGATAATCTCATCAAGACCGCAGGATCACGCTGGAGACAAGCTGCTTCCAACCGGTCTTATTCTGGAGATCCATAGGTGAGGCCTATGTCTAGCAGTGGATGTCAAATGGCTGATGGTTAGGTTGAACAGCTTTTTTAAAATTTCGACACTAGTCCCTCAGTAAATGTTACTCATCATGAGTAGAAGAATTATAATAGCTCAAATAGTCCCTGCGCTTTGTCAAGCAGCAATCAATAAGTTTCTCGCAATTCAGATAATTATACTTACATCATTATGAACAACTTTTGCTATGGGACTAAATTTTTATGCAAATACGCATTGCGAATTTTATTTCCAATTTAGTTTAATTTTCATTTTTTTACCCTACTTTTTTTCCAAAATCACGAAAAACAAATCAGCTGGTTTGTACAATAAAATTATTTTTTGCATTGGACAAAAGTGCCTTTATTAACTACAACAAAATACAACTATAAAACTCAATATACTACTACAACATAGAAAGCAATTGGATCATCCACAGACCCTTGAAAGTCTAAAGATAACCCAAATGCTCAAGCCTGCTTGCAGTTCGCAGCGTGCCTAGCATGCTGGCAGCATTGCCACGCTGAATGGCAATGCTTATACGTGGAGCCAAATAAACACCAGCATTTTGGTCACGCGTCGCGTCCACCAGACGCTCAGAAAGACTTTTGAAAACAAGATGATCTCCCGGCCCCCACGGTCCCAATGTCTCAACTCCAAACGGCTCAAATATATAATACAAATTACCGACAACTGTCCAACACTGTAGTACATGGTAGTAAAAATGATAAAACACTTCACTAATTTGGCGGCTTCACAGTACAGCGTTCTAGCTTAATTTGACAAAGCATCTGAGCCGGAATTCCAGAAGGATGCAGGTTCAAATCCTGCGAGCAAGTGTTTGAAGTGTTTATCACAAAAATAAAGTTTTTATATACGAGGGTCAAACTGAAAGTTCTTAGAACTGGCCACTTATAAACAATATAATAAAAAAATAATTCTATAATTTGAAAATAGAACTCTTTGCCAATATTACTGAGTATATACTTCATTCATTTGTCATTTGTTTTACGATTTGGCGGCAAATTGAAAATTGTCTGTGTCACGTCAACATGAATTTAACACGAGAAAATTTTCGTGCAATGATTTTTTATGACTTTCGATGTCATTTAAGTCAACAAGAAAGTTATGATAGACTACGATTGGCCTTTCACGATGAAGCCCCATCTCGTGCGACTGTTTACAACTGGTTTAATGAGTTTAAACGTGGTCGCACTAATCTCACTGATGATTTACGTGAGGGACGGCCTTCTACGGCGACGACTGAAGATAACATCTGTGTTGTGCGGCGTATGATAGAGACTGACAAAAGAGTGACCTATCAGCAGATTCGGACAAGCTTAGGCATCGGTATGAGTCAAGTGCACAAAATCCTACACGAACATTTAGCGGTCAGGAAGCTTTGCGCCCGGTGGATACCTCATAATTTGACTGAGGCTCAAAAACTCCATCGTGTGGATTGGTGCCGTAAAATGATTGAAAGATTTAACGGAGGTGACTCAAATGCTGTGTTCGACATACTAACAGGTGACGAAAGCTGGATTTACTGTTATGATCCTGAAACCAAAAGACAATCTGCTCAGTGGGTGTTTCCTTTCGAGGAGTTGCCAACTAAAGTGAAGAGAGATCGAAGTGCGGGGAAAAAAATGGTGGCCTCGTTCTTTGGAAGGATAGGTCATTTCGCAACAATTGTGTTAGAGGATCAAAAAACAGTTTCTGCAGAATGGTACACTACCAATTGTTTGCCACTTGTCTTGGAAAAAGTTCGAGAGAAACGACCTCGCAGTAGGATCCTCCTTCACCACGACAACGCCTCATCGCACACCGCCAAGCGAACGATCGACTATTTGGCGACATCAAACGTTGAATTACTGGGTCACCCGCCGTATAGCCCCGACCTCGCGCCTTGTGATTTTTATTTATTTTCAAAAATTAAAGAAAAACTTAAAGGAAAGCGGTTTATGAATGCTGAAGAAGCGGTGGCTGCGTATCGCGATGCCATTGAAGAGACCCCTAAGGACGAGTGGGCAAAGTGCTTTTCCCAGTGGTTCCATCGCATGCAGCGGTGTATTGACGTGAATGGACAATATTTTGAAAAGATATAATAAAACTAATAACTGGCTAATGTAATCAGTTTTTGATTTTCTAAGAACTTTCAGTTTGACCCTCGTAATACAAATAATCATTTACATAATATTAGGTATACACCTTATGCCCTAGCTAAGAATATATACTCGTAAGGTTGCACCAAGGTTCGATATATTGGAATCGATTTGTTTAAGCAATTTGAAAGACGGAAGCTTGAAATATTTAACAATAAGTTGTTATTCGAAGAATGTTAACGTCTTGTTAATGGGACCTTTTCACGACTTCCTGGGTCATTTATGTCGAGTTTCATGTGTTTAAGTACTACTACAAATTTGTGCTTGTATATAAGTAGATATATGTGTGTTTGATGTGTCATTCCAGACGAAAAACGGATTAATTTATTTATCATTCTTTGGTAAAAAAAAAATATAATTAGACTTAGATACTAAATAATCTTGCGAATTTTAATCAAAATCAGTTGATAAAATAAATAGTGCTGCAGTATATTTCTCTCCTTTTTATGGGAAATCTCTCCATACCAAAAGGCTTATTAGTTTATGACATTCAAAGAAGACAATGGAAAGCCGCCATTTATAAATATAAATATTTTCATCCATAGTTAGCTGCTAAATTGGCAATTTTGAATTATTGAATGGACACCGACCAACGTCCAATCGGACGTTTTGTACCGTGTCCATTTAGTCTCAAGTATTACGTCTATCAATGAATATCTGATATATGCCCATCCACACCTACCTATATTACCTATTTATATAGGTACCGCGAGAAACCAATTTCTTGCTGCTTATTTCAAAATCCGTTGCAATCAGGACCAGAGCCTAGTCCGTACAGGCCTAATCTCTACTTTTAAATGACTCATGATCTCTAGAAGTCAGCGCTAGGACTTATAGAATTGTTGGACACGCAATAACCAAACAGATTTGGCTGATTTTGTAAATTTATAAAATAAGAACGAAAAACATGTCATAAAAATATTTGGGTAGGAATGATAAAAAAGAGTCAGTTATTTATGGTAGTAATGGTATTTTCAGATATTAAAAGGATTTTAATTTGTTTTTTTTTTAGTTTATATTACTTACTGTTAAATTACAGACTCCAGGGTATGTGCCTTTTATGTAGGTAATTACTGATTGTTTATTAGCAAGGTATATTTGATTACTTATTTATAAGATTATTTATTTTATGCATGTTATGTCAGCACCCTTATCACAGCAAATATACAGCTTGTTTCCTACCAATTAATTCCCACGAAGAGGAAATAAGTATCGCTTGACATTCGCAATTGTCATTAAAACTGGATAATATCAAACCCCTTTGCTTTTGTTTAGGGGTGATTTGCACTGAAGGTCCGTCAGAGACCTTTACTTCACGTAAATTTCCCGTACCAATTGTGAGAGGCCTAAGAAAGAGTACGCGCGACTTGCATAGCTACATAAAAGAGGCTCAATGCTTGTCCATCGAATCATTCGTCCGGGCACAATTGTTACCAAATATCATCATGAACCTTACTCGGGTCGACGAGCTACGTATAATTGATGGTAGTATTTCGCTACCACTAACCATCTTATCTCTACCGTTACCAAAACCAAACCCAGCTTTTAAAATACAAGATTTAAAGCTCAAAATGGTGTTTTTTCCCTTTTTGGATGGAGATGTAACGTGGTAAGTTCTGAAGGTGGCATTGACATGATACGTGAGGAGCAGAGTACGTGACCTGAGGCGTTTATGGCATATTTTGGCGGACTCAGACGCGGATTGTTTTTTGAAAGTTCGTTGTTTGCTTTGGGAAAGCAACTCAGATTTTAGATCGGACGATTTTAAGGTGTGTCGTAACGTGATTCCTTTTTGTATCATCGTTATTTTTAAACGTAATTTTATCTAAGGCTAGTTATGGTTTTAGTTAAGCGATTCTGATAAGACTACTGTTATTATTATGGTAAAGTACAACAGTATAATTATTCGAAGACGAAGTTCTTCATCCTAATATCTATTATAAACGCCAAAGTTTGTATGTATGGATATTGTTCCTCTTTCACGCAAATACAAATTGAGATGAAACTTTGCAATAGTAATACTTATACATCAGAACACCACAATATAGGCTATAATCTATAAGGAAACGGAGAAAAATGAAGAAAACCCGTGAAACAAGGTTCGCTGTGTTAGCTAGTCATTTAATAATAAGTATTTTGAAAAAGTTAAGAGTTTACTTTGTTCCATTGTTAGACAAAATCAACAAAAAGTAACTCTTTTGACAGAAAAGCAAGAAAATTACCTAAATTCTCAATTTCTTAGAGAATATAGTTTTGTTAACAGCAGTTTACATGCTGCTAGGATTTATCTCAAAGATTTAATTTATAGATTTACAGACATCTGCTTAACACCAGGCAGTATGTAGTCAAATGCAAACCTATCACTATCACTACATAGTAAAAAAACAAAGTCGCTTCCCGCTGTCTGTCCCTATGTATGCTTATATTTATATAATTACGCAACGGATTTTGATGAGGTTTTTTTAATAGATAGAGTGATTCAAGAGGAAGGTTAATATTCTATGTATAATACACTTGTGTGAAGCTAGTACGGAATAAAAAAAACACGGCCTGACTAAAAGTTCAACTTCCCGAAAGAAATTATTTTATTGCCCTACTCGTATAAAATGAAATCATGAATTATTTAAATTGAATTTTCCCAAGAATCTCAATTGTGTTTTAACTTTCGGTTTCAATTCAGGAAATATTGGTTTCAATGCTATTATTCTGATAGGATGATGGTCGGGTCATGTCTCGGAATCGATTTATTTTTTGTGCGGAATCGAGAGTGTCGTATTCACGATTTGTAGATAAGGACCAATGCACACCGGAGTGACATTTTACATGTGAATTTCTGAGTGATATTGAGCTATTACGAGCACGTGTGCTTTCACTGCTTTCCATATTTATCTACATGGCGTGAAAATACTCATCAGGAAACTCAGGCATAAGTTTATTTTTATTTTAATTTGTTTTACCAACTCGCACTGGGCCAGCATGGTGGATATGGCCCAATCACCCTTCGTTGGTATAGTCATATAGTCATTTATGCATAACACCATTTGTTACAAGTCAATGAGTAAATATTATATTAGAGCCCTATACAATATAGCACGAAAAAATAAAAAAATAAAAGAACTTGACAATTACCAAATTAGTCACAAAATCTTAAAACAATTCAGGTAATTTCAAAAAGTCATTTACGTCATAAAATAGATGCTCATGTAGCCAACATTTTAATTTATTCCTAAACGAGCCAGCGGAAGGTGCATCCCGAACTTCTACGGGTATTCGGTTGTATATAGCGGGCCCACCAAAATATACAGACCTCTCCGATTTCGCCAGCCTATGAGAAGGAGTCACCAGTTGATTTTTTCTAGCATTGCTTCTTAAATTTAACCTAGAATAGGTACCTTTTCTCTCAAATAATTCTAAATGGTTGTGCGTAGGCCTATGTCCTGCAGTGGACTATTGAAAAAGCTGATACAGTACAGTAACTGCTTCTTTGCGTAAGTACTGACTGGCGTTATGGAAGGCAATGTAACGTGTTGCACAGCGAGCGCTTGTTGCACTCAGTACAAATAGAAAAACATTTTTTTTCTTTTTTATTTTGGTATGTAACGCTGTTCTGCAACGATTAAGACACGGACTGCTGCACTCGGCGTACTCTCTAGGAATATAATATTATGTATTTCGGATTGTAACGTCAATCAGTATGTAGGTATCTTTATTAAGATTTTATAATGTAAACTAGATTCAACGTGAAAATAAGCAAATAGTAAAAAAAATATTAAGAAGTTGCAAACAAAATTACTTCAACGGGAATAGATAGAAAACCGTAGTGGTCTAGTGGTTGTAACGCTGGCCTGCCATTCTTGAGGTCGTGTGTTCAAATCCCGGTCCCGTATCAATGAGTTTCTTTGAAACTTATGTACGGAATTTCACACCACTGGCTTTTCGGTAAAAAAAAAATCGTGAGGCAACCTACATACGTCCGCAGAAGAAATTCGATGACGTGTGTGAATCCACCAACCCGCACTGGGCCAGCATGGGGGATATGGCCCAATCACCCTTCCTGGGTAGGCCTACGTCCTGCAATGGACTAATAAATAAGCTGGTACAGATACAAATAGATACAAAACCATGCTAATGGCAAGATTGTAGCGGAAGAGATGTGGCGCGTCACGGCGTGTGGCTCCAGTGTGCGTTTGCCCTAACTCGTACAGAACGTGTCTAATGTCGGAGAAAGTGAAGAATTCATTACGTGTGTCAGAGTACAAATCATTTGTAGTGCGAAATAAAGGCTTTGTTGGCGGCCATTCAGATGGAAACTCGAAAGTGAAGTCATCAGATCACGTTTACATCAGACTGAGGTCGAATTTACTGTAACATCACTAAAAGTAAGTAAGTTCGCATAGGCCGGGTGGACAGCCCTGGTGTCAGAGTTTTTAAGCCGCCTGAAGGCCTCTGACATGGCTAAACGGTAACATCATTGTCTTCATGATACATCGTTGATGTTGCATTTTTGAAGCTTTTGCTAGAAATAGGTAAATTTAATTAAATTAAGGACATGTTTTTTATATTATTACACATATTACAGGTACATGTTGCAGCTATTTGGTTAAACTGGCCAACCTTTTGAATTTAAATAAAAATATTTTGTTATGAATACCTTAAATGTACCAATTATGGCAATCCACCACGCTGGCCCAATGCGCATGGTGGTTGGTACCTTTCAGGTAGCAACCCGCATTGGGCCAGCGTGGTGGATATTGCCCAATCATCGTTCGTGGGTAGGCCTACGTCTTGCAGTGGACTATTTAAAAAAAAAGGCTGGTTCAGTACAGTACCTTAAATGTAACACAATATATCTACGAGTACTTACCAGAATTTGAATCAGTAAAAAGTCGTATAATCATTTGTTGGCATTTCATTTCATTTAATTTTATTTATCCCTAGCTTTTGCCCGCGGCTCCGCCCGCGTGGATTTTGACTTTTGTGCTATCCCACAGGAATCTTTTATTTTTTCGGGATGAAAAGTAGAGCCTATGTCACTTTCCGGCCCTTGAACTACGAGTATATCCATGCTAAAAATCAAGTTGATCCGCTGCTCCGTTGTTGCGTGAAAGAGGAACAAACCAACACACTTTTCGGATTTATAATATTAGTATGATGATGAGATGATACACAACATACAAATTAGTACTGACACATAACCCACTCAATCTATTTTCAAAATATAAAAGCCATTCATGTATTTTTTATGCTTTTATTTATGTTTTAATTAACTGCGTATTTTGATGAATATTGGCAAATATTATGCAAAAATGATGCGCAATTACTACACTCCGAATATTTTTCTTTTATACTTAGTCTTCTATGTCTAAATAACACCTGTTAAATCTTGAAACCTGCCAGCATCTTCACATTTCCTCAGAATATAATTACAGCTTCAGAACTGGGAATTAAATCCTAACGGGAGTGCTAATCTGGATGAAGTGTTTACTTCAACACTGACACTTGAGTAACTAGACGTGGGGTTAAATGGATAACCGAATCTAGTTAGTTTCTGTGAAGGGTTAGACTTATGAAATATCTACATATCTTAAGTCTAAAGCCGCTGATCCACGAAAGAGCCAACGAGCTATAAAACCTGGTTTTACGGAACGTCGATAAAGTTCTCTTGTTGATCACTACAAAACCGCGGTTTTAAAACCGGCGAACCTTATTCGCGGCTCGTGAGACTCCAAACCTGACAATATTTTCTATGCAATGTCACGACACAACTGTTTGGCTCGTTGTCAGCGTCGACGAGTCAACGAACCAAAATCGATAAATATTATAACAGTAATACGCTCACAGCATAGTTTAACTAGGTCTTTCTTAGGAATCATCAAAGTTAAGCAACGTTCAGCCCAGTCGTCGGATGGGAGACCGAGGGTGATAAGTTAATAATATCAACCATTAATAACTGAGCACTATCGTGGTTTTAATTACACGTTCAATTGTAGTTCCCGGTGTTTTAACTATTTAGGCAATACTATAGGCATGTCAGAGGTCGACACAAACTCCAGCTAAAAACTGACACCAGGGCTAGTCATTCACTTACTAAACACACTTACATTATTACACTAGCTTACTTACTTTTAATACTAGTAGCTTTCCAGTTGAATAATAGCAAATTACAGGTTAATTTCATAACTGCTGCTAATACATGCGCACGTGTGTACTTCCTGCGCCCAGCAAGGCGTAAAGTGAGGCGTAGAACATCGCGTCAGTGTGAAGCGACTGACGTAACACGAAGACAAAGAACGTGTGAGGATTACCTCCGCAATTAAACACGCGTTATGCGCAGGACATTAGACTGATGCAACTGGTGATATCCTTCTTCAACCATTTCATTTCAACATTGTGCTTGAGAGAGATTACAAAAATTCAAACTGTGGAGTGTGGGCGTCGTATGACGTCCTAATGAAGATCCTTTCTTTGTCTTAGGTACTATTGATCATAAGCCGTAGTGGTCAAGAGGTAGTGACACCCGCCTTACAATCGTGAGGTCGTGGGTTCAAATCCCCGGTCCCGTACCAATGAGTTCTTTGGAATTTATGTACGGAATTTTACACCACTGGCTTTTCGGTGAAGGAAAACATCGTGAGGCAACCTGCATACGTCCGTAGAAGAAATTCGATGGCGTATGTGAATCCACCAACCCGCACTGGGCCAGCGTGGGTAGGCCTAAGTCCTGCAATGGACTATTAAAAAGGCTGATACAGTACTATTGATCATGGATAGGTATTTTTCATTTCGAGAAAGCTGTATTTAATTATATTATAGTTCACCATGTGATGTTGTATTAAATAATGTACATTTCACATATTTTTGAAGATCATCGGAGCTCTTAATTATGAAAGAATACTGTGTTAATGCTAGTGAGATGAACACATTCTAAAAATAATTTGAGGTGCATAAAAATATCCAAATATTTTATAAATACTACTAGATAATAGATAATAAGTAACTGGGTCATCCACAGACCACTGAAGGAACCAAGATAATAATCAGCCAGCCCACTGCATGTTAGCAGCGTGCACATCATGCTGACAGCATTACCGCGCTGAATGGCAATACTTATTGGACTTGCCAAACAATAATTGAGTTTTTAAGGAGCTCAATAAATAAACGTTTAATTATTCCTAACAACGAATTTTCATCATCCCCATACACCACATTTCCTGTTTTGCATATAATTTTAAATTATTGGGTGATAACTTAAAAATACCAATAATCATAAAGTGTACGGTAAATACCTACACTCAATCAAGAGAAGTGATTTCCTGCCACGTGCTAACGGGCACGAAACACGCAATACTCGTGCTCTACCAATCGAAAATAACAGTGCCGGCTATAAAAATGATTTAATTCCATTTAAAACAAATATAAAATTCAATTAATTCTAAACTGATTGCCTTTAAAGTTCAATGGTAGAGTTTGACGAGAATTGCCTAAATAACACGAGAGTTAAACAAAAGTTTGATTGTAACTAAATTGAGCTATTTTGTTTTTATGTGGCCACACGCGTTGAAATTTTTTGTATAGATAACAACAAATGTTGTTTTTAAACTTTTGCGATTTGAACACATTATTATCATATACTACGGGACTAATCGCGCACTAAAATTACGAGATAAATAAATAGCTCCTCATCCCGACGTTTCGGCCGTGTTGTGGACAACTCGGCCGAAACGTCGGGATGACTAAAATTACGAGATAAATAAATACCTCCTCATCCCGACGTTTCGGCCGAGTTGCATCGACCGAATCGTCGAGGTTTTTATTTATCTCGTAATTTTAGTGCGCGATTAGTCCCGTAGTATATAATAATAATAGATGACGACAAATAAATAATTTAAAGTACAACTACGTTTTATCGTTATTTGGAAAACAGGTTATAGTCTGCATTGATGATCCACTGTTCACTGTTTCAAATTCCCTGGACTTAGAGCGTGACACTGCTTAAATAAGAGGTCACGATAAAAATGGTATTGATAAACAATATGACAACGTAAACTTTGTTTGTGTGAAATTGTCTAATTAATCGTTAAAATTCAAAGTGGCCACAAATAATACTAAGATGGCTAAAACCGGGGCACCTGTCCTTACATCCATGTTTTATCCTATTAGTACGTGATTTTCGCGCGGTGATCGAAATACCATAGAAAATGAGTGCCATTAAAAAGAACAAACAAATCTCCTAATGTTACAGCTGTTACAACTCATTGTTCGAGGTTACTCAGTGTGCTTACAACTTACACAGTTAAGGGGTCTGCAGCCATCAAGTTAGGTACATCTTTAAAAAGGTCATAAGCATTTTCAGATTCCGTACAAATAAACGTAAAAAATTCTTAGTACGTAAACGTAATTTCTTTCAGTATGGAAGCGTGCGCATAACAATATATTATGAAGATTATATTTATAATTATTAATTTCGCACGAGATTGATAAGAGCATATTTTTTTCAAGTGCTGCTATAAAAAGTCAAAAACGAAGTTAAAAGGTAAAAGTAGTAGAATGTTTTTTTTTTATCATTGCACTAGTGACCCACCCCGGCTTCGCACAGGTGTAATATACATATACAATTATAAACCTTCTCCTTGAATCACTAAATCTATTAAAAAAAACCGCATCTAAATCCGTTGCGTAGTTTTAAAGATGTAAGCGTATATGACAGACAGCGGGAAGAGACTTTGGTTGTTTGGTTGGACTATGTAGTGATAGTGATTTTACATGCACTAAAGTTTTTTCAATTCTTATTGTACCTATATATTTTATTCACGGTTACAGTATATTTACACAATAAGCCCGATTACAGAGGCGCCATCGTAATTATATTAGTTAAATATCACAGTTCTGTTTCTTTTTCACTTTAGGCATTCGATACAGAGAACGCTTTTTACGTTGCTACTAAATATTGCGCTGGCGCCTCTGTAATCGGGTTTATTGTTAAAATGAGACAGATAGAAATAGTCACAAGGCCCTTAAGTATCCCACATATTGTACTTACAAGTTAAGTTAGAGCAACTTAGTCAAGCCACTTAGACGAGAAGTGCGTGCATTTTGTCTCGCTCTTACGTAAGTCACAGTTAAGTAATTGAATGGATGTGCATAACTTAACAAGTTACTTCATCGTTTTAGAAATGCAAGAAAGTATTGTTTAGGCTCTTCTCCTTTGCTTTGCAAATATAATTTTCACATATTCTTTTTCATCCATTCACCCACCACACTGTTGGACACAGGCCTCCCCTAAGTCCCCTATGAATCTCTAATAAGACCGGTGGGAGGCGGCTTGTTGTTTTTGTTTTGAGTAAGTATAGGTGTGCCGGTTGTGGCTACTGACACGGTTGTGGTTATTTGGTGTCAAAATTATTGCATAAATTAAAATTATAAAAAATGTAATACCATAAATATTGTTAGTGTGAATCTAAATGTTTGAAAATCGGTCAGATACTTGTTAGGTTCAAGCCACTTCCATCAGGTCATAAGATGTTGATGAATTCATCAAAATTTCACATATCAATTATGTAACACCATAATTTTAGACCTTTCTGGAAACCGAAAAGATGACCATAAATATTGTAATTTGTCGTTTCAGTTTTACTCATGAGCATATGTATGCAAATCATGTAATAGGCAAGGCCGATTACTTAGTCCATGTAATAGGTAAGACGATAAGATCGTCATGTAATGCAGTATTTACACTTCGGTCATCCCGCGTCGGACAATGATCGTGCTTTCACCGTCTGGCCGGTCTTGTGCTGTTTGTTTTGTACTTACGGCACGGTACTGCCGCGGGCGAAAATGTTAGGGTATTATTTAACCCTGTAACGTCGTGAGTAATTAAGTTCGTATAGGCCGGGTGGCTAACTGGCTAGCCCAAAAGTATATAAGTAAAAGTATGACACCAAGTCATACTTTTTAAGTCTGAAGGCCTCTGACATGGCTAAACGGTTAAATCAACCAGGCCCTACGATTTAACGTGTCATCCGAGCCACGGTAGCGCTCAGTTTTAATGCCACTAGCAGTTACCCATTCGAAGACTGACCGTGCTGAACGTTGCTTATCTTCGATGATCGCTAACGAACACATAGTTAAACTATGCTATGAGCGTTACGTCGTAAGTGTGCGTCATGAATCATGACAAGTTTATAGGAGAACTCTATATTTTAATAAAGCCTATGCTTTATAAGATGTTGGCTTGTCACACAAAACTTTTGTTGACTTTAATGACTTTGTAGGTATTTATTTGGTACGCGTCATTGGGGGCTGGTCCGTTGTTAAAAATTGCTCCAAAATTCAATTTAGTGTCAACCCTAAAACACAATACACTTTGTCAAGACTTTTGTCTTTGAACTGTGATATCTACTCAAACAATGAATACAATAATGTTTTAGGACATGTTTGTGTTCTAGAGAAAACTCAATTTCTTTCTGATCTTTCTGAATGAATATATTTTTGAAGGCTTGACTCCATGTCCCGGCACTTGTGTGTCTGCCAGTGACTGCTCAGTGCGCGGTCTCGGCCGCAACATGCACCACTTTCGATTTCCAAACGCGGGGCTCCGTATCGCATTACCATACCTCGGCCTATACTTGCGCTGCGTTTAGGGTTACCAGCCAAAAATACACAGCCCTAAACAAAAACCCTTGACTGCCTCGGTGGCTCAGTGGTTAGTGACCCTAACTTCTGGGTCAAAGAGGCGTGGGTTCGATCTTCACCCAGGGCAAGTATTTATGTAATGAACATAGGTGTATGCTCTTTGTCTGGGTGTTATTTAGGCACTATCTATATAAGTTTGTATATAAAAATATGTATGTGTAGTATATCAGTCTCTGGCAGCCATATCACAAGCTTTGCTTAGTTTGGGGTCAGAGACCGTGTGTAAGATGTCCCCAAACATTAAAAAAAAAACATTTCAGGCAAATTGAAACATAAGGTATATTTCGAAACTAAGTAAGTATAGACATTATAGTTCATATTTTAGGATATCATTGTACTTAGATATGATTATAACTAGCTTTTTATGGAATCGACTCAGGAATCGCAAGAAGACTGCTGTTTTGTACAAAAAAAAAACATAAAATAGCCATTTCAGAAATAAAATAATCAAAAGGTATTTCATTATATTTCAAGATATTTCATGTTTCTCCATGAAAATAGGTAAAATAATATTATTTGACTATTTGAGTTCCTGTTCTAAACGACCACTGAAGAGGTGAACCGACGATGCGGATAGTTAAAGAACACAGGAACGTGCTGGATGCACGCCAAACCGTGCTTATTGAAAATCACTAGGGAAGGCCTATGTCCAGCAGTGAAAGTGCTATGGCTGATGGATAGATAGTCTAAAGAATTTTTGAAATAGGATCTGTATTATGTTTTTTTCTGCTTTACCCGCGGTTTTCCACAAGATCCTAATGTTTTTCATGTATAAAAAACCTATGACACTTTCCGATTTTTGAACTATATCTATGCCATAATTCGAGTCGATCGGTTGCTCTGACGCTGCATGATAGGGTAACAAACAAACCAACAAACACAATTTTGAATTTATAATATTAGTAAGGATTTAGTAAAACTATTAGGTAGCAGTCTGGCAACCCTGCAAATTAGTCCGCGATTTGGTTGCGAATAGAACGGGTGGGCGAGCGATGACGCAACACTTATCTCATTGGCGGTTAGGGAATAGGCCTTTTAAGGCTTCGAGCCTGCAAGTGGCTGCCAGCAATTCTTTATGCCTTGCGTAAAATTTGCATGTTTTTATGGAACTTTGCAAGTTACTTAGTTGCAAAGACTGTCTCGTGATGTATTTTTTTTGGTCTAACTTTTACAATGGTGTCTGTAATCAATCACGCTATGCTAGTTATTAAAGCTGCTGTTACGTTGATAGTGGGTATGTTATGTAGGTGTTCAATAAATGAAATAAATAAACCCCCGTGGCGTTCCACACGAAAGGGCCATTTTTGAAACGGATTTTTGTGTTTAAAAGTTGATGAGATGGCACAACTGAGTGTCAAGTGGGAGTTTTGCAAATCAAATCGAATTACTTTTACGTCGAGTTGACCGAGCGCGCCGTGCACACACGCGAGCACATTGACACACACGCTTGAATTAGCCAATTACAGACGTCGCCGCGCTCGTGTTCGATCAGTTTGGCGCTCGTTACATTACCGTAACAAATACTCACACTTAGGTATTCAGTTTTCTGTACGTGACACAAGATGGCGCTGTGCCATTTCCATAGAAATCACATCAAACGTTAACGCGATCGAGCTCGAGCGAAAATCTCCCACTTAGCCCTCTGACTTCAAGCGTGAACAAAATTCGAATAGTTTGCTCATATCATTTTCAGGGTTCCGTACCCAAAATGTAAAAACGGGACCCTACTACTAAGACTACTTTATCCGTCGGTCTGTCCGTATGTCTGTCATCAGGCTGTATCTCATAAACCGTGATAGCTAGAATATTGTTCTCAAACTGATTCAAAAGCTCCCATAACAGAGTCTTCCCAGTTGTGTAACAAGTCGGGTAGTGTCCCGGGTCGCGTCGTGAGGTCGCGGGTCGTCCGATGAAAGTAAGATTGTGCGGTTCCCATCCTAACTCGCGGCCGCACTGACTCGCTGACCTACTTGTTGGAAATGCTCTGCCTCTAAGGTGACATTCATACTGTGCCTGTGTTTATTGAAGTGAAATTTCTAATGCGACTTCCAACGAGGTTGCGTTAAACGTTTAACGTTACCATGGCGGGAGTATGAAAGCACTGTTACGTCGAAATTTCACTTCTTCCGCGCGGAGGGGCTCCACTCACTATTTTTGTTCTTATCCAGCCGAGCTAGCATAAGCACCACGACTTAATTTTATCGACGAGTGAGAACAGGAGACAGGGTATGATGAAGTATTTAATTTTTTTGCTTAATTAGTAAAATATGACACCGTGTGAAAAGGTGACATAATTTACTAATTAAGCAAAAAAAAATATATTTTATTAAAAAGTTATGTTATGTTATGCTAGGCCAACTGTATAATATCTGTAACAGTATCATTTTGTCGATTCCAAGTTGCAGCTTTGTAAGGGACAGCTGATTTTTATATCGAATTCTGGCTAGTCCAAAAAGTCACCATTTAACTCCTTGAAATATTTAAAATGTCTCACACATAGTACTTCCCATAGACCACAGGCTTTCACATAACAATGCACTAAAGTAACTATAAAAATCACGCCTCAGGATTATGCAATGTTGTGTCTGTGTCTGAGACATATTGATTGAAAAGTCTATACTTTACCTAACATTTAGATTCAGCCACTGCTACTGATCCTACCTGTCAATATACTTCTGCCGCAATATCTACTGTAAGTGAGCAGCGTCAGTAGCAACCAGTAGGTAATATTACTAGTACTAATTATTATTATTTGACACTGACATTTATTTTCTTGTCATACGTTAAACTTTTTAAATTTAATATTTTTTAACTTTGACATCATTAGTTTATAATTATTATGTTATGGTATGCTTGGCTAGCAGAATAAATTTGTGTTTTAAATCATTGACAGCCGTGGTGGTCCAGTAGTAGTAACACCCGCCTTACAATAATAAGTCGTACGTCGCCTTACAATCTAGTACTAGTAGGTAAGTCGTCGGTTCAAATCCTGGTCCCGTAACAAAAGTTCTTTGGAAATTATCTATGGAAGTTAAGCAACGTTCCGCACGGTCAGTATTTGGATGGGTGACCGCGGGTGGCATTTTCCAACTGAGCGATACCGTGGTTCGGATGGCCCATTGAATTGCAGGTCCTGGTTGTGTTAACCATATCAGAGGCCTTCAGGCGGCCTAAAAACTCTGACACCAGGGCTAGCCACCCGGTCTATACGAACTTACTTATACGGAACTTCACTCCGCTGGCTTCTCGGTGAAGGAAAATATCGTGAGACAATCTCCTCAAGTGTTCCCGTCTAGAAGTAATTAGATGGCGTGGATCAACCAACGTGAGTAGTCTAACATAGTGCATATGGCCCAGTTATTCTTCATAGATCCTATGTTCTGAAGTGGATTATTTAAAAAAATCAAAAAATTACCGTATACCTTGAAGCTGAAGTCACGCCAAAAGGGATCTGCTTACCTGAAAATAGGAAAATAAAATATATCACTACATAGTATAAAATAGTATCTTCCCTGTCTGACTGTACCTATGTATGCTTATATCTTCAAAACTGCGCAACGGCTTTTGATGCGGTTTTTTTAAATAGACAGAGTAGTGTACCAGCCTTTTTAATAGACCTCTGCAGGACGTAGGCCTACCCACTTAGGGTGATTGGGCCATATCCACCACGCTGGCCCAGTGCGGGTTGGTGGATTCACATACGCCATAGAATTTCTTCTACGGACGCATGCAGGTTGCCTCACGATGTTTTCCTTCACCGAAAAGCCAATGGTGTTAAGTTCCGTACATAAATTCCAAAGAACTCATTGGTACGGGACCGGGATTTGAACCCACGACCTCACGATTGTAAGGCGGGTGTCACTACTTCTAGGCCACCACGGCTTATAGATAGATAGAGTGATTCAAGAGAAAGGTTTAATGTATAATACCCCTGGGCGAAGCCGGGGCGCATCGCTAGTTAGTGATAATACATGTACCTAATATGACTTGTCTAGCTAATGTAGCGGGATTTATCGATATTATGTTTTATGTTGGAAGCCGTTCAGATGAACCTACGCAAAACATGTCATGATAAATATCGACTGTCGAACTAATGCGTACAGACAACAACAAAAACATTCATAGGAAAATAATTAACATAATTATTAGTAAAATATCATAGAATACTAATTACGAGTAGTTGATAATATTTTGGTCTATTCCTTTGACCAAATAGAGGGTCTATTCGTAAAAAATGTTATTTTAGTTTCTGGGTTGACGCGATTGACATATTTATCTGTTTAATATGCGGATAATGCTAAAGTTTCCTTTGTGGCTTCAAAAAGGTGCATTTTGATGTTATTTTATTGTTTTCGCCAGACATAACAAAACTAAAATAAACGCTCTACAGAGTTGTATATTAGAGCGATGCGTATCTCATAAGTGTTCTGGGAAGGCCAATAAAGTATCAAATAATTAAGTTTAACGTATTTCTAAGAAGGAAACGTTGTTGACGGAGCTGTGTGGACGACTGATCGATGATTAGATTTCGTAGAAACTCCAGCAGGTTAAACGAGGGTTTTCCTTAAAGCACTTATTGGTAAAGCTTTATCAGTGACGGTATGACAATATGTCAGTGTAAAGTAACTTGGGATACAACAAAAAATCTTACAAGTCCGTATAAATCGGGCGGTTGGCTAGTTCTGATGTCCGAGCTCGTTAAATCTGCTTGAATAAATCTGTCCTGCCTAAATAAATATTTAAGACAACCGGAGCTCACAATTTAACACGTAATCCGGGTGACGGTAGAGCTCAGATGTAAAGTTATCTGGAAATTGTTTGATTTTAATTAAAAATATAACTAACGAGGTTCTCGCATTTTATTCTCGAAAATAATTATTAATAATTAATTTTCAATAATTAATTCTTTCTTTATTTCAAATTTCTAAACATTTCAGTAATAAAGAACATTTCCATTATTTAATTAGCTAGAATAAGATAAAATTAATATATATATATATCTGTTGCCGAACTAGGCCAGTGGCCTGTGTTTCGGCTTACAGCGCCCTCACTTATTGCATTCACTTCTAGCATAAAAAAATAATTTGAGATATCATATTTGAAAATATGAGAAATATTAGCATAAAGCATATAAAATATAATTTACGAGATTTCGCGCGTTTCTTTCTCGAATATATGAGAAATAATAATCACTCAAATTGAAAAAGAGTTGAAATCCCGTAAGAATTTTTCCAAAATAGCATCAGTAGTTGTTAGAAATGAGGTCGTATTTGTGCAAATGAGTTCCGTAGTCGCCAGTACCTTCCCATGAATGAACACACGTCATGAAGCCGGCAGAAGGCCGCGAGGTGCCGAGGTCGGGAGCAGTTAGTATAATTAATGTTATTTGTGGCTGTTCCGATGTACACTCTAATCATCTAATGTATGGGAAACCTTACTGTATAGCAGTGATACTGGTGTGTATGGAACAGCTTATTTTTTCGCGGATTTCAGGGTTGGCCATAGTAAAAGTTATTTAGCTTGATACTGAAGTGGTCCTTAAAAAGTTGTGCGTAAGTAAGCAAGCACCACTTCACCAGTGCTTTGTGCCGGTTACCTTGCTAATATATAATTTTCTAATATAGCCTGTTGAAAATGGCTTGCATCCAGCGCGTTCTTAAAGTCTTGACCAAATTGTCAGTCTTCGTAGCTAGACGTCCTACGCTGCGTAGTCAGTATGCAGTGTAAATTCTTTTCTTCAGGTTGTTAGCAAACGATGTTTTTAGTTACCATCATTATTTTTTGCAAAAAAATGGTATGACCGAATTCAACCGCGTACAGCATTCACGAATAACACGGATCGATGTAGCATTTTTCACAGTATTGTCGATTTATCAAAAATGGTTCAGCCGATGTCGGTAAAATTTAAACAGGAGCAATTTCGAAGTATACTCCTTCCAATTAAAAAAATATTATCGAAATCTTACCACAGAGTAAAAAGTTATGCGTGGATATACTTATAAAAATATATGTACGCGTCGATTTGAGTGCCTCCTCCGTTTCATCGGTCAAAAAGTAATAGCTAACAAAGAGATATCCAACGAGGTAATGTCACTAGCCTCTTAGGTACTTTGCTCGCGGACAGCGACCTCAAAACAGTTTTTTATTTATAATGTAAATATACCTATATCCTATACCCTATAAAAAGTAATTGTTTTAGATATAAGTTTTGTTGTTTTTTAAGGTTTATTATAATGAAATTAATATCTGATTAAATCAGTTTTGACAAAGAGATATAGACAGAATATAGATTATCGAAGATGGCGGCGAGGTGCCTAGGTCAGGAGCAGTTATCATAATTAATGTGATTTGCGGCCGCTATTCTAATGTTCCTTTTAATGTATGGGAGACTATGGTGATTATACACGGTTTGTCTCTAAAGTATCGCGGAAGACCTTCATCGTCACTGCTGGACATAGGTTTTAGAGTATATATTAAGGAGCCAATAGGTTAGCAATCAAGGCTTGTTGATAGCAGCTTGCGTCCAGGGGCACTATTTTGAACTCCGCACAACTTGGTCGTGTACGGAACTTTGACGAATAGTATGGACTCTATGGTGTCTATGGAAGTTGCAAATACAAGATCCTTATACGTTCAAAAATAGGGCCATAGCGCGTCATTATGGAGCCGCGCGGGGTTCAAAAATAGGGCCCTAGCGCGTCATTATGGTCCCTGTCATAAATGTCAGGGACATTATCGATTGCCCGCTAAGACGTATGCGTAAATCATCGAGTAAGAGCAGGAACGAGTATTGAAAATCTAGGTATTTTGGTGTTCTAAGTATCTTTGTATTTTGCTTTGGTCATCCAATGGTTTCCCACTACTAAATCCACCTTTTTAACGGATGTCTGTAAATAAAACGTATTAATTTCGTTTTTATTTTTCCTGGTTTATTTGTACCTAGCAAGCAAGACTGACGACAAAACACATCATCCATAGTAAATCACGCGTTGAATATGTATACAAACAAACATCATTGCAAATTACGACACGGAAAACGCACTTTAATCACAACTTAGCAATGCGAATGTCGCTGCGCAGCCACACTTCCGGGCATTGCACAAAACGACCAGCCACGAGGAAGCGACCGACACAAACCCGTCCCCACCAGATTCTAAACAGTTAAACGTCATAATTCCCCTTGTAAGGACCCCGCTAATTGATTGTGACTACCACTTTAACATGCCTCAGGATATTATTTCCTAGGATCATTAGTGTTGCTTAACTGTTATGCTCGGGACAGCTTGTTTTTAAAGCGTAAGTGGTTGGTTCTCGCGTTTTTACTCAGTGATAATAGAAAAGAATGCACAAATGGGTAATAACAGAGCCCTTGTAAGGGATTCTTCCAATTCTGAATGGTATAATGAGGGACTTCTAAGAAAATGACAGAACTTTAAGCTTATGTAGCTTTACAACTCCGAATATGGCACGGCTGCGAATTTATTTCCAATTTGTAAAGAATTGAGTAACGGATTGAAGAAATTTTTACTTATTTGGATTATAATGCAAGTATAATATTATTCAGATACTTCTTGTATGTCAACTTTGTAATAGGATTTATTTTATTGTGTTATGTATGTATATAGCGATTAACTGACTAGTTGTACTGATCTTACTTGTTGAAATATTCCTTTAACATTTATTTTTCAGATTATTAATGTACTGTTTAAAACATATAACGGCAACAACGAATTGTAATAACATGTAATAATAATTATGATTTCATAAAAATTTCATTCGTGACGTTGTAAATGTTTAAATAAGATATTTTAATTTTATGATTTTACAAATAGCCAAGGTTCCAGAATTGGCAGCAGTAACTTCAAAAATATCTAATGTTAAAACAGACGTTAAATCCTCGATTAAATACTTCAAATTATACAGTGTTGGAACATTAACTAAGATATAACTTTTTAATTAACTTAAACAACGTACTAAAACCATTCTTGATTTGCATGAAGATTAGATAGAAGATAATGCATAAAATTAACTCAATTAACATGTTTGTGTTTAACTTATTTCAATTAAGATCTCTAAGACACGAACGGAAGTTGTTACGTCATTAATTTTGCATGCACGCTGCAATCGCTCAATCCGGTACTTTCTCGAAAAGCCTAATTTCTCTTTTAACTGTAGCAGTGCATCACTTTCTTATATGCATTACATAGCGCATTTAAAATGTACAGTGAAACTAGTGCATAATGGTTAAAAATTATACTATTTCTTGATACCTACTTTATGTACCTATTTGCAATAACGTATTTTTTAATAGAATATGCTGTTGTAGTAGAATAGAAACGCTCGCTTTATGATCGAATAGATAAATAAATAAATAAATATTTTGGGACATCTTACACTCGGCCTTTGACCCCAAACTAAGCAAAGCTTGTGATATGGCTACCAGAGACTGATATACTACATATACTTATTTTTAAATATATACTTATATAGATAGTAACTAAATAACACCCAGACACAGAGCAAACACTTATGTTCATCACATAAATATTTGCCCTGGGTGGGGATCGAACCCACGCCTCTTTGATCCAGAAGTTAGGATCACTAACCACTGAGCCACCGAGGCAGTCCGAGGATAGATACTTCGTATTTGGTTGGAATACAACTGCTGGACATATGTCCCTTTTATGGTCTTCCTACAAGATTAGTTGCAAGATTGTTTTCAGTGGAATCCTGCTGTTTCTATCTGATCATCAGTTTACTTTGTCGTTGGACCTAGGTAGTACGCTGCATTTGCCAATGATTATAATCGGTCTTCATTTGAGAACTTTTTTGTTTTATCAGACCCATGTGACACGTCCACATGCTACGTCAATATATTTATCCACTTCTTTATGTTTTTGATTCTATGGTTTATCCAAGTATCTCCTCATTGCTTCCATAAATTTTCAATTATACTCTATAAAATTTAACTTGATCTCTGCGACAGCTGTCAGAAAAATCACGCCTATGAAGTCTTGAATTTCTTAATAGTACAGACAGTACCTGTCAATGTCATACTTTGTGGGCATGCCGATTAGTGATGGGCGACGAATGATCGTGACCACAGAGTTTTAGATAGAGTTTTAATTAAAATATTGATAGTTTATACTGACGATATTTTAAATAAAAATTAATTTATCACTAATTTTATTTATATTTTAATATCATAACATTTTTTACATGTGTAATTAAATTAAACCCAATTATATGTTACATTAGCATCGATAATAGTGAAAAACGTCGATAAATACTATCGTTACGTTATTATGAGTATTTAATTAATATCATAACATTATTTACATTTGTACATACTTGATCTTAAATAATATAAAATCCAATTTCTCACCTTCAACTACTCATTCGATTTCATTACAACATTGTTTGAAAATCGATTTTTCCCACCACTATCTCAACTTTAAAAATGTCAATCTTCTATGGCAATGTCACTGTCGCAGAGATCAAGTTAAATTTTATAGAGTATAGTGGAAATACATTAACGTTTAAAAAATGTATTTATGTTTAAAATGAAGGCGTTTTAGCAACTAGACTAGCGCCGTTTAAAATTGAATCCAAGGCAAGTCGGTGCATCGCCCACGCGCGTTTAAAATGTTAGCCGCAGTCAAATAAATATGTAACCTGATGCAAAACTTGTATGGTCACCATTCTTGACAGATTTATTTTATTTCAGAGAAGATAATTTTTATTGTGAATTTCACCATGTTAGAGTTTTTTAGGTGGCTTAAGAACTCTAACACCAGGGTTAACCACCCAGCCTATATGAATTAATTTACATTATTGTGAGTGCCAGGGTATTTTTCATTGCTGGACGTACTCGTAGGTACGATTTATTATCGGTGGTGCAAGTCGCTTCTCACTTTAAGCTTCCAACGGTCTCACTGAAGATCCAAAGGAGTCCTATATGTCCAGCTGTCGACGATTGAGCTTGCATTGGATCACTTTACTATTTGTCATAGATGCTCTCTCTCTTTCTCTCTCTCTCAGCTAGTTAATAAAATTCAATTGTCACGATAGTTATTAAAACTGAGTGATCACATAGGTATTTTGAACCCACTTCCAAAAAGGCAAAGTCAGCGTGGTCACCATTAAGCAGCCTAAACGTATGCAATGATTTGTTTGTGTCTAAACAACTTTACTATTTCACTACTCCATAGACTATATCTCCAAGACTGGGTACATAGATACTTAAAAAAACATCGAATGATATAAACATATCCTACGTATAAAGGTATCGCGGTATGGTATAAAGAGTCATATTAAAGTTTAAGCTTGCTGTAGAAGTTGTACTTATTAGTCAAAATATCTTGGATAACACTTGTGTGATTTAGTTGATGTTGTATAAAATCACAAACATAACAAAATTAAAAAGAAAAAAGGAATAACGTAGTAGTAATATTTTGAATAGCAAATTAATTTCGAACATGGCTCATGAATGATGAAACAAAAATTGGAAGTACATTTTGTTAGGTACTTTATTTGATACCGTTTGTTCGCACCCTCTCTACAAACATACTTCAATGGCGGCTTACCATTAAGGTAAACTGGTCCAAGGAGAGGCTCGATCGCAATAAATAACGCCTCGCGTTACGAAACTTTGGGATGGTACCAACCATTAGCAGAGATTAGGTTTTTAAGAGCTGTACCTAATGTTGGTTTGGTCCTATTGATTACATCCAAAGATGTTAGATTTTTGAATAAATAACTTAAGGTTTGAATTCACATTAATATCAATGTTATCATGGAATACAAGAAGTTAATAATCAAACAACATCGTTCAACCAAACGTTTCGCAGGAATATAAAATTAGCTTAGTACCTACAGTTATCAATTTTATAAAAAAAAACCGGACAAGTGCGAGTCAGTCTCGCACACTGAGGGTTCCGTACAAATCCAGAAAATTTTACAAAATTGGGAAGTAAATTGTTAAAATCTCATAACCATAGAAAAAAACTTTTTTCACTTTTCTCGTCGTCTGTTTTAGCATGTTGTGCTAATGAAGCTGTTTTATATGATATACATGATACGATTTACTCACTTTAAATTTTGAACCCATATTTTATGAATCTAGGCCCTATTTTTTGTGATTTAAATAAAAATGTACAATTTTCAGATTTATTCCTATATGTGTACTCTGAGACAATGCTTCTCGCCAAATTTCATAGTTCTATGTCAACGGGAAGTACCCTGTAGATTTTGATTTTTGTGAGTGTCGAAATATGTTGTTTTTTACGATACAAACGGCTCTAACTTTTTTATACGATAACCGAGAAGTTTTTCTTTTACACAACTGCAAGAGACCATAAATATACGTAAACAGTTTAAATTTCAACTAAATATCTTTACGCGTTCCCGAGATAAAGAGTCTTGACATACATGCATACGGACAACAAAGTGATCCTATAAGGGTTCCGTTTTTTCCGTTTGAGGTACGCAACCCTGAAAATCGCGTAAAATCTGTGACAGTATATGGCCACATTTACATAAAACGTGTGCCTGTCCTCATAACATAAAATTGTTGTGTCAAATGTATAACAATATAATATTAATGTAAATAATAGTAGTTAAGCATAACCACACAGATGAAAAACAAAAGATCTTTATTTATCACTTTGAATCATTATAATGACTTATAATTTATATTTTGGCTATATGAAAAGAGAGAGATGAACATAGAAACATATTACATAGAAAAAAATATACACATATATATTTATTAATATATTATCCTCCTTTTCAGACAAGAGGTAAAATACCCCATATTTTGCACACGAATTCTATGTTCGAATAAACCTACCTACTGATAATAGTGGTGACTCATAGACTGTGACTACACCGAGGGAATCTGCGCGTCATGTCCATTGTTCCGATTTGCACTCGGATTTACCATTACAGGGTCGTGTGCTACCACCCTCGATCAATGACTCTAACCCATAGCTTTAACTATGACGTCATCGGGAAAAATAGTTTACTTACTCCGCGTTGGACCACCAACTCGCCTGATGGTAGGCAACATTATGGTCGAAGATGAAGCACGCAGACTTAGAAGATACCTATTCACTCTGATCTTGAAAAGTTTTATAATTATATCTCTTAGAAAACATCATAACATTGATTTAGCAGTACGTCATCTCTCGTCAATCTTTAGAAGTTCTAATAACTTCTAGTTGAGTGATAACCTGTCTAATACGGGTATCACAGGTGGCGCCACCAACGCTATAAGTTGGGAAATGCAAGCACTTCAGAAATTTGAAGCTTGCGTAGGAGGCGAGCTAGCTCAGTTGGTTAGAGCGTCGGGCTAGTGATCCGAAGGGGCAAGGTTCAAATCCTGCGTTCGCTTCAGATTTTTGAAATGCTTATCACAAAGATAACTCTTTGAGATTGTTCCATTCCCTGGCGGTACGAATCAGAAATGTTGAGTTAAATCGCTTCGTACGTATCGAAGGAAAATCAACAGTGTAGGGGTGGTAGTGAGTCTTTATACTTGTCCTGTGGTAAAAAAGGGGATGATAGGATCCATCCATCCATCCATCCATCAGCCAAAGGACGTCCACTGCTGGACATAGGCCTCCCCTATGGATCTCCAATAAGACCGGTTGATAGCGGCTTGAATCCAGCGTGATCCTGCGGTCTTAATGAGGTCATCTGTCCACCTTGTAGGTGGACGTCCTACGCTGCGCTTGCCGGTACGTGGTCTCCACTCGAGAACTTTTCTACTCCACCGGTCATCAGTCCTCCGCGCTATGTGCCCTGCCCATTGCCATTTCAACTTGCTAATCCGTTGGGCTATGTCGGTAACTTTGGTTCTTCTACGGATCTCATTCCTGATTCGATCCCTCAGAGAGACTCCGAGCATAGTCCTCTCCATAGCTCGTTGGGCTACTTGGAGCTTACTAATAAGGCCCATAGTGAGAGACCACGTTTCTGTGCCATAAGTCATCACTGGCAACACACACTGGTCGAAAACTTTTGACTTGAGGCACTGAGGTATGTCGGACGATGGTAGGATAAGGTCGTGTAACTCTGATCCGAAATGAATCCTATAGAAAATGGACAGACATACAGATATCTAGTAGATTGTTCAATAACAGAGTCATGTGCTACCACCCTCGACCAATGACTTATAACTACTTCATGGTATGAACTGTGACGTCATCACTAAAGACAATATTTTACACCTGATTTGTACTAGATTGTTCTATAACAGTGCCAAGTGCTACCACCCTCGACCAATGACTCATCATAACTCATGGTAAGAACTGTGACGTCATCACGAAACCGTCATAATTACTAATTAAATTATTTAGAACAGATTTATACTAGATTATTACATAAAAGTGGCGAGTGCTACCACCCTCGACCAATGACTCATAACTCGTGGAAAGGGCTGTGACGTCATCACGAAAGATAGTAATTTACACCTGATTTGTACTAGATTGTTCTACGATAGAGTCGTGTGCTACCACCCTCGACCAATGACTCATAACTCGTGGAAAGAACTGTGACGTCATCACGAAATATAGTCATTTACATATTATATAGGCCGAATCACACAAGTCGGCGGATAATGATTGTTCTTTGCACCATGTGCTTTCGACCGCTCCTAACTATACTCGATAAAATTTAACTTGATCTCTGCGACAGCTGTCAGAAAAATCACGCCTATGAAGTCCTGAATTTCTTAATAGTACAGACAGTACCTGTCAATGTCATACTTTATGGACATGCCGATTAGTGATGGGCGACGAATGATCGTGACCACAGAGTTTTAGATAGAGTTTTAATTAAAATATCGATAGTTCATACTGACGATATTTTAAATAAAACTTGATTTATCATTAATTTTATTGTATATTTTAATATCATAACATTTTTTACATCTGTAATTAAATCAAACCCAATTATATGTTAAATTAGCATTGAAAATAGTGAAAAACGTCGATAAATACTATCGTTACATTATTATGAGTATATAATTAATATCATAACATTATTTACATGTGTACATACTTGATCTTAAATAATAGTAAGTAAATGAAATCCAATTTCTCACCTTCAACTACTCATTCGATTTCATTACAACATTGTTTGAAAATCGATTTTTTCCACCACTATCCCAACTCTAAAATGTCAATCTTCTACTGTCGCAGAGATCAAGTTAAATTTTATAGAGTATAGATCATAGAATTAATAATGGCGTCACGAAAATATTACAGTTAATTCAAGAATGTTAATTTTTTTCCAGTTTGGAAGCTATCAATCCACAATTAGACACACAAATACACTGACAATGTCACTTAGTCACTTACACATCAAATGTAATAACATTCCTATTATTATTTCAGCTCAATGCTAAAATTTGCTATCATAGAACTATTTGAATGAAATATATAGAACGCCATGTTTTTTTTAAACGTTCGCGATTTAAACACATTATTGTTGCAACTCGGTGGAAATATCAGGATGATGAGTTATTTATTTATCTTGTAATTTTAGTGCGTGATCAGTCCCGTAGTATATAATAATTATAGAACGCTATGTTTGGATATTTTTATCTGTATCGATAATGTTATTTATTGATTAGGTATACTACAAATTCTAGATAAATCTACTATACGTCCGAATAATTGGCTTAACTTATCTACAATATTATTCTCGCATTATAATATTTTCATCTATTTAATGATGAATCATTCAGTTAGTTAGTTAAATTCAATTATTGGCTCGTGTTTTACATAAAAAAGTATTTTTTTGGCTTTTGGTTAATAGAAATGTTTTATTATAGCAAAATCCTTTTAAAAATCAAAAGTGTATTGTAGTTTTTACGAAAAACTAACGACAAAACTATTGTATTGATGAGAAGAGAAAGTCTATAAAAGCGTTCCCCTAAAATCACTAATAAAGAAAATTAGAGCACCTTAAGTAACTTTGCCACAGAATAAACGTTAGTAGAAGTGGGCAGTAGGTATTGGTACGATTCCCGCATTTTAAAACTAAAAAATAGCTATCTCCATAAGCAAACAAAAACCAAATTAAAATCATCCCATTAATCAAAATTTCTAGTCTTCAATTTAGAAAACAGGCAAAATGTCCTTAAATTATAAACAGAACAAAAAAATAGGTATCTAAATCCGTAACAATTCCAAGGAAAGCAGCATGAAAATCCTAGTTTAATCTTTCGTAGCCCCAATATCCTTATCTTTTCACACGACACTGTTTCAAGGGAGGTACTTTTGCACTCCGCGTTGCGCACCAATTTGCTTTGCACACAGCCCGTCTACAAACTGCTACATTAATCTATGTCGCCTTCACGTTTATATAAAACAACACCGCGTTATCAACCTCAGTACAATTGTCACTATCTAAAGCGAAAGTAATACTCGTAATTGTAATTACTTTGATATTGATAACATTGTTGTTGTTTGGTTTCGCGTCGGAATTTGATAATATAAGGTTGGTTTTTGAATATTTTTCGTTTTTATCAACAGCTCAAGGAAGTCTCTTTCACAAGGAATAGGCCTACTTTATAGATTTCTAGTGATTTTGCGGTCTTGATCAGGTCATTAATGTACTGTCACTGTAATGTAATGGTCATTTTAATTATATACCTACTTAATTACTTTTTTTTTAAATGAAGATGTGATGGTGAAATATTCTATAATGTGACTCTATGACAGCATAGATATTTAATAAAATATAATAGCTACTAATTGTCTTTTTTTGAGAATTATTACTGATCGCAGCGATAGAAAACATACAACGGATTATAGTAGAAACAAAACAAATAATTGCGTTAGAAGTTTAGACAATAAGGGATCGATAAATTAAAAAAAAATGTTTCGCTAAATTTTGTACTGTATTAAAATTATAAACTCAAAACATAATTTTCTATTTGCAGATATCTACTCAACATGCCGTGCAGCAGAGCATCTGTCAGTAAAAGCTTCAACTGCGAGCAAGCCGGTTGCATCAGCATACCCACTGATGGAAAATCTTGTGTTTGTATTTGTGAGAATGAAGAAGGAGAAATTGTAAGATGCGACGATTGCAAGTGCTTCAAAATTGATACCTGTCAATGCAAGTGCGACGATGCTAAGTGTACATGTATTGTAACGAAAGGAGCTGATTCCATTTGCGTGTCTCGCGACGGCAGAGGAAACATCAAGCTTTGTGAATGCCCTTGCGTTGAAGCAAAACAATCAGGATGCTGTATGAAAGAAGCAAGCGTCAAGTCTTACGGATGCTGCAAGAAAGAGTTACAAAATAAAGCATGTGCTAACTGCAAGTGTGCCGGGAAAAGGGACTCAAAAGATTCTCGTCAAGTTACTGTCTCAAAGAATTATAAATGTGATACGGCTGGATGTGTCTGCATTCCAACTGATGGAAGATCTTGCATTTGTGTATGTGAAGACGAGAATGGAGATATTGGTCGGTGCGATGACTGCAAGTGTTACAAATCTGGTTCTTGTCAATGCAAGTGCGATGATTCTAAGTGCACTTGTATCCTTACTAATGGAGCCGACTGCATTTGCGTGTGTCGTGACAAGAGAGGTAACATCAAGGTTTGCGACTGCTCTTGCTTTGAGGCTGAAGAAGCAAAATGTTGCAAGAAAAAACTGACTTATAAGCCTTCTCAGTGCTGCGGTATAGATTCAGAAGAACAAGCTCGTGGTGGAAGCTGCCAATGCAAAGAAAAGAGTAACTTCCAAGTTTCGCGTCGTTATGCAACGGTTTCCAAGAATTTAAAATGTGAAAAAGCGGGATGTGTCTGCATTCCAACCAAAGGAAGATCTTGCATTTGTGTTTGCGAAGATGAGAACGGAGATATCGTACGATGCTTTGACTGCAGGTGCTTCAAATCAGGTGACTGTCAATGCAAGTGCGATGATTCTAAATGCACTTGCATTGTCACTGATGGAGCCGATTGCATTTGTGTGTGTCGTGACAAGATAGGAAATATCAAGGTTTGCGAGTGCTCTTGCTTTGATGCTGAAGATACAAGATGTTGTAAGAAAGAACTGACGTATAAGCCTTCCCAATGCTGCACTAAAAATTCTGAAGAACAAACTCGTGGTGAAAGCAGCCAAATTAAAGCTAGCAAAGTCTCACGTCGTGCTGAGATGGTTTCCAGGAATTTAAAATGTGAAAAGGCGGGATGTGTCTGCATTCCAACCAAGGGAAGATCTTGCATCTGTGTTTGCGAAGATGAGAACGGAGATATCGTACGATGCTTTGACTGCAGGTGCTTCAAATCAGGCAACTGTCAATGCAAGTGCGATGATTCTAAATGCACTTGCATTGTCACCGATGGAGCCGATTGCATTTGTGTGTGTCGTGACAAGAGAGGAAATATCAAGGTTTGCGAGTGCTCTTGCCTTGATGCTAAAGATACAAGATGTTGTAAGAAAGAACTGACATATAAGCCTTCCCAATGCTGCACTAAAAATTCTGAAGAACAAACTCGTGGTGAAAGCAGCAAAATTACAGCTAGGAAAGTCTCACGTCATACTGAGATGGTTTCCAGGAATTTAAAATGTGAAAAGGCGGGATGTGTCTGCATCCCAACCAAGGGAAGATCTTGCATCTGTGTTTGCGAAGATGAGAACGGAGATATCGTGCGATGCTTTGACTGCAGATGCTTCAAATCAGGCGATTGTAAATGTAAATGTGATGACTTTAAATGCACTTGTATCGTCACTGAAGGTGCTGATTGCATCTGCGTGTGTCGTGATAAATATGGTAACATCAGAGTATGCGAATGTAGTTGCTTTGAAGAAAATGTTGCAACATGCTGCAAGAAAGAAGTAAGTGGAAAGCCTCGCGGATGCTACTGTAAAGGACAACAGCAAAAATCTTCCACTACTAACTGCAAGTGTGTTGGAAAGAGAGACTTCAAAGAGTCGCGTCGCGTCGCCACTGTCGCTAAAACTTTTAAATGTGACACCGCTGGTTGTGTTTGCATTCCAACTTATGGAAAATCTTGCATTTGCATTTGCGAGGATGAAAATGGTGATATCGTGCGCTGTGACGACTGTAAATGCTGCAAATCTGGCGATTGTCAATGTGAGTGCGATGATTCTAAGTGCACTTGTATCGCCACTGATGGTGCTGATTGCATCTGCGTGTGTCGTGACAAGATAGGAAATATCAAGGTATGCTCTTGCTCTTGCTATGAAGATGATGTAAAATGCTGCAAGAAAGAAATGAGCGTGAAACCTTATGGGTGCTGCAGCAAGGGAGTACAGAAAAAAGCTTGTGGTGATAACTGCAAGTGCGTTGAAAAAAGTGACTTTAAGTCACGCCGTGCTGTTTCTGTCTCCAAAAAGTATAGATGTGATAATGCTGAATGCATATGCATTCCAACTGATGGAAAATCTTGCATTTGCATTTGCGAGGATGAAAATGGTGATATTGTGCGATGTGATGACTGCAAATGTTTCAAGTCTGGTTCATGTCAATGCAAATGCGATGATTCTAAGTGCACTTGCATCCTTACTTATGGAGCTGATTGCATTTGCGTGTGTTGCGACAAGAGAGGTAATATCAAGGTTTGCGAATGCTCTTGCTCCGAAGAAAGTGGAAGATGCTGTAAGATAAATGTCAACGTAAAAGACGTCGACTGCAAAAACTGCAAGTGCTGTTCTCAAAAATCTTGCTGCGAGAAAACTGGCAAAAATTACGTATATGTACAAAACAGGAACTGTGGCCAAAACAGCACATGCGCCGATAATAAGAAAGAGTATAAACCAAAACGTTGCGTTCCGAAAAACGACGAGTCTTGCATGTGCTGCAGAAAAGAAAGCACTGGCAACACTAGCTCTAAGCTTGATGAATTCCAGTGCTGCGATATGATAGAAAAATCATGCGGCTGTTGCAGAGATAATAACATTCAAGAAGAAAGGAATAATTATGTTTCAGGAAAGATTCGTCACACCCGTGTTGACGACGATGGTTGCGCTTGTGGCACCAAAAATACTACTAAATCTTGCATCTGTTGTTGCTAAAATATAAACTAGTGATATAACATCAAAAATATAAATGAAAAATTATATTTGTAATATTTTTCGGTGTATAATCGTTGTATTTAATAATAATAAGTTTTACGGTTACTTACGAAGGTGGAGGTGATGTCATGGTGGCAGGTTTATGTTAGAGGATTTTAGTGCCTAAGTAAAGATAAATGTTTATTTTTACATCATTTTACACCGTATTATTGACAATGTTGATTGAAAATTTCTAATAAATAAATGTACACGCAGACACTATTTTATTTCTTTCCCAGTTTCCTGTATTGTCTTTCCAACAAAATAATCTATTATTGTTACGTTCTAGCTATTGTTTTGATAATAATATAAAGAAAAAAATTATTATTACTCTATGCTGTCATCAGAATCGTTGTGGTGGTCTAGTGGTAGTAACACCCGACCCACAATCGTGAGGTCGTGAGTTCAAATCCCGATCCCGTACCAATGAGTTTCCTTGGAACTTATGTACGGAATTTCACACCATTGGCTTTTCGGTGAAGGAAAACATCGTGAGGCAACCTGCATACGTCCGTAGAAGAAATTCGACGGCGTATATGAATCCACGAACCCGCAATAGGCCAGCGTGGTGGATATGGCCCAATCACCCTTCGTAGGTAGGCATACGTCCTGCAGTGGACTATTAAAAAAAAAGGCTGGTACGGGTACGGCATGCTGTCATAACCAGTCAGTTTTAACGTCTCCTGCTTGACTTGTCAAAATGACAGCCTACCTGGGTGGTATCATAGGAATAGCTCGTCAGTTTTTATCGCCAGACAATTTTAATTAGTTACTTGTGACTATAAGAAATTGTTTTCTTTTTGGACTCGTCTGACATTTGTAGTTAGAATTTGTTTATCTTGGGATCTTTAATTACATGGTAATTATCACAGAAAAGCAAACTAGTAATTATATTCATTAGGCAGTTACTGACGTTATAATTAAATAACTATGTTGGTACTTTTATGAGAGTTGAATATTTTTTGGAGCAATTATTTCTTAATTTAAAGCTAAGTTAGTTGTGGACATTTTATTAGGAACAAGTTTAAAAAATGTTTTTTTTAGAGCCAACGATATAGGTAACGTTGAGAAAGTCGTCATCACTGTGCTGGCCACAGGTCTCCTTTTGAAAGCAAATATTTTCGGATTTTGAATGGAAACTACAGATTTTTGAGACAAATTCGCTCCATAAGCTGGACAGACTACCTTATAAACACTGTTATAACTTGTAAATTACAAGACACTTCTAACTTCTTTCAGATCTTAGATAGCTATATTATAGCAGTTCCGCTCTATGACCAAATTAAATTAATAAAAAAAATAGTGTACGTCCACTTGATCTCTGATTGAATAAATTCTATCCATCAGACGTAGGATGTCCACTGCTGGACATAGGCCTGCTGTATAGATTTCCAATAAGGGCGGTTGGAAGCGGCCTGCATTCAGCGCATTTCTGCGATCTTAATTATATCGTCAGTCTACCTGGTCGGTGGACGTCCTACGCTGCTGTTACTGGTCTGTAGTCTCCATTCGAAAACTTTACGGCCCCATCGACCATCGGTTCTTTGGACTATGTGCCCTACCTACTGCCATTTCAACCTGCTGATTCTCTGGGATATGTCGGTTACTTTGGTTCATCTGCGTATCTCCTCATTCCTGATTCGTTCCCGCAGAGAGACTCCAAGCATAGCCCTCTCCATAGCTCGTTGGGCTATCTTAAGCTTATTCATAATGCCCACAGTGAACTGTGAATAAATTCAGAAGTGAGCAATTAAGTTTATAAACGAAAGTGCACACTAAAGAAGCAAACAAAAATAAACAATTTAACCGTGGTTCTGGTCCAAGTCTGGCGATAGTTTCATGCTGGTTTAACATACGGGTCACATCTTCGCATGTTCGGTGAAATTTCAAATTCTAAGATACCATCCATTGTTGGAAACAAACGTTTCACTTTTATTTACTCTATTTACTCTTTGAAGCTCGCGCTGAAGTGCAACGCAACACATTGCAAGTTGTATAGGTGTTAGGTGAAGGCAATGTGTCTTTTTGCCATCATAGGGGTGGTGAAATGTAACCACTATAGAATAAAAATTCACATTTTTACAGATCTTTTAGGATAAAAAGTTAATTTGAATAGAAGCTAGTTCTGGCGTCAGAAATTTAAAGATTAGGGACATTATAAGCCCGATTATGGAGGCGCCAGCGTAAATTAAATAGCAGCGTAAAAAGCGTTCTCTCTATCGAATGCCTAAAGTGAAAAAGAAACAGAACTATGCTATTTAGCTAATTTAGTTACGCTGGCGCCTCTGTAATCGGGCTTTATGTGTATTGATTGAGTGTGACTTACACTAAGAAAACCCGAAGCTATGTTATGTTTGTACAATAACATCTGCCTGAATGAGAATCGTACGCAGGACATTTATTTTTAAGGCAGACTTACAACCAATAAAGCTATAGAAGGGTCGACTTGTTTTTATCCTTCGTGTTTCCCTAAGTTATGTTACAGCTTGCTTTTCTTGAAGTAATAACCTCATCAAAACATTTTCATGTACCTAGGTAACCTGTAACCACGACGAGGCTTCAAGCCAAAAAAAAAAATACTACGTAAGCATCGTACTCTACTCGCCCTAACTCTACAAGACCTATAACCTAACAAGATCTACACTTTAGTCAAAGTAGGTAACAGTGGCTGTTGTTTTTTTAGTACTGTACTATAATAGCCATTTTTAATAGTCCACTGCAGGACGTAGCCCTAACCACAAAGGTGGCCCAATCGGTCATATCCACCACGCTGGCCCATTGCGGGTATACAGTAAGGAAAGGACGTATTTTTCTTCATGGAAAACCACTACTTTTACCACTGAATTGGCATGAAATTCCGTACTTTGGAAGCCGTGAAGACCTTACTATTGTAAGAAGGGTGTCACTACTACTAGACTACCACGGCTACTTTGTCTTCGATCTTGATGTGTGAAGTATCGTAGGTTTTGTTTTATGTGTAAACAGTTCAATTGTTTTCCTTGAAATAATACTCTAATATAATAGTGGCTCTCGTATTTAGTATTCAACTAGTTTTCATTAACTCACAGCAATCGCGAGAGAATAAAGCCCGCCAACGCCTCGTGTAACGATCCAGCAGCCATCAGCTAACAGTACGCCATGGGAACAGTCACGGCCGGTTACTGCGGGTTCAAGTTTAACTATTTCGGTTATCTTATGACTCAGATGACAACTGGGCCATGACTCGCGATTATGGAGGAAATAGTTGCAGATGCGACGTTTGTGGAGATACGAGCGTTGTGGGGACAAGAACGCGCTGTTCTGATTCCCAATTATTTCCTTAGATACATGTGTGATAATGGATGATAATACTTGGACACGTCGATTAAAACATAATTCAGTAGAAAAAGGTAACGAAAAGGTAACAAAAATTGGTCTCACTATCAACAAGTATTCATAGATGTAATTATTGGGAGAAAAGTTATAAATGTAAGCTTAAAATAAGTCTAAAGTAGGTAAACGTTTTCTCAGTTATTCACTGTACTTAAATATTAACGGAATTGCTTGTAATAGGTATTAATTGAGTTACACGCCTTATTATAAAACAAATACTTCAGTGATTGTAGGCACTGGGGTTTTTCAATCAAATTGGTCAAATTAGTTCCATTGGCTTGCGTTCCGTGCTTAAATCAAAAAGTTAATTGTAAGCGATATTGAAAAAATATTTCAGAAGTTATTATGAGCATAAGTTTGAATTCAAAGCTTATATTTAATTAGTTTTCATAAAATTGTTTTTTGAATTCGGATGTTTTAATCTTTTTTGCCACTGGCTTTTTGCCAAAGGGAAAACATCCTCAGGAAACCTGCATACTGCGCATACGTCCAAAATTAAGGCAAATCAGGCAAAGTGGTGGTTATGATCTAATTTCAATTCGAGGGTAAGCCAGTGTCCACGAAAAAGCTTGGTTTTCTAAACCAAGGTTGGTTTGGTTTAAAGAATAGCGTATATTTTCACGTCTAGTGCGTAGAAAATGACGCATCTTTATCTAAGCGTTATCTCTCCGAACACTCGAATCAAGTTGTCGTGTTCATTGTTGATTGTAATTAAACTTATTCGCGTAGTTTGTTATTTTCTCACTGCGTTAGGTTTTAAAGTTGTCTGTTGATACTTTGTGTTGGTACTTTATGTGATAAATATCAATTCGTATACAGTCTTTAATATACATAGGTGTATTTGCAGGCTTGTGAACTAAGGTAATGATGGAAATCATGTTAATAGGCATAATAAAGAAAATAGCTAACTAGCCTTATTATGATAAGAGGTCACTCTCCATCGGCCACATGACGTCCACTGCGGGACATAGGCCTCCTCTATGGATCTCCAATAAGACCAGTCGCTAGAGTTTACTATCGCAACTAAATTAGTTTTAGCAGAGCTATGCCTACGCTTCAGAGGAAAATTTTGTTCACGCACTTGAAACGTTTTGCAAAAAAGTTTTTATTTTACCTCGAATAACAATTCTATTCGAATCTACAATAAAGCTACTGCCTGCACCGTTTGCCCGGAATCAACACAACACCAGGTGGGTTGTCTAGCGTAGACCCACCTTTAAAATCCCTACAATTTGCATGCACGTGACAGTTAGCCCATTGAATGCGCCGGGAAATGTCGGAGGAATCTGGATCGGAGAATTGTTTTCAACTAGCTTCTACATAAAGATGTGTGCCCAAGAATCAAGCTATCTAATTCCACTCATTTATTACAGACCATTATAGCATTGTCACTTGATATACATATGCGTATATATCTAGGCAACTACCGACCAATAAGTCTTATGTCGCACGTGTACAAGGCTTTCATTAAAGTCATCGAGAATCGCATATCCGGTCAGCTCGACACACATCAACCTGCTGAGCAAGCAGGCTTTAGACGGAGTCTTTCAACAACCGATCACCTGCAGTCTGTAATTCAACTGATCGAAAAACATCAAGAATACCGAATTCCACTCTACCTAGCGTTCATAGACTTCAGTAAACCTTTTGATAGTTTGAACCACAGTTCCATATTTCAAGCCTTACACGAACAAAAAATACATCATACTTACATCAACTTACTACAACATATTTACCAAAATGGCACAGCAGTCATAAAACTTCACACCACCGGACCATTCTTACATGTAAAAAGAGGCGTCAAACAAGGAGATCCGTTGTCACCCAAACTCTTTACAGCCACCTTAGAAAAAGCCTTCAGTACACTAGCAGACAAATGGGAAAACAAGGGCATCGTCGTCGGTGAACGGAGGCTTACCAATCTCCGTATTGCCGATGATATCGTCCTTTTTGCTTCCACCGCCCTAGATTTGATCTCAATGATAAAAGATCTAAATCATGCGTGCTTCGAAGTTGGACTTAGCATGAATATGTCGAAGACCAAGCTCATGACGAATAGCACAGAAAGCAAGATCGATGTAGAGGGGATCGAGATTGAGTATGTCCAAAGCTACCTTTATCTCGGCCAAATAGTCTCTTTCTAAGCGCGTCAGGAAATGGAAGTTGCTCGGCGCACCGATAGCACTTGGAAGAGTTATTGGTCGAAAGACTTCATGAAAGGTAACCTACCACTATCACTAAAGAAAAAGCTTATGGACATATGCATTCTCCCCATACTCACCTACGGCGCAGTCTTAGTCTCTCACTAAACATGAAAAGTCCAAGCTCGGGGTATGCCAAAGAGCTATGGAGCGCAGCATTCTTGGAGTGAAGTTGGTTGACCGTATCAGAAACTCAGAACTGCGCTCCAAAACCAAGATGGCTGGAAGTCTGAAATGGAATTGAGCCGGACACATCTGCCGCATGCACGAAGATCTGTGGGCCAAAACCTGTACAATGTGGACACCCACCATCAAGAGACCCCTCGGTAGGCCCAAAAAAGATAGCGAGACGAGCTTGATTCCCACTGCAGCGGATGGAACACCAAAGCTCTCGACCGAGAAAAATGGAAAGAGGGAAGGGAGGCCTTTTCCCTGCAGTGGGACGATAACGGCTAAAAATAAATAAACATACGAGTACATATGCGTGCAATATTTCAGCTCAATCGGAAACCGGGAAGCCGAACTTACATACATCCATTGGAAGTGAAATAAAAGCTTGTAAAAAGGGGTTTCTTATTCTTAATGGTGAATTTGTCATCTATCCCTGCAACGACGCTCAATCATTTATTGCAATTGCAACACAATATGTAATATTTACATTCGGTTTTTAAATACAATAATATACAATACTACTTTATATGCTAAAACTACCTACACTACTACTATTCTTAACTAACATGTTCTGGACCTTATGTGTGTTAATTAGTTATTTTAACACCATTTTCTTATTGACTGGACTGGACTAGACTTGAGTTCAAGATATCAGGGTCCAGGAATCACATTTTTAGCTAATGCGATCTGCGAAGTATATGAGACCTTGTCAAAACGATGTTTAAAATAAATTTAAGAAATTTAAACATTATATACGACTTAGAGGATAAGGTGGCTTGGAAACACATGACTTGTTATATGATAATATTAATTCGTAGTTTTTAATTATTGTCATGAATTGTAAATGTACTTTTAATGTTCGTAAGAGTAGATCCTTCTTTGTCTCTATTTGATGAATAAACGATTGAATCGAATTGAATCTACTTATCCTAAAGTATAACGTGGGTATCTTCAAACCCCGAGTGAATAGGTATCTTCTAGGTAAGCGTGCTACACCCTAGACCGCATATCTGCTCAACATCAGGCAGTATGTAGTCAAACGCTAACCTATACGGAATAAAAAAAATCCTATTAATCATCATTGTACAATAAGTCCCGTGGCATCAGAATAATCCTAGAATCGCCACAAAAGCCTCGAAATGCGACTTGGAGAGACAGTTACATAAATTCAATTAACAATTAACTGAATGTAATTCAAATGGACGGCGATGAAATAGCGTTTAGTGTAGGTAAAATAACTGAACAGAATTTAAAGCCAGCTGCCCAGATATAGTTCCCATTGAATTGGCCAAGGAAACGTTTGGTGGAATGTAGAGCAGTCTCATTGTCTTCAGACACAGAAGAAATAGTACGTACTAGCATTGGATAAGTTCTAGAATAGCCGCAATATATTATGGTTATTGCCACAAAACTTTATCTATATTAACGAGGACCCCTAGATGCCCAAAGTTTGCTTTGGTTTTTTGTAAATGCAATTCAAAACTTCTTTGGACTGATTCATGAAATAAGTATGTTTTGGACAATGATGAGTAATTCACAGTGATGGTATATGTACATGTACTATGTTTGATATAAAAGAAACTCTCAATAATTACGTCATGATTACAATAAATGTAACATTACATTTCCTAGCTCCAAGCTATAAACCTAGGACTTGCAAGAGTCTACAGATGGTCGCACGCTCGCTCCAGTGCCCCCATCACGAACTTCACACACTCCAGATCGCAGCTTCACAATTTGTATTTGTCATTAATTTTCCAACAAAACGAGTTGTCCCGCTATATTGTTGCATTAACGGGCGCCGAGCAAACACACGTGCTCTCGCATTGACTCTATGTACACTCTGATCAAAGACCTGTAACAGGTCTTTGGCTCTGATATTTGTTTTTGGATGGAATCCTTACTAATAATATAAATTCGAAAGTTTGTTTGTTTGTTATTCTTTAACGCAACAACAGAACAACGGATCGCCTAGATTGGCATTGATTTAAGTATATTGTTATTAGGTCCGAAAGGCTACTTTTAAACTCGAAAAATTAAAGATTCCTATGAGATACCACTAACATTAAAATATCGAACGGGCGAAGCTGCGGCGCGGGTTTGTTTTTTGAGAAATTTTATATTAATCGCTAAATGTTTAAAAAAACCGACTTTGTTTAATACCTCTGCGTAATACATTATATAAGTAAATACATCCTATACCTATAGGTAAATTGAACTAGGTTTCCACACCAAGTTTATCTAAAAGAGTTAATATGGTAATAAACATTTCAAAAAATTGTCGTTAACGCAGGACTTGAACCCGCATCTTCGGATCACAGCAAATTTGGCGTGGTCGCCAGGAGGAGAACTAGCTAAGTTGGGAAAGCGTTGGACCGGAGAACCAAAGATGCAGGTTCGAGTCCAGCGATCGCGACAAATTTTTGCAATGTTTAAAAAAAATAACTCAGAAAAGATATACATTAGAATATAACTACCATATATAAGTTAGTAATTGCTCATAGCACAGTTACTTACCTAAGTGCTATCTAGTCTGCGAGCATGCATTGTAAGCTGTTAATTGCGGGTTGCACGTTTCAATGCTTCCTCCAGATTTATAGCCGAAGCACAATGTTGCGGCGACGAAAGACATTGTATTTGTGGGGCACAACTTATAATTAGAGAAGTAACTAGGTATGTATCTTAGCATCTTGCTGCTTGGGAGAGGAATCCTATAGTTTTACGTATGCAGATCTGCAATTCTAGACTGTACTGTATATTATGCTTTCACATTAAGTTGATTTTGATTGTATGTGTTTATAATTAATGAATGTAATAATGTTGCTATTAATGTAAAGCCCTATAAATGTTGTTTTTTTGTTATCGTCTACCCGTGACCACGATCGTAACGTCGGGAAATGAAGTATTTATTTATCTCGTAATTTTAGTGCGCGATTAGTCTCGTAGTATACAATAATAACGCCTTATTAAATAAATAAGTATACAGGCTGTTCCTTTGCACAATAGAGGGACTTTCATCATAATGAACAACTCTTCGATCGCACTGGGTCAATGTCGAAATTCCGAATAAAGCAGTTATTCCAGAAATTTTGCTGTAATCAATGAAACTTTTTTACAAAACAGGTATTTTTTTCATTTCAACATACAAGTATGATTGTGTTTTTTTAAACTTTCGCGATTTGATCACTTTATCCTTATGTAGTGGTAACAATTTCAATTTGAGTGGTACGGCGAGTCTAGTCTGCCCGTGACCACGACCGATGCAACTTGGTGGAAACGTCGGGAAAAAGAGGTATTTAATTACATATATCATGTTTTATTGCGCGATAAGTCCCGTAGTTTAGGGATAATACGAATATGTTAACTTCTAAAACTAATATTACACTTTCTACTCTTTATAAAAGCCAATATTCTTGTAATAAACTAAGCAGGCTCTACCTCTAAGCGACAGAATCTAGAGCTAGACTCTACCCTTGATTATAAAATACCTAGTTCGATTTTTCCATTGATCAGAAAAATATTTATTTTATGCCTTTTCAAATGACAATGATTAAAAACAGCTACCTACTTTTTACTACGTAGGTAAATGTTTTTTCAAATGATAATGATTTATGATAAAACTTTTGTTTAGTTAACAATATACCTACCCACTGCTTGGATGACATATGAAAATAAATAATGATATCCCGTTATACATATAAACCCATAGCTCATAGACCACACAGGTTAACTTAGCCGATCGTATACCATCGGTTTGCGGTCCTACTTACGGTAAGTGACATATTGTAAGTTAAACAAATCGGCGACATGAGACGGGAGAGATGCTATCTACGAGGCTGTACCGTTTGACACATCGTTTATAGGTGACATTAGTGATACCAGGTTAGCTAGTTTGCAGCTAGATGTGGCAATTTTTGTGCCCCCATTAGGTATAATTATGAAAATTTTGTAGTTAAGAACTAGCTATGTTTCCTAGCACCTTTCCAACTATGTTTTTATTTATGATTCGTGGCATGGAACGAACAAAATATATTTATAGTGTCGATACAAATATCAGCATAGACAACAAGAGATATCTGTTCGGGGTATCTCTAGATATCTACTTTAACCGGAACTTTGTGTGCCTTGGCTACTTTTAGTTACTTTTCTAGTTATAAACCTAGATATCTAGTAACATTTTAGGGGCAAGTTTAGCAACATAAGTCAGGGTACAGTTGGCAACACTGACGACTATAGAGCTCGTCCAGTTTGTCAAACCAGTGTTGGTGGGCTGTAGACGTGTGAAGACAAATGTGTACTTTGTTGACTGGAGTTCTTTCCGAGATGAGTGTGACGCTTGTGCCCCACATGCTCCGCGCAAATTATTTTCAATACCAATTCAGAACCCAACTAGACGCAATAATTTTTTTTGTCTCGGATAAGTCCGCGCTTAACCACCAACTCGCCTGATGGTAAGCGACGTTGAGTCTGTTCTATTCTCTGTCTTCTCATTCTCTATGTTCTTACTTTCTATATTGATGCGTATCAAAGGAAAATCGACAGTAAATAAATAAATAAAATAACAATGGTCAGGGTGATAGTTGACCCAAAGGCTCCTAAACTAGTTAAAAACTGTATTTTAGCGGCGTCTGTCTACTTGTCCTGTAAAAAGGAGATGGTAGGGTAAGGTGGTGTAGCTCTAAAATTATCAATTAAGGAATTAACTAGGTAAAATAGCAGTGAGCTGTGTACTTTCTATCTAGAAATGATGATTGATGATGTCACAAAGCCAATTGGTAAGCTGAATTTGCGCTGGACGAAAATCGCTAACAATTATTAAGTTACTATTGGGTTAATCTAAAAAATAATCTTATGTAGTACTATATTCTATATGGGAGGCCCATGTCCAGCAGTGGATTTTTTCCTGTTGAGATGATGTCAATAATTGATGATAAAGTGATTAAAGTATTTTTTTTATTTTCACGGAAGAATCGATGACCACCTTCAGATGACCGAATGCATATTTGTGATCTCACGTAATAAAATAAACCTCTTTGTTTATATTTATCGAACTATAAATCGGGCCGCTAAATTTGGAATAATTATGCCAGAATCATTAATATTCGGAATCAACGGAAATCGTTGTTTAAATGTTTACCTTATTCGATGGATGATTAGAAAAATCTTGTCGGTTTGTTTTTGCGTGAATTCAAATATCCGGTCCGTGCACAATTTAATTAATAAAATTATTCGAGTAAAATAGACCTAAATGACAAGGTAATAGGCATGATGACAAAAAAAAACTTGTCCATCTGATAGGCTTTCAAAAAATATTAGATACCTACGTATTTTTTCTTTTGTCAATTAAACAAAAATTGATGGAGATAAAGTTCTGTGTGACGTCACATGTGCCATAATTACGAATGTATAGACTTTTGCAAGAGAGGGCGTGACGTGACGTGACCCCTATTCTCAAACTTTGAGAAGGTTTATTTTTGTCATTTATTGTTTGATTGACTAAGGAAAAAATACGTGTCCAATATTTTTTAATAATCTAACTAACGGATTAATTCTAATAATGATTTTTTAACCATTCATCATGTCTATTTAGGGGTTTATACGATATAAATAATCTTAAACATAGATTATATCGTATAATCCTTATTCCTATACAGCGAGACACTGCGTGAGTAAGGCCGTTTTTTTACCCACGACGGAACAGAGATGGAATATGCGTTTGGGGTGAGATGATTTTTGTTTGAGCTATGTTACAATTTTGTCTCTAAAATTGTCATTGTTAAAGTAGTCATACCTACTTCAAATCAATTATATATCACCAGATGTCGTCAGATCAAAGTAACAGCTATCATAGGTGTTTTCGAAGAACATAAGAGCACAAATATTTCAAGCCTTTTATGAGCTTTTGCAATTTATATAAAAACGTGATAAACTTGAGGCAGCAATTACTTTTATCTGACATTTTGCACGCGACTCTTAAGGGCACATATCCACACGGATTTAAAGGTCAACCTCGTCAAGAATGCGTGATGCCCTTAATTCACGCGTGTTGTTTTATTTTGACATTATAAAGATTTTTCATCTGTCTTTACGAACAAGTAAAATATCTTGTTTATAAAGTTCTTTTTTAATTACTACATTCTTAGAGAATTCGCGCGAAGTGCAATTTGTGATTTTTCTGCGGGTTGTCTGGAACAAATCGCTCTAAGTGATAAGGTTACCCTTGTAATACTCCTAAGATGTGTTTGATTTTAGATTATTTGATTTATTTTATGTTTGCATGATACTCTTCTCTATTAGTGTGTAAGTTAATCGATCGTAAATCATATCATATTATGAACAGCATTTACTACGGGATCAAACTGTAATTCGAGAATAATACATCAGTATGCTGAGTGTGAGTTTTGTCGTAAACATGACGCGCTCTTCGGCGAGCGCGTAAGCATGTAATTTGTATGAACTTGTTGTGTTTCAAAAACGCGCCGCTGGTGGCGCTGTACATTTCTTCATACAAATTACATGCTTACGCGCTCGCCGAAGAGCGCGTCATGTTTACGACAAAACTTACACTCAGCATACAGCTGTTTCATACATTTTGTCGTAGCGATTACATCGTAGTTTGACTTGGTGTTTGTCAGCGATCACCACAGTTAAGCAGCGTTCGGCACGGTAAGCCTTCAAATTGGTGACCGTGGGTGGCATTTATAAAGCGCTGCCGTGGCTCGGATGACATGTTAAATTGTAGGCCCCGGTTGTATTAACCGTTTAGCCATATTAGAGGCTTAAAAACTCTGACACCAGGGCTAGCCACCTACACGAACTTACTTATTGTAAATACTTATTGATCGTTACGATCTACTTTTCCTATAGGATCCAAATATTTTACTATGTCAAATTGTGAAGGAAAAAACCTGCCGTTTCGAGCAAAATTATTTATTGAATTTCGATAAAGAATACGAAGCGGATTTACAAGATTTTAAGTTTAGTTCCATAGTCAAACTGACTTATCTCCATCAAACCTTGAAGTTGTCGAAAAAAAAAATACACTATATTCTAAAAACTATAAGGTAGAGGAATCATGAACTCGAAACACAATTCAAAAAACTTCGCTCGACAGAAATTAAATGCGACGATAACGCTTTTTAGAACAAATTCGTGATTACTAAGAAAGTTTATTGCATTTTTGGGCACTTTTCGACATGTTTACATTTTTTTTTGAATCTGTTATTTATTCACATGAATAGAACTATGGCTTTCATCCATACAATTTAAAAAAAGTGGTGATATCAATTTTATATTGATTTTTTAATGTAAAAATCGGGCAAAACAGGGGTGTAATTGGTCTTCACCCGCTCATATGAAAAATTACGCTGATAATATGGCGCCTTAATTGTATAGACCAAGTCATACAAGTTGGCGGATGTGAAGTTAGCTAAAACTTGAGGGAGTAGCTTTTTGTGAGCTTTAGTCAGGAATTCAGGATTGAATATATACATAGCAAACTTTACATCCGTCGCGCCTGTATGATTCGTTCTATAACCGGTTGATAAAAGAAATAATAATGTCCAGGCACACAAATTCTTATTCTTACTTATTAATTTGGGTGTCATCAAACTTTTAATGAGGTCCCAAAAGCGGTTACATTTTTCTGGTTGATTAACAGGTTAAGTTTTTATTGCGTATAATCTTCACCTTTTTTGGTAATTAAAAATGGGAACAAATTGGTCGTTTAATACGAACTCTGCGGAGATAAAGGATTTTGTGAAGCTGTGGTGGCCTAGTGGAAGTAAAATGCCTAAAAAACGTTAAGTCATGGGTTCAAATCCCGATCCCGTATCAATGAGTTCTTTAGAACTTACGTGTGGATTTTTACGCCAATAATGTGGCTTGGAAATCATCGTGAAACATCCTGTAATATCCTGCATACATTCGTCCGAAAAAAAGCTTACGGCGTATATGAATCCACCAACTCGCATTAAGCCAGGGTGGTAGTTATGGCCTTATTGCTCTTTATGGGTTAGACCTACGGTCAATAGTGGCCTATTAAAAATATCGGTACAGTACAGTATAAAACTTTACGCACACAAAACAAATTTATAAATCCACGACAAGTTTTAAAGAATCTTGGAAAAGCCAACGCAAAACCACAGAAAGAATAAAAATAATAAATGTAGGTAAGTAGTGTCTTTAAAAATAAGTGATTACCAGCTAAAGGAAAAAGCAGCTGCTAAATACAGAACAAAAATCAAGTGTTTTGTTCTTTGGGAATTTGAAAACTTGTGTGAGTCATATGCCGATTTAAAAACACGGCAAAATAGCTGATACTAACCAAAACAGAATACCTACTTAGAAAAATTGTAATACTACACAAATATAATAATAATTTATACAAAAAAAAACTATTCAAATTTCATACAAGCTCTTCTGAATCAAATTGCTTTATCGTAAGTGATTTGAAGTATGCATATTGGCAAACGCCATAATTTTCATGAATTTTCCGGAACAGCTCAACCAAAGTAAATTAAAATTGTATGGAAACATGTCGCGATTCAAATTCAAATTCAAATTTATTTATTTATTTACAATAAATATAGCTTGACAGACTTATTGTTATATTATTTTATAGCGATGTTCTTGTAGGTACTTTATTATTTTATCTTATTATTTATTATAGTATCTTAAAAAGGAAATCAGAAATCCGCCCAAACACAAGGGAAATATGAAGTAATATCGACAAAATATATTGATGATTTTTCAAAAACCGCTCAGCCGATTATGGGTGGTCCCAAAATGATCTACCAATAATTAATTGGCGGAGTAATTGCTTAACATAGGTCAATAAAAACGTGTACTCGAAATGAGATTCTCCTTTTTGGAGTCGGTTAAAAGGAAAAGATTCTCAAAAACGCCTCCCATACAAATTAAAGGTGCAAAGCCTCATTGACATTCGCAGTGCAAGGCCGGTAGAACTAAGTACGTGTAGGAAGGTGTCCTACCTACACGAAAGACAATATTTACGCGCGGGTGTCATTGAAACCATCAGCGGGTTTTCGTTATCCAATAAGTACTTTTGGGCAGCAATAAAAACTGAGAGGTCAGCATTTTGAACAGGGTCTCAGATGTCGCTTATACTTTTGGCCAGCAACTATCACCAATTTGAAGTTAGTGCATAAAGTAGTTTCACGGTGGGAACTAAAGCAAAGAAGATAATTATAATAATATTACACTAAAGTGGGCACGTGGGAAACTAACAGCAGCCATTTTCGACCGACAAAAAAACGGAGGTGGTATTCAAATCTTTAATTTTTGCATTGTAATGTATAACCACTCATAGCTCTCATTTCAAAAAATTTTTTTTTATTGCAAAGGGTATACTTTGAAGATGGTCCCATTTAAATTTTATCAAAATCGGCAGAGTCACTTTTGATAAATCAACAATGATGTGAAAATTGCTACATCGATACGTGCTATTTATTTGCAAATTCTGTACACGGTCGAAGTCAGTCGTGCTATTTTTTGTGAAAAATAATTACATGTAATTTTTAATTTAATATTTAAACATGGGTAAGTACACTTATGTACGTTTGTGAAGGTTAAAATTATCGACAACGTTATAATCTACCTATGGTTATCTGATCTTCATTCGGGAACGTTTTACTAACAAGTTGTATTTCAATTTACTCGCCTGAAACTTATTTACAAAACATAACTGACAAAAAGCTGTCGAACAAAATGGTTCATTTGCTGCTCAAGTTCATGTCTAGTGTAAACCAGCTAACCATTCAAACAGTACCCATATTTACATACGTCGAAGGTCCCTCACATAAAAGGTAGTGCACATATTGTTACAGGTATGACGTAAAAATGAGTTATGACTCTATCGATGAATGAATCGATGATTTATGTGTCAATTTCAAATGTTCAAGACTAGTGGTTAAGATTTAATTATTCGTTGGATTATAAGAACATGAATCAAAGGCTTTTCTTTTTACATCGGATTTATCTTCTTCTTCGTCGTGTCGATGGTTGTAAGTTTATAGATCTAGATGGTGATGATCTACATATCTAGATAAACTTTGCCTAGTAGTTAGCGACTGCTAGCCCAGGAGCGGCGGCTTCCATTAGGTCGCTCAGTGTGCAGGTGTTTGGGCACTGAGGACAGGACAATAGATGTTGCATTGTCTGCACAGCTCCACCATCGCACTCTACTGAGATCACGTCAGAGCCCCATACCCATTTGGCCATATTAACCTTGCAGCGGTCTACTTGGGTCCGGAGTCGATTCAACGACTTCCACGTTGGCCACGGTAAGTAATTCCCTGCGGGGAGTTCTTCCGCTGGCTTTAAGAAATCTTGTGGTGGGGGATAGGTTTCTTGCCACAGTTTGCGACGGGGCTCGCTAGGGTGACCGATTAAGGGATCTGTGCAATTTGGGAAATTCCTGCGGCTTTTGGGCGGATCTATGTTACAATATTATTATGAATTTTAATGAATCTATCTTCGGAGTTTAGCACATCCAAAGCATAGATGCGGTCTGTCAGTAAAGTCAACATTCACTTTTAATTCTTTACCATCCATCCATCAGCTAGTTACAGGCCTTAAACTGCTGGACATAGTCCTGCCTTATAGATCTCCAATAGCACAGGTTAGAATCCGTTGGAGTTCTTTACATTTAGTTCAGAAAAAATAACTGTTGCCGCGTTGTAAGTTTCCGCACAAAATTGTTCATTGTCATTTAGAAAAGTAGATCAGCAGGAATGTACTCAACGTTATTAACAAGTTTTGCTTACTATGGATCAACGATAAAACCTCAAAGAAATCAACTACTCCATAAAAGTTTTGTTGTCTTCATCAAAAGCCATTCTTCAAGTCTTCGTCATTGTTTTACGCAAAATGTGAAATTTATTGTATTATTGTGATTTTCCTGCGATTGCTACAACAAAGGGGGAATTAAGTACATAATATGACATGCTAGCGTGTAAATTCCAACCGACACATCAATACCTATGTTTCGCAGTGTCACCGAAGAATGTCGAGGCCGCGGCGCAGCGGCGGACATCGATCATCGCGACGGCCATTTGTGGCGGTGACGCGGCGGAAGCACATGTCACTGCAGTTGCATTTGTTGCAGATTCGCTTGTATTAGATCGTCTGTATTATTTACGAGGTAGTAAAATATATGTATTCATGGGTTTCCGTTTACAGGGAAGGAAGGCTGATATTTAATTTTGAGTTTTGATTTTGGTAAAAGTTGTTTGGGTTCCGATATTTTTATAGAGCAGGTAGTGTCAAAGCTGTTAAATGAAAATAGTTGATTTTCATTTGTGGAACTCTCGTACATATCCATAGCTACTTTCCCTACGACATTTCTTATAAGTTGTTATGTGCCCTGTGCTTTTTGTAATTTTGAATTAAGTTAATTTTATTTCACGTGAAAAAGTTTTACGTATAGAGTTTCTGTATGAACCAAATCAACTCTATGGTTCGTAGCTGAATCAAAATTACCGACCTACCCTAGTAGAAGTATAAAGCATGAAGAGCCTATCTTTATCTCTTAACTAACATTATAAATCCGAAAGTATGGCTGTTGTCGAAGCTTAAAAAGCTTAATTCGATAAATAGCCTCACTAGCTTTTCACGCAAGCTAGTGAGGCTATTTATCGAATGGGAAACCATATAGTTACCATGTACCATGTAGGTATTAAGCGCAGGGAGGATAGACAATGTACATCTGAATGTATGACTAGATAGGGTATCGGTTTTCCCAAAGTCCCAGTCCTTAACAGATTGGGTATTTGTTTAGGACTGGTTGAGTTCACCTATGTCCAACAGAAATCATCCTATAACTGAAATCATGATGATGATGAAACGTTTAACAACTCATAATCCCTCTTGTCGGTGGCATTATCCTTTACGACGCCATAAATTAGCTACCAGCATTTCAGCGTCTCACCCACATTGCCATACGGTCCACCTCCACGGGAAGCGTCCTACACTACGCATTCCTCACACGTTGACGCGAGTTTTGAGGCTGTAAACAGTGGCTTGGACCCTGGCCAGGGAAATCTCATGTCGATGACGTCTGTATCACATGGTGCGCTTTCTTGCGGAAAGGAATGCAGGAAATTCAAGTAGGTTTATGGTTGAGTCTAACGCTCATGTAGAGAGTTATGTTACAGAATCTTGAAACACTTTTAAGGATTTGCTACCTGTTTTTTGATGTGCTTTTCTACCACAACTGTTGAGATAAATGTAGCTTTATGAGTAATTATAGAGCTTTGATAATAATGTCGTATTATAGAGCCTTTGATGTTCCATTCCACTGCAGTGGGAATTAAGATTGTCTTGACATCTTTTTTGGGTCGGTCGAGGGGTCTCTTAATGTTAGGTGCCCACATTGTACATGTTTGGGCCACAGGTTTTCATGCATGCAGCAGATGGAATAACAAAGCTCTCTAGCTCTCTAGAGCTCTCTCTCTCTCGACCAAGAAAAATGGAAAGAGGGAAAAAAGGCTTTTGTCCTGCAGTGAGATGATAACGGCTATAATAATAATAAAATAGTTTTAATAATCCTTATGTTATCTAAATAGGTATAAGCCTTACGTAGGTACCTGTTTTTCGATTCTACCCATCTCGTTTTTTGTTGAACGTACCTGAAAAAAAATGAAACTGTTAGAAAATAATATGTAACAAAACAAAGTCCCAGTTCAGTTTATTTGCCAGGGCTAAACTTAAAGCCGTCACCTGCCTACACGTTGCCTACGCGCACGTGATTACTATACCAAACTTGTCAATGGCAGACAGTTTTATTCATCCTCTTTCTTACGTGTTTGTATCGTAAACGCATCAGCGAAGGTGAGATTTGAACAGTTTAGAGGTCTTTCAATGTGCGGGGTTTTTATAAATCTAATCGAGCGTTTATATTTACCCTGTTTTCACTCTATGGCGTCGTCAAAAATGTTGCTCTTAACCTTTTTGTCCTGAAGAACTATTTGACAAAATTTCTGTCATTCCTTTGACCACCAAGGATATTGATTTGAAAATAAAGACGTATAAAATAGTACAAAAGAAAAATGTTGTATTTAGTTTTTGCCTAGTAAGTAAATAAAAATCGATGGGGATACCTACCTACGTCACTTTACTATACTATTGTATTCAAAGTCATTATCATCTTTTAACTAAGGAAGATTGGTGTTGTGATCTCGAAATGTTACAAATAGTGCAAAAAACTCGTTAAAATAAAAAAAATAACGACAAAAAAAGCAGTATCGACTGCCGTAACTAAAATTATTTGACAAGACACAGAAAAAACATTTCTACTTATAAAGTCCATCAATATTTGTGTTCAGCTCCTGTTGTTTCTGTTGTATTATTGTGGAAATAACGAGAATACACAGGTGTAAGACTAACAAACAATTCAAGACACAAGTTCAAAACCGCCATAACCCGTGCAATGTAAACATTGTCTTTAATATAATTTTAATGCGTAAATTAAACCAAGGCGCGATACATTCGTTGGAAGTTTAGTGCTGTTTTGTTCTAAATTGTTGAATGGGCAATATAAGTTTATTTTCGTCTTTATTGTCATGTTTTTCTTTAGACAGTTTATTTGTAATTTATCGTATGAATTACTATCCAGCGAGCGGAACTTTTCTGGAAATATTAACTAGTTATTTTTTTTACACTTTGCTTTGTTCTACGTCCTTGTCCGGTATTTTGTTGTATTTGCGGTGTTTCGTGGAATGCACTAATTAGGTAGGTCCTAGTGTATCCTAGTAAAGCTTTGAATCTCATCATCATCATTCTCAGTTATAAGATGAGACATAGGCCTGCGTTTCTAATTAGACAAGTCTGAGAAGCGGATTGCATCCAGTGTGATACAAAAAGAAAAACATAAATTACTCATCAAAAGACAATAATTAATGGCTGTAACTGAATCTGATCGATAATATTAACTTCATTACAATAAATTTACAGCTACTACTACCTACATAATTATTTTTCACAAAAAATTGTAACACCGACTTCCACAGTGTGAATTCGAATAATTTGCCCGAATCGATGTGATATTCATGTAATTTTTTTTTGATTTATCAAAAACGGCTTAGCCGATTTTAATAAAAATATATCTGTTTCAGCTCACAATTGGCGAAAATATTGATGAACATACACAAAAAAATACATACAGACGAACATAGTACCTCCTATTTTTTGGAAGTCTGTAATGTACCTACAGCAATATTACACACATATGACTGCCTCGGTGGCTCAGTGGTTAGTGACCCTAAATTCTGGATCAAAGAGGCGTGGGTTCGATCCCCACGCAGGGCAAATATTTATGTGATGAACATAAATGTTTGCTCTGTGTCTGGGTGTTAGTTAGTTATTATCTATATAAGTATGTATTTAAAAATAAGTATATGTAGTATTTCAGTCTCTGGCAGCCATATCACAAGCTTTGCTTAGTTTGGGGTCAGAGGCCGTGTGTAAGATGTCCCAAAAATATTTTATTTATTTATATTATACAAATATAATAGGTATATATTTTTTCAAAGATGTATATAAAATGTTCACAACCGTATATCCTCAAAGTAAGTCAATAACACCATTAAAAGACATTTTAATCACCTCATTCATATTTAAACCTCTTAAGTTTCATCCTAAAGCACCTAAAGAGGATATTACACACGAGTTGCACAAACAGCTCGGTCGGATGCAGTGTAACCCACTCAGACCTGCCGATGTCATGCAATGATGTCATGCCGCCAAATATGGACGTTACCTCGATCTGTGTTTGGTATTCTTGACTTGACTTGTCTACTTGTTGTAAATCAGTGATCGGTTATGTCACAGGACGGAAAAAGTTTCTGTGATTTGTAATAGTTATGATTGTATGTTTATGTCGGTATTTGTACTTAGTTATTTGTTACTTATATTATTAACTAGCTTTTGCAAGCGGCTCCGCCCGCGTGGAATTTGACTTTTGTGCTATCCTACAGGAACCTTTTATCTTTCGGGATAAAAAGTAGCCTATGTCACTTTCCGGCCCTCGAACTATGTGTCAAAATCAAGTCAATCCGTTGCTCCGTTGCTGCGTGAAAGAGGAACAAACCAACAAACTTTTCGGCTTTATATTATTAGTATGGTGATATCCAAGGGCTGATCATCGATTGATTTGAAAGTTATTTGATCGACAGTTGTTTATTTTGACATTCTTTCAGCGCACGCTAGAATAGCTCGCAGATTGCAGATCGAATTTTCCTACTTTCTCGACACTTATATTTTAGACAATTCACACAATATCTTTATAAATTGTAGCCTATGTGTTAGTCTGATGTATAAGCTATATTATTGTAAAGTTTCATTTTAATCTATTCAGTAGTTTTTATGTGAAAGAGTAACAAACATCCATCAATACCTAAATTCTTACAAACTGTCGCGTTTATAATATTAGTAGGATAGGATTTATATGTACTGTATTCACAGAATATCGAAAGCTTAGAGCTTTGAGCTTATTGTCGGAGGTACCTATGAAGTCTATTTTTTACCGACTTTTCGATGGTTCTCGAAGGTCTCTTATGTAAAAAGGTTCTCAATTAACTGCATGTTTTTTTCGTATGTTTATTACGCGACTAATCCACCAATTATGAACCGATTTTAACTTTTTTTTTATTGAAAATTTACTAACCACAGATTCCAGGGTCTGTGCCCTTTGTTAACTAAAAACAATTATTTGATTTTACTGTATAAAGATAGAGTACAATGAGAGTTAGTACATAGTTAAATCTTATTACATATAGTCGGTGCATTGTGTGACTGCCACGTGCAGGGCGGCGCGGCGACCTGCAAGCAGCACCCGATCACTGTGGTTTTTTTTTCGTAGATTAGACTTCAGAAATAATCGCATTTAATTTTTTACAAAATCGGCCGAGTCATTTTTAAAAATTAACGGTTAGGAATGTGAAAATTACTGCAACGATGCTACATCGACCCGTGCGAACTATTCGAATTCTGTACACAGTTGAAGTCGGTTATGGCATTTTTGTCAAAAAAAAATATAACAATGGTGGATCGACGGGAAACATCGTAAGTTAACCTGTAGGTATAGGTGCTACAGGTCCAGAAAATACATTTATTGGGGTATTTGGATTTATCAATTCGAAACTGCAAGGAACAAAATGATGGTTATAGCAGTATATCCTTTCGAATGTAGGTCTCTGTTCATCAGAGAACTATGGAAAATAAATAAATATATAAATAAATATTGGGGGACATCTCACACACGGTCTCTGACCCCAAACTAAGCAAAGCTTGTGATATGGCTGCCAGAGACTGATATACTACATATACATATTTTAAATACATACTTATATAGATAGTACCTAAATAACACCCAGACACAGAGCAAACACCTATGTTCATCACAAAAATGCTTGCCCTGGTGGGAATCGAACCCACGCCTCTTTGATCCAGAAGTCAGGGTCACTAACCATTGAGCCACCGAGGCAATCTAATACAGTGTATAATTATAAAGTTGTTTCTATCTATTATATCATATTATAACATTTTTAAAATGAAAGGTTTTGTATGGGTTCAATCGCGTATCATAGATGCGTCGAGAAAAGAAGCCTGATACGGTTCTTTTCTGCAATATTTTTCTGAACTTGAGGAACCAATATGAAATGCTTTTTCATTTGGGGGTTTCCTGTAGTAGAGCTATAGCACGCTAAAAGAAAAATAAATTAAATTTATTTATCCTCATTAAGAGCTGCAGACGCATATTTTCCTGATAACTTGGTCAGTCAAGCTCTTAAATATATACAGGGTTACAGGGTAAGTCGACCTATTCCCGTTAAGGGTGTGTAGTTTACTTAGTTTCTGACTAATTTGACTATGAAATACACTATCCTAAATTTAAAAAAAAACAGATATTTGAAATTAGTATTTATAAATTCCCAATTTTCGGCTATCAGCTCAGATATTTTGAAACGTGTAAGTCGTATTATTATTTAATTTTTACATGTAAAATAATGTTTTATGACCTCACTACCCAATATTGTCCGTAAAATTAACCTTTTATAAAAAGTATTTGAATTCAAATATCTCGAAAACTGTGAGATTTAGGATATGGTGTTTCGTAGTCAAATCAGTCAGAAACGTAGTAAACTACACACGCTTAACGGGAATAGGTCGACTTAGCCTGTAACCCTGTATAAACCATGTCATTAAATTTTTGAGGAAAAAAATAAGATTTATTTTTCCAAAGAAAGGAAATGAACCGTAAATACCGTGAGAACTGGCCTACTAAGCGTACACAACTGCATTATAATATTTATTAATAACAATATTTAAACGTACGTGATCAAAGCAGGCTGTTTAATTAGTCATATTAACCTTGGTTTTAATGGCTCCGGCCCAAATTATTCGTCATAAAGTATTAAGTTAGTTATAAAGGTTGTCGTCAGAGATTTCGTGAAATGGGATATGCCGTCTCAAGCCAGCAGAGACCTGATTTCTCAAAAAACTATCACAACTACACGTAAAGGTGGCGGGATCATCTTTGAGGAATCAGAACTTATTACATCAGTGAGGAGAACCGAGCATTACATTACATTTATTAACCGAGTGAATGAAGTAGAAGAGGTCTCCGTTTTAACTCGATTGTTTTGCTTCTTCTATCCGGATGTTGATTTTTCTCTGCTAGTCGCATTTTTCTCTCTTTTTTTGAATCTCGACGAAACTTGACGTAATGCTCGTCGCTCTCGCTCTCGTTGATACATCCTAAACCTAATAATCACACAATTATTAACCACCCACAGATCATAACCAATCATGATGGTGGTCTTACACATAATCAAAATTTAATTAGAAAATATGAAATTCCATTCTAGTTAAGAATTCAATGCGGTTGTTTTACATGTTTTACATCTATTTACCATATGTATTATAGATTTTTGAGCTTCTGTACACAGTCTGCTCTCACTTTGCAAGATCTTCTTTGCTACATATAGTTATAGATATCTAGCTCACCGGGTACGAGATGGCCTCTTTATAGATCTCTGTGGTTGTTGTAAATTATGTCGATGTGTTACGAGTATGGTTGTTACGGTCAGGTTTTTGACGGTCAATGGCAGGGCAGTAGTTTAGTATCATTGTTATCACCTCTTTATTTTCCTTACCATGGTAGTTATTACGGCTTAAGTCTTAGCATCTAATTTCTTCAGACAGACTGGTTTTATTTGAGACTAGCTGACCCGGTGAACTTCATATACACTAATGAGGCATTTTCTAAAAAAAGATATTGTAATGAAAGTGTCCAATAGATGGCGACAATAGTTTGAAATCGTCGATCCTTTGACTATGGAAATCGTACTGTCATTATCAAGATGTCTTCTTCTTCTTTTTTATGTTATGGCGTCGCATTGTTGTGCATTTGCCAGTGACAAGTATTAAGTTTGAATAATTTTTGGTAATATTGTATCAAAATAGTCACGTCATAGTCCAATAAAGTCGCGGTCAAGTCCAAACGTAGTCCCAAGTCATATCTCAGTAAAGCATTGAAGACTTTACTATAGGCTTCTCTCTCTCACCCTTTTCCAGTTGACAATGACAGATCAATTTATATGACTATTACGCCATCTAGTAAGTTTGGTGAAACTATTTTTTTTTTAAAATGCCTCATTTAGACATCGTTTAACACCACTAACGACCCGATACGGCAACTTTAACTAGTAGGATTATTTTGTACGGGAAAATCAAATTTACGTTTTTATTACTTTTCTGGCAATTTCCTTATTTTTTTCTTTCAAAAGATTTTTTATCCGACAGTAACAAACACGACGAAAAAAGAATTAGCGAAATCGGTCCAGCCGTTCGCGCGTGATGCCGTGATCAAGGGAAATAGGGGGATTCTGTTTTAAATGTTGTTTTTAAACTTTCGCCATCTGAACACATTATTATTATACTTATACTATGGGATTAATCGCGAAGAGAGAGACGTTACCACGATCGATGCAACTCGGTCGAAACGTCGGGATGATGAGGTATTTATTTATCTCGTAATTTTAGTGCGCGATTAGTCCCGTAGTATATAATAATCATTTTATATGTTACTAGCGATCCGTCCCGGCTTCGCACAGGTGTATTATACATATAAACCATCCCCTTGAATCACTCTATCTGTTAAAAAAACCGCATTAAAATCCGTTGCGTAGTTTTATAGACATGAAACGTACATGGGGACAGACAGCGGGAAGCGACTTTGTTTTATACTATGTAGTGATAGTGGTGATGTAGATTTATATATCGGGGAGGCCTTTACCCAGCAGTAGGTATTTGGTTTTGTTTGGTCCTATGATGGAAACGATGACCTCACAACAGGGTTTGGATGCCAGAAATAAAATATTTAGTTAATCGGTTTAAAATATAAATCATTTATTTACTGATATTTGGTAGGATAGGTGCGAGTGCGGTCTAGCACAGCTCTATGAGAACAGTGGTGAGGAATTCATAATAAGTAGGCTAAGCATTAAAGCTGTAGAACAAAGGGGTATTTTACTATAATGTAAACGTCGTGAAGGAAAGAGAAACACTCACATACATTACATGTTAGAGTGAGATAGATTAGTTTTTGTATCATAATCCAACACTCAATCAAGTTTAATATAATATAATTATGTCTATGATTTCATAAAGGTATACTTAAATAACAAGATGTCAATTTTTGGAACTTCGACACAGTTACGAACGATCTGAGGTTAGAACAGTTTCGCTATTTGTGGCGACTCCTAAAAACTACAATGTAAGTTTAAACACAAGGTTATAGCCAATAAATCACAGCTTTCATCAAATGGTTACAATAAAAGGGTATTTATGTCCTCATATGAATAACGTCGACTTTTAGTGGTTTCCAGCATGGACTATAGCCTAAGTACTGTATAGTTAGTTCTATAATTTTCCCTTCGTAATTATCTTAATATAATTATGATAGAACTTCACGTACAGGGTATAGGTAAGTTCGTTTAATAAATAATTAATTATATTATTATTATAACAACGCATTGCCAGAAGATCAAAGGAAGTACCTAAATAAGAGCCGAAGTGGCACAATGCCTACTTATATCTAAGTATTGAGTCCATCGAGCAAGAATTTAAATAAATAGTAAGGATTTTAGTCACTTGGGCTATCGGTTCAATACAATACAACACAAGAACACTTTATTGACACCACAAGAAATAAAACATAACAGAAGAAAAAAAACGACAGAAGAAAGGTACAAAAAGCGGTCATATCTACCTATACACATGTTAGCGGTGGACGAAATATACGCGCAAAACGTACCACACCACAAGGGTGCAATACAATGATGCTTTTCGCATCCTCATGAGGAAAGCACGTTATTGCAGCGCGTCGGGCATGTTCGCAGATGCGCGGGTTCCGGACTTCTTTGCTGTCATCAGGTCTAGAGTGGCTTCCTTCTGGGCTGGGTTGAGACGTTCCAAAAACGAGATACTGCATTGTTTAGGAAACTATCTAGGTAGCCCGATTTTCAAATCATGGATAACGCTGCACCAGAGTGCGAACCGAAAATGACTGTGATATTTTATTTATCACCTTTATTATTATTATTTTTTTATACGTTTTGGTAAATTTTAATTAGCATATGGGTCAATGTAATGCCTGAAATAAAGATATTTTATTTATTTATTTATTATTATATCGGTAACGTTAGTTCAGTACTACATCATTGGCGAAGTCAGAGCATGACTTGGAAATCAATATCACAGAACATTACATTTCGAAACTTTTATATTTTGATACAGAGGCCAAATCATAATCTTTTGTAGCTGAGTACAAGCTGCACACATCCTCTCTTTTGCGCCGCTAACATATGAACATCTACTGCGCAATAGTCTCGTGTCCAAAGACTCTAAAAACTTTAATTCAAGTTTAACGGGAAAGTAACAGAAAGGTTTTTCATTCTTTTATGGAACTTTGAATAAATTAAAAATCTGTTCACAAACCACAGTTAACTAAATTAATTAGGACAGAATACAGATACAAACTTTTAACTAACAAAGTTTATAAAAACGGCAATAAACCTTTCGCACATATAAAACTTATTTCACACACGCCGCGCCGCCATGCCACTAAAATAAAAGGTGACCATTAAAATATAGGTGAGGTTAAAATGATCAGCATTTTATGATTTAATGGCTAGCAAGAAAATTAAGTAAAATTCTTGGATACCGGCAAACGAAGCTTTCCTTGGCTCTTTGGGCTACTTAGAGCTAATTAATAAGTTACTTAGAACTAATCAATAGTAGGAAACCACTTTACTGTGCCGCAAGTCATCACTGGTTACACACAGTGCCGGATTAAGTCAGCGCGGGGCCTGTAGCAAATTCTGTCAAGGGGCCCCTGGTTTACTTTAGATTCTCAAATGTAAGGTTAAGTTGAAAAACTGTTACAAATCACGGTAGTGTGGCCAATAGGGCCGGACCGTGAGTTTAAGGGGTCCTGGGCTAATACTACTTAGGGGCCCATCTAATTTCTCTAATTATAGGATAGCAAGAAAGAAATAGACTAAGTCTAAGAGGGAAACATCGGAGCACAACCGAGATCAAATGAATGTGTAATGGCAATGGCTGCTGAACATTTCAACTGTCAGTCAAGGGCGGATCCAGCCATTGATCTGGGAGTCATCAAGTTGTAGTTACGGAAATTACGCGACCCTACCGAACATTATTTTACATTTTATCAATAAATAGTTTTGATCCAAGATTTTAAAGATGGTAAAGAAACATACAATTCCAAGTAAGCGCAAGCGGAGCGAGCGCAATGGTTTGTTAGTTATTTCAGAAATTTCAAAAGAAGCTCGCACGTTTACGCCTTAGTATATATTTGCGCCTTGGCTGTTTTGCTAACTTTACGTGGGCGTAAGTTAATAGTAGTAAATTCACTTCACTGCTCATTATTTCTCTGTTATACAATTACGAGTAGGTCTTGTAGTAACGAAACAACCAAGCCGCATATTATATTGACTAAGCTGTAGAGTTTGTGGAGTAAGGGATTGCAGAGTTAGGCCGTGTAGAGTTAGAAGCTTGGCTCTCCGCCGCCGTTGGAGCGCGGGGCCCCCTAAGGCGCGGGGTCTGTAGAATTTTGCTACTCTTGCTACGTGGCTAATCCGGCACTGGTTACACACTGAAAGAACATTTTTGACTTGAGGCCGATATATAGTATTATATATTTAGCGGGGACAGTGGCGTAACTATACCATCTGAGGCCCTTGGCAAATTTTATAGATGGGGCCCCCTTCGAGAAAAATTGTCGCGGCTGTGCTTTAATTTTAATAAAGCACTTAAGTAATTAAAATTACCCAACACTTTTAATGATATTGTGTGTATTTTAGTTAAATATATAACAAATTTTATTTTGTTAATGCATCAAGCAGGGAACACAAAGACTTTTGAATACAACTTTTGGAATTGGTTGCTAACGGAAACAATTATATTTTTTCTTAGGCATGAGCACGGTGAGTGCGATTTTTTTTGTGATAATAGATAAGGATTGGACGTAAACACTTGATTAATTTGAGCGTGAGCGCAGCGAGCCAGAAAATTTTTAGTTGTTTTATTCTGATTCTCTTATAAGAAAATTGTAACCTGAGATGAGCTGCGAATAACGGAAACATTACTAGCAGAATAAAACGCGCACAGCGAGCGCAAACATTTTTCATGTTTATTTTTTCATTATATGTAGTTTGTTCAAAATTTTAGGTTCTTTTTTAGTTCGAGGGCTCTTAGGGGCCCCCTCGGGTCGGGCCCGTGGCATTTTGCCAGCCCTGCCACTCTATAGTTACGCCACTGAGCGGGAACTGTCAATGTTTGCTCTTGACAACATTCAAACTGCTGACCGGTCAGATTTATAGCTAACCGTTGATAGTTCCGAGATAAAAGGTGGCCATTAACCATCAAGTAATAGCTCCGATCGATTGACACAACTCTCTGCAATCAACTTTACCACCATTTAATTATTTCACTGGGCCAGTTAGTACGGAGAGCAATAATGTAAAGGTATGGACGGAGAATAAGCGATATGGGAGAAATACTAGATAAAACAGCAAGGCGGAAACTGGCTTCAAACATTTTAAAAGAAGATTTTGATAACTAAGCCCTCGACTTCTTAAGCCTTCTACATAACACTCGTTAAAACTAGTATTGAGACAACTCAGTTTCGCTTCGAAATTAGATTGTAGGGCTAACTAATCACCTATTTACATTAACAAAAGTTTTTTTATGCATAATAAATAATATATTATAATAAATTTGGCCACCAACTTGCCTAATGGAAAGCGAAGTTGTAGCCGAAGATGGAGCATGTATACCTAGAAGATGCCTATTAACTCTTGACTTGAAGACATCCAAATTATAATTGTCAGGAAAAAAGACGGAGGCAGGGCATTCCAATCCCTGGCGGTCCGCATTATAAAGGAAGAAGCAAAACGCTTAGTACAAACAGGTTATACGTCGACTATGTAGGTTTGTTATGTATGTATGTTGTCACTAGAATAACATACAAATACCACAGGTAAAAGAGGTAAAGTTTAGCATAGGACCGAGACAAATGGCACCGTAAGAGAGAGGCTTATTAACCGCAGTGGGATAAGGAAGGCTGCGGATGATGATGAAGTAAAGGTCGGTGACAAATATATTTTATTCGGAGAGACAAAAATCATGGCCAGTAGCCTTAGCTCGTTCTGTTCACTCTATCAATCAAGTGACAAAATTTAGAGCCAATGCAGAAATTAAGAGATATTTAAGGAAATTTGTAGAGTTTGCACATTAAACCCGATTACAGAGGCGCCAGCGAGCGTAACTATATTAGCTAAATAGCATAGTTTTGTTTCTTTTTCACTTTAGGCATTCGATAGAGAGAACGCTTTTTACGTAGCTATTTAATTTACGCTGGCGCCTCTGTAATCCGGCTTATTGTCTATTCTATAGTTAAATTATAAAAGAAAAGCTTTACTGGTAAAGTGTCGAGATGATAATCTGTACTGAGCGACAGTACCTATAACCCTTTACAACCGCCTCAATGTAGGCTTGAAATCGAAAAAAAAGAAAACCATATTGATTTTTTTGGTCTCATACGATCGTGCAAAAATCAATAAGGTTTCCGCGCCAATTTTTTTGTCGATCTTCACAATTCTATTAAGCCGGTTGTAAAGGGATAAGTAAATTCAAATCCTAAGATCACAACACATTTTTTTATTCTATGTGTCAGAAATTTCTTTTAAAAAAGTGGTCGACTTTCTCCCGCTGCCTCTAGGACCGCACCCCGAGCCACAGCGTACCCAGCAGTGCAGTAAAAGGCGTTCGGTTGTTAGTTAACAGTAAATATACCGCAAACGGCAATAAATACCTAATCTCTGTAATGAACCGCTCTTCGTTTCATTCAGTGCCGAAACGATGACATAATTTTATGGGAAGTATATTTCCCCTTTTCATATCACTCTTAAATATAAATTTTCTTCTAACGAAAGGCTTGGTACGACTGGAAATGACAAATACGTCTTACTGTTTTGCACACAGTTGAGCAGAATTGTTTCTCTCGGTGGAGACGGATAAAAAAACATCTTCAACTCAAATCTACTACTGATGAAGTTTCATAAAACATTTTGTTTACAAATGTAGTGATCATGTTTTGCGATGACATAATTTTTTGGAAAGTATATCTCCCATGTTCATATCCTTTCACTAGTTTCTTTAGAAGCTTATGTAGCTAACTTCACATCGCCGACTTGTGTACTTGTATACAATGTGAAATTAGCTACAGCGCCTCGCGGAGTGTGTGGACGCACCATTAAGGTTTGGTACCACCGGAAATGACAAATACGGCTTACTGTTTTGCACACAGTTGAGCAGAATTGTTTCTCTCGGTGGAGACGGACACTTTTCCATTCATTAGAGGTTTTCTGGAAGAAATCGCTATTAGCGATAAGACCGCCTCTTGTATTTTTATTCTGCCCTTTTTTCTTCTATTGTTATATTATATTTCTTGTGGCGCCAATAAAGTGTTCTTGTATTTATTGTATTTTCTACCGTTGAAGTCTCATTCAACATTTTGCTAAAAAACTAATATAGCGATCATGTTTTGCGATGAAATCGCGTCTTTAGAAGAAGAAAAAGTAAAAAAAGAGCTGATATAACGCTTCATCCGCGGTACGGTAGCGCTTTGTTGTCAATACTCTGGCCGCGGTCATCCATCTTAACCTGATCATACTAACGACAAACACCGAGTTGTACCAGCCTTTTTAATAGTCTACTGCAGGACGTAGGCCTACCCACGTAGGGTGACCTTATCCACCACGCTGGCCCAGTGCGGGTTGGTGGATTCACATACGCCATCGAATTTCTTTTAACGGACGTATGCAGGTTGCCTCACGATGTTTTCCTTCACCGAAAAGCCAATGATGTGAAATTCCCTACGTAAGTTCTAAATCTAAAGAAACTCATTGGTGCGGCATCGGGATTTGAAACCACGACCTCACGATTGCAGGTCGGGTGCTTGAAGCCGTGGTGGTCTAGTGGTAGTGACACCAGACCTAATACAGGGTTATCGGTAATCAATTAGCATCTTTTTAGGGGCTTATACTGTACATCAAAACTAACAGCTTTTGTTCTGCTACTTTTATCAAAATTAGAAAAATAAAACAGCTGTTCCATACTTTTTGTCGAGGGTGAACAATATTGTTATATGGAACAGCATTTTTTTCGAGATTTGATGAAAGTCGTTGAACAAAAGTTGTTAGTTTTGATGTACAGTATATGCCCCTAAAAAGATGCTAATTGAATATAAATAACCCTGTATAAAACATCATGTCGTAATCGATGCACATAATTATTTTGTTAAAAAAGTTCCATTTGAACAGGACTAAAGCTACAGTAGCAAAGCTATAGCATTTATGCTTACATTATAATATAAGTTAATATTAATAATTAATTAATATTTTGGGACATACACGGCCTATGACCCCAAACTAAGCAAAGCTTGTGATATGGCGGCCTTAGACTGATATACTACATATACTTATTTTTAAATACATACTTATATAGATAGTAACTAAATAACACCCAGACACAGAGCAAACACTTATGATCATCACATAAATATTTGCCCTGAGTGGGGATCGAACCCACGCTTCATTGATCCAGAAGTTAGGGTCACTAACCACTGAGCCACCGAGGCAGTCATCAAGTACTACTATAACTATAATTAATTTAAGCACACAATTTATATTTTCTGTATTGTCTTTATCTCATCCAGTCTATAAAACAAAAATGTTGTTGAGCTGACGTTGTAAACAAAACACATTACAGAGAAGCTTAATTCATACTTATTTAAGTTTAGCGTCACTACCAAAGCATTATTATCCTGTCATCAATCGAAATGTCAGTTCTGAACGCTCTATACTACTTGACGCCCGGAGCCTATACTTAAACTTAATACGTAACTTGAGCAACTGCACTTAGCGCCCTTGACTTTTAGCAACAGCATTTCCTAGTCAGCCCTATCATTACACATATTACCTTTTAGGCGCTTTTTCACTTAGCTAAGCTAAGCTAATAAAGATGTGTTTGATAGATATCAATCATACAAGATTCTACAAAAGAAAACACCGGTTTTTACTCACATATAATATCGCGGCCGGGCCTCTGGGAACCCGACCGGTTTCGGATCGGAGTAATTAGTACTCCTTCGTCAGGGAATACGCGCGCTCCCGTCGACTGGCGCACGCGCACTCAACGAACGCGGGTTCCCGGCGGCCCGGCCGCGATATTATACGTGAGTAAAAACCGGTGTTTTCTTTAGTATAATGAATTCTCACGCGAGTTTTAATGAAGTCATACAAGATTAATTTATTTTCAATGCGGCGACGCTTTCATCAGACTAGTTTAGGGTAAATCAAACTTCTTTGTGGCTGTTATGATAGCTACATGCTGCGGATAATCCATTCTTGGCTGAAGCTCAACTAGTGCTAAGCTGAGTTGCGCTTAGAAAATATGCTGTTTTTGACAACTTCCAAAAAGGAGGTATTATGTTCGACTGTTCGTTTTTTTTTGTGTATGTTCATCGATATTATTACCAATAATTGTAAACCGAATCAAAAATGTATTTTCTAGTTCAAAAGGGTATACTTTCGAAGTGGTCCTATTTAAATTTTATCGAAATCGGCTGAACCGTTTTGAAAAATCAATAATAATGTTAAAATTGTACACATCAATTCGAGCAAACTATTCGAATTTTGTACACGATGGAAGTATGGAAGTCGGTTTTGACACATTTTTGCGGAAAATAATTACTCAATAAGATGTGCTAGGCAGTTAAGCGGAAAGCATAGTCAAAGCTACGGAACCATGTGTCTGTTTTCACTAATGCTAGTAAAGTGATGTAGCGGAATGGGTAAAATGTGCTACGATTATACAGGGTTATTTCTAATCAACTAACATCTTCTTAGGGATTTATTCTGTACATCAAAGCTAACAACATTTGTTCTGCAACTTTTGTCGAAACTAAAAAAAATTCATTGTACCATACAAACATATCGTTCACCCGCGACAAAATGTGTGGAATAGCTGTTTTTTTTTGACAGTCAACAAGTTTTAGAGCAAAATTTGTTAGTTTGTACAGAATAAGCCCCTAAAGGATGCTAATTAATTAGAAATAACACTGTATAAGATGCGCTGCGCATGTGATCGATCGTCGACTTGTAAATAGGTATGTAAGTACATACTTTACTTATATAATATCATAAAACATAGTGTGTACTCTGCTCTGCTCACATAATTGTTACATCAATTGCGCATCCCTAGCCCTAGCTAAGATAAATTAAAACATTAATAGAACTTGGCTACGTAAATAACCATCCTTGTGGTGATCATCATACAAATCCTTACAAAGCGTAGCCCAACTCTAGTGGAACAGCAGCCTGTAACAAGCCACGCTGTAACAAAGCTGGCATAGTTTCTCACGTAACTCCGAAAATTCCAAGATATTATCATAAACGGTGTCTATTGTTAGTTTTATGAATGAAGTGTGTCTCGCTGATTGATATTTTTTGATCTGATATGAAATGACTCTAAATTACTTGCATAAGTAACTAAGTTCCGAAGCGCCAGTGTTTTAGGGACCTTTGCCCCGGGAACGTTTAGGGGCGGGTTATTTGACTGAGTCTGTAAATGATTTTGTATGTTGTGTATTTTATTTAGATGTGTTGTATTGACATTTTATTTATTTTTTTAAGTTAATAGAGTCCGGTCCGCTAGCTTTAGTGTCACAGTTTTTAAGCCACCTAAAGGCCTTTGTCATGATTAAACGGTTAAACCTACCGAGACCCACAATTTAACGCATTCGAACCACGATAGCGTTCAGTTGTAATGCCTTTCGCGGTCACCCATCCAAAAATTGACCGTACCGATCGCTTGCTTAGTTTTAGTGGGTGCTAAGAAATATCTTGTATGAGTATGGGACATAATAAATAGCAGAGAAATCCGGTATAGGCCGAATTATTTATTGGTAAAATATCACACACGTACACGTCATATTATAGTTATATGTATACATAAACATTGAATGCAATGATGTATAATGATATATATGTAATAAATTTAAATTACAATAATTACTAGCAAAAGCTTCAATAAAAATTAAATAATAATAATGCAAGCAATGTCATAAAAAAATCAATAAATGGAAATTAATAATAAAAATACGAATGTCAAAATAAATCAAAAGAAATACGAACATTTATAAAATTCATCGTATCTATAAAAAGATTGCTCGACTAGCCATTTTTTTAATTTACTTTTAACAGACTGTAGGATTACCGCTGATGTTACTTTTAAAGATAAGTTATTATACACGGTAGGAGTCATGACATGAGTCAACTTAGAGGACTTCTTGGGCGATGTGAAGTTAGCTACAAGTCCAATCCAATCCAATCCAATAGCGCAGCTTTGTTGAGTGTTAAGTTAAGTTAGGAGAGTTAGGATTAAGTTTTGCGCAACTTGTAACTAACAGCACGGCCGCCAGGAAGATTGAACAAAATACAACAGTCAGATTAAAGTTGGTTGCTTCGAGCAATTATCTACAGAGCCGCAAATCCTAGTGAAAGTAGTAAAAAAAATTCTGAGCGCCGTCATGCTTACCTACTCGTACTTAGATATAGACTTTAAATAATTCACAAGTACTCCAATACTCGAATGTCGACGTTGTCACCTTATTAGTCCTTGTAGCCGAGCACATTGGCATATACAGCGTTGTAATCGGCTTGCAATCATCTTAAGACTAATTAAAAAGTCTGCCCAATGCGTAGCTTGGGCAAAGTATTGTCTCGGTTTTGTTTTTTTGCACGATTGTGAACCTATAGATAACTTGCACGATGGTTGGTTGAAAAGGAAAAATATGTGTTACATAAATCCTTGATTGCTAAACTAGAGTTTGATGCCGTGGGCGCAAACAGCTGATTTTTATGCTTCCTTGACACCCACGCAGGTTTGGCATTTGGAATGATTTAGATGTGAGAACATGGTATACAAAAATAATGATAAATATGTACCTAGTTGAAATTTTATTACCTGCCATGTACTCGTCTACCTTTGTTTCAGGATATAGATTCCTAATAAATAACTTTAGAACACTAAATTAAAGTTCATGCAATAACAACAAAATATTGGTTGCGGGGTCTTAAAGCTTGGTAATTACAGACTAAATAGGTGCTTAAATTAATTACATAAGTAAATATTAATTTCGGAGTGATATTTTAAATATAAGTGTAACTAATAAAAAAGAAAAAATAACCGGACAAGTGCGAGTCAGGCTCGCACATCGCGGGTTCCGTACAAACACGTTATTAAAATAATTAAAAACCTGTTTTAGCATATCCTAATGAAGTTCTTTTATATGATACCTTACATGATACAATTTACTCACTTTGAATTTTGAACCAATATTTTGTGAATTTTGAGCCCCTATTTTTTTGTGATTCAAATAAAAATATACTGTTTTCAGATTTATTCCTATACGTGTGCTCTGAGACAATTAATGCTTCTCGCCATATTTCATAGTTCTATGTCAACGGGAAGTACCCTGTAGGTTTTGATCTTTGTGAGTGTCGAAATATGCAGTTTTTTACGACATAAACGGCTCTAACTTTTTTAAACGATAACTGAGAAGTTTTTCTTTTACACAACTGCAAGAGACCATAGACACACGTATACAGTTTAAATTTCAACTCGATATCTTTACGCGTTCCCGAGATAAAGAGTCTTGACATACACACAGACGGACAACAAAGTGATCCTATAAGGGTTCCGTTTTTTCCGTTTGAGGTGCGGAACCCTAAAAAGTATGGCGTATTTATGCTACAGAGAAAGGAAACGCTAAATGATATCAATTTAGCCGTAAGTTCGCACACGTGACTTTGCAAAATATGTTTAGTGGGTATGTCGATTACTCCTAACAACATTTTTGAAATTAATAATTTCGTCTTAAACTTGTAATTAGGATGAAAATATTAATACACTAGTTTTTTCTACATGGAGGTAAGCATTTTAAGTACAATACTTAAAAATAAGTATACGTAGAACATCAGTCTCTGGCATTTGCTGTTCTGTGCTGGCAGCCATATCACAAGCTTTGCTTAGTTTGGTGTCAGAGGCCGTGTGTAAGATGTCTCCAAATATTTTTAAGCACAGAGTTTGGTCTATGTTTCTATTAGTAGTAAAAACGTAGTTTCGAAATAAGCATCAAAATAAGTAAGTTTTCATGTTACCACCGTAAGCAGTCAGTCGTGAGGCTGCATGTATTAAGTTTCCGAGAGATAGGATCGATGGGACGATGACTCATGCTGCAAAAAACTCATTTAAATCTTATTTTGGGATATGATATTACGTAACTCTGTTGCTGGGCAGTCTTGTACAACTTTAATTTTGGAAAAGTGGTCTATGCTGAAGTCACAGAATAGGCCCTATTACACAGGGCACAGAAGGAGCCTCTTCATACTAACCTACACTTAAAAATGTGAAAAATACAATTTGCACCATAGACAACTTTTGAGTGAACTTGTCACTTGAAATAGGGATTTCAAAATACATGATGAAAAAAATCGATTCCTAAATTGATTCGAGCCTAAGATGACGTCATGTCTTATCACATGATAAGTCCGACTGGCTGAAATTTCGTTAATCTATTCTCATCTTGACTCTTTTTAATAGGTGGACTTATGTAAGTAATTGTAAATACGTTTTTATCGTTCATTCCAGAAGTTATAAACAAAAGTCAATAACATTATGAAATAACAGCTGGCAGTCTTAAGTACCGCTAAATTCGATCTTTTCTCTTCCAGAAATAAAAAAAAACATTATTTGATTCGTAAACCTAAAAAAAATACATACAGACAAACATAGAACCTCTTCCTTTTTTTTAAATCGGTTAAAAATGTGAACACATCACGTGATGCTGCTCCATATTGTTAAATCGATCTAAAACTAGTAGTTCGACCCACATTGACCTTGCGACCTTATTCCTTTACATGGCCGACCGCCCGGGTCAAAATCAATTTTGACCTTAAAGTTAATCGATTTGACGAGTCAATATTCGATCTCATACTGACATTATCCGACATTCCTAACTGACCATAGAGAAATTTTCCACTCTGTTTACATTGTCAAATGATTTCATTTTCAATATTTTGCTTTTGCTTGTAAATCACATAAAAAGATATTTATTACTTACCGGTGGTATGTGACAATGCCTTTAGTTATTTCTTTTGATACCGAGTAATTTCGGCAAGATGGAATGACGCAGTTCACCATATTTACCTTGTTGCTTTGAGACGCGACCGCAACGCCAGTCTAATGAAGACTAGTTATTAGATTGGTTGATTTCTATTGATTGGTTGATATTGGTCGGCGACATTTCATTTTGTACGATTAGGTGTCTATCTTGAAGGTCGCTGGCTGAAGTGACCTGCAAGATTATGTGTGAAACGTGCGTTACGTGCCCTAAGTAGATTAAGTTTCATAAAAAAATATATTTTTGTAATAATTTAATTGAATGCCAGTTAATAAGTAAATAGTTTTAGCACGTGGCTTCGCCCCGTATTTTATTTTTATATATATCCCATAGTTATATAGGACAGTCCCTATAAAACATTGTGTTTTCCGGGACAAAAATTAGTCTTTATCACTTTCCACCTTTGAATTATACTCATGCCTAAAACCAAGTCTTGTTGCTCCGTTGCTTTCTTGCGTGAAAGAGTCACAAACCAACAGACACACTTTCGGACTTATAATTTTATTAGATATTAGTAAGGAGTTAGGATTTTTATATAAAAATATTACTACGAACAAAACACACGCCATAATACTTTTTAAACACTTTACGTAATGATATGTCAGTAGGGAATCATATCCCTGCCTGGAAACGTTCAGTAAAATTGATTGAATACCTCTACTTATAAAAATAAAGTTCTTCTTAAAATAAAATATAGAGCTAATAGATTAAATTAAAACTTAGTCAGCTGTTTTCAATTTTAATATTATATATTTTAAAAATAACATGACCGACTTCACCCGTGTACAGAATCATTACATAGTATAAAACAAAGTCGCTTTTCGCTGTCTATCCCCATTTATGCTTATTTCTTTAAAACTAGGCAACGGATTTTGATGCAGTTTGTTTTAATAGATAGAGTAATAATTATAATAATTCAATAGAAATGTTTATATTTATAATACACCTGTGTGAAGCCGGGGCGCATCGCTAGAACGCAAATATTATGCACGAATCGATGTAACATTTTTCACATTATTATTGATTTATCAAAAATGGATAAACCGATTTCGATAAAATTTAAATGGGATCAATTTAGAAGTATACTCTTTCCATTAAAAAAAATATTGAAATCGGACTACTATGAAAAAAGTTATGCGTGGTTATACATAAAAAAAATATTCGCGTCGAATTGTATACCTCCTCCGATGGTTCGTCGGTCAAAAAAGCATAAAACTCCAATAAAAATAAAAGTCCTTAGTATTTTACAAGCCTTCTTATTGCCTGGAAGAAAACGCTTGTACGTTTTCTTCCAGGCAACCTTAGAAAAGAATTCATATTAGTAGTAGTTTGTATAGGCCTGGTGTCAAAGTTTTTAAGCAGGTATTTTTTTTATTTATAAAACCACGTAAATAATGTAATAACCGTTCTAGTTTATTTGTGCTTGTTCACGATATCCTGTTACGACGACATTTATTATTGGTTGTGAAAGTGGGCTGCTTATGTTATCAACTCGAATGGCCAATTATTGAACGGATCTACAAGAGGAAAATTACAAAATTTGAAAAGCGCCAATCGTAGTGTTTTTGAAATACCAGGTTACAATAACTTACGTGATAGATGAATGAACAAATTTTATGACGAATTATTTTTGCAAAAAATAGCATGACTGACTTCAACCGTGTACAGAATTCGCGAATATTTCGCACGGATCGATGTAGCATTTTTCACATTTTTGTTGATTTATCAAAAATGACTCGGCCGATTTCGATAAAATTTCAATGGGGCCAAGGTCAAATTATACTATTTCCAATAAATAAAGAATTATCGGACTACTATGAAAAAAGTTATGCGTGGTTATAAATAAAAAAAATATATATAAATATACGCGTCGAATTGAGTACCTCCTCCGTTCCGTCGGTCAAAAATAAACAAATTTTATCCCGGGTCAATGATGAGCCAACCCCGAAATCGCGAAAGAATTAAACTATTTGATTTTTCCGATAGTCAATGAACTTTTTCAAAGGACTCAAATCGATTTACCTACTGCTTTTTTGTCCGTTTTGGGGTTAGTCTAACAGTAAAAATTGTTGGTCTTGATACACTAAAGAGGTTATGCATAAGTTTCCAGTACTCAGTATTTGAGAACGGTATTGATTACATAAGGTTTCAAACAAACAAAAACACATTAAAACAAAGTTAAGTTTTACTAATAAATGCTTTTTACATGTAAAATACATTAAAACAAATCAATTCATGGGGAAAATATAACAATGCTACAAATAGACATTAATCGACTTTGATGCTTTTTTTCGGCAGGTGTAAAATACAATAATAAAACACCTACATGACACTACAAGGTGGATAGATTAAGTATTAAGTAAGTATAGGACGGTTGGCTAGCCCTGGTGTCAATTTTTTTAGGCCGCCTGAAGGCTTCTGTCATGGCGAAACGATTAAAACAACTAGGACTTACAACTTAACGTGTCATCCGAGCTACAGTAGCGCTCAGATGGAAATTGCCAACCGCGGTCACCCATCCAAATACTGACCGCGCGGAACGTTGCTCGGTGATCGCTGATAAACAACTAATAGTCAAACTACGCTACACGCGCTACGATGTGGATAGATTACTTGAACATGAACTTGCTGAAAACAAGCCGTTGACAAGAGTCTTAAATTAGTTCTACAATCCGACTTGTATCCATACCTAGAGCGAGTGGACATCCTACTGAAATGATAGTATACAGATTATAACTGCTGAGGTGATCCAGTGGCAGTGACAACCGCCTAACAATCGTGAGGTCGTGGGTTCAAATCCCGGTCCCGTAACAATGAGTCTTTGTAATTTATGTGCAGATTTTTAAATTTTTACACCACTGGCTTTTCGGTGAAGGAAAACATCGTGAGGCAACCTGCATATCTCCGAAAAAAATATTCAATGGCGTATGTGAATCCACAAATCCGCATACCGGTAGGCCTACGCCCTGCAGTGGATTATTAAAAAGGCTGGCGCAGTACAAATTATAACAGGGCAAAGCTATTGCTCCTGAATACAGCTCCAATTCAATTAGAGCCTAGATCGGCGCAGGCGAGCGCAGGCGCTAAATCACAGGCACACTACATTACATTCTCTTTACTCCACCACGACAATTTCGCAAACGATCCAACCGGTACCTGACACTGAGGGCTGCCGGTTACCATAATACAAATCAGATTAAATCAAAACTAAATCTGTGTAGGCTCAAGTCAGATATGCAAGAAGAGTCCGTATCCTTGTACCTTATAAGCCTTATTAGCCTCTAATAGTCCACTGAAAATTGAACATAGGCGCATTTACCTTTGATAATTATTTTTTGCAAAAAAATAGCATGACTGACTTAACCGTGTACAAAATTCGCGAATAGTTCGCACGGATCGATGTAGTATTTTTCACATTATTGTTGATTTATCAATAATGGCTCAGCCCATTTCGATAAAATTAAAACGGGACCAATTTCAAAGTAAACTCTTTTCAATAAAAAATAATTTTCGAAATCGGACTACTATGTAAAAAGTTAAGTGGTTATATATCAGAAATTAAAAATAATTATACTCGCCGAATTGAGTACTTCTTCCGTTACGTCGGTTAAAAAAGACAATAGATATCATATCTGGGAAAAATAGGGCTGTTGTGGTTGGAATACCTAATTCAAGAGACTGTTTAATTTGGCTCATAGGGCCAAATTGAACAATCTCTTGAATTACTCGTAGGTCTTGAAAATTCCTTCATGCAGCCGTTAGAAAATTTATATGGCAATGTAAAAGTTTGCTAAACGTGCAGCAGTTGTTTTTAAAAAAATAATTTATGAATTCTTAATGTGCTCAAGCTGTAAATATTCATAAAGTTGAGTTGCATCGACCGTGGTCACGGGTCTACCCGTGCAACTCTGCCGAAACGTCGGGATGAGGAGGTATTTATTTATCTCGTAATTTTAGTGCGCGATTAGTCCCGTAGTAGGTATATAGTAATAATGTGTTCAAATCGCGAAAGTTTAAAAACAGCACCCTTGCATTACATTAGAGAACATAATCATTACAAATATTGTAAACCCGAAAGTGTGTCTGTTGGTTTGTTTGTTTGTTACTTTTTCAGGCAGCAACGTAAAAACGAATTTTTGCACGAATATTGTTTAGACGTCTGAAAATGTCACAAGCTACTTTTTATCGCTGTAAAATAAAAGCATTTGCTACAGCAAACTGACGGTAAATCTAGTAGAGAAATGTAATAGAAATACGGTCAGTTTGCATGCAAAAATGTACTAATGAAGAGTGTGATGTCCACTTACAAAAGGACCTTATAGGATGCTGCGAGTTTTGGCGGGAACGCGGAAAAATCATGTCGCCTCATTGTATTATTTTGTTAAACTTGTGTTTTTATCAGTGATAATTAGTGAAAAATGGTGGTATTTCGTTGATTATGAGCTGATTTACGTGCATGAGTGTAGGCAAGTGATATAATGTGACGTATCATGTTGTTCCGTGTTGTTAACAAAACTCCATAAACGCCTCTAGTAAAGTCTCCACTGCTTTACTGAGGTATGACTTGGACTATGATTGGACTTGACAGCGACTTTATTGGACTATGACGAGACTACTACAGTTACTATTTTGATAAAATATTATCAAAAATTATTAAAACTTAATACTTGACACTGGCAAATGCACAATAATGCGACGCCAAAACTAAGAAGAAGAAGAAGAAGATGCTGCAATGACAGCTAATTATCACACGGCAAGTTCAAAAGAAAGTCACGTCACATCACATAACAAGATGAAACCGGTCTCAAAGGCGGCATTCTGAGGAGATCGTCCCAAATCGGCGAAGTCGTGTAAAAACACTCGCAGAACCAGTCCGGTTGACAACCCTGCGTAACGCAGCGAAAGTATTACATAAGAGATGAGGTCACACTTGCTCATGTTACAGAGGAGAGTATGTTGCAGAGAGGCAATAAATAGATAGCTTTGGGTAAACTTGGCGTCGTCGTCCGAGATATACATACCTTTCGGCCACCTTTGTAACTGTAATTTGTTAACGGATATGAAAAAATAAGATACTTAAATAAAAACCGAACAAGTGCGAGTTAGGTTCTCACAGGTTAGGTTTGACCACAATAGATCCCAATGGGTCGAAGTGTCCGAGTTATTTCTTGGCCCCTCTGTAAGATAAGATAGGTTCTCACATCGAGGGTTCCGTACAAATCCAGAAAATTTCACAAAATTGGGAAGCAAGTTGTTAAAATCTCTATACATCCATCGACAAAAAAGTTTTTTTTTTCACTTTTCTCGCCATACATCGATAATTACACATTGTTAAAATAATTAAAAACCTGTTTTAGCATGTGCTAATGAAGTTCTTTTATATGATACCTTACATGATACGATTCACTCACTTTTAATTTTGAACCCATATTTTGTGAATTTTGAGGCCCTGTTTTTTTGTTATAAAAATTTACAATTTTCAGATTTATTCCTATATGTGTAATCTGAGACAATGCTTTTAGCCAAATTTCATAGTTCTGTGTCAACGAAAAGTACCCTGTAGGTTTTGATTTTTGTGAGTGTCGAAATATGCGGTTTTTACGACATAAACGGCTCTAACTTTTTTAAACGATAACTGAGAAATTTTTGTTTTACACAACTGCAAGAGATCTTAGATATACGTATACAGTTTAAATTTCAACTCGATATCTTTACGCGTTCCCGAGATAAAGAGTCTTGACATACACACAAACGGACAGACGGACAACAAAGTGATCCTATAAGGGTTCCGTTTTTTTCCGTTTGAGGTACGGAACCCTAAAAACAAGCGTGCAAAATTGTGTATAAGTAGGTAGATATATAAATGTGTATATATTTAATATGAAACGTTGAATGCTCTTCCGGTGCTGTAATTACCTAATATAATTACTGTACATACACTATTATGTGTGTACGTATCTTTTTGCATATGTTGTATATTCATCGATACATATTATTGCTAATTGTGAATCGAATCAAAATTACTTTTTTAGTTCAAAAAGGTAGATATAATCTCGAGGTAGTCCCATTTAAATTTTATCGAAATCGGCTGAGCCGTTCTTGAAAAATCAACAATAATGAAAAAAAATGTATACATCAATTCGAGCGAAGTAGGCTAAGAAATGCTTTTTTTTGAATTTCTTAACCCTTTGACGACCACGGGGACAAATGCGTCCCAAGCCAAAAAATAAAAAAAAAACTATATTATATCCATTCTATTGCATACAATTTTACTATACATTTATTTTTGAACGTATCTTTTGCATTATTATAGCTGAAAATACAGCATAAGAGACACCATTTTTTGTTTATGGTCATTGAAAACTGACATTTCATTTGGCGCGCTTATCTCATATTTTGTAAAAGTAATTTTTAGGGTAAAAGTTTTCATTATTATTTTAGAATGTAAAATAAACCTTGCCTGGTAAGTGAAATATCGTTTTATGTAATTAACTAACCGATATTTATGTTTAGTACCTTGATAATTAATAGTAAACACGAAGGCCATAGGGACAGCGGTGTCCCTATGGCCGTAAAGAGATACTTTTTGTATGGAAAAGTTTTCTTACTGTAGTGATGTTTTATTGTCAAGTACCCTCATTTTTATTTATTTTGGTTGGTGGATATATCTCGTAAAGGACGTGGAGTATTTGAACTCAGAGAAAACGAAATTTTTCAAAATTTATTGGGTGATAATACGACGATGAAGATGACTTGCTGCTTGATGAAGATAACTGAAATCTCCTGACACATGATGATGGCCATTGACCAAGAAGTTTTAGATGTTGAGGTTGAAGATACATCCGTTTTCACTTCAGGAATCTACAAGACTGTCTTGCCTGAACCTTCATCGTCGATAGTAGAGCCCGTCACCGAATTCCATTGCAATAATCTACCGGTTTTCAAGGAGAGCCATACATACCACCCAAATGTTTTTCGTGAGGTCGATTCAAAGTTTGCATAGTTGACAATACGTCAAGAAGCTGAAGCCCATACATTGACTCCTTTTGACTAGGATTGTGACACACTACAATAAAAATATGGGTGGTGTTGATCTTATGGATCATCGCAAAGTGTGTTATGAACTAGATCGAAGATCAAAAGTAAAGTATTATCTTCGACTATTTTTCGATCTTATTGACATAACATGACGACGCACATACCGTCTACACTAAGCTGCACGATCAAAAACAATTGGAAATGAGATTGTTATCCAGCTTGCAGTTCAGATTTAGTCGGAGTTCGGGGTTTGATAAATGGTTTTACGGTCAGGGAACGAGGGGTCCCCAAGACGACAACCAGTACAGTGCGCAAATCCGTGAAACGGCCATTGGCCTTTCACCCTATGGAAAGATCAGAATCATCAGAAAAAAGTTGTAAAAACAGTGCCAAAACCAAGATCGAAAACTTCAAAAATAATACTTTCATGATATGTAAAGTCCTCCTTTGCTACACCAGTGAAAGAAATTGTTTCACTGAGTATCACTGGTATAATATTTATTTGGTATATATTTATAATAATGTATTTTCTTTTAGAAAATAACCTTACTACAATAATAACAAAGGAATTTTGCTGAAATAACTCCCTAAATCTTATGTAAACTTAGTGATTCTTAAGTCTAAGTTTTAGGAGAAAAGTATCTCTTGGCGACCATAGGGACATTTGTCCCAATAATTTCCTAATAAACCAAAAAGTATTTTTTTTATTTTGTTTTAAAAATATGTTTTTTAATGTCTAAAGAATCATTCTAAATAGCTCAACTGAATCATATATCTCCCATAGTCATATGGTCCTGAAAGGGTTAAACAAATATTACAGCTGTAATTCTGCACGTTCCCTCCTCTGTGTCCATTCCATAAGAAGTCGTTATAAAACGTGGTTCTTTACCATTTCAATATGCAATGAGTTTATTGGGACAGCACGCCCCTGGCGTTAATATCACTTTATATCATATTTTGACTAAAATAAACATTGACTAATGAATGATTTTCGTATTGTGTAATTTATTGACGAAGAGCTTTTAAGCTGATATGTTAGACTCCCACGGATTAATTTGTCATAAATAATGTCTTGCAAAATTAAATGAAAGTCGTCATTGATGTGTGTTGCTTTTTGGCCGACGAAACGGAGGAGGTACTCAATTCGACGCATATATATATATATATATTTTTTTTTTGTATAACCACGCATAACTTTTTACATACTAATCCGATTTCGATAATTCTTTTTTTATTGAAAAGAGTATACTTCGAAATTAGGCCCATTTAAATTTTATTGAAATCGGCTGAGCCATTTTTGATAAATCAACAATAATGTGAAAAATGCTACATCGGTCCGTGCGAAATATTCGCGAATTCTGTCACGGTTGAAGTAGGTCAAGCTATTTTTTGGGAAAAATAATTATTGGTGAAGAAAAAAATGCGAGCTAACCGGCATGCGTTCCGAGAACAAATAGAATAGCGTATGTAAATCTCGCAACTTGCATCTGGGCCAGCATGGTGGGTATGGCCCTATCGCCTTAGATACTTTTCCTGTGTTTATAAATTATCGTCATATACAAAGGCCCCAAAGTAAAAGTTGTTTATAATGATGGTCTGAATCACCTCCTTTGGGCTTAGTACATCAGTTCTGGATAACCCTGATATGCTCACTGCTGAACAGAGATTACCTTTATATATTTCAAAATAGAGCGGTTGTAAGCGCATTGCATCTAGCGAGAGCCTGAACCTCGAAAGTTTATGAGAATCCATCAACCCGCAACTGGGCCAACATGGGGGTTTGTGCCCAATCGCTCTTCAATTCATCAAATCCTATGTTCAGCAGTAGCTTATTAACCGTTGATATGATGACATTTAGAGCGATGTATGTGTGATATACAGGGTTAATTCTAATCAATTAATAAAAAAAATCATAAAAATCAGCTGTTCCATACATTTTGTCGCGGGTGAACGATATTTTTATATGGAACAACATTTTTTTTTAGTTTTGACAAAAGTCGCAGAACAAAATTTGTTAGTTTTGCTGTACAGAATAAACCCCTAAAAGGATGCTAATTGATTAGGAATAACCCTGTATACTTTAGTCTTGCAAAATTCATTTTGGAACCATTACAGACCGGTTTTTAAATGAATAATGTAAATGCATCTGTAGGTCATCTTATTTCGGCGCAGAATTAAACAACTTTGCGAATTCTGAAGGTTGTGAGCTCATTGCATTGATAATGAGATGACGATCGAGATTCGAAGTTCGATGCTACGTTTGATTGATTTTATTAAATGTTATGTGCAATATTAAATTGAATTAGTAGCGCTCATAGAGTAGTTTGACTACGGTTTTATTAGTTAGTTACTTAGAAGTTAGTAGTAAGTTAGCAACATTTGGCATATATTAAGTAAATAGGGATTGCAAACACAAATACAGACGTAGTTCGTGAAGTTACCAACTGCAGCCAATTGAGTAATTTAGGCAGAAACGGATAAAACTATTCTACAACTCAAATATTATTATTAAACTTTCGCGATTTGAGCACATTATTTTTATACAGGGTTATTTCTAATCAATTAGAATCCTTTTCGGGGCTTATTCTGTTATTCAAAACTAACAACTTCTGCGACTTTTGTCTAAACTCAAAAAAAAAATTGTTTTTTGTCCGTAGAAAAATATCGTTCAGCCGTGACAAAATGTATGGAACAGCCGATTTCTTTTTTGAGTTTTGACGAAAGTTGTAGATCAAAAGTTTTACTATGGAAATTAACGTGGTTTTCACACATTTTATACTATATATAACGGGACTAAACTCACGTGTAGGGATAGTCGCAACGACTATAGTTTCGGTCGCATTCGGCGACCTTTCTCAAGTTGGCGAGTGCCAGCGCGCGGAGCCGTCTCGCAATGCACTGACCCGGAACTGTGCAAAATTAACAAAAGTTGTTACTTTTGATGTACAGAATAAGCCTCTAAAAGGATCCTAATTGATTAGAAATAACCCTGTATACAGTACGACGATAAGACGAATTAACTTTCTATTTGTGATAAACATTTCAAAAATTGACGCGTTCACAGGATTTGAACATGCATCTCTCTGGTGTTCCGGCCCAAATGCTTTGTCCAATTAAGCTAGAAACGCTGTCTGCTAAGGCGCCGAATTATTGAACGTGTTTATCATTTTTGACAACTACTAAATTGTTGGAAGCGACTACGAATATTGTTGAAATTTTAGCATGTAAGTTCGTTTATATGTCGAATGGCTAGCCCCGGTGACAGAGTTTAAGCCACCTAAAGGCCTCTGACATGGTTAAACGATTATTAAACATGATTTTCAGTGGAACCACGCCTCCTATTAACTAAGCCAGGATGGTCTATAGATTGAGCCATGAGCTACAAAGGTAGGTATTGTCTTGTTTGTCCAAACCAACGAAAAAGAGCCATAAATCTCCTAGCTGAGTCGACCACGAGCCACATGCCACCGCAAGTTAAAAAGTAAACAGTGGAGCAACGGTCGGCGTTCCGGGTCGGCGGCTCCGGAAACCAGCTGGTTAGAGCTAACCACCTGGGCTCTAACTGTTCTTCGGATTGCGACCGACACTTATCTTGAATGACAGAAAACTAGTGGTTGTACTTTTTTGTTAAAATTATTGTCCACATACTTTAGGGTCCGTGATTTAGTCCCGACACAGCCATCTTCCTCTTCAACCATATTCATTTGACAAAAGTCGTAGAACAAAAGTTGTTGGCTTACATGTACAGAATACGCTCCTAAAAGAATGCTAATTGATTAGAAATAACCCTGTAGGTATACATAAAAAGTAACATCTTCGATATCGGAAGCAACATTGAAGCAGCGAGCGGAAGATGGGACAGATACCTATTGGTTGAAGTTTTGATCAAATCAATTCAGAAATTCAGTAATCAGAACTATAAAAGAAAATGGACGTAGTTTTAGCGTAGGTATTGTACTCTGTTCTAGTTATGATGGCACTTGCCCCATCCTAAAATATATTTATAGAGCAATTTTACAATTGAGAACCTTCTTTTTGGTTGCTGTTGGTGGCGTGTAAGCCGTATGATGAAACTCACAAGTGTCTCAGCCTCAGTCGACATAATTTAACCAATATTGGTCCAGCCACGCCTACATTCTCTCTCAAAATCGTTTAAATTTCATAATTCCGATCAACGTTTACATTGACTGAAACTGGGCCCATGACCTGAATACCTAAAGTTTAATGATCAACTAGTTTTACATCAAAGTTTGTAACGTTTGTTCTGATAATAGCAATGCTACTGGCGTTGTGCTTCCAAGCGGAATTTTACGTAATGTCTAGTTTTTGTTATAAATAACGTCTTTGTACATTAGAGAAGCGAGTGATAAAAGTCTTATTTTGAAATAAGCTCAGAGCAAATAAAAAAATTAAGAGGGAACGTCGTTGAACAGTCAAGTGAAGCCGATTTTTTATACATGTGTGAATGCGTCACTGCTACGCCGCCATAGTTCGATTGTCAAGGCAAGGCGTAGTTTCCTTGTACGTTGATGTGTGTATGATTATCTTTACACGGCGAAGCGTAGTTTTGGTCGGCCTCACTTGTTTGTTTACAACATTCTCTCTTGATTTTTTTATTTGCTCTGAGGAAATAAGTTATGGATTAAAAAAGTGAAATGTGATTCAGACCATACAAACAAATCTAAGAATAATTATACAAGAGTGCAAAGTTGTTTTTGAACCGAGCAAGCGAAGAATTCTAAATTAAAATAAAAAAGTGATTCAACAATTACAATCCTGAGCGTTAACGAGGGAATCAAAAGAGCACAAGGTAAAATATCTTTGCACTCGAGTGCAACACGTAACTTTTCATCCCACCTCAGTGAGGACATGACTAAAGTCGCGTACATGCCGCACTGATTCAAATACTTCTCGCGTGATTGTTAGGAGAAAGATCATTTGCGCACTACAATTCTGTTGCCATCAAATACTTCTTCGTCGCTAGAATCACTCATTTTAGGTTTTAAAAGTTTCCCATTTTTAAAACTTTTAACAATACGACATGCACGATAAGAAAATGGCGAGCGCAAAGCAAATTAAAAAAAAGTACAGCAAGAAGGATCCGTGTCTGATTTCGAACAAATTAAAAAAGGTTGTATGACAAATTCGGCACCATGGAAGTAAATAGGTTTAATAATGTTTTGTATTCACAAAGTGCACACGATGTTCTAAATTCAATTTTACTTTACGCTCTAGCGGATAAAAACGGCTTTTGTACTCAGATTTCGGAGAGCAAAAATACTCTTTCCGAGATGGGGGGATGAAAAAGTCATTTTTAGGGTTCCGTACCTCAAAAGGAAAAAACGGAACCCTTATAGAACACACGTCTGTCCGTCTGTCCGCCTGTCCGTCAGTCCGTCTGTCCGTCTGTGTGTATGTCAAGACTCTTTATCTCGGGAACGCGTAAAGATATCGAGTTGAAATTTAAACTGTATACGTATACCTATCTATAGTTTCTTGCAGTAGTGTAAAAGAAAAGCTTCTCAGTTATCGTATAAAAAAGTTAGAGCCGTTTATGTCGTAAAAAAATGCATATTTTAACGCTCACAAAGATCAAAACCTACAGGGTACTTCCCGTTGACATAGAACTATGAAATTTGGCGAAGAGCATTATCTCAGAGTACACAAATAGGAATAAATCTGAAAACTGTACATTATTATTTAAATCACATAAAAATAGGGCCTCAAAATTCACAAAATATGGGTTCAAAATTCAAAGTGGGTAAACCGTATCATGTAAGGTATCATATAAAATAACTTCATTAGCATATGCTAAAACAGATTTTTAATTATTTTAACAATATGTTTGTACGGAACCCTCGATGTGCGAGACTGACTCGCACTTGTCCGGTTTTTTGTTGTGGATTTCGCTAGTTTGGAGGGTTCATAACACAATCGATCAAAAATAATAATTATATCGCGAAATATTTCTGCACCTTGAAAAAACTGGAATCCGGTCACATTGGAGAAGTGACGTAATATTAGAACACAAAAACAGCCAAATTGGGGACCTCCGACTTTTTAACTCTCGGTGGAAAAAACCAGCGCAAGAAAACGTCATAAAAAGTTTCGTATTAAGAAAATAGTAAAATTTTCTCTGTACCAGCAACATAACAATACAAACATATTAATAGCCGAGATGATTTACTGCCAACATAAAGGCAAAAACGAGTCGTTTCGTTACACATTTCGAACTAAACATCTTTTGGAAATTTTAATAATAAATTGTTTGAAATAAAATGGGCACCGAGACTACCGTAGAGCCTTTTTAATCGTACTGTTTTGCTGCCTAAACTATTTTTTGCACCCTTTGCGTAACTTAAAAAAGATTTAAATTTTTACGGTAAATGTGTAAAGGAACAGTTATTATAGAATTTCCATTAACATATAGACATTTTAAGGATATTCTATAACAGTTTTTTTACAACTTATTTATTTACACAAATTGAATGTCTTGGAAACTGATTCAATCAATTTACTACTGTAATGATATTTTAACATTCCACTGCTGAACGTACGTTTACCTACGGTTGTGCCATATCCACCATGCTGACCGAATGCGGGTTGGTAGAACTGGGTTGGTAACTTTCCTGAAATATGTAGGTATATGAAAGAAAGACCGATTTTCTTACAAATCCTAATAATTTCTCTCTACCAGCTACAAATCAACAATACAAACAGAGTAAATAGCCGAGACGATTTAGTGCCAACATAAAGGCAGAAATGAGCTGTTTCGTCAAACATTACGAACTAAACATCTTTCGAAAATTAGTATTTTATAATAATTTTGAAATAAAATATGTCAGCTTTGAGACAAATTGTAGAGCTTTTTTTACTGTGATGTTTCGTTTGACTAACCTATTCAATTTCGTATTTATTCCATCAGCCATTAGACGGCCAATGCCGGACATAGGCCTGCCCTGTGGATCTCCGATATAGCATGTCCATACTTATTCATCCACGCAAACAAAATTGAAATGTCGTGAAACACGTATACGTGTCCATTTTCCGGCCGTGTCCGGCATTTTCAACAGTCCACTGGTAAACATAGGCCTACCCACAAAGTCGATAAAGCTATACCATTACAATGGCCAAGTGCGGATAGGTAGAGAGATCTGTGTAATAACAACCTCGTCCCAAGAAATTCAACAGTCCACTGGTAAAACTAGGCCTATCCAGCCGATAAGGCTATACCATTACAAAGGCCAAGTGCGGATAGGTAGAGAGAGCTGTGTAATAACAACCCCATCTCAAGAAATATCGCAAGAACTCGCCATTAGAAGTTAATGCCAAAATTTCTCTCTACCAGCAACAAATCAACAATACAAACAAAGTAAATAGCCGAGACGATATAGTGCCAACATAAAGGCAGAAACGAGCGGAGCCGTTTCGTTACACATTACAACCAAACATCTTTCGAAAATTGTTTAGCAACAATGTGGACGAAATCGGACCTAGTAGTATCGGTGTCGCAAACCGCCGTTTCTCCGATGACAAGCTGGACAGAGCTATATTGTTGAGCTAAACTTTAAATTAAACTAGTAATAGTAACAAACTTTATTACAAAAAATAAAAAAATAGTTAAACTAGAGGAAAATATAGTAAAAAAATATGCACACGTCGCGTTCGTAGAAGAAAGATGACAAATATGTGAATCCACCAAAAATGTGTACTAGATTCGTAGTATTGTAGGTATTTTTTTTTGTTAGAAATGTATTTAAAAAAAAAATTTGTGTATGGCTTGGATGTAAGTGCTGACAAGGTGAAATAACAGTGGCAAGGCACATGGCGCGGAAGATGATGAGGATGCGGCTGGTGGGGTCGAAAACTTCTCGAGTGGAGACCACGTACCGACCGGCAAGCGCAGTAGGACGTCCATCCACAAGGTGGACGGATGACCTCATTATCACCGCAAGACTGCGCTTGATTCAAGCTGCTCCTAACCGTTCTTACTAGAGATCCATAGGGGAGGCCTATGTCAAGCAGTGGACGTCCTATGGCTGATGGAATCGGATGGATAATGAAAGTACTATTTATCTATTAAATCTTGTCTTAATGTCTTGTATTGGGCCAACATGGAGGGACAATCGCCCTTCGTGGGTAAAACTATGTACAGCAGTAAACTGTTAGAAAAGGTAATAGAGTATAATTAAACTAAAAGCTTCATATATGGGTCATTGTAATTCCTAAAATAAAGATATTTTTAGGGTTCCGTACCTCAAAAGGAAAAAACGGAACCCTTATAGGATCACTTTGTTGTCGGTCTGTCCGTTTGTCCGTCTGTCCGTCTGTCCGTCTGTCCGTCTGTCCATCTGTCCGTCTGTCCTTCTGTGTGTATGTCAAGACTCTTTATCTCGGGAACGCGTAAAGATATCGAGTTGAAATTTAAACTGTATACGTAAACCTATGAACTCTTGAAGTTGTGTAAAAGAAAAGCTTCTCAGTTACCGTATAAAAATGTTAGAGCCGTTTATGTCGTAAAAAACGCATATTTCAATGCTCAAAAAAATCATAACCTACAGGGTACTTCCCGTTGACATAGAACTATAAAATTTGGCGAAGAGCATTGTCTCAGAGTACACATATAGGAATAAATCTGAAAATTGTACATTTTTATTTAAATCACATAAAAATAGGGCCTCAAAATTCACAAAATATGGGTTCAAAATTCAAAGTGAGTAAATCGTATCATGTAAGGTATCATATAAAATAACTTCATTACAGCACATGCTACAACAGATTTTTAATTATTTTAACAATATGTTTGTACGGAACCCTCGATGTGCGAGCCTGACTCGCACTTGTCCGGCTTTTTTGTTTATTTATTTATAAATTATGCTGTGATCAACTTCAATATCAGAGTGAGCTCAAGTCAAGATGAGCATAAATAAATGGTCTACCGTGTAGAGCTTGGAATGGATTGAGCTCAAAGACTGCGTGCTTCATCTTTGATCACCACGTCGCTCATCTGGCAAGTTGGTGGTCAAGCATGGACTTACTTCGTTGTTGTCGTTTCAGCCGTTGAACACCCACTGCTGGACATAAGCCTCCACTAAAGATCTCCGATAAGACGACTTGTATTGGTATTGGTAGCGACTTGATTCTAGAGCGATTCTGCTGTCATAATGAGGTCATCCGTCAACCTTGCGGACTTAATTGCGATAAAAAAAAAATTGTGTAGCGGTGCTGAATCAAGAGATTTCAAATATAGTGTATGCTTATTAATAAACGCAATATATAGTTTCTATAATGCGTAAAAATAAGAATACTATTTGTAACTTTTTCTTTGAATACAGAGTAGGTTAGTTATTATTACATAGTTAGATATTTTTAGGGTTCCGTACCTCAAACGGAAAAAACGAAACCCTTATAGGATCACTTTGTTGTCCGTCTGCCCGTCTGTGTGTATGTCAAGCCTCTTTATCTCGGGATCGCGTAAAGGTATCGAGTTGAAATTTAAAAAGTATACGTATATCTATAGTCTCTTGCAGGTGCGTAAAAGAAAAACTTCTTAGTTATCGTTTAAAAAAGTTAGGGCCGTTTATGTCGTAAAAAACAGCATATTTCGACACTCACAAAAATGAAAACCTACAGGGTACTTCCCGTTGACATAGAACTATGAAATTTGGCGAGAAGCATTGTCTCAGAGTACACATATAGGAATAAATCTGAAAACTGTAATTTTTTTATATAAATCACAAAAAAATAGGACCTCAAAATTCACAAAATATGGGTTCAAAATTCAAAGTGAGTAAATCATATCATGTAAGGTATCATAAAAAAGAACTTCATTAGCACATGCTAAAACAGGTTTTTAATTATTTTAACAATGTGTTTATACGGAACCTTCGATGTGGGAGCCTGACTCGCACTTGTCCGGTTTATTTTCTGAATACAATAGGTATATAATTCTATCTATATACCGGTACATATTTGTAAGCATACTATCATAAGATTTCGTAAAATTATTATTAATCTCAAAATAAACAAAGTACTTACCTACCTACCTAGTAAATCAGTTACATAAGTCAACTTAGGCACTTGAATGTCAGCTTTAAAGTAGATACAATACCTATCCTAAGTTGTGATGTCATGTTATGGAAAATGTTACCTACCTGCATACTAATATTCAAATTATTCCACCATTTCTTGAGATGTGTGCATATATCTATACCTGTGACATTGAAAATGAGTCGATATTATGACAGTCATAAATATTCTATACCTATATTCATTTTGTTAAAATAAAACATCATGAACGTTTTAACAAAATCTTTTTGTGAATAATTTTATCAAATCATTTTATGTAACTTATGGACTCTATCAAAAGCATTGTCCAGTTTAATCATGTATATCTTTATGAAATAAATTTACATGAATATTTACGAAATAAGTTACTGATCATTATATATTTCTAGCATAATTATCTTTATGGTCCATGACATTATTATATTCATTTTAAACACATATTTTAGCAGTAGAGTCTCGAAGGATAAAACTGAAGGTTATAGTAAATAGAGTAGGTAAGTTATCGAATCCGCTGTCAGAGTATTTCTACAAGCTGTTTCATTCGTGACTACAGTAAATTCGTCTTATTAGCAACATAGCTTCAAAAGCCAGAAACAATAGGTTTTGCAAAGAAATAGGTATCGAGTCTATACCAATCTCAATTACTTAGGTACCAGATATTCGATTAAATTCAGTGGCCACCCTAAAAGTGTATTTATAACATCGTAAATGTCAGCTAAAAGAGCCTCAAAAACAAAAGGTTTCGTAAACAAATCGACTCACCTTGATAATCCTTATTTTGACAGCTGGACTGACAACACGCCTGCAATCCTGCGATCATCGATTAACGACAATCGAGATTTTAATCGATTCACTAAACAAAGTCACTATCACTGGGGAAAAGGGATGGGATATCGTAAAACGATCGATTTTTTGAAATATTCGATTGCACGATGGTTGCGTGCGTCCGCGCACCATACCGCGCGTAGTACTGACTCGTTCGGCCATTTTCCTGAGTAGGGGGGAGGACGTATGCCTCCTACATTTCAATTTTTATACCTATTTTTAAACGCTTATATCTTGTAAAGTTTTCATTCAATTTGAATGCAATTTTCAATGAAATGTAGATCAAATATTCAACTATAAATTTAATACAAAAGATTTGTTATTTTAGTGAATGATAACGGAGTTACAACGGTTTTAGTGGAAGACAAAGTTAAGGGAAAGGCTCTATGGCTAGTTTGCGTAGGTTTCGATTCGCGAAGGCGATCGGTGAAGGTTTCATTCATTGGATTGTAAATATGGATCGGTACTATATTTGGTATTCATCATAAAAATAAGTTATTTTTGTTTGATCTCGCTCAAGTGAGCGAATGCCATATTTTTAATGAAAATTTAAATTTTTTTTTTTTGGTACATCTTACACGTGGCCTCTGACCCCAAACTAAGCAAAGCTTGTGATATGGCTGCCAGAGACTGATATACTACATATACTTATTTTTAAATACATACTTATATAGATAGTAACTAAATAACACCCAGGCACAGAGCAAACACTTATGTTCATCACATAAATATTTGCCCTGGGTGGGGATCGGACCCACGCCTCTTTGATCCAGAAGTTAGGGTCACTAACCACTGAGCCACCGAGGCAGTCAATGATATTGATGATGAGGTGATGAAAATTGTTACTGGTGTATGTAGGTATTATTTTAAAATTTGTTTGTACAGTATTTTATAATTAGTAAGGTCATATCACTCTTCGTGGGTAGGACTACGTCCTGCAGTGGACTATTAAAAGGCTGATACAGTAAGCTCATATACGCCGGGTGGTCCAGCCCTGGAGTCAGGGTTTTATGCCGCTCCAAGACGTCTAACATGGCTAAGCACAGTATCTAACATGTCAGTCATCCGAGCCACGGCAGCGCTAAGTTGAAAATGCCACCTGCGGTCACCCATCCAAAGACTGACCATGCCAAACATTGCGATCCTACTAGTCAAGTTACGCTAAAAGCGTTGCGTTGTTTTATGATGATGAAATACTATAGCTCGTATTATTTATCATTTAATGGTAGCCTGTAGCATTTATGGGGTAATATGAAATTGATTATTGCACGCAAGTATCAAAGTAGCTAATAATTGTACGCAGAGTAATTCTGATAAATTGGTTTTTTCCTCAAAATTAGATTTTGAAAACGGCTCTCACGAATTTCATTTATAGTTTTCTAAGTAGAGCACGATTGCATAGGTCTAAGCTTTATCTGAGAGCAAGCATTTTGTTTTTCTGCAGTAAAGAGAAGGATGTTGGTTTTACGAAGTTTGTTTGTCATTATCATTGTCATTACTCACCATTGCAGTCATATGATGCTTAGGTACTGCTGGACATAGACCTATTCAATCTCCGTTAGTCTGATTGTTGCATCGCAGACTTGCGCTGGTTGGGTCTCTATATGAAATATAGGAGAAGCCTATGTCCGGAAGTGGACGTTTATGTGATAATATTAAGTAAGTACGTATATAAAAGCCGGGTGGCTAGTCTTGGTGTCAGAGTTTACAAGCCGCATGGCTGAGTGGTTAAAACCACTGGGTCCCACAAATTAATGTGTCATCCGACCCACGACAGAGCTTACTTGTCAGTTGTCAATGCTACCCGCGGTTACCCACCCAATTGAATGATGATGACGACTAATTGTAATCGGTCAGCATCCAGCGGGTCTTAATATCCTACGCTGCGCGATTGTCTGTTCATCCGAGAATTCTACGAACCCATTGGTCACCATCCCTGCGTGCTATGTGCTCTGCCCATAGACAGTTTATAGCATTACAAAGAGTGCATTGTACGATATCATTGCTTGGAATAGAATTGGCCAAATGCGAGTTGGACTCGTGTACGTAGGGTTTCGTACCATATGGGAGCCCCCCGACATAAATTTTATTTCTATTTTATTATTTATTTTTTAAAGTGAATGCACTACTAAATATTCTGAAAAAATTCAACGTGTACGTGATGAATGTTGTATTACTGTGAATATTTCAGCGTCTACCTGCCTGTTTTCGTTACGTAGGTATTAATATCGAGTAAAAAGTAGCAACAAAATCACGTTTAATGTATGGGAGCTCCCCTTAAATATTCGTTTAATTCTGTTTTTAGTATTTGTCGTTATGGCGATAACAAAAATTCATGATCTGTAAAAATTTCAACTATTTACCAACTCAGAGCAAATAAAAACATCCAGAGGGAACGTCGTTAAAAAGTCAAGTGAAGCCGGTTTTTATACATGTGAGGCGAGGCGTAGTTTTGGTTGGCTTCACTTGTTTGTTCACAACATTCTCTCTTGATTTTTTTATTTGCTCTGAGTTTAGCAATCACGGTCCATGAGATACAGCTTAGTAACAGTCAAACAGACAGACGGACAACGGAGTCTTGGTAATAGGGTCCCGTTCTTACCCTCTGGGTACGGAACCCTAAAACGATTTTTTTTTATCAATTTAAAAGTTTTTATTTTTAGTTCATCTTGGTGTCGCATGTTTTGCTTTCTAAAGGAGTATATTAGGAGTATAGTTTTGAAGTTGATATAATATTTCAAAACAAGTAACGCCATCTAGGTGTATCTAAAAGAAGCATATTTTAAGCAAAGAACAACTCAAGTCTTGGAAGGTAGGTACATGGCACTTTACGAAACGTCTAGTGTTTAAAACCGTAAATAGTTTTTAGTTCGGCCATAAAATTATAGATGGCGCTTTATAAATATTATACCAAATATATTTCATTTCTTTATTTCAAAAGAAGGCGAAAATTTATAAGAAGAAGGGGATATAAGTTTAAAAGCTTATTTATGTCACTTTATGACCTCTAAACTATATCCATGTCAAAATTAAGATGATATGAAATTATGTAGGTAATTTTTAAAATATTGGCAAACCAACAAATACAGCTAGGTATAAGATAGTATTGTAGGTATTGTAGGTTCCGTACCCCAAAAGAAAAAAAACGGAACTCTTATAGGATCACTTTGTTGTCTGTATGTCAAGACTCTTTATCTCGGGAACGCGTAAAGATATCGAGTTGAAATTTAAACTGTAACCGTATATCTATGGTCTCTTGCTGTTGTGTAAAAGAAAAACTTCTTAGTTATCGTATAAAAAAGTTAGAGCCGTCTATGTCCTAAAAATCCGCATATTTTGACACTCACGAGTAGGGTTTCTGATCGAGAAGTCTCGAAGCGGGAATTTCCGGGAAATCTGACCTTAGTCGAGACGGGAAGAAAAAGTCGGGTACCCGGGAAGTCGAGAAATTGAAAAAAAAAATAGTAATATGACGTTAATTTCTGTGTTACCTATTACACAAATTATATCTGTTCTCCTCTTTTACATCCTTTTGCTACCCAATAAGGCAGAAGAAATTACAGAAGAACTCTATATCCGGCTGTTTCCAAGCATTTCTAACCTGGATGATGACGAAAATGTCCAAGAAGTCCAAGAAACTGAAGGTGACTCTCCTATCTATTTTGAGATGAAGTTAAGAATGGCTATTGAGACCGTGTCTATGGATACAAATACTACTGAAGCCCAGCTAACCAAAAGCCTTATAAAAAATAATTTCATTTATTTGAATCTACCGGAAAACGAACGCCAAATCTTTAAAATCTATGCCGTTCTGACTGTGAAGCCTAAGTCAACTGAAAATGAAATAGTAATAAAAAAGAAATTAATGTCTGTGATTATTATTTTGTTAATTTTAAAGATTTTACTTACTTACATTTTATTCTCTTTAAAACCCTGTGATTATAAAGGAAATTAAGAAGGCATAGCATTTTTTAGTTAATTGAGGAAGACTAATTGAAATGTTGATTATGATAATTTGTATGTATTCTAACTTTTTCATAGATTTTTGTTGAGGTTAATCAAATTCCCGACTTCCCGGGAAATGGTGCTCGAGAAGTCTCGGCATCCGGGAACAAGTCAGGAAATGAGAAACTCACAAAGGAATCATAACCTACAGGGTGCTTCCATTTGACCTAGAACTATGAAATTTGGCAAAAAGCATTGTCTTAGAGTACGTCATACATAAATCAATCTGAAAACTGTACTTTTTTAATAAATCATAAAAATAAATTGGGCCTAAATACAAAAAATATAGGCCCAAAATTCAAAGTGAGTAAATCGTATCATGTGGGGTACATTATAAGAAAGAGCTTCATTAGCATATGCTAAAAAAGGTTTACATTGTGTCATTTACGATGTGTGACTAATCATAGTGGTTTTATGAAAAAGTGGTCGTGAACCGGTGGTGGTCGGCAAACTGGCCATTTCACCCGACACGTATTTTTTTCTTTTGTTAATCAAACAACAAATGACAAAGATAAACCTTGTCAAAGTTTGGGAGTGGGGGTCGTGACGTCACCTCTCTTACAGAAGTCTATAGTCTGTTTCATTAGCCGCGTACCCACCTAGCGCACAGGCTCGCGCGGCAGCCTCGGTGTCCAGATCGCGAGCGATGGCTCCCGAGGCAGCCTCAGTAGTTTTATTCAATTTACACGAGGCCGCCTCGCGAGGCAGGCTGAGCCATCATAAGCTGAGGCTGAGCCAATAATAATATTTCGGATCTTTGGGGTCCCAAAGCGCTTTGTACGTGCTGTACAGTTGCATTAAACGAATGGACTCCTCCTAACTGCTCATGATATCAATGTTATAGATAGAGACAAATACAGTAATAGACGAAACTTGAAGTAGCTTCGCGCGCGAGCCAAAACAACCGTTCCCACCTAACACACAGCGCTCACTGAGGCACCTTTGAGCACGTCAAGTTTACCGACAACAGATGGCTCGGGGCCGAGCCGTGCTCAGCCGAGCAGACGCGCGCCCGAAGCAGCCCGAGGCGCGTCCACACCAGCCGAGGCATTTGGCTCGCGAGGCTGCCGCGCGAGCCTGTGCGCTAGGTGGGTACGCGGCTATTAGCGCTGAGAACGCACACGCTAGAGTACTTCGAGTCGGAACTGGCCCATGCGGTACGACTCTGGTCAAAATATGTTCGCAACCCCTGGTCCTCTACCAAGAAACGTGGCAACTGCGTTATCGACACGAAAGCACACTTACGAAGATACACTTTGAATAGAAAACGATACTTTTGTTTTCATTTCGTAAAGACGAGTGCTATCATAATACTGTCGATGGTTCTCAGCGCTAATGAAACAGGCTATAACCCTTCAGCTGTCCCAGCGCTTTACGGCAAAAACGCTATCTTGTCCAGCCACGCGCGATTTTTTTTTAATTTCTGCCGCTACCTTCTAATATCACGATTTCTCGTAATTTTTGTATGAATAGTCCCAATAAACTTTACATCATAAGAATTGTCTTGAATTCAGCTATTAGAATCTATTTATAGAATGTGTAAATTTTATTTCACGTTATCTTTAGGAAAGTAGGAAGTTGAAAAAAAAATCTCCCTCTCAAAAATTTGAATTTTTTGCAAAATACCTCAATAATCTATTGCCAATGCATTAAAAGTATAAATAACTTACCCTCCTCTTACCCTTCCATCATTTAATTAGAAAAATGGGCACCAAAGCCACTTTCGCACCAACAAATTGACCATTTTTATCACAAACGCAGACGGTTGGAAAACTCCGATGCGCGTCCGAGCACGTGTGACGACTTGTCGGCGAAATTAGACGAGGTCGAAGTAGGAATCGAATAAAAAGTCACGACACTATATTCTTCTCTGTTTTTCCTATTACTAATTGGTATAAGTTAAAACGTGACAGCACAATAGGCAGACGTCCAAAAAATTGCTAAAGAAAAAACGGGTGATTAACCAGATTCTGGCGGCTGGGCGAAATGGGACAAATTGTTCGTCACCAGAATCTGGTGACTGGACAGTTGAAGGGATACAGGGTTATTTCTAATCAATTAGCGCCCTTCTAGGGCTTATTCTGTACATCAAAACTAAAAAAAAAATCAACTGTTCCATACATTTTGTCGCAGGTGAACTACATTTTTCTATGGAACAACAACAATTTTTTTTGATGTTTGACGAAAGTCGTAGAACAAAATTTGTTAGTTTTGATGTACAGAACAAGCCCCTAGAAGGACGCTAATTGATTAGAAATAACCCTGTATATACATTTGTATGGCACTTGTGAATTCACGCGTAACTTGGACGGACTATATCTTCATTAAATTATTTAATTGACAAAAGGAAAAATACATGAGTAATGTTTTTTGATAGTCTATCTGACGTACTAATTATATATTTTTAGTCTTCATGCCTGTGTTCCTACAGTTTTAATTTAACACTTTTTTCATAAATGTGTGAAATAAAATTAATGTCCTAGCCAAACTGCAATCTACCATTCCACTTCTATAAATAATTACAAAGCTCGCCATTAAATTATGAATAGTTCGTGTATACAATATAAACATTAAATTAAGTTTATTTACGAGTACTGGTAAAGTTGTTTTTTTCTTCCGATATGCGTCACAATTGTAAGGACGTGTGGAAATAGTACATTATGGTACAAGTGTGGAATGTTGGTAATTACCGCTGAGGTACTATTGAGACCCGAGCCGTAGGCGAGGGTCTTAAGAGAGCCGAGGACGGTAATCATCAATATACACATTCGACATTTTTCAACACATTTGTGAATAAAAAAGAATACTAAAAATATTTTCAACAGTGAAAACGACTTGTAAAAAATGTTTCGAAATGGCGGGAAAAATTAATCAGTTTTTCTTTGCGCGCGCAATGGCAATCGGCCATAGACTAAAAGAATGAGGTTACATAGGTACATTAATTTATTTGTACCTACTATTGAACACGATCTTTTTTGTATCGAAACTTTATTTAAGAACAAAGCAACTTAACCAATAAAATGAAAAAAAAAACTCTAACTCACTTTTTAACTTTGGTTTTTTTTGCACAGTTTGATTACAGCATTATGTGCCTAATCGCGGTAAAATTAGAGCCACTTTATGTTGAAAAATGCATTATTTTTAGCAAAAAGTAGCATAAATGACCGACTTCAACCATGTAAGGAATTCAAATGGTCTCACGAATCGATGTAGTAATTTTGCAAATTATTATTGATTTATCAATAATGGCTCAGCCGATTTCAATGACCACTTTCTAGCTCCATCATCAGATCAGCACCGTCATCAAATTGCATTGTCACGCGATAAAAAATAAGCCTATAAATGTTATTTACATAGTTTGTTTTCTTATATTTTTATTTTGATTTGCGTGCCAAAAAAGTAAAAGGACAAACAAAGAGGACAGTACAAAAAATACAATTAGGTACTTATGTGTTTCCTAAATAGTTTTTGTTCAATTTTAACTGGTTTGTGACTCTTAGGATGGAATAACCTTCTTCTGAAGTTTGTCATGGTAGTAGTCACATCATGACATTGCGTTGAGGTAAATGCAAGAGTAATATCTATTTAACCTTAGAGATGTAGCTAAGATTAATATTCGAGTAACAGTATGATTATTTAATTATGAAACTATTTTATTTAAGTAGTAGCGGTTCCGGCGAGCTTCGTGACACGCGATAATTTTTTTTATTTATGTGTAGGTATGTTAGAAGAAAGTATTTATTAGTTTTCAACACACTTGCTCATAAAATGGCTCTAATTTCACCGCAATTAGGCACATAATGACACCTGTAATCAAACTGTGACTTTTTCATTGCTATTAAGTATAATATGAATGAGTGAGTTATAGAGTTTTTTTTTTTTTTTATTATTTGTGTTGCTTAGTTTCGTTACAAAAAAGATCGTGTTCAATAGTAGGTACAAATAAATTAATGTACCTATGAGACCTCATTCTTTTAGTCTATGGCCGATTGCCATTGCGCGCGCATAGGAAAACTAATTAATTTTTCTCGCCATTTCGAAACATTTTTCACAACTCGTTTTCACTGTTTTCAACAGTGAAACTTTTCACAACTCGTTTTCACTGTTTTCAACAGTGTGAGTAATTAAGTAACAGTAGTTTTCACTGTTTTCAACAGTGAAAACGAGTTGTGAAAAACAATATTTTTTTAGTATTATTATATTCACAAGTGTGTTGAAAAACGTCATATTATGCTATACGTGTGTATTGATGATTACCGTGCCTTCTTATGGCGCCACAGCGATAATCACCAATATTACACACATGTACCATAATGTACTATTGTTTTATTACATTATTTATTTATTTATTTGTATTAAAAATATTTGTATGTATTTTGTCTATTGTATATAATTTTTATTTTTAAAATGTCCTCTAAATTAGCACACCTCGTCTTATTTTCTTTTGTACCTATCTCTCTCCATCCTATGGTTGCCTGGAAGAAATCACTTTCAGTGATAAGGCCGTCAGTTGTTTCACATGTTTTAGCATCTATTTTTCTCTATTTTCTGTTTTATGTGTGTGTGAATGTGAATCAACAAAGAGTTTATCTATCTGTCTTCATCTCAATCCGTTGAGTAGTTTTTGCGTGAAAGAGTAACAAACATCCATACATACTCACAAACTTTGGCGATTATAACATTAGTAGGATATCTCGCGATTTCACACGAGTCACTTGATGTTCGTTTAGGTCTATACAATTTATTTTTTTTACTTTTCTCGTCATTCATCGAAAATTGTTATAATAATTAATTCTCTCTTTTATATGATACCTTACATGATACGATTTACGCACTTTGAATTTTAAACCCATATTTTGTGAATTTTTAAGCCCTATTTTTTGGGATTTAAATAAAAATGTTCAGTTTTCAGATTTATTTCTATATGTGTACTGTGAGACAATGCTTTTCGCCAAATTTCATAGTTCTATGTCAACGGAAAGTACCCTGTAGGTTTTGATTTTTGTGAGTGTCGAAATATGCGGTTTTTTACGTCATATACGGCTCTAACTTCTTTATATGATGACTGAGAAGTTTTTGCTTTACGCAACTATAAGAGATCATAGATATACGTATACAGTTTAAATTTCAACTCGATATCTTCACGCGTTCCCGAGATAAAGAGTCTTGACATACACAGTTACACACAGACGGTCAGACGGACAACAAAGTGATCCTATAAGGGTTCCGTTTTTTCCTTTTGAGGTACGGAACCCTAAAAATCAGCTGTTTCATATATTTTGTTGAGGCTCATATGAACTTTTTATGTGGAATTATAATTGCTTGATAAAATTGATTCGTGGTAATTATTCGAAAACTGTACTTACTTAGGTACATAAACTTTTGTACTAGAGTTTAATAAACTCTAATAAAAATCCCATCAAAATATAACCTCTCATTATAATCTGCCCGCCAATACAATTATTATAAACAAGCTGTGCTCTCGGGTTTACTCGCGTGATTTTCGTCAGTGTTTATTGTTATACAGGGCTATTTCTAATCAATTGGCATTCTTTTAGGGACTTATTCTGTACATCAATATCAACAACTTTTGTTCTACTATTTTTGTCAAAACACAAAAAAATCAGCTGTTCCATACATTTTGGGTGAACGATATTTTTCTATGGAAGAACAAAGTTGATAGGTTTCAAGTACAGAATAAGCCCGATTACAGAGGCGCCAGCGTAACTATATTAGCTAAATAGCACAGTTCTGTTTCTTTTTCACTTTAGGCATTTGATAGAGAGAACGCTTTTTACGTTGCTAATTAAATAAATAAATATTGGGGGACATCTCACACACGGTCTCTGACCCCAAACTAAGCAAAGCTTGTGATATGGTTGCCAGAGACTGATATACTACATATACATATTTTAGATACATACTTATAAAAATAGTACCTAAATAACACCCAGACACAAAGCAAACACCTATGTTTCTCACAAAAATGCTTGCCCTGGTGGGAATCGAACCCACGCCTCTTTGATCCAGAAGTCAGGGTCACTAACCACTGAGCCACCGAGGCAGTCAAAACTGAGCCACCGAGGCAGTCACTGAGCCACCGAGGCATTCACTGAGCCACCGAGGCAGTCAACTAATTTATTTACGCTGGCGCAATTAATTTACGCTGGCGCCTCTGTAATCGGGCTTAATAAGCCCCTAAAGGAATGCTAATTGATTAGAAATAACCCTGTATACTATAAATAAGTCCGAAATTGTATTTGATGTTTTATTGGTTTTTCCTTATTCACGCAGCAACGGAGCAACGGATTGACTCGATTTTTGGCATAAATTTAGTTTGAAAGACGGAAAATGATATAGGCTACTTTTTATCCCCGAAAATTAAAAAAAATCCTATGGAACTACGGTTATTGGTCATATCTGTTGCTCCGTTGCTGCGTGAAAAAGGAAGAAATAATATTTAATATTACAATATTAGTTATCTCAAAAATATTTACCTTCAATAATTTTTTTTACGATAATTAATAATAATAATTTACTTAACAGACAGACAGAGCTTTATAACAGACTAACTGACCCGGCAAACTTCGTTTTACCAACTCAGAAACCTTCTTTGGTTCATGCACAACAACTTTGCTAAAGATCATCACAGTCATGATCGAATGCTTAGTTTACGATTCTATAAAAGACATACACAAAAACATTCATTTTTATAATTATATATTACTATACACTCGTTTAGCTATAGATATGGAAGCGCCTTCGCCGCGAGCGTGTGTGAATATGACGCGTTCGAAACCTCGAATCAAGTTTGCCAAAAGTTCCTTTGGCAAGTTATGACGACATTACAACTAGTTTAGTTAACTTACTGTGATTTCCATACCTAGGACCAGACAATGTTTTAGGTTTATTTATTCTGGCATTGACATTGTGAGGGTGCGCACGCGCTTTTCAAGTTTTTATCTTTAAATTTTCCCGGAAAATATGATCGTTTTTCTGTTGGTTTATTTAGTTTTTGCTGATGTGGTATCTTTCAGTTCATCCATGTACAGCAGTAAGGCTATAGAGGGGTATCCCGTGGGATATCTGAGTGATTGTGAGTACATTTTTAATTTTTAAAAAATTTAAACATTATTTTTGATGTAATTTTTTTATCAAGGCAAGCACTGAAAAAAATTAATTTACTGAACAGTTTAGCTATTTTTCATTTAGTAGTTGCCACCTAAAGTTCAGCTTAATCAACAAAATACTTAAATAAATACTTAACCAAGCATTTAGCAGTCCTTCGGTAGCTAAACAGTTGTGTAAAATTTTACGTGAAATTCGGTAAATAACTTACAACTATTTTTCTCAGTGTGGCGTCGTTAAAATACGTGTAATATAGGTCTTTGTGTATTTATATTAAATATTCTAAAAATTAAAAAAACAAATCCAAAAATATAGCCCAATTCAAAACGAAAACGTTGAGAAAACGGAATAGTTTATAAATATAAATTGGAATAGATAAATATAGGTAGGTATGCGACGAAAATAAAACAGAGACATACAAAGTTTATAACTCAAATTAGTGCCACAAATGGCGGCCCTATCGTTGACGGCGATCTCTACCAGGCACTGAACGGAAAGAGATCACAAACAAGAGTAGGTATAAATGGGAGGTACCAAACATTCTTCTTCTCGTTTCATCCTGATTTACAATGTGTTTGCCTACCGGAGTCGGAGCCTTAAGCGGTGACATCTATGGCAAATTGCTGTTATATACGTTTTTTGTCTATAAATGTCTTTTCTTATTCTTATTCGACAAAAAGTATGGAATAGCTTTTTATTTTTTGAGTTTTCAGAGTTGACCCCACAGTAAAAGTTTTTCAAAAGTTGCCATATATGTCACTGCTTAAGGCTCCGACACCGGTAGACAAACACATTGTACGAGTATAATAACAAAATAAAACTTAGGTAATAAAATTATAATTACAAGCAATAACGAAATTAGCTAAAAATATTTTATTTCTCAGGACTATTACCTACGAAGTATTCGAAAAAAATAAAAATTAATAGATTTAATTTCAATTCTTTGTTCCACATAAATTTAATTTAAGTAGTATTAAATTTAATTTTTAACGGTTGTTTTAACCGTTTAGCCATGATAGAGGCCTTCAGGCGGCCTAAAAACTCTGACACCAGGGCTAGCCACCCGGCCTATACGAACTTACTCGTACTTTAAGGGTGATTCTTCACAAAAACGTGAGAGTTACGTGTTTACTTACTTAGGTCTCTTATTCGAGAATTTTGCACGATTGAATGGCGAATCTTCCGTCACGGAATTTCCGCGTTGTATAGCAGAAGCCTTTGAAAGATTCCATTCTCGTGGTCCACCTAATGTCAAATTTCTCTATTTCGTAGACACATTACATGTACTTGAAATCGTCCGATAACATTGGTAATAATACAATAAACTAGTTTTTACCCGCGGCTTCGCCCGCATGATATTTTGATTTTTGACGCAATATCATTATAATTTATAGCCTATGTGTTATTCTGATATATAAGCTATATTATTGCAAAGTTTCATCTCAATCCGTTTAGTAGTTTTTGCGTGAAAGAGTAACAAACATCCATACATCCATCCATCCATTCATCCATCCATCCTCACAAACTTTCGCGTTTATAATATTAGTAGGATAAATAATAAAGCTTTATTTAATTCCACAAAGAATTGATTAGATTAGTTAGTTTAATTTTGATATTTACTAATTAATATTACTTTACTACTAATTTATAATGTGGACCCCCTCAGGGTAAAAGCCTCCCCCAAAGAATTCCATTTATCCTTATCTTTAGCAGTGCTCATCCAGTCTCTTCCTGCAACGGATACAATCTCGTCCTGCCACCGGGCTCCCGGGCGACCTCTACTTCTCACGCCATGTGGTCCTTTCCATTTTGTGATGTTAATTGTCCATCTATTGTCACCGTATCTCCCAACATGGCCAGCCCATTTCCATTTGAGACTTTGAGAGAAGTGTCACAGGAAGTGTAGAGCATCCTTTACCTTGGTTATTTTCCGAATTTTTATGTTTCTTACTATATTATAAAGTCGATTCCCGCTGTTTGACCCTATTTATGCTTATATCGTTAAAACTACGCAACGGATTTTGATGCGGTTTTTTTTAATAGACAGAGTGATTCAAGAGAAAAGTTTCCGTGTATAATACGCGTTTGCGAAACCGGGGCGGGTCGCTAGTAAGGGTATAAAAATAACCTACGACCTATTCTCAGACCTACCAAATACCTAAACCTATACACAAAAAAATAAATAAAAATCAGTCAAGCTGTTCTTAGCTGATAACAAATTGAGACACGCGATTGTTATCTATAATAGAATAATTTTCTAAATATCAGTTTAAAAATTTAATTATTGTTTCACCCTCACTGGGCCATTGCGGCGGATTTGAACCAGTCTCCCTTTGTGGATAGGCCTATGTACGACAGTAGACTATAAGAGGGCCAGTACTGTACAATACAGTACAAATACATATTTGTATTAATCGGTGTAGGAAGTTGTAAAAAATCTGCCCCAAGGTTAGAAACAACTGAAACAAAGAAAGAATAATTACGTAAAAGAAAGAATATTAATGAATAATTAAGAATAATTCTTCATTAATTATTTAATTGCAATACCTATTTCAAAAATTTCACACACATAAAAATAAAATTATTTTTGAGTCAATATTAAAAAAAAATATCAAGGGCTTGAATACTTCCTTAGGAAACGGCAATTAAATGTACGAATTATTTAATATTCATTTTATAATTTTAATTGACTAAATCAAGTGTAAATTGAGATATTATATCATTAAACTTTATTTACCTGCGCTAACAAAAAACCCAAGAACACGCAAAATTTCGCAATAATATGCCAATAAAGTTTTTGACTTCAAATTAATTATCTTAGAACTGATACATTGTGCGCAAAAAGTTACCGACATAGCCCAGCGGATTGGCAAGTCGAAATGGCAATGTGCGGGGCACATAGCACGGAGGACTGATGACCGATGGGGTCAAAAAGCACTCGAGTGGAGACCACGTACCGGCAAACGCAGCGTAGGACGTCCAACTACGAGGTGGACGGATGACTTCATTAAGGGCGCACGATCGCGCTGGATTCACTGCTGGATCCGCTGCGAACCGGTCTTATTGGAGATATTTAGGGGAGGCCTATGTCCAGCAGTAGACGTCCTATGGCTAAAACGTACGAACGAAGGAAGATATATTGTGATGATAGAGAATGTTTTTAACCGACATCTAAAAATTGAGGAGTTTCTTTACGTGTCTGTTGTTAATGTTTCCGTCTATGCCTCATTAAAATTTTCCGAAGTAGTATTATTTTGAACAAGTATTTCTTCGAAGTTTAGGTAGTCATCGAAATCAATATTATAGATTGATAACTAGTGAGATTTCGACGACTAGTTTTAGATCACAAAAGGGACATTGTACTGTGTACCAGCCTTTTTAATAGTCCACTGCAGAACGTAGGCTCACCCACGAAGGGTGATTGGGCCATATCCACCACGCTGGCCCAGTAGGGGTTGATGGATTCACAAACGCTATCCAATTTCTTATACGGACGTATGCACATTTTCCTTCACCGAAAAGCCAATTGTGTGAAATTCCGCATATAAGTTACAAAGAAACTCATTGGTACGGAACCGGAATTGAACCCACGACCTTAAGAAAGACTGGCCAGCGTTACAACCACTAGACCACCTCCGCTACAAGGAACATTAGTGTTATCTTTTTAGTTAGTTATCTATTTACTCAAAAAACCGGACAAGTGCGAGTCAGGCTCGCACATCGAGGCTTCCGTACAAATTCAGAAAATTTCACAAAATTGGGAAGTATGTTGTTAGAATCTCTATACTTAGATTATTGACAAGTAAATGATCGAAGTCTCTATACTATAATCATCGACAAAAAAATCTTTTTTTTTTCATTTTTCTCGTCATACGAAAATCGAAAATTACACATTTTTAAAATAATTAAAATCCTGTTTTAGCATGTACTAATGAAGCTCTTTTATATGATACGATTTACTCACTCTGAATTTTCAACCCTTATTTTGTAAATCTAGGCCCTATATTTTTTGTGATTTAAATAAAAATGTACGGTTTTCAGATTTATTCCTATTTATGTGTACTCTGAGACAATGATTCTCGCCAAATTTTACAGTTTTATGTCAACGGGAAGTACCCTGTAGGTTTTGGTTTTTGTGAGTGTCGAAATGTGCGGTTTTTTACGACATAAAGGGCCCTAACTTTTTATATGATAACTGAGAAGTTTTTCTTTTACACAACTGCAAGAGGCCATAGATAAACGTATATAGTTTTTTCAACTCGATATATTTACGCGTTCTCGAGATAATGAGTCTTGACAGACGGACAGACGGACAACAAAGTAATCCTATAGGTAAGGGTTACGTTTTTTCCTCTTGAGGTACGGAACCCTATAAAAACATCGATATTCAACGTAATCTCACTGTTTTTCTATACGAAAACAACAACGGAAAACTGTTCCGCTGTCATTTGAAACTAATTTTTATAGATCGGCCATGCGATTGTGATGACACTTTTGTTTACTTTTTAACCGACTTCCAAAAAGGAGGTGCTATGTTCGTTTGAATGTATTTTTTTTGTGTGTTTTTATCGATATTATCGCCAATTGCGAACCAAATAAAGAATATTTTTTAGTTCGAAAGAATATACTCCCATTTAAATTTCATAGAAATCGGCTGAGCCGTTTTTGATAAATCAACAATAATGTAAAAATTGTATAGATCAATTTGAGAAAACTATTCGAATTTTGAACACGATTGAAGTCGATTTAGCCAGTTTTTGCGAAACATAATTATATTACGGATATTGTACAGTTACTTTTTTTCTAATTAATAAAAAATAAAATAATGTAACTAAAAGGCTAAATCATATAAGTCGGCGAATGTGAAGTTAGCTAGTACAAGCAGCGCAATTCCAATACTGACTGAAGTTGAAAAAAAGCTGTGCGTTGATTGGGTTTCGAGCAGCTTGTATCTAACTTCACATCCGCCGACTTGTATGATTCGACTTATATCTAAAAAATGAAGTTGAAGTATTAATAATAATGTAAAAAGTAAGACAAAGTACCACATAGAGTCATTGATGGTAACAGTATGTCGCCAAGCGCTTCTGTTCCGGTTGCCTTGAGAACCTGTTCCCATTCTGACATAAACTCATGCTGTAACGTCACGTGTATTCAAATGTGGTCAAACGCCTAGCCTGCTTATCATAACAGCATCATCGTATTAATTGGAGCACATCTACAGGATTATTTAGAAAGGGATTCTTATTATTATTTTTTATTTTACTAAACCGATACAGAAACGACTCATAATGCGGACCGCCAGGGATTGGAATGCCCTGCCTCCTTCATTGTTACCTGACAATTTGGATATCTTCAAGTCAAGAGTGAATAGGTATCTTCTAGGTCTACATACTCCATCTTCGGCTACAACTTCGTTTTTCATCAGGCGAGTTGGAGACCTATTCTACATAAAAATGACAAACATTATGAAAAACTCTTCCTAAGGATCGCTAACATCTGTAGCTCCAGGTGTTCGTTAGCGATCATCGAAGTTAAGTAACGTTAAGCACGGTCAGTCTTCCGATGGGTGACCGCGGGTAAAATTACAACTGAGCGCTCCTGTGGCTCGGATGACACGTCAAATTGTAGGCCCTGGTTGTTTTAACTGTTTAGCCAAGTCAGAGGCCTTCAGGCGGCTTAAAAACTGACACCAGGGTTAGCCACCCGGCCTATATTAACTTACTTACTCGTACTAAGGAGCTAGCCCGGCATTTGAAAAAAAGCTATCCCAAACAAAACTAGAACTCTATTGATAGGTATTATATCGTCATCCAGAAACTACATATACAGGAATCGAACTTGGGACCTTCTTTGGTTTACATAGTTTACATGAGTTTATATTTTAGTTTTACATTAGTTTACATAGGTACTTAAATTTTTACCCCAAAATAAGCGAAGCTTGTTGTATGGCTGTCAGAGACTGAAATAGGTTCATACATACTCGTACCTATGCCATACATATATTTTTCAAATAGGTACCTACTTACGAACTTATATAGATAACAAACATCCAGATACTAAGCAAAAACACCTACTTATATGGGTAAGAACGCAATAATTCTTGAAAATAAATAAGTACTTAATCTTTTTTAGTTAGATTACATATCAATAAATTAAACATACTCGTAGTTCGGAATTTTGGTTTTCACAGGCACCTAAATTGTGATTTCAGTCTGATAATGTCGATTTAAAAGTTTTTATGAAGTTTAGTTTTTATCAATTTGAAATTTTAATATTTTTTGCTAAATTTATTTCAGCTATAGTTATCTATTATGGCCAGTATTTAAAACTGATAAAAAATAGGCAATTCTATAGGTTAGAGCTCACGTCAATTAACACCAATGATGTAACAAAAACAAGTCGTTGATTTGTTTGTTTTTCAAAAAGTTTATAGGTATGGCATAACAAAGATATAGGTCTATAGCTTTTTGGGTCATCTGGTGATTTTCCGGGTTTGAGTAGGGCTATTACTTTGGATTTTCTCCAAGCCTTCGGTATTTTAGCAGATTCGAGACACACATTGAACAATGCGAGAAGCCAAGAGACTGCGAGTGGATTAAGATGTTGGATTTGCTCAACTGTGATGTCGTCGACACCAGCTGCTTTTCCAGTTTTCAGGAGTTTGATACACAGAATTAGTTCAGAGAGTGAGAAAGGCTTGCTTATATCTGTGCGATCACTGTCTACTGATTTGTGTATTTTCTGCAGTTTGTGTGGAGATTTGCCATTGAGCATCAGTTGGTGCGCTACTTGATTTGCAGTAACTTGGCCTGGGTTGGTTGCTGTAGGTGGGTCTCCTGTAAGTTTTCTGACCGTTGACCATGCCTTTTTACTGTTGTGCGTCATGTCTATACCAGTAACAACCTTAATCCATTTCTTTTGGCGATCTTCAGCAATTTGTTCTATAAGTTCTTCGCCTGTTCTTAGAGTGTCTTCTGAGAAGGGGTCAGCAGAATATAGTTGCTCGTATTTTGTTAGTAGCTTTGCGGAATTGGGACCAACTCCTGGGATGTATGCAGTGCGACAACCTCTTGGTATGTGTTTGCGGGATGCGGTCCATACGGCTTCTACGAATTTCTCATAGTTAGTTGATGAAGGGTCGACTTCACGGAGTTGGTTATCTACGGCGATGGAAAATTGTTCCCAGTTAGCTTTCGTGAAGTTAAAACGGCGTTTGAATGGGGCTAGAGTCGGTTTTACTGCAGCATAAATCTCGCAAACTTTAGGCATATGTTGTGTGTTTGGTATCGGTGCACATACTGATTTTTGGCAGAGAGAGCTTATATTCGAGGATATGAAAATCAGATCTGGGTTATACCCTCGCTTCCAGCGTCGGCTATTAAAGGATGCTGGTAGCTTGGCGTTGTGTACTAATGTCAAGTCATTAGCTTCTGCCTATTGCTCCACTGCGAGACCGTCTGAATCAGTTTCACTGTATCCCCAGAGAGAGCTGTGGCTATTAAAATCGCCCACAATGATTTTGGTATCATTATTGTCAAAATTAAAATTTTTCGTGAACTCGAACTTTTGATTTGGTGGTTTATATATTGACGTTACTGTGCATTTTCCTGTATCTATTGTGATTGTTTCTATAGAGTTTTGCGTATTGGAGTTTGCTGATACTAATTTCAGTGATGGTCTGACAAAGATAGCACTACCGTACTGCGCATGAGGTGTTTCAGCTGCTAGCACCATTCCAGGGATTTCCGGGCGGCGGTTGTTTTCAGCACGGTGCGTTTCTTGAATGCACAGTATGTCACACTGTGTATCGACGTACAGTTTTGACAGTAATTGAGATTTGTTTTCGGAGAAACCTTCTATGTTGATAGAGACCACAGAGAGAGCTGGTTTCATGAGTTGTTCGTGATGCAGGTTTCTGTTAGCTTTATGAGGTTGTAGATCCTGTGGTGTTGAGGTAGGTTGGTGAGGTTTTTGTTGTACAGCAGGTTGCGTATTGGCCCTCGCGGGTGCTGTTATAGATCGTTCTAGTAAAAGCCGTGGATTCCGGCTATAGGAAAAGCCGTTGTTGGGTGGCTCCGATAAGAGCCGTTGGTTTTGGCTCTGAAAAGGACCGTTGTTGGGTGGCTCTGATAAGAGCCGTTGATTTTCGTTCTGAAAAGGACCGTTTTTAGTTGGCTCTGATAAGAGCCGTTGGTTTTGGCTCTGAAAAGGGCCGTTGTTGGGTGGCTCTGATAAGAGCCGTTGATTTTGGTTCTGAAAAGGACCGTTCTTAGTTGGCTCTGATAAGAGCCGTTGGTTTTGGCTCTGAAAAGAGCCGTTGTTTGATCGAAACGCTGAAGGATTAGTCAGCCGGTTAGAAAACCGGCTGGTCCAGGGTGCGCCGGGCATGGGTATAGGTATCACTCGTATTTGCCGCTCGGGGAGGCTCCTTCAATGCACCCCAACCCAACCCTTGACCGATTTGCTATTATTCAAATTTAGTAAATAAACCTATTTTATCTACAAAATATTGTGAAATAATATCGTAAACTCTTTCCTTCAGTTTATTACTGAAGAGTCAGTTTTGTAGTTTCAAATGTAGTCGCGACAAAGGTGACGTCCACGAGTGGTAGGTATATTATTCAAAGAAAAATCGAACCAAGATGATATATACATCATTTGAAAGCTTGTTATATGGGCTTCCTAAAAATATTTAATTTAGATTTTTTCACCCCTCCGATTTTTTTTATATGCGAAAAATAACAATACAGCTTATTATTTTTTCTAGTTTAGCAGTAATAAAGTGCTTCTATAGTTATTTTACTTGCATTCATAGCTGATTCTTCCACATTCATCTCTTACTTATCTGTCTATTTTGCCTATTTCCATTCACTTCTGACTTATGGCATACTATTTTGGGGCTCAGCTGCCGAATGTCACACCAAGAGAGTATTTCTCCTACAAAAGCGAGCCGTGCGCTATATCATGGGTCTTAAAAAGTTTGATTCATGTAGGAATGTTTTTAAGGAATTGGGAATTATGACCATGACTGGGGAAATTGTATACCATAATGTATTATATGTTTTAGAAAATCTTAATAGCATGAATAAAGCTTCTGATTATTATGGCCGTAGTTGCAGATTTAAAAATAAGTTGGTGCCACCATACAGAAGACTACCAAAAACAGCCAATAGTTTCTACTGTCTAGGAATTGACTTTTATAATAAGATCCCAGAAATTGTAAGGAGCAGTGCGAAAATTGACATCCTAAATTATGTTAAAGAACAACTTTTGGACAAAAGTTACTATAAATTGACAGACGCCATTTCAGATAGCAATATATTCATAAATACGTGAACTATTTTAATATTTATTTATAATTTATGATGTTGTTTCAATTGTTCCTAATATTAATTATTACCTTTGACGATGCTATTGCAGATACCTTTTCATTACATTTAATTTCTGACATATTTTTTTTATTAATTTGTAACTTCTGATAATTATATTAACTTGACGATGCTATTGCTGATAATGTAACTATGCTATCGCTAATAACTTAACTGTTACTCGTTTATACTACAGGTTACTTATTTTTTATCTGTACTCTCTTTTCTTAATGACCATTATACCGGAAATTGTTACTTTGAATGACACTGACATTTCACTTTTTGTTAATTAATCTGATTAGTCCTGTGGACTAATCTCTGCCTAATAATTTAAAATTTATGTCATTACATATTATTTTGATATTTAAAATTTTGTAAATTACGTACTTTTATTTATTAAGATAAATTATTTATGCATAACTATTACTAATGTTATTTTTGAATGTTATCGGACGATTTCAAGTACATGTAATGTGTCTACGAAATAAAGAGATTTTGACTTTGACTTTGACTTTGACTTTGACTTTGACTTTACTTTGCTAAAATTAAAAATTATAACCTACCAGTGTGACCAGTTAGTAGGTACAATGTCACAAAAAATCACTTAAAAACTATGTCTAATTGGTAAAAATGCTTTTATTTAATCATTTGGGGGTTACTTAATCAGGGCTGCTAGAGATAAACTACCTATTGAGCCAAATATATTTATTTTTTCTAGTAAATTCAAAATTAATTTAAAAAAAATCGGAGTACTCTTTTTTATTTTTAACTGTTGTAATAGACTCAGAAAAATATGAACTTTCTCGAAATGTAACGAGTGTTGTGGTTAGAATTTTTGATTATTATTATACCAGCCTCCGTACATTTTGTGGACATCTCCTTTTGAAATTGTTTATCACTATAACAACTCTTTTATTAAATTCATATTCATTAAAAGTTATTCAGGAGGGTGTAGTACTACTAATCCAAAAGGGGTTAGACCATCATAATGAACATCTTTTACTATGGATACAAGCTGAAATTCCATAAAATAACCAGTTATTTGATTAGTGCAATCTTGATGTGCTAAAATTGCCCTTAGATCTCGTTCATGAGTTAACAGTGATCCGGTACAGTCGGTACTACATATTAATTTGACGTCAAAAACATTTAGAAGTTAAATCTATAATTCCTTCGCCATAATGTGCCATAAACATGAATTAAGTATAACGGATTTCGTTTTCAAAAATCTTTCTGAGCGTCTGGTGGACGCGACGCGTGACCAAAATGCTGGTGTTTATTTGGCTCAACGTATAAGCATTGCCATTCAGCGTGGCAATGCTGCCAGCATGCTGGGCACGCTGCCAACTGGCAGTGGGCTTGAGCACTTGGATTATCTTTAGACCTTCAAGGGTCTGTGGATGATCCAATTGCTTTCTATGTAGTAGTAGTGTAGTATTGTCATTATGAATAAAAAATAATAAAAAAAAAAATTTATAAAAAAAAGTATAATGGAACAGAAATTGTGACAATATAATTAGCTAAAGATCATTTTGTTACTACGTTATAAAGAAGATTAAGATAGGATTTTTCCACTAATGTTTATAAATATACCTACATGTAATAAAACGCTTCGCTCATAGAAATTAAATGCCAAAATATAATAAAACCAAGGAGCATATTAACCAGTCTCCTCCATGAATAAAACAGACTTTACAACATGCAAAAGTAAGTAACTTATACAATTACTTACAATGAGTACTTAGATTGTTATTGCCATTGTGAACAATTTTGACTACAGGACTAACGATGACATCGCGAAAAAAAGAAACAGATTTTCCATGAAATAACTTTTTCGACAAACGTATGGAACAACAGATATAAGTTATTTATATCGATGATTTTATACATAGTTCTAATATATTTGTAGATCAAATACTTCTACATTATTTCTACCTCTGATAATTCCTGCACTTTGTAAAGCAACACCTTGTATAAGGCAAAAAAGGTCAAACCCTTTGTTTTCCGGTTATTTGCCAGTATCACTTATCGTTATCAAAAAACAAATGCTATGGAAGGTCTGTATTTATTTTGTACTTTGTATATTTGTCTAGATAATACATTTCCGTTACATCTCTGTCCTTTGAAAACAAATGTTTTGCTAAAGCTGTTAGGACAAATCACGCGCATATTTACAGTAAAAATTTTTTAGGGTTCCGTCCGTCTATACTTCCCATACAAGAAACCTGAATTTTTTATTAAATGTCGCTCGATATTAATAATGGTGACAATGGTTGAAATATTCACAGAATATTTAGTTAAATATTCAATATAAAAATAAATAGTGAAATTAAAATAATACAAATATTTAAGGGGATATATATAAGCAAGAAGAATATAAGACAGGTTATTTTTGTTCTTTATGGATAACGGCAACAGGAAGATGCTTTAAATATTTACAGAATATCAAGTTAGTAGGTATATTCCCTTCAAATATAAGTAATTGAACTAAAATAAAATAGAATTCCATACGGTACGGAACCCTATGTGCATGTGTCCGAATATACTACTATTTTAATAGGTACGGGACTAATCGATATTTTATTGCGCGATAAGTCCCGTATTAAAATAGTAGTATAATGTGCTCAAATCGCGAAAGTTTGAAAATAACATGTATTCGACTCGCACTTGGCCGATTATTATTATTATTTATCCCGAATATTCCCGCGCTTTACCATCCACTCGCCGGGTGGTAAAGCGATGTTGTTGGCTAAGATGAAGCACGCAGACTTAGATATTAAGTACTATTAATTAGATGCCTATTTACTCTAACTTAAGCTATTTATCAAATCGAAGGTTTTCAGATATCAGACATTCTAATGTTATTCTTACTAGTATTTATTTGCTTTGTCCGCGTAGCACATGACATTAACCGACCTTAATAATGTAAACATTCTACATCTGTAAAAATCAAGACGATCAGTCGCTTTATTGCTGAGTGAAAGAGAAACGGACAAACAGACAAACCCATTATTATTATGTACTACGGCACTAATCGCGCACAAAAATTACGAGATAAATATCGTGGTCACGGGTAGATTCACCCACAGTAGGTGAGATCGTGGTCACGGGTAGACTCACCCAAAGGGGGGAGGGGGGGGGAGATCGTGGTCACGAGTAGACTCACCCACAGTGGGTGAGTGACCACGATCGATGCAGCTCGGCCGAAACGTCGGGATGATGAGGTATTTATTTGTCTCGTAATTTTAGTGCACGACTGGTCCCGTAGTACATAATAAAATTGCGAAAGTTTAAACAACCAACAAACCCACTTTTGAATTGTATTAGTACTTAAGATTATTTTAAAATGTTAAAATCGACACACGCATGAATTTTCATACATTAGCTCTACATTTTTAAATAAAAGATACAATTTAAATTGGCTCTAGAATAACAAAGTTCTGTGTTATTAAACAAAAATGTAATTCCGAAATATAAATCAGTCAGTCAGAAATAGTCCATCTACATATGTATCTAACAGGTTCATATGTAAAGCGTTTAAGTGGTCTTTAGAGTATCAAAACAAAGACGTAAGAACTTTAAAGAAGCTTAAATATAACACAAACGAAACATTAGCATTTCTTATGTTAGTGTGAGATAAATTACACAAATTGAGATAAAAGGAAAAAGAGAATACAATCATCGAGTATTTTAATCGGTTAAATAGCTGGTTTTGAACACGTGTGTCAACGATGTTTCCATACATAAAAAACTATTTGGTAAAGATTCATTGAGAGTCAGGGTGACTCTCAATGAGATTAGTATTTATATAGTTTATAAATAATTAATTTCTATACCTAAGTTTAAAAGAGTGTCTCTACCATTTTTTAAATGGCATGAATGAAGCTCCTATCTATTAATTTCGATAACTTTTCAGTGAATTGAGAAACTAGTTTTTGTCTGCTTAATAGCCGCGTATTAGGTAAAATATCCAATGATAGGTGTGCCGACTATACACATACTGGGTTATAAAATAAAATAAAAAAGCCATTTATTCTACCACGGTTTCGCTTAAAAACTAACTAATGGTATAAATGTAAACTATATATCCGTAGAAGTTGCCTCTTCGATATAGGCCTCCCCTAGTCCTCTCCACTCTTCTCTATCTCTTGCCTTTGTCATCCAGTCAGATCCAGCTCTATCTGTGAAAATATCTCTCCATCTTTTCCTCTGTCTTCCTTGCTTTTTTTTCCGTCCCGTGGGGTCCATTCCGTTACTCTTTTAGTTCATCTTGAGTTTTCAAGTCTACAGATATGACCTGCTCAGTTCCATTTTAGTCGGTGTATCCTTTCTTTAGCACCCGGTACCTTAGTTTTTGATCTTATGATTTGGTTACTTATTTTGTCTGAGAGCCTTATATTTAGCATGCTCCTTTCCATCATTCTCTGACAGGTCGCTATTTTTTCTTCGTCCTTTTTCCTCAAAGACCATGTCTGGCACGCGTAAGTTAAGCAGGGTAATATAGACATTTCGTATACCTACTTTCCTTTTTATGCTTATTTTGATTTCCTTATTTTTCTTAATCTCTTTTAGATAATGATAATGATAATTTTATTGATAATAGGAATATTACATGTCAAATTATAATAAAAGAAAATTGTCGAAAATACCTACATGAGGTGTACAATATTTTTTTAAATTATGTAAATAATTTACATTTCTATTCAACTTTTGGAATGAATTCCTCGACGTTATAGGGCGCCATGTCAGTCAGGAATATTTTAAGCTGTTTTTAAATATTGCAAGAGAAGCTGCATTTTTTATAATATTTGGCAAGGCATTGAAAACTCTAACCCCAAATATTCGGGTGCACTTATGGGATTTAGGTAGCTTTAGGACGGCGTGAGTGGTTAAATTTCCTTCTCTCCTGCCCTGTTTTCGATGCCCTGTCGAAAATGAACCCAAGTTTTTATATACATATATACTTGTATGGAATAAGTATAATGCCGGCATAGTCATTAATTTAAGTTCGATGAATAGTTGTTTCGCTGGTGTTAGCGGTTTGACTCTGGCAACCACCAGGCTAGGCTAGGCTCCAGTACCTATTTTTTCCATGACTGTGAGATTCTTCTTTGTATTTCTCTTTCGGTGCAGTTCTCGAATGACACCCACTCTCCGAGATTCACATACCCTATTTTCTTATTTTCTATTATAATGTCGATTTTTTTGCTGTTAGTGAGTATCTTTGTCTTAGTGGCATTCATTATTAGGCCTACCTTCGTACTTTATTTTAACAAATCATTGATCAAGGTTACACATACAGAATTACTGGTAATAAATTAGCATACTTATAGGGGCTTCTTTTCTACATCAAAACTAACAACTTTTGTTCTACGACTTTTATCAAAAGAAAAAAATTGCTATTCCATACATTTGCAGCAGTGCAAAGCCTCAGTTTGACATAATAATTACGTTATAATACAGATAATTAACGTAATGAATATAAAACAACAAACCGACAAGTTAAAAAGAAAATTTTTTTTCGATTCCCTCAAAGATTTGGAAGAATCAGAATCGCGGTATAGTAACAATGCTACATCGTGTGAGTTCAGTTTAGGGCTGCCATACTGATATTTTTTAAAGCCGCGCTTTTTCAGTATCAACTTTCGTTGATCAGACTCTAGGTACTACTTATGATATCTATTATATTATGTTTACCTAAGTACCTGTCAAAAATACAGAGTACTTTGTTACTCGTATCAATACTTTTTTACTTTACAATAAAAAAAGGAAAATTTTCCTACCGTTTAAAAAATGTGGAATGTGGTTTTATGTGGTAGCTGAGATGGACTACTAAATATGTAAAGTGATTTAATTTGTATATGTTAATGATTAGGCCGTCAGACAATGCGAAAATTATTCATATTATTGGCTGGTTATAAACTGGTTAGATTGAGAACTTCGTTATTTTTGTGGGGTTAAAAATAACTACTAAGGATGGTGCACATTGTGCTGGAGCGCAGCGGACCGCGTTGGTACAAAGAAAACGTCCACAAGTGATATATTATTCAGAGAAAAATCTAACCAAGATGATTTAAACATGATTTGAAAGCTTGTTTTATGGGCTTCTCAAAAATATCTATTTTTTATATTTTCATCCCTGCATTTTTTTAATTATATTACAATATTGTACAAAACAGTGTCACATTCTGCCTTCTGTATGATTTTAAACTTACGCTGCGGTTTTCATGTCGATTATTATTATTTATCAATTGTCATAGTGATTCAAAGAGAAAAGAAAATATGTGTGAAAAAGTAGAAAAATCTTTAATGCAACATTATTGTTGATACTATGGCAGTATTGTCATGGATTTCAATAGAATTTTCAGTTTTTTTAGGGTTCCTCCTTTGGAGGTAAAAGGAATAAACGGAACCCTTATAGGATCACTTTGTGTCCGTCTGTCCGTATGTACCTTTTATCTCGAGAACGCATAAAGTTAGCGAGTTGAAATTTAAACCATTATACACAAATATCTACTGCCTTTTGCAGTTGTAAAAAATTTTACATACCAGTTATCGTAGAAAAAAGTTTATGTCGTAATAAACGCATATTTCAACACTCAAAAAGGAATCAAAACCTATAGGGTACTTTCCGTTGACCTAGAACTTTAAAATGTGGCAAGGAGCATTGACTTATCGTACACATATAGGAATAAATCTAAAAACTGTACATTTTTAATTTAATCACATAAAATAGGGCCTCAATGCAAAAAGATGGGCGTTATTTTCAAGATGAATTAATTGTATCATGAAAGATCTTTACTAGCACAAGTTAAAACTGGCTTTCAATTATTTTTTAGATATGCTATTTACGATGCATGACGAAAGACGTGAAAAAAAAAACCGTTTTATCGATGATTATGTTATATTTGCTTATGTTATAGTTACGCTTTGAAGATTTTCTTTTTTTTTTTTTTAGTTCGTTTATATCTCAATAAACAATAAACAATCTTAATGTTGAAGTAGATGAATATTTATTTTTATTTTAATCAATTTTTAAATTCAATTTTTGCGGTAGGTACTACATATTATTTTGCAAACTGTAGTATATTTCATTTTAGTACTAAGGTGCCATAGTATCGTAATTTTTCATACGAGCGTGTGAAGACCAATACGCCCCCCCGGTTTCGCTCGATATTTCCATTCAAAAATCAATATAAAATTGATATTACCATTTTTCCGAAATTTTATGGATGAAAGATATAGTTCAATTCAAGTGCATAAATAATAGATAAAAAAAATTGTAATCGTGTAGAAAAGTGCCCAAAAATGCAATAAACTTTCTTAGAAATCATGAATTCGTTCTAAAAAGCGGTATCTTCGCATTTATTTTCTATCGAGCGAAGTTTTTTGAATTGTGTTTCGAGTTATTGAATCCTCTACCGCATTGTTCTGAGAATATTGTGTATTTTATTTTTATTCGACAACTTCAAGGTTTGATGGAGAAAAGTCAGTTTAACTAGGGCTCTATACAGGTATTTTGAGATTGGATGGCGGCTTAAGGTCAATACACCAATAAATGATACTAATTCTTTATTATTAATCATCCTGTCTGCTTTAATCCAGCCTGAGTAGCTTCATACAAAATGTATGAAAGCGATCTGTATGCTGAGTGACTGTTTGCCGTAAACATGGCGCGCTTGCCGCGAGCGCGTAAGCATGTAATTTTTATGAAGAATTGTACAGCGCCACTAGCGGCGCGTTTTTGAAACACTGTGCGAGTGCAGGTTCATACAAATTACGTCATGTTTACGACAAAACTCACACTCAGCATACTGTATCTTTAATTTATTGATTTATGACTGTCAACAAATCAGGTTCGGTAAAGGTGACTTCGTATTACATTGAACCTAGATTTCACATAAAAACATTTAATCACCAAATATTATTGAAATAGGTACCTATATCACGCGTGTGTAAAGAAAAACATACAGATATATTTAATTAACATGGCTATAAAAGAAGTTTTTTGTTGACTGTCTACGCAGTTTTTATTTAGATTTTTAGAGATATCTTGACATAATTTTTTTTCTTACAAAAACTAAACACATTAATAATATACTTACACAATAATCACATAAAAATTCAAAAGAATAAAATACGTGCTCATGAATTGCATTTTATGTTAGGTATATACAGGGTTATTTCTAATTAATTAGGACCCTTTTGAGTTTTGATCAAAGTCGCAGAACAAAAGTTGTTAGTTTTGGTGTACATAATAAGTCCCTAAAACGATGCTAATTGATAGAAATAACCCTGTATAAGCATAAGCTTTCACACATTTAGTTGATTCCGAGTTGCAATTTTATATAGAACAGCTGATTTTTTTTCAATAACTCTAGAATTACAATATAAAACTCCTGTATATACGAGTAAATACGATCATAAAATAAAAAAATACTTAAAACAAGATTTGGGATGAACTTCGGCAAAGTAACGTCTCATTCAATCAACTCTCCGTCTCCGGATGGATGACCGCGGATGGGATTTCCAACTGAGCGCTACCGTGATTTGAAAGATACGTTTAATTATAGGTAGTTCCCGGCTGTTGTAATCGTTTAGCCATGTTAGCCTTCTGTACTGTATCAGCCTTTTTAATAGTCCACTGCAGGACGTAGGCCTACCCACGAAGGGTGATTAGGCCATATCCACCACGCTGTCCTAGTGCGGGTTGGTGGATTCACATACACCATCCAATATCTTCTACGTCTACGGACGTATGCAGGTTGCCTCACGATGTTTTCCTTCACCGAAAAGCCAGTAGTGTGAAATCCCGTACATAAATTGCGAAGAACTCATTGGTATGGGACCGGGATTTGAACGCACGCGCTTAGCTACTATCTTACTCTTTCCCTTGTACAACCTAGGTCCGACAGCGCATCATGAGCCCGTCATCACTAAGAAGACCCTGAAGAAACTGGCCTTCGTGGTGCAAGGAGAAGGCGACGGCCGGGCGGTGAAGCAGACCCGCTACTCGTATTACCAGATGAGAGACCTTAGCAAGAGCCCCAAGCTGGACTATAATAGGTACCTATACAGTATTTGTTTCGAATTTTATCCTTTTTTTAGTATATAGGTAGGATGTATTTATATAGGTATAAGGTAGTTAAGAATTATATTTCAATGATTTTAAATTATAAAACTAAATATTCTATTTCTGTACCTATATTATACAGGGTGGGCCAATAATTTTTGCACTTTTAAAACATGAATAGAAATAAAACTACAACTGTTATTTTGTTGATTATATTTTTAACGTTTTGAAAATTTAATGAAATTTATTTTTTAAAAATGACATCGTCGAGATGTGCACCGTCTCGTCGTTGGCACTCTAGCAATCGACTACGCAAACTTTGGAAAACTCGCTGACACATGCTGCGGGGGATCGCGGCTATCTCGTCGTGGATGTTTCGTTTTAATTGGGATATATTCGTCGGTTTATTAAGGTAGACTCGACTTTTCAGGTATCCCCATAAGAAAAAATCGCATGGTGTAAGATCCGGGCTTCTCGGAGGCCATGGAATATCACCTCTGCGAGAAATCAATTTATTCGGAAACATTTCTTTGACTACCGGTAAAGTCACATTTGACGTGTGGCATGTTGCTCCATCTTGTTGCATCCAGGTCCTGCTGTTGTATCCTTGAAATTCATGCAACTGCGGCGTCAAAAACTCTCGCAACATCTTGACGTATTCCGCTGAATTCACAGTTACATTATTTCCTTGATTATTTTCAAAGAAATACGGACCAATTATGCCCTTTGCCGGCTTATGGCCGGCCTGTTTGTTTAATATTCGTTGTCGATCCCGTTTGCTCGAACTTCACGACCCAAGCTTTGATTAAATTCACACTTGGACACTCGCTTACACGGCGTAATCCATATTCAATTCGAAACAGGCGTCGTACAGTAACGTAGGAATCGTTGTTTTTGTAAAATTGTTTAACACAAAAAGCACGCTGTTGTCCCGTGAAGCGCTCCATTGTGACTAAAATTGCATGTAGCGACGCATAGTTTCCCGCCACCCGCGCACCCCTCCCTCCAACGGTATTCGAGAAATTTAGTGTTGCAATTTGCAAAAATTATTGGCCCACCCTGTACAAGGTTATTAAAAAAGGTGAACTAAGCCGAAAGGTGATAAAGACCGTCATTATGAACAACTAATAGATTAGCTTTTTCATATATATTGTCGATTCAGAAACTCATCATTGATTCAGTTGCAATTTGGCATGGAACAGCAATTTTATTTCCTCAAATTCCGAATCGGCCCCAAATTGGAATTAAACGTTCCAAATTTAAATCACTTTACTCCCTAGATAGTTTCATACAACATTATTGACCTGCCATAGCCGTCTAGATTGTGTTAAGACAATAATGACTCAATTTACGTTGAGATTGTATGACATAATTTATTATAAAAAAACTTAAAAACCAGGGTGCCGCCGGCAGCAGGGCCGGGCCCAAGCTACCGATGGTTAGGGCTACAGTGATAGAAACCTCCTGACAATGCGCGCCGTGTCCAGGATGACTGCCTTCTGTATTTGACCCTTGACCCAAACGTCTAACGAGAGCCTCTTAAGATGGAGGTCGAGACTCTTATTATTATAAGTAATATTATTTTTAATAGGAAGACGATGGTGTACGTGGGCGGGTTCTTGGATTTCCCCGGGTTTCTGATCGCGTCGTCGCTGGCCACGGCTTACAAGAAGATCGGCTATAATGTGCTGCTGCTGGATACAAACTACTTCACGACGATGCAGTATCCTTTGTAAGTATTGTAAAAACTTAAAAATGGAAGAGACTAAATCTCACAAAACAGGACAACCATAGAGTGAGATTTAGGGCTCCACTCTGGAAGTACAGACTTCCAGTTTACTGAAGTTACTACAGTTACTTACAGTTTAATGAAGTACCCACTAACATTTTTTTAAGCAGCACCCTACTATAGGTAAACTTAAACCTATGTTCCTGATCAAATAAACGTTTTCTAATATTTGCAAAGAGCAAGTACTTTCAAAAGTGTTTATTTATTTATTTAAGACTTGATTGCACACCATTTGTACAAAAGGAGAAATTAACGCTAAATAGCATTATCTGCCAGTCAAACTACAGGTAGAAGACATTGGGAATTAGGTATGAATAAATAGACAAAGAGATAAATTAACTAGAATCAACACAGATCAAAACAAAAAAACATATATATACTAAATAATAATACAATTTCAATATGAATAAAATACATAAACTATTATAATACATAATAAGATGATAACTAGTAATAGATAAAACAGCTTATCCTATGTGTTCGAGATTTTGGACAGCTTCAAGTAATGCTCCCGCGCAAGGCGCTTAAAGACAGCCTTCGAAGGCGCTTGCCGAATAGTGGATGGAAGCTTGTTCCAAAAGGCGCACGGCTTCAGCGCGGACATTGATAATTGATAAGCGTTTATGCTTATCAGAATGACAATCATGGAAGTTAAGCAACGTTCGGCAAGGTCAGCCTGTAGGTGGGTGACCGCGGATGGCATTTACCACTAAGCGTTATCGAGGCTCGAATTTAATGTTAAGTTGTTGTTAAATTATAGACTCCATTTGTTTAACCGTGCCTTCAGGCTGTTTAAAACACTGATACCAGGGCCAGTCACTCAGCCTGTACAAACTTATTACTTTACTTTTTGAAAAAGGTGTTCAACATATCAATTCACCAAATTAAAGACAAAAACATTACGCGTTTCTGCGTCATTAGAGTATGTGCAAGAGAACTGTTGACGCGAGTACCTACCGATGGAAACCGAATTGGTGTCTACCAAGTATCAAACGGTTTTATTTGTACTAACCATAGAATAAGAACTACAGTTATTCTTCTGCGGTACTAAACAATGACAGAGCAGTGTTGTCAACGTAACAAAATTAGTAAAATGGCACACGGGCGACTTCACCTATGACGCTTCTATTTTTGCACAAACTCTAATAGTAGCTTCCGCGAAAAGCAAAAAAAGAGAATTCATTCCAGTTCAGTTTTGACTTTGATTAGACCAATAAAATTATAGTATTTTTTTCATATTTTATCTTACTGTAACTCAACGAAACACACGAAACGTGCACGAAACTATGATTCATATTACAAGGTATTGACTTACTAGAATTACTGAGTACTTTATCTTGCATCCTCCCTGCGTCATCAAGGTAAACGTTAGATAACAATTTATTAAAAGCTTTAGGAAGTCAGTTTTAAGATAAAAATCGCGATGTCAACTAAGTCATTGCCAAAGTTGATTCATAACTTACTTTTTGCTTATTGAGGTAAAACCATATAAAACTTAGGTATCCTTATCTCTTTTGCATCACTACCTTCCTAACCCTAGTAATAAATCTGCCTTTGGTTGCAGAGCAGAGATTCCGGGTTTGATACCCAGCTAGGCAGATATTTGTGTTATATTAATTTACGGACAAGTGCCTTTAATAACTGCAACAAAATACAATACTCCAAACTTAAAAGCAAAGTTAAAAGCTACTTTTACATAAAAAGCAATTGAATCATTCACAGGCCACATCTTTGAAGGTAATCCAAGCAATGTTGACACCATTCCCATGCTGAATGGCGATACTAATAAATACAAAATACAAAAAAGTTTATTTCCACTACAACAGTTACCATATTTACCAGGGGTCCCAATATTTTTCATGGGGTTTCAAACTCGGCAAGGCCTTATGGCCTATCTTGAGGTCCGATAATATATTAGTAGACAAAATAGGTAATTATACAGATTAACAATTAAGTTGAACCAGTTGAACTTAAATATCGGTTCTAATTTTGGTGTTAGTTGTCTTCGTCTTTGTGCATGTTACGTGGCATCCCCGATGTAAATAATCTTTTTAGAGACCAATGAATGTAAAAAGTTACTCATCTTATTTACATACAATTTTTACTTACAGGGCTTCTCTATACACGCGAACAGTGGGCAAGCACGCTGCGGAAATGCTGGGCAACTTAACAAAATACGGTCTCGACCCCAAAAAGCTCGAGCTCGTCGGCTTGAGCCTCGGAGGCCAAACAGTCAGTTTCATAGCCAAGAACTTCCGCCAACTGACTGGCATGAACATCTCCCGAGTCACCGGCCTAGACCCAGCTGGTCCGTGCTTCAGGAACCTTGGCCCCGAGGGGAGGTTAGACCAAACTGACGCTGATTTCGTCGACACCATCAACACTAACATCGATGGCTTTGGAATGGCTGCGCCCATTGGTCATGTCAATTTTTACGTCAACGGTGGAGAGTACCAACCAGGAGACTTCATTTGGATGCCATGCAACGTCCTCTGCAGTCATATCAGATCTTACACTCTATGGATGGCAGCCTTACAAAACCAGGACTCCTTTATAGCTATGCAATGTTCCTCTGTACAAGAAGCTAGGTTAAAGAACTGTTACGACAAAGTTCCTCAAGTTACCAATGTGGTAGGTCTGAAAACTGATAGGAGTAAGCAAGGGATATTCTTTTTAGCGACGGATAATAATTTCCCGTATTTTTTGGGGAAGAAAGGATTGAAGAGGGAGAATGAGTATTTTTCGCATTTGATGAAAGGTATAGTTGAGTCGGATCCTATGACGATGTGATTTAGTTGTTAGTTTATTTGTTAATATTTATGTTGAACAGATAAATCACATTAAAATATAGGTAAATAAAATGTAGGGAGCAATGTTAATAATAAAATTATAATAAAAATAAATCCGGGAGCTCATCTTGTTTTCAAAAGTCTTTCTGAGCATCTGGTGGACGCGTCGCGTGACCAAAATGCTGGTGTTTATTTAGCTCAACGTCTTATACGTTGGTGTGTAGCGTTATATTCAGCGTGGCAATGCTGCCAGCATGCTGGGCACGCTGCCAACTGGCAGTGGGTTTGAGCATTTGGATTATCTTTAGACCTTCAAGGGTCTGTGGATGATCCAATTGCTTTCTATGTAGTAGTAGGTTAGGTAGTTTTAGCATATAAAGTAGATAAAAAAAAATCTACATAGAGCAACATCTTGTAATGGCAAGCAAACTACAATCATATGAAGTAAATCTAAGACTAAGTACAATTTGTCCGCAAAATAAATAATTTATCAATAACAGTAAAATGCAAAGGAAAACCAATATGTACGTTTACAAAAGAGTGTAAAATTATGTATTACCAAAAAAAAACACTACTACAGCTATTCTTCATATCTACATAATTATGATTGAAAAATAGAGTTCTTATAGTAATAATGTTTTTTTACAACTAATCCCCAATAACATAGTATTATTTCCAAAAAATATCAAAAATACTATCGGAATACCTACCTCTTTATAAATAATAACATTATATTATTAAGTAACTACCTATTAAGTTTTAATTTGTTATTTAATTCCTAGTTTTGTTACAATTATCTGTGCTTTTGACGTCTTCAAGAGAAAATATTTTTATTATAATATCCACTTAAATACCGATACAGACATAATGATAATTATGTTATAATAAGTTTATTTAGATCTAAGAATATCTCGTTTCAATGAGTTGTTAAAGGTGACGTCCACAAGTGGTATATTATTCAGAGAAAAATCGAACCAAGATGATATATACATAATTTGAAAGCTTCATTTATGGGCTGCTCAAAAATATTTATTTTAGATTTTTTATCCCTCCATTTTTTTTAAATGTGAAAAATTAATTGTATGAAAAATAATAAAACAGCTTTGCATTTTTTCTAGTTTAGCAATAATAAAGTACTTATATCGTTATTTTACTTGCATTCGTAGCTGATTCTTCCACATTCATGTCTTAATTTGCTGGTTATAATTAAAAATTATAACCTACCAGTGTGACCAGTTAGTAGGTACAATGTAACAAAAAAACACTTAAAAACTGTGTCTAATTGGTAAAAATGCTTCTATATAACAATTTGAGGTTGATTAATCAGGGTTGATAGAGATAAACTACCTATTAAGCCAAATATAATTATTTATCCTAATAGATTCAAAATAAATTTTAAAAAAATCGGAGGGCTCTTTTTTGGTTTTAACTGATGTAATAGACTCAGAAAAATATGAACTTTCTCGAAATGTAACGAGTGTTGTGGTTAAAATTTTTGATTATTATTATACCAGCCTCCATACATTTTGTGGACATGTCCTTTAACAACAATAGCGTAATTCTAACAAGCTTTGTATTAGAATAAAAAATGAGCTCAATTATTTTTATGTACAAATAGGAAAATAATTACACATATGTAATTTTATTCATAGTGCTCTCTATAGTTTATAAGTTGTTTTTAAATAAAGCATTTAATTTTACGAGCTTGACATCGAAATTGTGTTATGGCTAATTGCAAAATATTGCTGTTTTTGTACAAAGTTATTCAGAAAAGGTACACTAAGTTGAAAACGAGTGATTTGGGTCATAATTATGAACAATGATGATGATGATGATGATTTCAAGAAATAAATTAAAAAAAAATGTTTACTATGGGACTCACCCAGAATTCGAGAAAAAAACATCTATTCCATGCAAAATTGCGACTAGAAATCGTAAAAATATTCGTGAAATCTATTTTTTCTTCTCTGATTCCGAGTTGGGCCCCATTTTAAACGATATTCGTAATTATGGTCCGAATTACTAATAATTACCTTTCTGATATAGTTATTTAATAACCCTGTATAGTTCAATATCTGTTAGATTTATTTTTGTACAATGTTTTGTGTTAAGTTAGAATAATGATTCGAAGGTTTTCTGTTTGTGAAATGCAATAACTCTAGTAAGTGTTAAAACATCTATTATCGGTTAAATCAAATAAAACCATGGTTATAATTAACTAAGGTATCAATGTTTATTTTAAATCTGTATATTTTATAGCGTTTGCATAACCAGTTTGATTAAAAAAAACCTACAAATCAGGCGTCATAAAGTTTAATTAATTATCTAATCTGACATGTCGATTTTGTTTTAATTCGCTATTCAAATTTTTGTCGTGTCAAATAAAAAAATGTAGACGACCACTGGCTGCATCGACTTGAATATTTTTGGAATAAATTTGGAATACTAAACTGCAAACTTACATACTCATACTCACACGTTCTCTCTCTAAAACTTAATTCTGTCAATATCTAGCACGGAAGATTTTAAGCGTTTAGGCCATTTCCCCCACGTTGGCCCAGTGCGGGTTGGCGGATTCACATCCGCCATCGAATTTCTTCTACGGACGTATGCAGGTTGCTTCACGATGTTTTCTTTCACCGAAAAGCCAGTGGTGTCAAATTCCGTACATAAATCCCAAGGAACTCATTGGTACGGGATCGGGATTTGAACCCACGACCTCACAATTGTAGGGCGGGTGTCATTACCTCTAGACCACCACGCCTTTTATGGCACGGTAATGATTGCTCAAATAATAGCTCCCACTGATATGATGTCCAAAGAAATAGACAAAAGAATAGCTTGTGGGTGGAAAAAGTTTTAGTCTCTCAAAGAAATTATGAAGAGTAAGGTGCAATTATTAAAAGAAAAACTTTTAACACTTGTATCCTTCCCTACATAATATATGGTTGCGAAACTTGGTCTCTTACTGAAAATTACAGGCAAAAACTAGCCAAGTGCGAACGAGCAATGGAAAGGAGCATGCTAGGAATAAAATTAAAAGATAAAATTCCAAATACAACCATAAGACAAAAAAACAAAAGTCGTTGATATACTTGCCCGTATAGATCACCTGAAATGGGGCTGGACAGGTCACATGTTGCGTTGCAAAGCAAATAAATGGTGTTAACTAGTCGCACTATGGTACCCAAGAGATGGCACTAGAAGGCAAGGACGTCCAATCCGAAGATGGGACGACGATATCAGACTAACCTTGAGACCATACTGGACAAGAGTCGCTGAAGACAGACCACAATGGAGACAGTTGGAGGAGGCCTATGCCAAAAGGCACACTGAGCTGAGGGACATTTTATAGCAATAATAACCAGAATACATTCAACCAAAACTCGCTCAGAATAAAAGGCTAATTATATAAAATGATATGTAAATGACCGTGTCGTAGGCACTGTAATGATATCTAATTACCGTGTCGTAGGTGTCGCCCGCCCGAAAGTAGGTACCTAAATTGCAGTAACACCTCCCTGCTACCACGACGTAGGAAATCTTCGCTAGTTCCTTATTAGTTATCTATACCATGTTACTTCCTAGATATCACAGTAGAAGAACTAATTAATGCTTAAGATTCTAACAAGTTACATGCTAGTTTAGTTAACATTGAGGCAGCTTCTATGTGTTAGGTTGGCCGATGACATAAAGGTGTTTTCATACCATCTGTTCGACAATGAATAATTAGGTACAAATCATGCAATGTCAACGTAAGGATAGCGACGTATTTATCAATGTAACAAGATATACCAAGTTAATGTATTTGGATATGGTGGGGCAAAAATGTTGAATGAAAGTAGGAGGACATTAAAGTGATTTAGATTTTGAACGTCATAAGTAATTAGTACGAAAACTAATTTACCTACCTATAAAAATTGTAGGCATTGTAATAGTATATTATGCACCTAGAGAATAAAGTTGTGTCTTGTGTCACGGACGACATAATATTGGGCCCTGAGTATAGCGAGGGGCTCAAGTCGTCCAAGACGTAGACAAATTTTGTTCTAGTCGCGTTAAAAATAGAATTTAATGATAGAGATAAAGAAGAACCGGTTCATTAAATGGGCCATAGATCGCAAACGGTAAGTTTGACAAAAAAGTTTATAATGATTATGTTTTACAACTCACGGGTTGCCCCGGATCTTTGAAGGGCATTGATGGGGCCGAAACCAACACCAAGAGGCCCTTTTACAATCATTAAGTAAAAAAATACAGTTTTTGGGTGATTTGGAAGAGGGAAACTATTGTAAAGACGGGGAATAGGTACTTCTTGGGCTATTTTAATGAATTATTACGGGATTATAAGCTGGTCTATGGAATGAGGTGCGGCACCCGCCAAGTGATGCCTCATTTCAAAATATTTAGGCGGGTGGTGACTTGCCATCCACTAAATGGGCCCCCCATAAAGGCTACCGTAATTTGGCGCCAGAGGGGCAATAATGATTATTATTATTATTAATATAATTATTATATTAAAATGATCTTAATAAATTTTGTCCTAAAGGGCATATAGTTTCTGAGATATCGACCAATAATTTTACAAAATGGCGCTTGAAGCTCCGACTATAAGTAATAAAATAAAATAGGTTAATACATGGCAAGCTGAATAAATGAGCAATGAAACAAAGAAAAATAATGGCGTAACTATTTTTTTTCTATTATTTATTTAACCAAGCTTATTTCCTGTCCCGTACAAGGATTTGAGACAGGTCACAAGCTGACTGCCTAACTTTTATAATTATAACGGAAGTTTTATAAATATTTATATTCTGAACATGATCTTGATTACTAAGTTAGATGCTAACCTTGTTCTTTGACAAAAAGGTGTAGTTGAGCAGTTGTTCAAGAAAAGGTTTAGTAGACAGGTATACCTATCCAGTAAAGTTGTATCAAGGCGAAAGGGGATATTCACTATATAGTAAGAAAAAAATCAGCCGTTTCATTTTGCGTTTCATAGGCTTTGTTGATTATAAGATGCAGTTTAATACAGTATAACATATTTTTTTCTCGAATTCTGTGTTAGTTCCACATGGCCTAAGAGCCGCTGAAGATCAGATCAGCGGGGCAAATCTGTCAACCGATCTCGTGACCGAAGTGATATGCTCCCGAACCCGATCTTCACCTCCAAGGTGCCTCTAAAAACAAAACTAGGTGTGTACAAATCATATGTCCGCTCGCGACTTACGTATGTAGCGCCTGCTTGGTACACCTTATGCTCCGCGTCCAACAAACAGAAGCTTCAAGCAGTCCAGAATGTCGCTCTGAGAATGTATACAGGAGCTGGCAGATATGTCCGGAACGACGTTATCGCTCGAGACACTCGAATGGATGCGGTGCGTCAATTTGCTGCACGTTTAGCACGTCGCATGTACGATGCAGCTGATAATGGGCCTCGATAATCGCTCCGCTGCATGCACCTGACGATGACAGCCAGTCAAAACGACCGCTTTCGAGAAAGGTACTCCTGCTCCTGGATGTCGATGACGATGAATATCACAGCAACTGCTGAGAGCGTAAAGCTAGCATTGCAAGAAACGTGACCATGGAGCTGATGCTCCATGAGGTACAGCCAGGGTAATGAGTTGTTTGCCCGAGGTCCTACCCAACCACACTTAATAAAGGAGGTGGAAGATCAAAAAAAAAGCTTCCGAACCACTCTCGCTTTTCTGACAGTTTTGACAGCTCAAAGCTGTCAAAAAAACCAGATAAGTTCATGAACGCGTCACTTCAGCAACGAGATCGGTTAACAGAATTGTCCCGCGGCATATTTTTGTATCAAATGTCATCAATTTATAAACCTATGATAGCCTATGATAGCTTGCGTATCGAAAAGTGTTCGTGGCTATTTTTAACATCATTAGTAAAGGTTGTTGTTAATTATGGTCTGAATCATTTTTTTCGACTTGATACACCTGTTCTGAATAATCCTTTACTTTTATGTAAGTATAATATATATTGTTTTTAAAAAACTAACAAACACGCTTAGGATTCTTTTTTTATATAAATGCAATATCCTCGGTCTTTGATACGTGTGCAAAGTTTTAAGAAAATCTGATCGCTCAAAGTAGGTCAAAATCGAGCTCAAAGGGGTTACAAGCAAGCAAACAAACAAGGTTGCCTGGAAGAAATTGCCATGGATGATAGGGCCGCCACTTTATAATCATATTTTTTGTCGTATATGTGTAAATAGTGTTTATTTTTCATATAAAAAATTGTTAATAAAGAGTTTTGTCTGTCATACAGGTGAAACTAATAAAAGCGTGTTAAAAATGCATGGATTATCAGAGGTACTTTACAAATAGATACATAGCTAGATAATTATATATTTATCATCATGTACCACTTATTCAATGTACAATTCCTATACTTGTCTAAAAAAATACACTTTCCTAGGATATATGAAAACACGCCTTTAGAGTCGTTAAATGCCACAGAACTAAATAACTTTTAACAATCATTCACAAATCGTACCTACTCTGCCAACTGATAAACAAAATTGCGAAAATAAATTTTCTGTGATTAATATACGAATAAGAAAGGAAGACAAAAAGAACTACATAAATTGCTTCCAGAACCAACTAAATCATTGATTATTTTCATCCCAATCACAATAGAATTTAGAACTAATAATCTCCATATAGAAGAAGGAAAAGAATTGGAAATGATAATCAGAATGTGTTGTTTTATGGCAATCATGACAGTGAGTTTATCGAAAAATACTTCTAGAGAACTTGACGGAATTCCCATGGGATATACTTCTGACTGTAAGTATCCTACTAATATTATAAACGTGAAAGTTTGTGAGGATGGATGGATGGATGGATGGATGTATGGATGTTTGTTACTCTTTCACGCAAAAACTACTGAACAGATTGAGATGAAACTTTGCAATAATATTGCTTATATATCAGAATAACACATAGGCTATAAATTATAATGATATATTGCGTATGCGGGCGAAGCCGCGGGTAAAAACTAGTGTAAAATAAAAATAGCTTTTAAACGTTTCTGTCAGTACAAACTCAATTCATCCGTCAGCCACATGATGTCCGCCGCTGGACCGATGTCCAGCACTCAATTTCGTTAGGTACGTTTTTTCCTTCCATTATAAGACAAGAGTTAAAAGTCTGTACGTAAATTCTCAAAGACTCATTAGTACGGGGTCGGGCTTTCAACCAGCGCCCTTCTTCTTTTCAGACACAGAAGCGAATTAGGTTTTCTGTGTTTTCTGCCATAGGAACATAGGACATGTACTGTTGGATAAAACCCATCACTCATCAAATTTATCTACCAAAATGCAGCATCATCATCCACCCATTAGTCGTAGGATATCCACTGAATTCCATTGCTGGACATACATAGCCCTCCCTTAGAGATTTTGTATAAGGCCGGTTGAAAGCAGCCTACCTTATTGCGTTTGCCGGTACGTGGTCTCCACTAGAGAACTCTTCGACCCCATTGGCCATCAGTCCTCCGAGCTACGAGTATATGCCCCTGCCCGTTGCCGTTTCAACTTGCCAACCCCTGGGCTATGTCGGCATATGTCGGTAACTTTGGTTCTTCTACGGATATCCTCATTCCTGATTCGATCCCACAGATAGACTCCGAGCATATACCTCTCCATAGTTTGTTGGGCTACTTGGAGCTTATTTATAAGGCTAAAAGTAAGAAACCATGTTTCAGTGCCATAAGTATGACTTTGGCTTTTTTGTCCATAAGTCAACTCTGGTAGCACTCGGTGCTCGAAAACTTTTGACTTGAGGCACTGAGATAAGACGGACGTGAAGACGTCCGAAAAATATACACCTAAAAATAAAAATAAAATATCCTTTCAGGTCCAGGAAGTAACAAGGAAGCCAGAATAACTCCAAGCAGCCTCAGAAAGCTGCAGCTATTTATTGTGAACGACCAGAACATCATGCTCACGTTTTGGACCAAAACTTCCTACGACTACTATCAAATGAAAGCGCTCTCTCGCCACTTGGACTTCAAAAAGAAGACTGTTGTGAAGGTATTTTTTTTATTCTTCAAAAGAATATGGCGTAGTACATCTTGATTGTTATTTACCTACAATAGGCTGAGAAAATACTCCTGGTATCAGAGTTTTGAAGCTTCCTGAAGATCTTTGACATAGCGAAAAGGTTAAATCTGCCTACAATTGAGCATACCTATAATTTGAACCACGGCAGCATTTAGTCATATTTTCTACGCGTAGGATAAATGGCCATCTACTCAGGATGATACTTTTAAAGAAAAATGTTTAGGAACACGTTATTGTCAATATCTAAACCATCATTTTATGTACATATTTTGTAGGTAATTGGGTACCTGGACAGCAACAGGATGAGTCTGATCGGCTCACTGATGGGCTCCGTCTATAAGAGCTTGGGGTACAACGTACTTCTGCTGGAGTATCAGCAATTTAATCTCTGGGTTTACCCTACGTGAGTACACCGATTGAAATATATACTGACTTAATAACTGTTTAATTAAATACTATATATTTTAGGAAGATATTACGTACCTTCTATTCTTAGACTCCATGAAGATGAAGTCATGGAGTCTACAATCTTTAATACATAATTATTTAGTATGGGGTCGATTCTACAATAAACATAATTATTAAAGCTATTTAGTTTCCAAACCATAGCAAAAGCAAATATTCAGCTTGACAATATCCCCGTCTAAGGTCGCGGGGAAGTACAAGAGAAACCAAAAAAAATATTCACTAATACATTATTAAGCTAGACCCATACCTAATACATATCTGAATATCTCTAAATGTTTTCACTATAATTTTTCAGGGCAGCCCGCTTACTCCGACCAGTTGGCAAGCACGCCGCCGAAATGCTGGCAGAATTAACCAAATATGGGCTCGATCCCAAAAAACTAGAACTACTTGGCCTCAGTCACGGCGGACAAGCCGTCAGCTTCATAGCCAAGAACTACCAAAAACTCACTGGCACCAACATATCCAGAGTAACTGCCCTGGACCCTGGGGGACCCTGCTTCAGGCACAACGGGCCAGAAGACAGGATAGACGCCTCTGACGCAGACTTAGTTGATATAATCCACACAAATTCAGAAGGCTACGGCATGGCTGGAGCTGTAGGCCATATTGACTACTACGTGAACGGGGGAGAGTACCAACCAGGAGACTTTATAACCTTACCTTGCACTAGCTTATGCAGTCATATGAGAGCTTATATGGTTTGGTTAGGATCCTTATATTATCCTAATTCTCTAATAGCGGTGAAATGCGATTCCATCCAAGATGCGAGAGATAAAAACTGCTTTGATAAGAAGCCTTTAGTCACTAATCTGTTGGGTTTGAAGGTGGATAGGACGAAACAGGGGATCTTTTATCTGATGACGAGTAATGTGTTCCCGTATGGTATGGGACCGAGGGGGTTAAATAGGGAGAATGATCTGTATTACAGTGCTTTGGCTAGTTACAATAAAGAAGATATTATCGAGGTGTGATTTAAAATGAATTGGACATTTGGGTTTTTCTTGGAACGGGAGTATTCTTGGATAGCATCATCTGATCAGCGTTAAGTACGATATAAGATTGTAGAATCAACCTTTTCAAGCTGAAATTACGTGAGTAAACTACTACATTTAGTCACGCTTGAAGTATTAAACTTCTGATTTTGTGCACTATTTCGGGTTGAATCCATTCTTAGATCAGTGAGTTGTCTAAAATGATATCCAAAAATATATTATGATACCAGCTTTTCCTGCGGCTTTCCACATGATTTTTTGATTTTTGCGCTGTCCGTTAGAACCTTTTATTTTTCCAGGATAAAAAAGTTGTCTATGACACTCTTAGACTTAAACTCAATCCATACAAAGATCAACGGATTGTCAAGTTGAAATGGCAATGGGCAGAGCACATAGCGCGGAGGGCGATGATCGATGGGGTCGAAACGTTCTCGAGTGGAGACCACGTACCGGCAAGCGCAGCGTAGGACGTCCACCCACAAGGTGGACGGAAGACCTCATTAAGACTGCAGGATCGCGCTGGATGCAAGCCGCTTCCAACCGGTCTTATTGGAGATCCATAGGGGAGGCCTATGTCCAGCAGTGGACGTCCTTCGGCTGATGGATGGATACAAAAATCAAGATCCTTTCCTCTGTTGATGCATGAGTAACAAGCAAACCGACAAACACAGTTCCGGATTTATAATATTAGTAAAGACTATTGTTAATGGAAATTCCTCTACAAATAAACGTGTTCCTTGAGCTTTATTTTTTTTTTAATGCAGTATTTTTTGTTCTTTTCTTATATACAATAGATATAATTACTTGTTCGACCAAAACTGTAATTACTAAATACAACAATAAATTGCAACTAACAATGTATTAAAAACCAAATACAAGGTCAAAGATTTCAGGATTAAGTAGCTAGATTTGCCATTTTTAATTTGTTAACACTTTTATTACATAATTAATTGTTAATTGTTTTACTATTATTTTTAAGTAAGCCGTGGTGGTCTAGAGGTATGTAGATACACTCGCATATCATTCGTGAAGTCGTGAGTTCAAATCCCGTGAGTTCAAATCAAATGCGTTACCTGAGTCTATCTTCATACTAAAGTACAACTTGTCGTGGGTGTCTTCAAATCCTGAGTAAAAGTATCTTCTTGGTAAGCGTGCTACACCCTAGCCTAGACTATCTGCTCAACATCAGGCAGTATATAGTCAAACGCAAACCTATACGAAACAAAAAAATACTCTTTTTCGTAGTTATGGTAGGTATTCTTTGTTTAACAATACTGCTTTGTGATTCCAATAGTTCAAAGCCCTGGGCGGTAATGCGCACCTTGTCATCCTTGAGATACAAGATAATTATGTGACTACTTCCTGCAAAATCTTTGTTAAATGCTTTATTAATCGATGAACCTCATAGGATCGGGAAATTTTGATAAATATTTCATTAAAGTTTATATGTGTCCATAGATGTATTTACTTGTACAGAGATACGCCGTTAATTGTGCAAAAAAGAACTTGTTACGTGCCAGCGATAGGTACACAATAAAAAAAACCGGCCAAGTGCAAGTCAGGCTCGCACATCGAGGGTTCCGTACAAATCCAGAAAATTTAAAAAAATTGGGAAGTTCGTTGTTATAATCTCTATACTCATCGTCATCACCGGCAAAAGTTTTTTTTTTACTTTTTTCATCATTCATCGAAAAGTGTTATAATAATTAAAAACCTGTTTTAGCATTTGCTAATAAAGCTCTTTTATATGCTTACATGATACGATTTACGCACTTTGAATTTTAAACCCATATTTTGTGAATTTTGAAGCCCTATTTTTTGTGATTTAAATAAAAATATTCAGTTTTCAGATTTATTCCTATATGTGTACTCTGAGACAATGCTTTTCGCCAAATTTCATAGTTCTATGTCAACGGGAAGTACCCTGTAGGTTTTGATTTTTGTGAGCGTTGAAATATGCATTTTTTACTACATAAACGGCTCTAACTTTTTTATACAGTAACTGAGAAGCGTTTCTTTTACACAACTGCAAGAGTTCATGAGTTTACGTATACAGTTTAAATTTCAACTCGACACCTTTACGCGTTCCCGAGATCCGAGTCTTGACATACACACAGACGGACAGACGGACAACAAAGTGATCCTATAAGGGTTCCGTGTTTTCCTTTTGAGGTACGGAACCCTAAAAAATGACCTGACTACAACACTTTGCAATTAAATCTCAAGAAATAAGTTATATTTAATATAGCTTGTTATATTTTTAGTAAACTCAATCGTAAATAAGCATAAAATTTAAACAATATTTTAAAAATTCCTAAGATTATTTTCCTCTCCCAGGGAATAATATATTGGTGAAAAGATAATTTTGCTATTTGCATGCTAGGTGTGCACCTGATGCCGGGGCACTAGAATACAGCATCGGTCAGTGGCGTAGCGTACCTTGGCGGGGCCCCGTATAAAATTAAATTTTTTAAATTTTAATTTTATTTGCCTTTTTAATTGTATTTTTTAAACTTTTTTTTGACATTTGTCATTTCTAAGAATAAATAAAAAATCGCGATTTTTATTTTATTTTATTACTTATTATTTTTTATCTATTAATATTATAGTATATATTTTATTAATTTTTGCTTGCGCACGTCAGCGGCCCTCGTGGCCCAGGGGCCCCGTATAATTGATACGGCAGCTACGGCGGTAGCTACGCCCATGGCATCGGTACACCCTGTCTGTGTAAGAGTCTACTGATAGATCTTCTGGGCTCGTGAGTGGTCAGAGTTGGGCTCTGGATATCCACTCAAACGAGCCCGGGGAGGACGACAGTGTGTGTGGCAACGTCGTCGTAGAGGACCGCACAAGCCTGGTTCTAGTAGATACTAGGCGAGTAGTCGTACAAAGTGCTGGGAGAACCGTTGCGTTCCTTTGGAGATCCCGGAGCTCCCAATAGGGCACAAAAACTGGCCACGGAAGGATTTTAGTTGGGCGCAATCCTACATAACCCGACTGCACCCCAAAACAGTCGGGCATCTTTCGAAGATTTCCCCTCGTAAAAAAATTGAATAAAAAGGGAAACGGAAAATATTATAATACGTAACAGACATATTTATACATAAACACACATAATTATGTACTGCGCATATATCAATGTAGGTAAATTGTCCAGCTTCATATCGAAATAAAAACACTCTGAACAAAACGTTCTTGTTCTTAAAGTAGAACGTAATACGGCGCCTCTTGCAAGCATTTGCTCCGCGTGTTTACCATACGATTATTATAATCCTAGATAAGTTATTTAGACATATGTATTTAAGACATAGGTATAAATATTCATGTTATAAAATACTTATGTACTAAAATACAGGAAACCTAAACTAGTTAATGTGGGTCTTATAAATAAGCTCAAGATAGTCCAACGTGTTATGGAGAAGGCTATCAGGAAGGAATCTAGAAGGAGGAGGAGATTCGTAGAAGGACCAAAGTAACAGATACAGTCCAGCAGATTAGTAAGTTGAACTAGCAGTGGGCAGGGTGCATGGTTCGAAGAGCGGATACCCGGTGGGGCTGTAAACGGAACATGTTTAACATCCGATTTCGATAATTTATGGCAAGATCGTTTAATATTAAAATCCTAACAATACCTATTTGCGAGTACCTATGAAAGTATGAACCAAATAGACCAAGAACGAGTCGATATACTTAACAAAAAGAGTACGTGGAGCGGAGGGATCCGCGCGGAAAAAGTGAAACTTCGACGCAACGGTGCTTTCATGCGACGCAACCTTGTCGCATTAGAAGTTTCACTTCAATAGGCTTATGAAGATTCAGTAAAATAAATGGGTGAAGTCTACTGTTTGGAAAACTACTGGTAAGAACTTATGGGTAAATATATGGCATCCAGGAAAGTAAAAAGCCTAAATGATTTTGAAGTTATCTTATTTGTTATATTAGCGCCATCTCTGCAACATAGCATGAAACAGTTGTATACGGGGTCATAAAGACACTGGATTCACCAGTCTCATCGTGGTTTAAAGATATTCCAATAGATAGCGCTGCACGATACATTTTTATAATTTTGTTGTTTATAAACTTGTTAGATTATTTTACGTACAATAAAATTTTATATTCTCATAAAACGAATATTATTTTAGATTTTGTTTGTTTTTATGCATTTTTTTAAATATTAACCTATTTATCAAAGATATTAGTTATTTTCCATTTCCTGTAACTAACACCTATAATCACTATCATCACTACATAGTATAAAACAAAGTCGCTGTCGCTGTCTGTCCGTCCCTATGTATGCTTAAATCTTCAAAACCACGTAACGGATTTTGAAGCGCTTTTTTTTAATAGAAAGAGTGGTTCAAGAGGAAGGTTTATATGCATAATACATGCATAATATTGTAGAGGAACACTGATGAATTTACAGGTTTCTAATGTAATGTCGTAAATAAACACGTTTTTTTGCGCTTACATTGCAAACGCTGACTGAACCCCACGAGATAAATCAAAATAATGTACTACGGTATTGTACACCTTAAAAAGGTCAACAAAAAAGTCCGCGATGGTATATGTCTATCTCTTAAGGATAGCCCACAATAACCATTTTTTATCCTTTACATTTTACGGGAAAAAATGGCTTATTTAGAAAGTTATTTTAAGCAATACATAATTAACCCTTATCCAATTAAGTACCTTAAATACAATGTCCATTCAATATAGATCAACATGGCCTTTTACAGCATGTCATTTAAATGAATATTTTCGAAGATATTACAGATTTAAAATGCAGGGACCTTTGATTATTTACAATAATCTAAGGCACATGCCACACGGGCGTTGACGCCGCGTAATTGCACCGCGGCGTCACCGCCGCTGCACCGCCGCGGTGCAGCGGCGGTGCTGAGCGTCGTCGCGGCGACACCGCGGCGCCCAGTGTTGCCTTAGACACTGATGACATCTAGGCAGTTAGCGGAAAAAAAGGTTTTAGGGATAACCGGCTGAAGATAAGTAAAATCTCTCATATACATTATACAGTCTGATTTTGTGTGAGCCAACCGCAGAAAGAAAGTGTTTTGTTCTTCGTTTGATATATTAGAGAAATAATGTGGCCGATCGATAAAATCTGAAATAGCTGCATTGATTTGTGCAAAGTGACATGAAAAATATCTCATAAGCCCATCGAGTATGGACTTGTGTGATTTGTCACGACGAGTGGCACAGTAACAGCTGTCCAAGTGACAGCTGTCAAACTTTAAAGTGATTTATCTCGGTCATTATCGATTCTAGACTACTGCTGTCTTCACAAAAGTAATAGAACTCGACAAGATCTACATTTCGGATAACAGCTGTCAAACTTCAAAGTGAGTTTATCTCGGTTATTATTGATTCTAGACCATTAATGTCTTCACAAAAGTGATAGAACTCAACGAGATCTACATTTCAGATGACAGCTGTCAAACTTAAAAGTGATTTATCTCGGTTATTATCGATTCTAGACTACTGCTCTCTTCACAAAAGTAATAAAGCTCGACGAGATCTACATTTCGGATGACAGCTGTCAAACTTAAAAGTGATTTATCTAGGTTATTATCAATTTTAGACTACTGCTCTCTTCACAAAAGTGATAGAGCTCAACTAGATCTACATTTCGAATGACAGCTGTCAAACTTCAAAGTGATTTATCTAGGTTATTATCGATTCTACACTACTGCTGTCTTCACAAAAGTGATAGAGGTCAACGAAATCTACATTTCGGATGACAGCTGTCAAACTTCAAAGTGATCCGAAATGTAGATCTCGTCGAGCTTTATTACTTTTGTGAAGAGAGCAGTAGTCTAGAATCAATAATTACCGAGATAAATCAATTTTAAGTTTGACAGCTGTCATCCGAAATATATATCTCGTCGAGCTCTATTACTTTTGTGAAGAGAGCAGTAGTCTAGAATCAATAATTACCGAGATAAATCACTTTTAAGTTTGACAGCTGTCATCCGAAATATAGATCTCGTCGAGCTCTATTACTTTTGTGAAGAGAGCAGTAGTCTAGAATTTATAATAACCGAGATAAATCACTTTTACGTTTGACAGCTGTCATCTGAAATGTAGATCTCGTTAAGTTCTATCACTTTTGTGAATACAGCCGTAGTCTATAATCGATAATTACCGAGATAAATCACTTTTAAGTTTGACAGCTGTCATCCTAAATGTAGATTTCGTCGAGCTCTATTACTTTTGTCAAGAGAGCAATAGTCTATAATCGATAATTACCGAGATAAATCACTTTTAAGTTTGACAGCTGTCATCCTAAATGTAGATTTCGTCGAGCTCTATTACTTTTGTCAAGAGAGCAATAGTCTAGAATCGATAATAACCGAGATAAATCACTTTTACGTTTGACAGCTGTCATCCGAAATGTAGATCTTGTCGAATACTATCACTTTTATGAAAACAACAGTAGTCTAGAATTGATAATGACCGAGATAAATCACTTTGAAGTTTGACAGCTGTCACTTGGAAAGCTGTTACTGTGACATTCGTTGTGACAAACTACACGATCTGATTTCTAACGTGTACGAGGGATTTTTCTCATCTTCAGTTTAAGATTGAGCGGTTGTCGTCAAAACCTTTTTTCCCGCTAAAAATTCATAGAACACTCGAATACTCTAGATTTAATGTCTAAATCGCTACCGGCAACACTGGTCGCCGCGGTGACGCCGCGACGACGCTCAGCACCGCCGCTGCACCGCGGCGGTGCAGCGGCGGCGACGTCGCGGTGCAATTACGCGGCGTCAACGCCCGTGTGGCATGTCTGTAAGGCAGGCACATATCGGTGCGGCGCGGGCGGTAGCGGCCCGGCCGGCGCGCGGCGCGAAGGCCCCGTTTCTCCCTATAACACTTTATGATTAGCAGTGATCGGACGTGTTTATCGGAGCTCTTTAGCGAGGAAAATAATCTACATCTACACTTCTACACAATAAAACAATATTATTAAAAAAATATACATAAAAAAATAATATTATTAATAAAAAAATATATATATTAATTAATATTAAAGAGGAAACGTTTGTATTTATGTGTGTGTGTATGTTTGTAATGAATAAACTCAAAAACTACTGTGCCGATTTAAAAAATTCTTTCACCATTGGAAAGCTACATTCATTTTAAGTGACATAAGTTATATTTATTGCTAGAAAAGATTACGAATCCTTACTAAAACTTAAGTTACGTAACCTAACGTGTAAAAAATTGCCTTAATTAAAACGTCTTTCGTTGCATGCGCTGCGGAAACTATTGATGATAGAACAAAAGTCTGTTCTACAATATTAAAGAACATATCAATATCTACAAAAAACTTCGCAACACCATAATGTTCAACTACTATCATTATGTCACAATAACCACTTATTACATTTTAAAAGTTAATAGAAATACCGACCAATATTCGACCATGTTATTCATACTTCTGTTTAAATCCTTATCCAAATAAAACATATTGTTTTCAAGACTGTTTCAATTTATATGAATATAAGTAAATTGTTTTTTGAATCGTTCAAATCGACTATTCCGAAACACTTAGATAGGTAGTACGAATTTAATAAGTCATAGAAATATAAAAAAATAAACGCTGTCGCGTTGTGCATGTATTATATCACCCCTATTCCTATAAGTACTGTTTATATACCAGTCTTCTTTAATCGTCCACTGCACAACATAGGTCTGTTTACGAAGGGTGATTGGGTCATATCCATCACGGTGGCCCAGTACGGGTTGATTGATATACGTCATCAAGTTCCTTCTTCGGATGTACATAGCTACATAGGTATGCGGGATGCCACACGACATTGTGAAATTCCGTACATATGTTCCAAAGAAACTCTCGATTGTAGGATAGGTGTTACTACCACGGCTCTATATAGGTACCACCTCTATTAGTGCGCTGATTTATGTAACACCTACAGATTTGGTTCTCCAAATCTACTCCTAACTAAGGCGAGCCGACATACCGACGATTTTAAATTTCTGTTGTAGTGGTAGTGAATAGGTACTGACACATAGTTCGTAAAACGAATGATCGATGAGGGTTTAAAGTTCTCGAACGTAGACAATGTACCTATTAGCAAGTGTAGAAAAGGTCTCCACGTGAATCTAAGATCAGGTCGAGACCACCAGATCACGTTGGATGCCAGCGTTTCCATCGGTTCAATTTGCTGTTTGGGTTAGCAAGTTGTAGATACTTTAGATAGGGCACACAATTCGTAGAAGTAGAACTGATGGCAAATATTTTACAAAGTTATCAAATGAAGAAAAGATCAAATACAAGTATATAGTAGAAACGTCAACTAACTTACGTAGGTAGAATGTAGATGGACTGAATATTCTAACCGTTTAAAAACAATGAAACCAGAGCCATAGATTACGTATAGCCCCCGACCCATACGAACTTACTTTTATTTAGATGGCCAATGGCTAATACTAATTTTATTTTATGTTAATAGTTGAACAGATTAAGACTACGGTAACTCCTGCGATTCAGGTACCTACGAGTAGCTTTCAACCCATCCTATCGGTTCGTCCGGTATGTCTAGCAATGGACATTATAATAGGTAGGTACATTTCAAGACTACAACACTTTAATGAGAGTCAAAATTTAACTGACGGAATGATCGCATAACATATGTACATACTAAATGAAACACAGTCTAATTGAAAACCTCATTTTTTGGTGGATACATAGATGGAAGCTGGATGCAAACCTCTTGCAATGGTTTTATTCGGTGTTATTCAAGATCTAATAATGTTTAGCAGTGAGTGTTCTATGGTGAAAATATTTTCGTATAGGTAAGCTAATGTAACATGAAAACGCGCCAAAATAACTGTGCGCATGTGTGTGACGTTACTTGGTTACATGGTAGGTATATAACCACAATACTTATAAAATGTCTTTAGACTCTTTTTTAACCAGTCGTACCCGAGCGAAGCCGGGGCGGGCAGCTAGTATATTTATAGTTCTAAAAATTATTAGGTACCTATTAAATAATATTAAAAGGTGCTAAAATATTTTTTGTGTATTTTTTGTCATCCAAGTTATCTAACAATAGATCCAGAGATCCAGGTAGGTACCCGTAGTATTTCTATGTATATTTTCTACAAAGAGATTTAAGAAACGAAAAACAAAAATATTATTTTATTCTAAAAGAGTAATTTTATGATATACAATTTTTTTTTTGAACAACGTACGAGGTGGAATATCCTTGCATAATTCTTATGTTGCGTTATGATAGTAATTTTTCGCCAAAAATGGCATCAACCAACTTCAACCATGTTGGAATTAGTTCGCACGGATCGATGTAGTAATTTTAACATTATTGTCGATTTTTCAAATACGACTTAGTCGATCAAATGGTGGCATTGATCTATCAAACAAAAAACTTTCGGCTTGTTTCCATTGTTGATGCAACTGTTATTATACTAAGCGCCTCGCAAATCGATGGTTGAGAAATTAGCCACAGATGACACTTTGCCGTGATTCGCAAATTATTGTGCACAATGGCGAAGTAGTGAGCTCGGGCGTAGGGAGCGCGCGGGAGGCATGAGGTTGGCGCGCGGGTGTGCCCCGGCGTTACGTCTCTCTGGCTTCCGCGCGTACCCATATTTCGGCTTTTGCGCAGAACCCTGCGCATAACTTCCCATCCGTCAATTTGTGTGGCGCTCAGTATAAAAGACTTTATCTATCGTCCGTAAACCGACTTAACAGACAACCATTTTTTTACTACATAGAAAAAGTCGCGGATTGTTTCTATGCTACAATTATTTTGTATCAAATTAATTATAAAGAATGTAAGGACTTATTAACATTCGTATTTCACATGCAGATAATTCCAATTTCGCGATAAAATCGAAATTAAAATAGTTGAACCGGTAATGGCATAATTTTCTCCGTATACTTTGTTCAAGCAGTCCAATGAATAATTATGTTAAAAACTTTCAATTAAAACAATTTATAACGTGTTTTAAACAGTGAAATTAGCTAGCCGTCTCCACCTGCCTTTTGAGAAATCGGTACACGACCACAACCACACCACAAGTTGTTTCAAACTTGTGGCCAATATATTTTTATGTGACAAGAGCTTCAGTACTGCTATAGTAAAGGTGCTACGGTGTGTCCGAATTTTAATACTTAATCATTTAGTAATTTTATTCTTAAGCGAATTACATTTTATATACAGGGTTATTTATTTCTAAACAATAAGCATCCTTTTAGGGGCTTATTCTGTACATCAAAACTAACAACTTCTGTTCTGCGACTTTTGTCAAAACTGAAAAAAATATTGTAGTTCAAAATCCATACATTTTGAACAACAATTTTAACATTTTTTTTGAGGTTTGAGAATAGTCGCAGAACAAAATTAAATGTTGTTAGTTTTGATGTAAAGAATAAGCCCTTAAAAAGATGCTAATTAATTAGGAATAACCCTGTAAAAGTCTTAATTTTAGTAATTATTATATACCTATTAATGCTTACTTTACATGACTACTACATTAATCTTAAACCTGTAATACCTAGCTAAGTGCAATTGATAAAAATATGGACGTTTTCCATCTTCCTCTATGGATTGAGATTTGATGAGATTAGATGAGATATGGGTGATTCTGATTTAGATATGTTAGATAGGTACTCGCTATATATATGTTAAAAATACACCATTTTTTAAATCTTTTCTAGAGTTTCTTTTTTCATGCTGAATAGAAAAAAATGTGAAACAGTTCCTTAATAATTATTTTGCGCAAAAAAAATGGCAAAGCCTACTTCCATCGTGTACCTACGAGTACTTCGCTCGAATTGATGTATACATTTTTTTTCATTATTGTTGATTTTTCAAGAACGGCTCAGCCGATTTCGATAAAATTTAAATGGGACTACCTCGAGGTTATATCTACCTTTTTGAACTAAAAAAGGAATTTTGATTCGATTCACAATTAGCAATAATATCTATCGATGAATATACAACATATGCAAAAAAATACGTACACACATAGTAGTGTATGTACAGTAATTATATTAGGTAATTACAGCACCGGAAGAGCATTCAATGATTAAATATATATGTATACACTACCTACTATATATCTACCTACTTATACACAATTTTGCACGCTTGTTTTTTTGAGTTAATTTGGGTGTTAACCCAACTTAACTCACTATCCAACCCTATTTCGGTCAACAATACAAACGCTCTTCTATTCAAATTTGGTCCAGGTGTCCATCAAATCTCCAAAAAACTCAATAGAAGACATTTCAATAGACCAAAATTGACCCTATATTGACCCTAAAACAGGCAGGCTGGTATAAAAATACCCTAAGTCACATTACAAAACGTAAAAAGCTAGCATACAATTTTGAACTCTGTTTGGAAATCTTTAAAATTCTAAATTCAAACTCAATTTAATGTAATTTTCATTAGAGATTGAATAGAGTTGCCAGATCTTGGTGGACAATATGACCCTAGCTTGAATATTAATAAGGGCGAGTACATTGTTCTAGAACAAAAGATGGCCAGGTAAACAGCTGCTGGTATTGCATTTTTGATTCAGTTTTGACCTTCGCAATTTTTGGAGATAAAAAACATCCCTTTCTTTTATTTATTTATTTATCCATTGCTTGCCGCATTTACAGCGTACGCCAAGGCATGCCACAAGCTAGCTATTACTACTACAATTTCAAACACATTAAATAATTCAAAGAATAAAATAAAAAATACAATAACAAAAATAATTAAATCAGGTCAATAGTGATAAAAATGTCAAAGTAAAATAAAAATAATTAATCACAATTCGTAGAAACAAAATTAAATGTCAAAAAAAAGTCCTAATGAAAAAAAAGGTGATGTCAAAACACAAAACATTACAATAACTAAACATTAACTTAAAAAACTGATAGACACATTCATAATTACAAAAAACTTTACTAAAAATATGTCAACGTCTGGATGTTGAGCAATAAGGGCATTGAGCAGAGATTTTAGTAGTCAGCAAATAGTGAAAATATCTTATATCTACATAGTTAAACGAGCAAATTTTACCCGTCTTCCCGTTACCACGATTGATGCAATCCGGTCGAAATGTCAGGATAATTTTATTTATTTCTATTTATATTATATTTTTAGAGCGCGATTTGTTCCGTAAGTAATAGATATGTATATAAAAATAATGACCAAATTTTAATTTATTAAGTTAATTGTTAAGCTCAAAATTCGGATCTTGTCAATGGATATATGTAACGATTTTGGGTATTTTCTAATGTTTACAAGTTTTTGTGGCGTTACTACTAGTGGACGCTCTACAATGCACTTGCCGGTACGTGGTCTCCACTATTTTTGGATTTTTAGTTTGTTTTTATATATTTATTGAGACTTTACATTAATAGGTACATACATTAAAACTTACGATCTAAATTAATTTAATCTGCAATTTTTTAACTTAGAATACAATTTAAAAAAAAAGTATTAAAAATCACTTATTTACAAAAACATTATCTTATCTTATCTTATAGAGGGGCCAAGAAATAACTCGGACACTTCGACCCATTGGGATCTATTGTGGTCCCCTAGATAACTTACTCCTCCCCAGTCTCGTCGAAAATTGTTCTCATGAGTTTTACAACGAGACTAGGAGATACGAGCCTATAGTCTTCTGGTTTTGGATATCCGACGCCTAGGAGACTCATTCGCTTACTAGCCATTGCATCGCATGTGCACAGAAGGTGCTCCATGCGTTCCGTATGTTCCCCACAAAAACATTAGCTTCTATACCTAATCAAAAGTAATCTACAGAAAAAATAAAATAACATTAAATTTAAATTTCACCATCTATTTGTCCACTTCGGCCAAAGTAGAGTTTGAAAGACGGAAGTGACATAGACTACTTTTTATCCCGAAAAAAATTAAGACTCGATCACGAAGGGGCGGGTAAAGCAGCGGGCAAAAGCTAGTAGGTAACCGAAGAAAAGTAACTAGCACCTGACACCTGTCACTGTCAAACATTTAACGAAAACGTGGTGGAACTGCACCCGGCGCGTTGTAGTCGACGGTCATTTGTAGGGTCATTTGCATGGATATTGCAACACTTAGTACAATTTAGAGTACAGGTGACTTTGTGACCACAAATGGAAGTAATCGGTATCATTAGCATTTTGCAAAGAATTATTACCGTGATGCTTTTTATGGTAAATTACAAATTTAACATAAAAATTACGATACTATACCTAAGTAACAACGGAACGTAAGTACTACAAAAAGATCTAAAAGAATCCTACTAATATTATAAACGCGAAAGTTTGTGAGGATGGATGGATGGATGGATGTAGGATGTTTATTACTCTTTCACGCAAAAACTACTGAACGGATTGAGATGAAACTTTGCAATAATATAGCTTATATATCAGAATAACACATAGGCTATAAATTATAATTATATTGCGTCAAAAATCAAAATACCATGCGGGCGAAGCCGCGGTTAAAAACAAGTATTTTTATTTTTAGTCTAATAGCATTTTTTGGAAAATCCAGAGAAAAATATAAAAAAATAATTATCAGTTATTATCTCTTCCTATCAACTTCTTTCCTATAATAATTATACGACTATTCTGACCGTTAACAGCTACATATATCAAAACAAGTAAATAAAATAAACTTTTTTGACACTCGGTTATTATATGAGTGCATGGGTAGGTCAAATATTTTAAGGTGATTTAAGCAAAACAAATAAACATGATTATACTTGTTTTACTTTTCTTTCATGAAAGATAACAATAAAAACAGTGTTTACTTAATTTCACACTGCTGTGCCTACTACCTACCTTGAAACTCCGACTTATATCCAACTTTTTTTATGGGAAATGCCGACTGCAGTGTCAAATATGTTATATTTTATCATACACAAGTTGTATACAATAAGGCAGGTATATACTGTAGACTGTAGGTAGATAGAGCCAAAGTAGAGTGTTCTGCACACTTAGCCCCATTATACACGGGGCGGTGAGCGCTGCCGAAAAGAAACGAGTAGTCGGCACGCAGGGGTCCGTGGGCCCGAGAGGTTTTGATATTTTGTGTTAAATATCTATTGCACTATAATCAATCAATATATTAATATACCTACTATAGTACAGCTCCGATCGCAACATTTTTTCGATAAGCCTCGTTTTACTCCATCCAAAGGATGTCTGGAAGAAATCGCTGTAGCCTATAAGGCCACCCATAATTCTACAGAGCTGTTGATAATATGGAAAGGGCTATGCTCAGTGTCTCTTGAATGATTCTCTCTCGCTGAATCATCGTTACCGAAATACCGACATATCCAAACAATTATATTGAGGACTAGCTAGTTAAAGTAGCAGTCGGCGGGCCACGTAGTTCGAAGAACGGATGGCCAATGGGGCAGTAAAGTTCTTGAATGGAGACTACGGACCAGCAATCGCAGCATAAGACGTCCACCGACAAGGTGGACTGACGATAAAATAAAGATCGCTGGAACGCGCTGAATGCAGGCCGCTTCCAACCGGCCTTATTGGAAATTCTTAGGGGAGGCCTATGTGCAGCAGTAGACGTCTCAATGCTGATGGATGGAAGATTGCTATTAAGCCGCCAGGCTTATTTTTTTTTTCAGAAACCTACATCTATGATTTAACGCACAAAATACATACGCCATTACTAAGAAGAAGAAGAAAGAAAGAAAGTTTATTTATTAATTGAGTAAGAAATCGGTACAAATTGTCCACGAAAAAGCATTATCGTTAGATTCGTTCACATCAGTTGGATTAACAGCGGGCCCCCAAACTCGGCTAAGCCGGTCTAAGAGCTGAATTGGCGCGATTAGAGACTATTATCGAACCATATCAAAACCTGATCTACACATAATTGACATAAAATTTTTACTTGAACTTAGACATAGCACAGGTTTTTTAATCGACTTCCAAAAAAGAGGAGGTTCTATGTTCATCTGTATGTATTATTTTGTATGTATATGATCATCGATATTTTCGTCATAATATGGGGACTGGTTTCAAAAATTATATTTTTTTGTTCAAAGGGGCATACTCCCTGTATAGTTCCACTTAAATTTTATTGAAATCAGCCGAGCCGTTTCTGAAAAATGAACAATAATGTAAAAAATACATCGATATGAACGAATTGCTCTCTTTTTGTATAATGCACTTGTTAATGTACCTTTACTTTCAATGTAAATGTTTTACAATAATAAATTATTTTGTATTTTTGTATTTGTATTGTTCTAATTTTGTAAACAATAGAAGGCGGTTGTGCAATTTTTTGCGAAAAATAATTAATAACTGAAAGTATCAAACCCACTCTTCCCTACTATAAGCCTCGTTAATAAGGAAAAGAGTGAGTATACAGGGATCCCGGGGTGGGGGTGGTAGGGGACTCAAATTTTCTTTTTCAATGAGTTTCCCGCCCTTTATTTGGCAGGATTTTTGACATGTCTTGCAGGTATTCCGCCTGCTTGGATTTAGGATGATCTTCTTTGTTTTTCCCTTTTTAACCGACTTTAAAAAAGGAGGTTCTGAATTCGATTGTATGTTTTTAGGGTTCCGTACCTCAAATGGAAAAAAGGAACCCTTACAGGATCACTTTGTTGTCCATCTGTTCGTCTGTCCGTCTGTCCGTCTGTGTGTTTGTCAAGACTCTTTATCTCAGGAACGCGTTAAGATATCGAGTTGAAATTTAATTTGTATACGTATATCTATGATCTCTTGCAGTTATGTAAAAAAAAAACTTCTCAGTTATCGTATAAAAAAGTAAGAGCCATTTATGTCGTAAAAAGCCGCATATTTCGACGTACATAAAAATCAAAACCTACAGGGTACTTTCCGTTGACATAGAACTATGAAATTTGGTGAGAAGCATTGTCTTAGAGTACACATATAGGAATAAATCTGAAAACTGTACATTTTTATTTAAATCACAAAAAAATAGGGCCTCAAAATTCACAAAATATGGGTTCAAAATTTAAAGTGAGTAAATCGTATCATGTAAGGTATCATATAAAAGAGGTTCATTAGCACATGCTAAAACAGTTTTTTGATTATTTTAACAATATGTCATTTTCGATGTATGACGAGAAAAGTAAAAAAAAAAACTTTTTTGTCGGTGAAAATAGTATACTTAGAGATTTTAAAAAGACTTACTTCCCAATTTTGTTATATTTTCTGGATTTGTACGGAACCCTCGGTGTGCGAGCCTGAGTCGCACTTGTCCGGTTTTTTTATTTTTTTAAATTGTTTACATGATTAGATAATAACAAAAATTACTTTATTTTTAAATTTTTACTTAAATTCAGATGACCCCATATTGTTGACATCATTTTAAAAATAGTTCATAATTTGTAATACTTAGTAAATAATAACGTGAATGTATATTTCATTTACTAATTATGAATGTAAAACTTCAGTTAAGCTGTCAAAAATAGTATTTGTTATAATTTTGAGAATAAGCCCAATTATAAAACTGTGCGCATCTAAGGAGCATGTTTATCTTTTCAGTACTAAAAAATAAGTTTATCTTTCTAGGGTTAATATAATTATGGGTCGCGACCGACTGGTGGGTCGCGACCCATAATATATCCCTGCTCTAATATAAGCTTACAAAGTGAAGTGAACCTCAAATCTCGAACTCCAAAGGTATATTTCGGGATCGAACCTTTTAAAGAACACCGACCTTTGGGGCTGCCAAGTGGAAACACTGCAGAAAGTTTTCTTTGTGTACCTAAAATTTAGTGGAAGTGAGATTTTTATGTCCCTTTATGAGGCGTTGGAGTGGCAATAATACGGGTTCGGTTCGGGCAACACTTTGTGAAATAATTTAGAAAAAATATCAAAGAGAATTTAGGATGTATATTAGGGAAAAGGTGTGGGATAAAATGCTCCGGCACGGAAAAAGACGGGTTCTATTTTTTAAGGGTGCTTGATTTTGGAATATAATTTTAGTGTATGTACAAGCGTAAAATAAAATAATAGCTGAGATATTCTGAAGTACAATAACAACAGGCTTGATATTCTGCTTGAGTTATTTCAAATCAGGTAATCCAGTCTAACGGAAGATACTTTAATTCCAAATATAGACACAGAAGCAGCTACCTACTTAATATAATATCGAGTCTTTTCAGAAAAAAAACATCATTAACGCAATAATATTTCTAACATAACCACCACTCCACTTCACCGTTTCCATTATAGTAAGTAAATGAAATAATTCTCGCTTACAATTTTTGAGAAACACTCTCCTACTGTAAAAACGGAGTTTGTTCTTGTAAAGACCCGATATCTTTTGAGTCACAATAAATATTTATTATTTTTATTTATTGACTTCAAAAGTCAATCCATTGGGAACACTGGATGTTGACAAACTTGAATTTCATCGACCTGGCATTTTTTCCGTTAAGTACATGTAAATATTCATCCACTAAGGATAATCAAGTTCTTTTTTGTTATTTTTATTTGACTATTTACAGAGTGTAAAAGGTACTTAAATATTATAAAGAGTAAAATATTATAAATGTTTTCTAGTAAAACAAAAACACCTGAGAATTTTCCAACTTACAAATATTATAAACTCATGCGTGCTTATATACTCGTATACGCAAGTAAATTCATAACTTAGTTATCGTTGTGGAGGCCTTTTCATCGAGCTCACAGGACACGGTCAAGTTATTCAATTAATGCTTAACTTGTTTAAGGTAATGTACTCAGACAGTCTTCTGCTACTAAAATAGAGTTAGGTTAGGTTAGCAGCGCATATCTACCTATCTATAGTACATACAGTTTATTAGTTTATAAATGCTTTGACCAGTAACAGATGACCGATGTGATAGGCCGTAAAGTTCTTGAGAGGAGACCTCGAGCTGGTAAATTCAGCGTAGGATGTCCATAACAATTTTAGGTATATATCTGTCATAGATTTAGAAATTCGTCATATATATTTTATTTTATTTTATTATAAAGGTACACAGAACAGGATACATTCAATTAAGAGCTAAATTTTATACAGCAAAAGTACAAAACTGAAAAATATCCCTTAATATGCGTACACAGCATTATAGTAGCAGCAAATCTCAATAAAATAAATTTTATAATTAACAATAGAGCAAACATGATCAAATTAACATTAATTAACTACATTTCTGTAGTATGTGCTGCGGCACTAGGTTTGCAGCACATACTACAGAAATAAAATAAACAAATAAGATAATACCAGGCCACATCTACGCATGACCTGGCATCCCCTGAGCAGCGAGGATGGCCAAGATGTCTTTTCTAAATTTATACAAGTTGTCTTGGTTACTGTGATATAAAAATAAAGCCCCGTCTTGAAACCATTTTGAGTTAGTCCGCCATATTGCTGAGTCGCCAAAATAACATTTTTAGTAGTTCAAGTGTCACTTGAGTCAAGCAGTGCCATTGATTACGCGTAGCAGTTTCGATGAGTTTTTGAAGTCATATTTCTGTGGCCATGTCTTTCAAATTTTTTTCAACATGAGCCAGACTGTACCGCGATCAAATAACTAGGCAATTTCCGGCGCGGACCGGTTGTGACGTAGACGCTTTCCGCTCAATGTTTGGAACTTTTTGATGTTGGCAACATTGGATTTGACACATCAATTATAATGAACTTTGTCACAATTTTATGCTCTTATAGGCCGGGTTAGCCTCGGTGTCAGAGTTAAAACTCTTAAGTAATTCGTAACTTAACTTTTAACTTCTAGTCTTAACTCTTCCTCATAAGAGCGACTATCGGCCGGCTTAAAAATTTAACGGTAAAAGCAATCGGGACCTACAAACGTGCCCCTCGAGCCATGGTAGCGCTTAGGTAGCTGTATTTATGCCACCCGCGGTTACCCATCCGAAGATTGACAGTACCGAACGTTGCTTAACTTTGATGATAAACACCAAACTAAGCCAAACTGCGCTATGAGCGCTACTACGTTATTATGTGACGATAATGTTAAAATGTAGAAACTTTGTTAAGATTCTAAAAATAGACTAACAATTATTGTATTCACATAAATAAATAATTCATTATCATTTGCTAGCAGAACGTCCAGTAGAATTAGACCATCAGTTTGTGTCAATACGACGCGGTGTCCATTGAAAAAAAATGCCATCCTATCTTACTTTAATTTTACTTATAGTAATCTAATCTTGACTTGATAATCTTGACATTGAATTTTAAACATTATGACTATCATTGTATTTTTTATTTAACTTAGACATTATGAATATATATTTTTTTTTATTTAATTAGCTTTTTGATAGCTTAATATATTTTGTAACAATGGTAAATATTTATTCAGACATGATTGTAATTACTCTTGTGTGTTCACTGTGTTTTGCAAAAGCTACTAGCTCTCATATTTGCATACGTTTACCGAAAGGTCGAATATGGCGTTCATTTTTGTTGTATTGTTTTTACCATCCTATTTTTCTGTACCCATATGCGCAAATAAATGTTTATGAATTACTATTACTACCTACTTTACTACCAAAGTATTTTTTTTATAAACCACACAGTTGCCAAAGCATTCCTGGTCTTCACTATTATTTTAAATAAGCAATCCAAAGACCGCTAACAACACGCAAACAAAACAAGGAATTCCAAACAAAAGTTCGAAAAAAAATTGCATCCCAATCAAATTCTTAACCCACCCCCGCGTTCTTAAAAATGCACCCCAGCTAAATACACGATACACCGATCATCCACCCCCGATTTTATTTACTCTATGATCGGATAAATCGATGGCACAACCCTAACTGGCAACCCCCACATGACAAAACCTTGTCACTGTGACAAAATTACGTATTTTTTACTAGGGAAGTTGAATTAGGTATGCTTGTATTCACTACGACAAGGTCTCAAAATGTTGTATTAATTTGAGTGGTGAGGTACCGAAGTAGCGTAGGGGGTCCCATGGCGCATGCGCTATAAAAATGGCCACCGAAAAAAGCGGGAAAAAGAAAGAAATGGCGGGACGGGAGCGGTAAGTAAAGAGGGCTCACTGTGTAGGGAGGAGGGCTAGCTAGGTTTGACACGCGGCTGCGACCGTATCGAAACAAGTAGCTTGTAAGCGAGAGACTGTTTTTTTTTACCACGTTCCACGACTACGTACGTTCACAGTTTATTACACCGCGTCGACACTATTCAAAATGTTAAATTACCTAAGTTCAAAATCCTGCAAGCCATGAAAAGCTCTTTGTTTTGAGATGTTATAGATTTTATATCTGAGCCTGAGCAAACATTGTGTGATTTTACATTCTAGGTCTTAGCTTTTTAGCGTTTTATAAATTACATAATAATATATACAAAATGTTGAAAACATTGAGAATAAGAATAAGAGTATACAAGTCTACAACATTAGTATTTTTAGTCAAAAATGACACATTATTATAAGCATATCGAACACACTTGCTATATAATATTTCAAGATTTTATACTAAATAACTTTTGTTTTAATTCATTATTTTTAGTCACACTTTTTTCCGGTAGAACTTATTTGCCTCTACCCTGTCTTTCAACATCTATTTACAAACATACTTTCAGTACAACGTGTTGCAATACAAGCTTGCTGCGCGACCACACAGCGAGCTTAGGGGTGTGTCGCCCCTACCCGCCTTGAGGGGTGCGACTTATTCCCCTCGTAGTAACTATTGGGTATACTGTGACAATACGACGCTCGTGCTGCGTTTGCATCGGGAGAATAGACAAGTTCTTTGGTAGAGTGCTGGAATGATTGCGATACATATACGTAAGAGTGTGATAGGTAGAGCACTAAAAATAAATATTTGGTAAAATCATTTCTTGATTAAAAAAAACGGTTGTGTTCAATGTCGGTTTACGGATGATAATTTTACATGATGAAGTCACAAGCCGATCGCTCAAGACGATCGTGCCTCTCTATCGCTTGTTCCGCTCTCTCGCACGCTCGGCTCAGGCGGAACGTGATAATGAGTGATGCTTTTTCGTGCGTGCAGACGGTTCTTTGATTTATAAGACGTTATCACGTCAGAAATGAAATATTATTCGGACAGAATGTATTAGACTGAAAGGGGGTGGTTTAATTCAGACACTTGACATTAACAACTTTTTTTATGGGACTAACAGAATATTAAAATAAAATTTGCTGTAATAAACCTAATTCATTTTAAATTACTGTAACATAATTTCAATACACCTAAAGTGCACCTTTCTTTGCTAGCATGAATTAGATCATGTTGTCTTTTGTCTCGTTTTTTGTGCATCTGAGAGAGAGAAACGAAGACTAAAGCAATTCAACTTAGGCTTACGCTAGGACCTCAATACAGTGTTGAATGTTCATTGTCTTTCAAGTAACTGGCTTAGTTGCTAGATCCAGTACTCTTATTATGTAAACAATTTTCTTTAGTCTTACGTCACTATAAGATTCTTGTTTTCATTTCTTATCTATGACGAAATAGCACAATGGGTGCATTCGACCGTTTGTTGCTCGTGGTCTTACCAGATGTACTACTGGTAGGACCACGGGCAAGATTTTTTTCCGTGGTCCTACCAAGCACTCTAGTAGGACTACGGGAAAAATGTCGTGCCCGTGGTCCTACTAATATTGCAGTGACATATTTTCAGGGTTTTAGCCCCATTTTACCCGTAAGTAATAGATCTTGAAGTAAAAGAAAACCAAATGTATTATAATGACTTACTTTTTCTAGTTTCAAAAATTCGACGGATTATACCGCACAGGCCGTAGCGTAAGTAGGTTCAAATTTCGGAATTGAGTTGGTGTTGCTGATGAAGAAATTAGGGCATCGCGGTAGAGTAGTATAACATTTAATTGAAAATAATTTTGTATTAATGAACACAATTATTAAGTACTGTACAGTGTAATACTGTACTGTAATGTACCAGCCTTTTTTTAATAGTCTACTGCAGGACGTTGGCCTACCCACGAAGGGTGATTGGGCCATATCCACAACAATCATTAAGTGAAGTTAGATATCTCGACTGCACACAAATTGGAAACGATTATTTTTATGGGCTACAAAATTAGTTTATGAAACTTTTTTAAACAATATATCCGTACAAAAAATGAAGGCAAGGTCTTTCTCTGTTGATGCATGAAAGACATACATCAGTAGTACCATCAGTGGAACTAATCAATGATACTACTGACAGACTAAATCAACAAACATACTAATTATCTAATTTATAAAATACGTAAGGATTTTTAAAAATATGAAGCACTATATCGTTCTTACGTCAGGTATTTTTTCAAGATGGTACATTGGATACATTCGTGCATGTTCAGTTTTGTGTCTGATTAGAGAAATAATGGCAAATACTCAAGACAATATAATAGAACCAATATACCATAATAAAACCACCAATAAGTTAAAAAATACCTTCCAATTATATATTCAGCAATTGGAAGTAAAATAAGAAGCTTGCATGCGGGGTTGCAGGGGTGGCAACACAAAAATAGGGCGATAAGAGTGCGCCGCCATCTTGGTCCTCTGCCCTCCCCTCCCCGCCCCGCGCCCGCGGTGAGATGGAAAAATGATGGAATTATTCCGTGTGAGGGTGAGTGTAGGTATTTTGGAGATAATCTTCCTGATTTGAGAAGTATTTTTACTTATACCACTGGACCAAGCCGTGGTGTCAAGCGGTTGTGACACCCGCCTTACAAATGTTAAGTTGTGGGTCACGTGGGTCTCGTACCAGGGAGTTCTTTAGAATTTAGAATTTCTTTCTTTCTTTAGAATTTCCAGACCTCTGGCCTTTTATTTTATTTATTTATTTATTTACAAAAATATACATATACATTATAATTTTACAGTATTACAGTACCAACCAAATCAAACTTAGTGCCCAAAAATATATTTTAAATGTTATGAAAAATTTTCAATTTAGGTATTTTGAATCTAATATCGAAAACTTAACATACTCGGCAACACCAAGAATTTGCTGTCTCAATTGCAGTTAATAATACCATACTAACATGACCGACAATAATGACCTTGAAGTAAGTCTCGTATGTTATGTATTCATTGTCTCTATTCTTAGCAACTAATTTTAACGGCTAACTCGATCATTGTCATTGGCAATTTCGGCAATAAGTACGATTCAGACATTAGAATAATTTTGATTGTTTGTTTTACTTAAAGTTTTATTAAGATTGGTAATAGTACCTAAATACTTTTGTATTGAACCCTAGATTTCGCACTAAGCGGACCTGTGTCGCGAAAAAGGTGAAGCAAAACATCATGAGGCATCCTGCATGCCTCCTTAGAAGAAATTCGATGGCGTATGTGAATCCACCAACCCGCACTGGACCAGCGTGGTGGATATGGTCCAATTACCCTACGTGGGTAGGCCTACGTCCTGCAGTGGACTATTAAAAAAGGCTGATACGGGTACTACTACGGGGACTTAGCCCAGTCAGAGGCTTTCGAGCGTCTAAAAAGCCCTCCGGAAGACCAGCGCTGGTTGGTCCACAACCAGCGTAATTATGCTAAGGTGGGACCAGGTTGTGACAAAAATTAAATTAAGTAATTAGATCAGAATGTTATTGTATGTAGTATTTAAGATTGATTGTTCATGCTATTTGTTTGTTTTGCTGTGTTGTTTGTCTTGTTTCATATTGTGTTTATCTCAATAAATAATTGTCTATTGGTAAAAACTCTGCCATCAGCTTTAGCTGTACCTATATTATATTTACGATCGAATTTACCTTTCTGCTGCACATAGGCTACCCTTGTCAATTAGATAAATACCAGTATGCGTAGCACAAAATATGTAGGAAAACTTTCGTCACTGTGTGATTGTGGATGGTGCTATGTTGTTACAACAACAACATTTAAAAAAAATTGAAAAAAGGTGACGTCCACTCCACAAGTGGTATATTATTCAAAGAAAAATCAAACCAAGATGATATATACATAATTTGAAAGCTTGTTTTATGGGCTTCCCAAAAATATTCAATTTAGATTTTTACACCCCTCCATTTTTTTTTAATGTGGATAATAAATTGTACGAGAAATAATGAAGCAATGATAAAGTGCTTCTATCGTTATTTTACTTGCATTCGTAGCTGATTCTTCCACATTCATCGCTTAATTTGCTAAAATTAAAAATTGTAACCTACCAGTGTGACCAGCTAGTAGGTACAATGTGACAAACAAACTCTTTAAAAGTGTGTCTAATTGGTAAATATATGCTTTTATTTAACAATTTTTTAGGTTACTTAATCAGGGTTGATAGAGATAAACTACTTATTGAGCCAAATATATTTATTTATCCTAATAAATTAAAATTAATTTAAAAAAAATCGGAGGGCTCTTTTTTGTTTTTAACTGTTGTAATTAGACTCAGAATAATATGAACTCGAAATGTAACGAGTGTTGTGATAAAAATTTTTGAATATTATTATACCAGTCTCCATACATTTTGTGGACATGTCCTTTGGCAACCAATCAAAAATGTCGTTTAGTACTAAAATAATCCTACTAATATTATAAACGTGAAAGTTTGTGAGGATGGATGGATGGATGGATGTATGGATGTTTGTTACTCTTTCACGCAAAAACTACTGAACGGATTGAGGTGAAACTTTGCAATAATATAGCTTATATATCAGAATAACACATAGGCTATAAATTATAATGATATATTGCGTATGCGGGCAAAGCCGCGGGTAAAAACTAGTATACAATATGTACATTGATTATTGAGTTAGATAAATCTTACACATTGCCAAGGATATAAATTATTTATAACATTGAATATACAATGGGTCCAATTGTGTATAAAAAATTACCAGGCCCAATAATTTCAGCTCCAACGTTGAACAGCTTCAAGTTTCCCTTCCATCGCTGGCTTATTAAGCATTCCTTTTACGATGTAAGTGAATTCTTCGATGATAATAATTTTACTATTGATTAATTTATTTATTTAATGTGACGAATGAAAGAAATTGTTTCTATTGATTGTTTTTTAATCGTTAATTTTATAAGTGGTTGTTTTACAGTTTGTGAATTATTTTTTTACCAAATAATTATATGAGTATGAGTATCATAATGATTATCAGAACTAGCATGTCCACCCCTGAACATAGGTTATGAATTTCAAATATGACCGGTTGGAAGCGGCTTGCATCTAGCTCTATCCACGAAATATGCCAAAATATATTGATATACCTATGATATATTAGTATTAGTTGATCAAATAAATCCTAATAAAATAAAGCTGATATGTTTTATCTCCTAAGATGACACTGGAGTGCTATCGAATACTTACTGGGCGAAATTTATTAAGGTGGCAATTCAACGGCAAGAAATATTAAATACAACAACAAATATTACTAAGACACTTAAAATACACCTTAAAATTCAAATAACAGTTGCTGATAAAACCCAACTTAGCATCATAACTTATCACCTTATCAAACCATCTTCACACTGAACATAAAATTTTACTTCAACTTAAAAACTTAAGTTATTAGCAACAATGCGGCTATAACTTATTCAACACTTAACTTCGCGTGCTTAGTAACAGTTAAGTAAGCAAGGCGGAGTTAGAATGCTATAATTATATTTTTCTCACTTATGCTATTGGTCTAAAGTTGTAGGCGTTTACGCATTGTTATTTTTAAGTAGTTACTTAACATTAACATTAAGGAGTCAATTGCTTCATGATTTTAATTGCGAGCTACTTTGTTATTTATTAAGTTAAATTGCGTTACGTTACAGTGGTTTATTTGGAGTTTAATAAAGTTTATAAGTGGTGAAGTATATTTTTTATGTTTATTGCGCTTGATTTTAATACAACATTTTGAATGGTAAGTACGGAAATATTGTAGTGAAACAGCCAGTCATATCATATTACAAGCGTATTAGGGTCAGAGGCCGTGTGTAACATATCTCTAATGTTTTCTAATTGTTTTTTATAATTTTATTAGTTTTAATATCAGTTATTAATTGGCAAACTGACAACAGAGCTAACCATCTAGCAACGAACTTACTTTTCTGTAATACTGTGAGCGTAGCGTAACTATAGCATAGGTAAGTATAGATAAGTTGATTTGTAAACAAGAATAATTAAAAAAAAAACCCTTATTTTTAAACAAGCTTTTACTGACCAAGTAGGTACTCGCCAAGACGAATCAAACGATCCGAAACTCGATGGATTTGCGTCGTTTCGTTACAGAGTTCCTAGATCACCTTCCAGCTCCATCACCAGACCCTGGTTACATTGAAAGACAAACTACTCGTCAAGACGATTCAAATGAGCCCAAACTCGATGAGGTTGTGTCGTTTCATTGTGAAGTTCCTTTGGCCACCTTCCAGCTCCATCATTAGATCAGAACCATGTCATCTAATAATAATAATAATAAAAAAAAAAAAAAAATAATAATAATAAATAATAAATCATTTATTCGGCATAATAATAAATATGTGCAGATACATTGTTCCAAAGGCTCCCAAACTAGTCAGAGACTGTATGTCAGGAGCCAATGGCTTCTCCTATTATGTCACAAAAAAAAAGATTACAATGCAAATAAACAACTGATATTATAAGTTTTTAACAAAGTTAAATTAATATAATTTGTTTGACACATGCAGGAAAAAAAATACACTAGAAATTTTGAAATCAAATGAAAAGTACAGTACCCAATAATATAAATGCGCGCTATTGTGTGTGTGTGTGTGTGTGTGTGTGTGTGTGTGTGTGTGTGTGTGTGTGTGTGTGTGTGTGTGTATGTGTGTGTGTGTGTGTGTGTGTTTGTATGTGTGCAGTCCAAGTACTCTTATACGAACAACTGTGTAGTTGTGGTCAAACACATTTATCATAGGTTTTGTGTTGGGGGATCAAATTAGTGTTTGTATAACTTCAGAAATAGAAACTCTCTAACATATCTTCTGTTGATTTGTAATCGTAGCCTTGAAGCCATGTGAGGATAGTCCCTTTAAGTTCTCTATCTGTTAATTGGTTCACTATTTTAGACTTACTTATTTCGTTGTATAGCCGTGTAGCAACTACCATAAACTGTTTTTGTGCATATCTAGTATTAACCAATGGGGCCTGATATATCTGTTTCCTTCTGCTTTGGACTAATTCCGTTGGTGGCGTTATCTTGTGTCGTCTACGTACACATTCATAGATAAAAAATTTACGAACTGACAGAACATTGGCCCTCTCGAAAACTTCTGTGGTAGGGTGTCTAAAGGGTAGGTACAACATGACCTTAAGAACAGCGCGTTGTGCTCTTTCAGCCGTTATAAGATGTGTTTTGTCTGCACTACCCCAAACACAGATACAGTACCTGATGAGGCACTCGCACAGGGCTTTGTAGGTTTGCAAAATTAGCTTAGGTTCAGCAACAGTTCTCAGAGTTTTAAAAATATAGATTAATTTTCTAATTCTAGAGGAAAGTGAATGAATATGATTTTGCCATGTAAGTTTATCATCTACAAGAACTCCTAAATATTTGATAAAATTAACGCGTGTTAAATAAGAACAGCTACAGTTAAGTATTGAATTTGGACAAGAAGTGCGATTACAAGGATGTGTATGAATTTTGATACTAAAGTTTGGATTAAGTCCGCCGGTAGTTCTCTTACTGAAACACAAATATTTTGTTTTACTTATATTGAGAGTAAGCAGGTTATCTTCGAGCCAACATGTTATTTGGGATAAGCAGGTTTCTGCTAGGCGTTTGACTTTGGGCCAAGACTTTTCATGGCAAAGTAGTACTGTGTCATCCGCAAACATAAGTAAATCTAGACCCGGTACAGAAGTGGCACAGAGCTCATTTATATAAATGAGAAAAAGTGTGGGGCCTAGAGTGCTGCCTTGCGGGACTCCAAATGAACAGCTGGCATTATCACTTTCAATCCCTTCTACCCGAACTCGCTGTGACCTTCCTGATAAGTAGTTCTTAAACCATTTCAGAACAATCCCGCGGATTCCGATGTTTTTAAGCCTTTTAAAAAGGATAGGAATCGACACGGTATCAAATGCTTTTTGCAGATCAAGGAAAATTCCAATGCATTTATGTTTTTTATCCATGTAAGAAGTAACTAGCGAAGTCAGCTCTAACACTGCATCCTCCGTGGACTTATTATTTCTAAAACCATACTGGTTTTTATTTAATAGGTCATTATTTTCTAGGTATCGCATTACCCTTTTTTTAACCAACTTTTCAAGGATTTTTGAAACTGTTGATAACAATGAGATGGGTCTATAATTTGAAGCCTCTGATTTGTCTCCGGATTTATAAATAGGGCATACTATTGCTTGTTTAAAAATAGTGGGAAATACACCTGTTTCAAGACTGAGATTGCATATAAAGGCAATCGGTTCAGCAAGTACCACTGCGAATCTCTTAAGAATGTCCCCAGTAATCTTATCCCAGCCGGGAGCACTGTTAGATTTCAGGCTAAAAATAAGACTTTTTACCTCATAAGGATCTGTTGGTGAAAATGCCATAGAGTTGATTGGTATAGATCTACTTCTCGCCTGAGTCGCTAATTTATTTTCAGTACTGACAACTTTATTTAAAATGTTGTCCGCAAGACTACTTCCCACTGTGGTAAAATAAGAGTTGACTGTGTTTAGTGCTTTTTTTGGATCATTATGAATTTTGAGCAATTCTCTTGAAGGAACTTTAGGCTGTTGAAAGTTGCAGACTTCTTTTATGACTTTCCAGGTTTCTTTTATATTGCCTTTATTTTTGTTTAGTTTATGCTTATAATGTTCGATTTTAAGGTTTTTTATTATTTGATTACATGCATTTCTATATTTAGTATATTTTTCTTTAATCATCATAATATTGTATTGTCACACAATTTACACATGTATGCAAAATTTCAGCTCAATCGGTATCCGGGAAGTAAATCAAATTTAACTTGAAAGATTCCACCTGAACTTACATACAAGTAGGTACATACATCCATTGCAAGTTAAAAAAAAGCTTGTAAAAAGTTCGGAATTCACATAATATTTAATTTATTGTACATCTATTAAAGTTCGCGTTATTTTAGTGACATAATTTTAATTGTATTATTTTATTACTATAGATCACAAATGTATTATTTATTTGTACCGGTAAAAATTACATGATAATAATTATACCAATTGAAATAACTGCACAATGATTGATCAACAAGCCTTGATAATATGATTACATAAAAAACAAAGCCAAAGCTCACCCCCGACCATAAATAAGTACATAACTATAAGCTATTAAGCCGTCACTCTGATTAGGGGTCCGCGAAAAAAGAAATGTCGAAAAAACTTTAGGGTACGGGCCCTCCCTCGCGTTTTTTGTTCGGCACCCCACGATTTCTGTGCTATTGGTACATAATAGGTATTGATTTTGGGGATATAGGTATTAGGGTCGTATTGAATTTAAAGATTTTATGTATGGTTTGTGGGTTCAGTACATAGGTACAATGGGCAGGACACGTGCCTATGTGAAAATTATTCATGTCTTTCTTTTTTGGTAGAGCTTTTATAAAGAGCAAATAAATCCGAGAAAATGGAAAGAGGGAAGAGGGGCGTTTGCCATGCAGTGGGACGATAACGGCTAAAATATTAATAATAAACGTCACGATCGACGTCACCATCACGCATGAAGAGAACCTCGTGAAGGCCGAGAAGGAGAAGCTCAGGAAGTACCTTGACTTGGCCCACGAGGTTACCGCCATGTGGGATATGGACACGACGATCACTATCCCGATAGTCATTTCGGTAAACGGCTTAATGGCGAAGAGTCTCAACCACCACCAATGAGAGGCTCTTGCTAGATGGTTGGGTCAAGGGTCAGATGCAGAAGGCAGTAATCCTGGACACGACGCGCATTGTCAGGTTTCTCTCTCTGTAGCCCCAACCACGGGTAGCTTGGGCCCTTCCCCGCTGCCAGTGGCAACCTAGGTTAAGTTTTTAAAATGTTTTTATATATGTTTTATTTAAAAAAATCCTAGCGGCCCGCCTCGGCTTCGCACAGGTGTATTAAACATACAAACCTTCCCCTTCAATCACTCTATTTATTAAAAAAACCGCATCAAAATCCGTTGCGTAAATTGGAAAGAAATTTCGTCGTCGTCCATCTTTTCAGCCATTGGACTTCCTCTGCTGGATTATGCTTACGTCTCCCCAACTCCCCTATAGATATTTTATAAGAATGTTTGGAAGCGGCTTGCATCCAGCGTGATCCTGGGGTCTTGATGAGGTCATCCATCACCTTGTGGGCCGAAGCTGCGCTTACCATCTACTGTAGTCATCCGTCTCTACTTGATACATTTTCTCCAATCGATCCAATTCTCCGTACTTTGTGCCTTACTATCTGCCACTTCAACTCGAAAATCCGAGAGGCTATCATAACTTGGGTTCGTTCACGGATTTCCTGATTCTTTATTCGATCTCGTAGACTGCACACTTATTGCGTAAATAAAACACACAAAACTAAATTAAAATGAAATTATAAGTCCAACTAAACTTTACCCCTTCTTCCCCTCAAAACTTCTCATTATTTAGTTATGCAAGCGAACGGGTCCCATACAAACCCGAACTGGTTTCATTCATCTTGAGAAAAAACATTGGAAGTAGTTCGCGAAACGAGCTCGGACCAGAAAATATAGCGGATAAGCTGGATCACGGTTTACTTTGTTGAAGGGTTCCGTAGATACTAAATTCAAGGTTAGGATTATTAAGATGTACTTTCAGGACGGGTACAATAATAATAATAGTAAAGACCAGGCCAAGGCTGTGAATTCGTTTGAATAAAGTGATAATAATACGAGTAAGTTTAATTGTTCCATAACTTGCTTAGGCTACTTAAATACGCTACACTCTGCACTAGGTCTTTTTAAAGCCTGTGTTGCATTGCAGAGTACAGTTTCTTTTGACATTTATGTGTAATTTTAAACCTACATTTTACACACTATTAAAAAATTATATACAGGTTTATTGGTAGTCAATTAGCATCCTTTTAGGGGCTTATTCTGTACATCAAAACTAACAACTTTTGTTCAACGACTTTTATCAAATATTTTATCGTTTCACACATTCAAATCTTAAAAAGCATCTCTACGATACTTAATCAGCACTAAGTAAGTTCGTACAGGCCGGGTGGCTGGCCCTGGTGTTAGTGATTTTAAGCCGCCTGAAGGCCTCTGACATGATGGCCAAATGGTTAAAACACCTGTTGTTTTAACCGTTTAGCCACGTCAGAGACCTACAATTTAACGTGTCGCCCGAGCCACGGTAGCGCTCAGTTGTAAATGCCACCCGCAGTCACCAATGCGAAAACTGACGGCCTCTGATTCTGACTCTGACATGGCAAAACGGTTAAAACAATCTGCACTAGAAAAATAGGGTCACCATGGAACCCTAAAAACTGAAGTTAGAGCGCCGAAGCATAATTAAATTAATAAGTTGATCCAATTAATATTGGTTTTAATTACTGGGTTTTGTTTTATTTAATTTTTTGTTCAGATGCGTGGAGAGATTTTAATTAAAAATTGTTTTATACGCGGGCTTAATTAACTTTACCCAGCTGGTATTTTGATAAAACGCTAGGTATTATACTCGTATGTAAATGAAAATAGTAACTATTGGGGCCTGAATTTTTATAAAAATGTTCAGTAGAAATATGCAGCAATGTAATAGTCATTTAAGTCATATATTTTTGATTTTATCAGTTCCAACGCACATTGGTCTCTGTCAATATGTAAAAAATAACATTATCAGTAATTAAATCTGATTTGGTATAGTTTATCTCTTAACTTACCTTTTATTTTCACTTTCCTAATAAAATTATATATGCGAAACCGAGTTATTTGTTTGTTACTCTTTCAAGCAACATCAAAGAGTTGAATCGACTTAGTTTTTTGGCTTTGATATCTAAAGAAGAGTGTACTTGACTACTTTTAATTCTGTAAAAAATAAAATATCAAAGTATAAAATGACGACGCCTCGATTAAGAGGCAGAATGTTTATAATTATCATCGATTGCGTGGCCCAAGGAACCCTAATTTCTAGTACCTTACGAAGTTCAAGTTCAGGGAACTGGCCGCGCCGCTAGGGCCGGCGACCGCCAGGTGGGTTCCGTACCGGCCCCGGGACGTAATATCTCACTATTTATATAGTTATAAGCTCTGTATAGTACACTGTACCAAGTATAAGGCAAACATAGTACGGTATGTATGATTTTTGCCCTTGGCTCCGCCTGATCTATTTATATTTAGATATATTTTGATCTAAAGTACTCCAAATGTTTGATTCCGACCTTTTAACTACATATATCTACGCCGAATCAATCCGTTGCTTTGTTACTACGTAAAAGAGTAACGATCATCCATATATACAAACTTTCGCGTTTAAAATATTATTAGAAGGTTGCAAGAAAAAGCGTTAGGTAAGCTTTTCTTTCACCTCATAAAAACTCGCCTGCGCATTCATTTTATAAATTATTGAGAAAATTAACATAAAAAATGGTTAGAAATAGTTCAGTGGATAAAATCGTTATAACTGACATTAAATTCAGAGACAAAATAAATACTTACATAAAATCCTACCGCTTAACTCAGTCCTCGCCTGCAAGGTACAGAGGCGCGTATAATATATATGTACAAAGTAAGTATTTAGTTTTTCTCTACATTATTTTCAGACAATAATTTTGAAAACATAAGAGATTAATAATAAAAATGACAAAAAACAACGTGTTTTTGAATTGAATTTATGTCAAATATCCCAGTCAAAAAATATTTCTATGGTTTACAAAACCATAGGTACATATTTAATGCGTATAAAAAGTTCAAACGGTGGTGTAAAATTGGAAGGAAATATATAACATAACCCCATTGCATTTACTACAACAAAGATCACAGAATAACGAAGTAAATAAATCGAATAAAGCCGAACACTTGTGTCGATGTTTTGGCTCTATCACAAAAACTCCTAGTAATCGATTTTTGAAACGCACTCGACCTTTCAATTTCTTTTACCATAACAATCGAACCTTTTTCAATCGATTACTACAAATTGTGGCTCGTGACGACAATGATATTAGAAACGCTTTGACACCTCTATTGATCCCTTTGATCTTATAAAAAAACTATTATTCTTTCAAACGACTATGAAGTACGGTTCCATCAAAACTTGGGGTAGTTTTTAAGAAACAACTTTGCATGTTTTTTGCAACAAAAAGTTTTTATAATCCTTTTTGTTGACATAAAAGTTGATCCCGTGTGTGAACTGAATTTTAATTGTATTTTTTAATTTGAGGGTCACTTTTTTAATGTTGCCACTTAACTCGATCACGGTAGATGGATTTTGTCAGGTTTTTGATACTGGCAGTTTTTTAATATAGTTAATTTTTTGTTTGTTTGTGAATTAAAAACGTGTGAAAGAGAAGTGGGTCGTTGTTTCTGAGTTTTTCTAAGGCAAAACTTTCTTTGAAACTGGTTTTTATTCTCACATAATTTCAATATGATAAACAATGTTTTTTTTAGGTAGAATAAGTAGATATTTTTTGATGTATCAAAACAACTGCCTACTAGCTACTTGAAATATGACAACTGGATATGTTGGAATCAAATCATCGACAGTTAAAGATTAATTTTTTTACAGAGTTATTGATAGCAGCTTTTTCACAACTTTTATAACTTTTGGTTGGTGGATAATTCTTCTTCTTTTCGAGTCAGCGATTCGATCATAAAATTTATATGCTGTTCGACCAGTAAGAGGCCACGGAGACTGCGGCGGTGTTGGCCTCGTGGAGATCTTCTTGTGTGCAGGTGTTAGGGCAAAGTGGGCATTGTAGTAGATGCTCCATCGTCTGTTGAGTGGCGCCACAGTCGCATTCCTCCTTTGGTGGTTCGGCTAAGCCCCATTTGCTCATGTTGTACCTCATGTTGGTGGATAATAATAATCAGCAACAATTGGCATATCAATTTGTCTCTCCATTATAAATCAGAAAGTGTGTTTGCTGGTTCGTTGGTTTGTTTGCTACTATTTCACGCAGCAATGGAGAGACAAATTGATATGCCAATTGTTGCTGATTATTATTATCCACCAACCCGCACCGGGCCAGCATGGTGGATATGGCCCAATCACCCTTCGTGGGTAGGCCTACGTCCTGCAGTGGACTATTAAAAAGGCTGATACATTGCAGTATACAGTATTATCCCGGAAAAACTAAATGATTCTGTGGAAAACTGGGAGTCAAGCTATCCCCCAAAAGTTAACGAAGACATAATCATCAACAGCGAAACGTGTTCACTAATTAATTTTCGCGAAAAAAATTGAATTAAGGGGTGCAAATTTCGTCGAAACTTAAATAAAAATGCAGATAGGTAGAAGTTTGTTAACAAGGGGGGAACACCCCCTCTTTTGAAGTTCGGGAGGGCCGGGAGTGTGCTTAGGGGGTGAAAAATAAGTCTCTCGACTCACCCTCTTTTAAATAAGATATCAGGGAATTGAAATTGTTGAGGCGTGTATTTTTTCGTCGGCTGCCTCGGGCGCATGGAGTTATTTATCGGGATTTCAATCTGAGAAATTTGTAGCGTGTAGTAAATAACTTCCTGTTGCTATGTAGAAATATGATATTTTGGATGCTGAAAGGAAGTAATTGTTATTGTTGAAATTAGTTCGATAATAGACGATTAGTATGAGTATCAGCATGTATCAGGTACAATATCTACATGCTACGACGTAGTTCAATCTTATAATCAATTAGTCTAAAATTTTAACAGACTTTTAAACTAAATTCTCAGTTATAACTCTATCATGTTTGTGAAATTAGAAAGCAAAACAATAGTTAATTTTTACACATGAAAAGTGCAGAAATAAAAAACCATAATGTACAATACTTTGATTTATAAAATAAACAGTATAAATTAATTGAAAATTTGTAAATGAGAATTTTTAAACATTGTAAGTCAAACGTTGAATGAATGAGACTTTCAAGACATTACATGCTCTCTTACTTAATTTGGGCCTCAAATGCTATGGAGAGGGCTATGCTTGGAATCTCTCTGCGAGATCAAATCAGAAATTTGATAAGTTGAAATAGCAAAGGGCATATAGCAGAAGCACAAGCTGAAAGGAAGTGTAACTTATGGATTAGGCAAAACTGAGAACTGATGAATATTAAAAACATCACAATTCAATGAAGACTAATTATTTTAAGCAAAACGCTTGTTCCTTTAATAAGAAAGCTTTATTTTTCTTCACGTTCTTATGTAACCGTTTCTTATTTAACTTATATAGAAAAGTTAAGTACACAAAAATATGTGCCACGCATAGTAATCTAGGTGGAAGCCAAAATTAAATGTTAAGACGTCACCCCAATTGATTTCCATAATTGCAATCGCAAATTGCGAAAAGAAATGCTCTTTTTGGACCCTCGGGTGTTTAGTCTAATAATTTTCGTCTTAAGTATTTGTAGAGTCAGCAGAAAAAAGTTTACGGCATAGGCTAAAAAGTAGCCAAGTTTTTAAATTAAGAGTGATTTTAAAAAAATATTATTTTCGTAGTAACGATTACATTTATAAAATTTGTTTGTGTAAATTCAAATAAAACGTTCAAAGGGTTTTTAAAGAGAGTAAATGCGTGCTTATTTTACAAGAAATACAACCAATCCCGAGCTATATAACTTAAAACAATAATAATCATAATTATTTTTTTATTTAAACTATTTAATTTTATTATTAAATGGTATGATTATTAAAAAAATTAGACTCCCGCTCTGGATGGTTCTTGGTGCAAAGAATGTCTATCGCTATTTAGCGTGGTAATGCTGCTAGCATAATGGGCACCTTTGCACCGGGAACTATGAGGGCGGGTTATTTGATTAACGAACGGATAATTAATGAATTTACTTAAAAGTAAATTCATTAATTATTTGTATCTTGTTACAATTATTATTATGGTTTTTAATTATCAAGAATTAGTAGTATAATATTTGCTAGTTTAGCTTGTATCAGTGTAACAATATGATTTTATTTAAAAATACACTATGGTACGCCATCGACTCATCATAATATGTACAAGATCATCCACTTTCCCTATAATATTAATCTATAGATTTGCATCAAAATCAGTTAGACACATCAGGAATTTTATTGTGTACAAACCAATTTTGGATACCAATATTTTTTTCATCAACCGTACAATTCAATCAGAGGGTCTCCTTCTCATTTCTTTTTTCTCAAAGCCTCAATAATAAATGCAAATAACGACCAAATGGTGCCGGCAAATAATGAAACTCGAGAATTTTATTACACCCTGTGTTATGTAGAAATGTATGATATATAAAGCATATAAGGTGGAAATAGAAAATTCGTAAACGAATAATGTTACTGACAAAGTTCATCGGACTATACTGCATAAAATATAGCTTGATCTCTGCGACAGTGACATTGACATAGAAGATTGTCATTTTTAGAGTTGGGAGGATAGTGGTGGAAAAAATTGATTATCAAACAATGTTGTAATGAAATCGAATGAGTAGTTGTAGATGAGAAATTGGATTTTATTTAATTACTATTATTTACTCGTATGATCAAGTATGTGCCCATGTTAATAATGTTATGATATTAATTAAATAAATTATAATAAAATATAATAATGTTACGATAGTATTTATCGACGTTTTTCACTATTATCGATGCTGATGTAATATATAATTGGGTTTAATTTAATTACAAACGTACTCACATGTAAATAATGTCACGATATTAAAATATACAATAAAATTAATGATAAATTATGTTTTATTTAAAATATCGCTAGTATAAACTATCGATATTTTAAATAAAACTCTATCTAAAACTCTGTGGTCACGATCATTCGTCGCCCATCATTAATCGGCATGGTCATAAAGTATGACATTGACAGGTACTGTCTGTACTATTAAGAAATTCAGGACTTCACAGGCGTGATTTTTCTGTTAGCTGTCGCAGAGATCAAGCTATATTTTATAGAGTATAGTCACTAGTTGATATGGCCGTTAAGCAGAGCGTATTAACACGTCGCACTGAAAAAGCAGATTGCGTTATATTCGTTACAAAGTCTTGAACTTAGAATACGTCATTAGAATGCTTTGCCTCCGTCATTGTTTCCTGACAATTAGAATTTGAATATCTTCAAGTCAAGAGTGAATAGGTATCTTAAAGGTCTACATACTCCATCTTCGGCTACAACTTCGCTTTCTATCAGGCGAGTTGGTAGCCAAATGTAGCAATGTATGTAGCTACGAGTATTATGCATAAAAAACGTACCACCAAGCGTAGTGTGGGATGTCAATTGACAAGGATAGAGACTAGGATTACGCAAATCGCGGGAAGTCTAGGTATGTTTAGTCACGGTATCATTACTATTATTAATGAGATTTATTAATGATATAATCATTACCGTGGTTTAGTAGTGATAGACAGACAGACAGACAAAACTCTTTATTTACAACCACAATATGAATAATAAACAATATGACTGTGATAATGAGTGTATTTATCTGAGGTTTAGTTCTATACGAAATAAATATAAGAGCAAGTTGAATGTAAATTAATGACACTGAATTACTGAATGTAAAACTGTTAGCTCTACATTTCAATACTTTATATAACGGGGCCACGTACCGGCAAGCGCAGCGTAGAACATCACTCACAAGGTGGACGGATGACCTCATTAAGACCGTAGGACCGCGCTGGATGCAAGCCGCTGCCAATGGCTCTTATTCGGAGATTCATAGGGGAAGGCCTGTGTCCACCAGTGGATGTCTTATGGCTGATGGGTGGATGGATGGAAAACGGGGCTAAAATCACGTGCACGGATAGTCATCACGACTATGGTTTAGACAGCATTCGGTGATCTTTCTCAAGTGAGCGAGTGTTAGAGCGCGGAGTCGTTTGCAATGCAATATAGTTGAGATGACATGCACATGAGTTTAGCATGGGTTTTATAAAGTGCAAAAATGTGTGAAAACCACGTTAGCTTCCAAAGTAAAACTCAGTATTTGTGATGATATATACCTAATACTAATAGTTTTATATCAAGTGACTACCATAAAATCTGATATTGAATTTAGAAATAAAACAGCCATCTCAAACCTAAAAATAAAATATCTCAAACCTCACATCTAAAACGCCGCTAACTTTCAGAAACGAAGAAAGAAAAACCATTAAAAACAATTTTGGGCGATAATTCGGAACTTGGCGATCTCTTGTCGCTTCCAGCTCGCGATAAAAATATTACGGCGTCTAATGGGCCTAATAATGTGGGGGGATAAAACGCAAATGAAGTGCAAAAAACTGCTTCATTATCAGCAGTAGGAGGTCCACTGCTAGACATAGGTCTATGGAGGTCCAATAAATCCGGTTGGAAACGGCTTGCGTTCAGCGCTTTGCGCGGACTTAAAAGACGCAAACTTAGCAATTTAAGTTAAAATTTATGAAATCAATAATTGCATGACCACTACGAAAAATTGAATCACTATTATACATAGTTTGTGCAATACACTTTACTTAATAAACAATTTGGAGCGATCATTCGGAACTTGGCGATCTCTGGTCGCTTCCAGACATATTACGTCTAATGGGCCTCGTAATGTAGTGGGAAGTGCAAGAAACTGCGCCATCATCAACATTATTATCAGCAATACACTTCCGTACATAGGCTTCCTGTAAGGTTTTGCAATAATCTTGGTTTGAAGCGACTTGCGTCCAGCGGGTTCCAGCGTAGTTAGTTCTTCTGGTCGGTGGATATCTTACATTGCCTTTGCTGGCGTGTAGTCACCGTTCGAGAATGTTACATCCCCATCGGCCGCCTGGACGAGAGATATATAATTGATAATCTGATATTTTTTTATCCATTATTCGCTACAAAAATAAATATAAGTATAGGTAAGATAAAGAAGAACGCTTACATTGGGCAGAAGTGACTTTAGTAACTACAACAAAATACATACCACTTTATCTGCTAAAACTACATACACTACTACATAAAAAAGTAGCGCTCGTAGCGTAGTTTGACTAGGTGATTGTCAGCGATCACCGAAATTAAGCAACGTTCCGCACGGTCAGTATTTGGATGGGTGACCGCTGGTGGCATTTTCCAACTGAGCGCTACCGTGGCTCGGATGACACGTTAAATTGTAGGTCCCGGTTGTTTTAACCGCTTAGCCATGTCAGAGGCTTTCAGGGGGCTTCACAACTCTGACACCAGGGCTAGCCACCCGGCCTATACGAACTTACTTACTTTTACTTACTACATAAAAAGCAATTGGATCATCCACTGACCCTAGGTCTAAAGATATTCCAAATTCTCAAGCCCACTGCCAGTTGGCAGCGTGCCCAGCATGCTGGCTGCATGGCCACGCTGATAAACACCAGCATTTTGTCACACGTCGCGTCCACCAGACACTCAGAAAGACCTTTGAAAACAAGATTAGCTCCCGGCCCACGGACTCAATGAAATGGCTGAAATATGTAACCACAGAGGTAAGAATATTTGCGCCGTTTGTGCTGCTCCCTTAACTTACCTGGACTCTTTACTTTTCAACCAACTTCAAAATTTTGCTACCTCATCTATATTTACTTACATAGTTATACAAACTAACCGCTTACTCACAAATGGCTTTCAATAGGTGACGGAATTTTGAAATCAGTCCAACAGTTTTAAGGCCAGTTTAAATTAGTTTTTTTATAAGGTAAAAAAAAATGTAACGATAAAATGAAAAAAAAACACATGTTTTATCTTTATATAGTTAGTATAGATATATAGGTATTTTCGAGTGCTTCCACTCTGCCCCACCAAAGCGCCCCACTGGTGGGGCAGATTCCACTCCTTCATTTTTTTGAGTGGAATCTGCCCCACTCGTCTCATCTTGGTGGGGCGAATTCCACTCACTTTTTAGACCAGTGGAATCTGCCCCACCAGGGGTGTCGAGCAATTTTAAATTAAATTGGTGGTGCCATAAAGTGTGGAATTTGACTGCAAAATTTTAATCATTATAACGCCCCACCACTAGAACAACTAAGTGCAGACACTAGAACAGATAAGTGAAGACATTAAATGCAAAATAATAAGAAGACTGTAAACTTTAGTTACAGCACAATTATCTGAAGTAAAATATTACGGATTGTATGTAGTTATATTGCAAATATTTTCGAAGTAATCGTAAAGTAAAAGAAAATAATAAATTGAACGTTTATCATTCAATTTATATTAATCCATTCATTGTAATGATCTTTAATAATCTATTCGATATTTAATCTCAGTCAGTAAGTTACTTAACCCTTTACGGCGCAAGAGCGTTAATATTCGTATTTTTGAAAATGTTATGCTACGTGGTGTTTAAGTAACAGGAAAAATAAAAAAATCATCTGTAAAGAAAAGTATTTTTTATTATATGTATTTTATTTTTATATATTATATATTTTAACGTGTTGTAGAAATACAAAACAGCGTAAAAGCTACATAATTTTTGAAAAGTTTCATAGATATGAGAAATGAAACATTTTGAAACGGTTATTATGCTTATTATTAACACAGTGCAGCTCTACATTTTTCACAGGTCATTTGCGTGTAGCTCTTGCAGCCAAGAAATTACCTTCTGACTTGTTTGCCGAGCCAGATATGCTAGTGGCTAGTCTGGTCTAGTCTGTCATCCTTGGTGGAAGATTCAAGCTGGAACTTTCATCTTTTTCAGCTGAATAGCACTTTTTAGGTCACAGGTACCTTTCATTTGGTTCGCAGTTTTATATCAGCATAATAAGGTTTCAGTAATAATAAGTCTGCCAAATTCAGGCTTTTGCTAGGTCCTCCAGTTTCATCATTTATTTTTCTGTAGAGAAACTAGCTGTTACGCATTGCCATATCGAAAAAGTGTTAAAACAAACGTATATACCCCCGCTTGCTTTGTAGCTTGATTTTATCGTGGCCTTATACGCCGCCTGGAATATCAGCTCCTCCCATTTAGCGATTATATTGGGCTGCAGCAAAGAGGCGTTCTATTGTAATATATTTGACTGCCTCGGTGGCTCAGTGGTTATTGACCCTTACTTCTGGATCAAAGAGGCGTGGGTTCGATCCCCACCCAGGGCAAATATTTATGTGATGAACATAAGTGTTTGCCCTGTGTCTGGGCGTAATTTAGTTGCTATCTATATAAGTATGTATTTAAAAATAAGTATATGTAGTATATCAGTCTCTAGCAGCCATATTACAAGCTTTGCTTAGTATGGGGTCAGAGGCCGTGTGTAAGATGTCCCAAAATATTTATTTATATTTATTATTTTCGTTTTTTGTCAAGTCTTCTCACTTCAGAAATCGGGATTATTCCAGCAAAATTGGAATCAAAATTGATAATTTTACTGTCTCTCCAGGTTGTAACAGCGATATCAATGCCATTGTAGTTACGAACTTGTTCCAAAGATGTGCCTATTGGTTGCTTCTTTAGAAGTTTGTTATCCGTTAATATGCAGTTCAGTATACGATTTCCTGATTTATAGCTATGATAGTTTCTAAACCTAGGATACCACGGTTTGCTAAATACGTAAATTTAAAAACTGTTGCATCTTGACAGAAAGAAATTTCTACAGTCGGTATACAAATGTATTATTTAGCTTAATAATTACTCATGATCGATTGAGTGATTTTTATAAATTATTCAATCATGTCAAAAACTTGGTTATTGTTTTTAAAGATTGAAACAGATAGCGCACAGCACAAAGCCCGTTTAGGTAAGTATGTATCATCACAAGACAGTACTATGTACAATCCATATTTTTTTACTTCAGATAATTGAGCTTTTAGTTTACAATCTTCTTAATATTTTGTATTTAATGTCTTCACTTATCTGTTCTTTTGGTGGGGCGATATAAGGATGGAAATTTTGTAGTCAAATTTCACACTTCAAGGCACCACCAATATAATTTAAAATCACGCGACACCCCTGGTGGGGCAGATTCCACTGGTCTAAAAAGTGAGTGGAATCTGCCCCACTCGTCTCATCTTGGTGGGGCAGATTCCACTCAAAAAAATGAAGGAGTGGAATCTGCCCCACCAGTGGGGCGCTTTGGTGGGGCAGAGTGGAAGCACTCGTATTTTCAAGAATGTAAACTTGTAATCCATGATCATTGCCATAAAAATCTACCAAAATGACGAGCAAAGTCACGGGAGGTTACTAGTGTTACATAGCCTAGGTACCATAGAGTCAACACTCGAGGGTAGCACCCCTCGTAATACACCCCCGCTTTTTATTTTCGCTACCCCATCAATAATTATGGCGGTTGGCATGGTTGAGAATCGATATTTTATGCCTAACTACTCACACCATAGCAACGATGAGGTCGTAAAGTTTTCGCATGGAAACTACTAGCAAACGTAGCGTAGTACGTTCACATATAAAGTGGATAGATTTTTTGTAAATATAGCAAAAGTCAATATTTTAAAGTGAGTTAATACATATCATGTGGGGCATCATGTGAAAGAACTTTATTAACACAAGCTAAAACATGCTTTATATTATTTATACATATAATTTTCGATTTATGACGAGAAATGAAAAAAATAAATATTTTTGTGCATTTCAAGAGACAACTATCGCCATTTACCTATTCATTTATTAACTAATTAAAATTAATTAACATATTTTTAATTTAGCTAACCATCAATGACCAACTTTGCCTTAATATAATATTTCTAACTAAACTTAGTTCCCGTGTTTCGCAATTTTCAGGATTTGTACGGAATACTCAGTGGGCAAGCCTGACTCGCATTTGTCCGTTTTTTTATTATTTACCGCATTCTATTTTAATCAATATATGTATATTATAGGTTATAAGTGTTCTTATGGAAAAAAAAATTGTGACATAGGTACATTGTATAAGTACATGAAAAAGTCAATTTTTAAAGTGAGAATCTCTTCTTTTTTGGGAGTCATTTAAATATTATTAGATATTTTGTCTTGTTAACTATTCCACCCCGAGGAGTTCCGTGAAGATTTTTAATAATGAAGTTAGGTTCCAATTCGCCGCATGTTTTGTTAATATCGCTCCCCTTCAAGTTACGTTGCAGGGGCACATTTTCTTTCTTATTTATCAACCTTGATGGACTTTTCATCTTTCAATTTAGAAAGTGCTAGAAAGTTATTAATTTATGCTATGAATCTCATTATTATTCTTCCTTACTAATATTATAAATCAAAAAGTGTATTTGTTGGTTTGTTTCTCTTTCACGCAGCAACGAAGCAACGGTGACCTGAGTTTTTGACATGTACATAGTTTGGAAGACGGAAAGTGACATAGGCTTTTTATACCGAAAAAATAAAAGTTTTTCTGGGGATAGCACAAAATCCAAAATTTCACGCGGGCGAAGCCGCGGGCAAAAGCTAGTTACTAATATTTTAAATTAAGAGGCGTATAATACTAGTATTGGCTTGTTTTTTACGCTTTCATGAAACGACGGATCGGCTTATTTTTTGCATGGATATAATTTGGAAAGTCTCATAGGCTAAATGTTTTACTGGCGAAGCCGAGGGTGAAAACTTGTTTTTAGGTAGACTCTAAATTATTTACAATATAAATAAACTATGATAATAATTTACAGGTACCTTCTTAAGTAGAACTTGGCTTTAATTTTTAAATAGTGATAAACAGGAACAAGATTATTTTTTGCAAAAATTAGCATGACCGACTTCACACGTGTATAGAATTCGCGAATATTACACACAGCCGATTTCGATAAAATTTAAATGGGACCAATTTCGAAGTATATTCTTCCTAATAAAAAAAGAATTATTGAAATCGGACGACTATGGAAAATATTATGCGTGGTTATACATAAAAAAAAATATATATACGCGTTGAATTCTATACTTTCTCCGGTGGTTCGTCGGTCAAAAAAGCTGCTAAGTGGCCAAAAGAGTTGTAAAATAGGTTCTCGAATGGAAACCATGTACTGGCAAACGCAGTGTATTTTAGATAGGATATTTTTGTATGGGCCGAATCAAACTTTAATTCATAATAATTCATAATTCATAATCTTTATTTGCGTATATGGGTGTTTACAGAGTAATACAGATGTTATGTACATTTATGATCGCCATATTCCACCTTTCGGCGTGCAAATTTGGTTCAATTATTTTAGTTATTATTTACATTTTACAGTATTAGTAGGTACTTAAATGTTTACAGTTTCGAAATGAGATCAACGAAAAAACAAACAGAAAACAAGGCAAAAAGCAACCACAACTTAAACAATCAAAATAAAAACATAAACATTGGATTCGCAAACATCACAGGTGAGCATAGATTAAAACAGCAAAAGAACGAAATGGATAAACAAAACGTCAGTGTCACATTGTCACCTTAGTTGTCATTATAATTATCAGCGGTCCATTCACGGTCGTACATTTCCGATATTTAGCTGTGAAGTTATCTACAAGCTGCGCAAAACCCAATTCTTACAGCTTTTATGTGAGCTTCAATCAGGATAGAGTTTTGCGCAACTAACTTCACACTTTTCAGCTAACTTCACAGCGGCCATTAAATTTGATTTGACCTATAATTATAATGACTTTATAGCCTTTTTTTCAACTGGCATAACATTTTCCAGTAAAAATATTGGAGCAGTGAAGAGGCCCCGTCTGCTATGTAAATGTAGAGCGTGCATACGCATGAGGTTTCAAAGGGAGGGTGCAAAGAAAATGAACTTTTCAACAAGAACAGGGAGAGAGGGAGGTACAGGTGAGAGGAAAAATACTTCGTAGAAAAAAAAATCGTTTTAGACGAATTACTTAACCTTAACGAAAGTACGATACTTTATGTATAGGTAAGTCTAATTTGGAAAATAAACAACTAGTACTCAAAGAGTAATTCTGTTAATATCGTACTCTTATAATATGTACTCTTTAAGTACAATGTTCCTAATTTACAGAATGGCAGTCACAAAATGAATTTAAATAATGCTTAATTTAAATTCACAAAGCTTGATCAATTTTACATAATATTGGTTTACAAATGACTCTGAAAGTGCCTAATTTCAACAGTTAGACTCTACAAAATGTAAAATTCTTAAAATGACACACCTTCATTTGAACTTTGGTTACTAACCGACGAACGGAAGACGTTATCAAGTCGACGCGTGTATATTTTATGATGTTGATTCTTTTTTTTTGTGAAAAGGGTAATCATCATAAGGGTAGTCTTCAAGATTGGTCCCACTATTTCATATAAATAAATATTAGCGAAATATAATAGTTGGTGTTTGAAAAATCAATAATTATCTAAAAATGGCAGATACCGATCGAACAACATATTCAAATTGTATAGGTAAGTACAGGCAGCAGCACGTAAGTCTAGCGCTGAGGGTACTATGGAGGGAGCGGCTGTGCATGGTGACCGCCATACTAAGCCCGTGCGCAGTCATCCCCTCCACATTTCACTCAGCGCTAGACTTATATGCCGCGACTTGTACCTACGTACTCGTAGATTGCAATGGTTGAAGTCAGTTGTGGCGAAAAATAATTATACATATTTTTGGTGTAGGTTGTATTTAAACTGTGTTGGTGGTCTAATCGTAATGAAACCCGCCTTAAAATCACGAGGTCGTGGGTTCAAACCCCAGTCCCGTACTAATGAATTCCTTCGAGTTTATGTACGGAATTTTACACCACTGACTTTCGGTGAAGGAAAACATTGTGAGACAACCTGCATACATCTGTGGAAAAAATTCGATGGCGTATGTGAATCCACCGACTCGCATTGGACCAGCGTGGTGGATATGGCCCGATCACCCTTCATGGGTAGGCCTACAACCTACAGTGGACTATTAAAAAGGCTGGTACAATACATTACAGTAGTTATTTGGGTGTAGGATTGAACAATCCGTGCGTCTGCATTATTTTTTATAGAACTTGAATATTTGTGATTATAAATTACCTATTGATTAATAAGCTTTACCTTTAGCATTACCTTAGCATGATTGTTATCGAATTTAAGTAGAACACATAATTATGTGATTATATACCTAAACGAGAATACATAAAGCACAATTTACTACATAATAAAATTATTTTGTGCCCGCCTGTACCTACCCGTGCCACCCCATCGTATTGCTTTTTTCTTAAATCAGCACCCCCTGCTTGTTATTGCGCATTATTAGATTTATTAACTCACTGCTTCCTCTCGTATACCTATGTTATATTATATTGGTACATTATATATATTTTTAACCAACATCCAAAAAGAAGAAAGTTCTCAATACAAGTGTTTTGTGTGTTGGTTTGGTTCCTATAGTTGAAGGATCGCAAATTGTTTTTAGTCTTCTTCTTCTTCTTAGTTTTGGCGTCGCATTATTGTGCATTTGCCAGTGTCAAGTATTAAGTTTTAATAATTTTTGATAATATTTTATCAAAATAGTCACTGTCGTAGTCTCGTCATAGTCCAGTAAAGTCGCAGTCAAGTCCAATCATAGTCCAAGTCATACCTCAGTAAAGCAGTGGAGACTTTACTAGAGGCGTCTATGGAGTTTTGGTAACAACACGGAACAACATGATACGTCTCATTATATCACTTGCCTACACTCATGCGCGTAAATCAGCTCATAATCAACGAAATACCACCATTTTTCACTAATTATCACGGATAAAAACACAAGTTTAACAAAATAATACAAAGAGGCGACATGATTTTTCCGCGTTCCCGCCAAAACTCCTTGTTTTTAGTCTTGTAGGTATTTACCACGAAGTTAATAACTTCATGGTACTTACTTCTTCTTCTTTTATGTTTTGGCGTCGCATTGTTGTGCATTTGCCAGTGTCAAGTTTTAATAATTTTGATAATATTTTCAAAATAGTCAGTCATAGTCACGTCATAGTCCAATAAAGTCGCGGCCAAGTACAGTCTAAGTCATACCTTAGTAAAGCTGTGGAGACTTTACTAGAGGCGTCTATGGAGTTTTGGTCACAACACGGAACAACATGATAGGTACGTCACATTATATGTATCACTTGCATGAGTGTAGGCAAGTAAACCAGCTCATAATCAACGAAATACCACAATTTTTCACTAATTATCACAAGTTTAACAAAATAATACAATGAGGCGACATGACTTTTCCTCGTTCCCGCCAAAACTCCATGGATATGCACCACATATGGTCCCTATTTTTTGGGCCGCTTTACTTAGCTAATTCTATATCTAGACAAATACATAATCAAAGGATTAGATATAGGCAATGTACCTACTTCTATGAAGGTTTCAGTTACTCTCTATCATCGCCAATACATATTTTCTTTGGCGATAGCCAGAGGTAAAAATTGCTGGATTTTATTGTTCAATTTTTCAACTAATTAATTAAAAACTAGCTCTAGGACTAACCATATATATTTTTCCTAAAACAAATAGTTGGTCTCTAACATTGTTTGCTTACAACCTAATAAAAACCAGTATTTTATTCTAGCATCCATTAACATAAACATTTCTAGCATTACACCGGTAGACAGCTAATAAACTAGCAAACAATCTAGATGTCAGATAAAAATAATAAAAATTGTGCCGTAAAATGGTTACAGACAATAAAAAGCACCCATCTGCTACTTCCGTGACTAAATCAACTGGCAACACTACAAAAATAGAAAAAAAAAACAAAAGTGGCGCGAAACAATGAAATTCTAACGTCCGAAGCCTCAAAAGGGGTCAGCGGTTCCCATGAGGCATGAACAATCCAGTCAGTGCAAAAAACTAATTTTCATATCTGAATATTGCACCTTTTAAGACAATTCGAAATTTAAAAACATCTGCTGGCACCCTTTCGCGCTCTTTTGTTTATAGTTGCAAAGGTGCACAATGTGCGTTGACACAATTACCGAACCCCAAAAAGTTTGTGTTTAAAACAAAAAAAAGATTGTTATAGCAGGAACAGGTTTGAATTATCATTAGAAAGGGCGAAGTGAGATGTAAGCTAGTGAAGTGTTTCATTTATTGAAACTAGGGTTGGCACTTTAAAAAATCTTAAGAATGTTTATTTTTGTACACAAATTACACAGAACTTTTAAGCGTTATGGTCGAATCTTAGAAAGCAGTTTTCAGTTTGGCTTTAGATCAAAAATCATACAATTAAATTAGATTTAATGAGACAATTTACTTCAAAAAAGGAACATAACTAAGTACCTACATTTAACAATACAATTATATACAAAGTAGAATAAAAATTACTTTCGTTCAAATTGTATTTTTATTATTTTTCAAACAAAAAAGATATATATACACAAAAACGATATATTTTTTTATTGTACAAAAAAAAACAACCTATTCAATATTGTAATAAATTTATTTTAATAATTGTAAAAACTATTTCCACCAAATCGATCAATCAGAACTTCAATCTGTCAGAATTTATATTTAATAAAATTTAAGTGACAGCCCTACAAAACAAAATGTTTAAAAATATTTTAATTATAACCTCTTCCGCGTAACGTCTGGAAGACATTGTTCAAAATAATATATTCACATATTTGATTAGATTTATTTCCAACGAGTTCGTATGCAAATCGTATGAAATTAAAACCATAGACAATGTGACCTTTTTTCAAAATAAAAAAAAACACTTATTTTGTCACTGGATTTCCCACCAAAACGAGAATTATGATTGTATCGCAGAAGGGTTTGAATTATAGTTATTTTTATAATAGTGAGTATTTTTTGTTATTTATCCGTTTTAAAAATCACTTAGATAGAAATGTATTATTTCATTCTACATAATGTTAACGGATTGATATTTATGAGAAACAAATAATTCTGATTACATTTTTTATTAATTGTATTTCTTTTAAGTTATAAGAAAATATATACCAATGTTACTTTCATCTAAATTAGTCAAATAAAAAGTTATCGTAATGACCTGAGAATATAATTGTATTACTACATCCGTAATAATAATATTTAGTTTTAACACATCAAACATGTGATGTGTTAAAACGTTTTTTTTTTTAATTTCAAATAGGTGCAAGCAGCTTTTCACATACCCACTACTTATTTTTTTCTTTCAAATGTAATATGAAATGGTGAGAAATAAAGGCTTTTATATATTTATTTTATTGTACGTATTACTAAAGGACTTGACTATCAGTCTGGCTTGCGTCTTTTCCAGACATAGAGCAAGTACCTAGTTGATAATCGCATATAAATAACTAGAAAATCTAAGCTTAACGCTTAACATAAATATCAATTCCTTTTCGTACTAAAATAAACATAAATCAGCGCATTATACAACTTTGTCAAGCAAACTACTCAGATTAATAAATGCCAAGTTTGCTACCTTCTAAAGCAGTTAGCTGTTCATTTAAACGATTTGAATTTAGAAAGCGCCTGTAATTGGCCAGTTAGCTGTCATTACTAGCGGTTTCTAAATAATTGAATTTCGAATTTACATACATTTTGCGTGATAGTGACAAATATGGTCGAATCGCATTTATTTTATGCGGCAAGTTAGGAGTTAAATTGAAAAGGATTAGAGTCGTCAAATATACATTTCTATTTTATGCAGCAGATATGCAATTTAATTTAAAAGGCTAATAAAATCCTAAGTAGTAACTTTAACAAAGTAGCAACATACTATATTAATTTTATTTAAAACCTTTAACCTTTAAACATAGAAACGAAACGTTTTCCTTTCGAATCATATTTTTTCTTCCGAGGAGTTTGGCGTCAGCATCTTGTCGAATTGTCAGTGTCGTTTATTTATTAAATACAGATAATTAAGGTTTTGACAAGTTTTGAAGTCTGACTGTAACGTGCAATATGTTATTTTATTTGTGGCTATTTAAAGTGCAGACCAGTTTTGTAATTTTTAGTATCTAGTAAATAATTTCAGTCAATATCCAAGAAAACAATTTCTTCTATCCATTCAATTATTTTATTATTTACCTATTTCAATGTCTCAGGAAATCTAACAGAATAGGAAAACAAAGTAGATACAACTTCGATAAGCTACGCTGTAATAAAATGAGAAAAAAATAGCTTGGCATTACAACATCTCTATAATGTCTCCATAAACGATAGCGATCGCTAACCATCAAGCAGTTTGCATTTATAACCGATATGGTATTGCCAACTATAAAGAACTAAAGAAAAACATAGATACTAGTAATAAAGTAATCCATAAAAAACCTAACGTTAGACCTAACGCCTAGCAGATGTTCTGCAACTGGCCTTAGATTCAAGAGCTTAAACAATAAGGATATACCTACGACCGTTAACGATCGTGTAGAATAAATAAAGCATATTATTATGAGGAGTATATAATGGGCTGGTCACGTCACTCGAGCTACAGACGGAAGATGGAGTGAACGGATTGTCTACTGTCACCTGAGAGACAGCGCGCAGGTCAGATGACGACCCCGGAGAAGATGGTGCGACGAAATCGTTGGACGCGAGCAGCACAAGACCGCGAAAAATGGCTCAGCATGGAGGAGACCTTTACCCAGACATGTGTGGACATTACATTTTTTTTTTAATAATTCATCATAATCATTTATCTACTAAAATTAAGCGTGAGTAACACCTGTGCTGTACTATAATTAAAATGTGCGAAAACCACGCTAGGTAGTATCCTTAATCAAATCGTCATTCATTTTCATTTATGTTATTGTATGGAAATAAAGGCTATTTTATTTATGACGAAGAGAGAGCACCGATTTCAAATTTTTGTTTATCCGGATTCAAAAGCTCTATTTCTAGTGGACGTTGCCCCTCAGCGTCTCACATAATCAATTTTTTTTTCTAGATAAAAATAGCACATGACACTCTTCAATCTTTGAACTATATCCATCCCAAACATTAATTAAATTGGTTGCTCTGTTGTTGCATGATATACCTGATTTCGAACGCATTTAGCGGCTTTGATTTAGATCCTGTACTTATAACTAGCGTGCACTTTCACTTTCGCACACTCATTGACTCATGCTGTGCAAGACGAGACTGCGCGCTGGTAGGTACTTGATTTTGATAGAAAACCCAGAAATATCTGAATTTTAAAAAATGCAAAAGTGCAAAATATACGCTCGTTTGAAACTAGTAGTAGCTACTGTATCTATTACTATTAATTGGCCTATTCAAGTTTTATCAACATCTGCAGGGTCGGTCCTTATAACTGCACCTAGTATAAGTTCTTGCCCTAGATATAAATATAAACAGCTCCGTACGACGGAAGTATCTAGCACTGGACGTTTTTGTTGAGTTATCTATAGCATGTTCCGGTCCTAGGTCATTGATGACTGAATGTTTAATTGGAACTAAATATGGCGGCCAAAGGTGGCGGAAGCGGTTGTCGATTTATTTTATTTGTCATTAATATAATTATTTTTTGCAAAAAATAGCATGACCGACTTCATCCGTATACAGAATCATTAAATAGTATCAACAAATCGCTTCCCGCTATCTGTCCCCATGTATGCTTATATCTTTAAAACTACGCAACGGATTTTGATGCAGTTTATTTTAATAGATAGAGTAATTCAAGAAAAATGTTTATATGTAATAATACACCTGTGCGAAGCCTGGGCGCATCGCTAGAACGCACTTATTATGCACGGATCGATGTAACTTTTTTCACATTATTGTTGATTTATCAAAAATAGCTTAGCCAATTTCGGTAAAATTTAAATGGGACCAATTTCGAAGTATATTCTTTCCAATAAAAAAATAATTATTGAAATCGGACTACTACGAAAAAAGTTATGCGTGGTTATACATAAAAAAATATATATGCTTCGAATTGTATACCTCCTCCGGTGGTTCGTCGGTCAAAAATCATCAAATGAGGTATCAAGTTTGCTCGTCATATCATTGCAAATGTTTTTACTAGTTTTCAATTATAAGACATCCACTGCTGGACATCGGTCTCCAAAAATTATTATTGTTAATTATTATTTTTATTATTGTATTACAAGCAGTCTTTGATAACATCATGCTGGCCTAGATTCAGGTTGGTTGGAGTTACATACACTATCGATTTTTTCTATCTATGCAGATAATGCAGACTGTGCAGTTTTCACAATATTCTCCTGTACTGTAAAGCTAATGCTTTGTAAATTATGCAAATATCTAGGTAGGTATCTACTCATAGAATTAATTTAAGCTTCGGGAGATAGTCCAATAAAAATTTAATTTACTTTTTCTCAGTCGTTTTGAAGCAGATTCAGAAAACTGAATAAAATTACATCGCCTACCAACACGCATAGCAACAATTGCAAATTTAAAGCAAATCCGTTCGATAGAGCTTGAGGAAGATATTAAAAAAGAGTTGTTGTAAAAAATAATTACAATAATAAGTGTTGTAAACTGGTTGTAATGTACACTGTACTGTACTGTATCAGCCTTGTATCAGCCTTTTTTTAATAGGCCACGAAGGATGCCAGTGCTGGCCCAGTGCGGGTTGGTAGATTCACATACTCCATCGAATTTTTTCTACTGACATTTGCAGGTTGCCTCACGATGTTTTCCTTCACCGAAAAGTCCGTACATAAATTCCAAAGAACTCATTGACCGGAATCGGGATTTGAACCCACGACCTCACAATTGTAAGGCGGGTGTCACTATCGCTAGACCACCTTCCAACGGCTTGTACTCTAGATTGTGCAAATAAAAAAATAAAATAATGAAAGAAATAAAAGTGACGATGAATTGATGAAAGGGTATTTGACTAGTTTTTGGAAAACGTTTTAAATTATTCGTTAGATCTACTGTATTAACAATGAAAATCAGTGTTAAAGAATAGATATTCAAGATCCTACAAAAAAGAAACATTCTGTAGTGCCGCTGGTTTTTGACATCACTCACGAGTAAATAACGCTACTAATACTGGTAAATACGCTAGTTCACATCTAAAAATTAACAAAAAATACTTTAGAAGTAACTTACAGATCCAATAATATTACTCCGAAATCACAAAACACAAATTACATAAACAACAGTCAATCGAGAAATTCTTGTTTACCAGCACGTGACGTCACCAGAGTTGCCGACCTTCTTAGAGCGTTTACGTCACAGATAAAATATCAAAAAAAATATCGTATTTTATTTCGATCGATTTGCAAAAATTAGACATATTTTAGTTTAAATAAAGTGAAATATGTCTTTTTCAGGCTATTATCTGTATGGATTACCAAAATTAATAGAATATTTTCAATGTTGTCAAATAGCCTATTGTGTGAAAGGTGATATGCGAGAGAAAGGAGTTGATGATGAGATGACGTATGATAAAGTGAAGTGTCGTAAGAAAACGTGCTGTGCCGACCCCACCTAGTGAGATAAGGTCAGGATGATGATGATGTATAAGTGTTGTAAAACAAGGCAGTAAAGACCTAACCTAAACCTGCATAGCTGTAGTTTTTACGGCTTTCTTTATGCGACCACACAACCTCACATAATAGATATCTTGCCCCGTTAACACTGCGCGGCAAAGAGTAAGGCAGTGTGCAGAGAGTATGTAGTATTGTAGATACCTAAGGTAGGTAAGTAGGTACCTCTGCATACTGCATAGGTAGGCTACCTACCGTTTATGTTTGTACCAAAGGTTTTAAAAATGTACCGTTTGTGTTTGTACCAAAGGTTTCAAATAATGTACCGTATGTGTTTGTACCAAAGGTTTTAAATAATGTTTTATTTTCTAGAGTTGACATACGGACGGTACTTTTACGTGATAATGTCATCTCAAGCTGAACTCCTAGGCCGTGCCTCTAGTTTCGCGCTCTCGCTTGCACGCTCCGCTCAGGCGGAACGTGACAAAGAGTAATGTTTTTTGGGCGTGCAGCTGGCGTTAATCAATTTATAAGACGTTATTACGTCAATAACACACTCAAGAGCTTTTTGAATCCAAAGATATATGTTTTAAGTTTATCGCACGCTACGCTCTGTTAGGACGACCTTGGATTTAGGGTTCTTTTGAAAGTAAAGGCAGCGTTTCAAAGCACACTTTTAAATCACAAATTAATCCTATCCTACTAATATTATAAACGCGAAAGTTTGTGAGGATGGATGGATGGATGGATGGATGGATGGATGGATGGATGGATGGATGGATGGATGGATGGATGGATGGATGTACGAATGTTTGTTACTCCTTCACGCAAAAACTACTGAACGGATTGAGATGAAACTTTGCAATAATATAGCTTATATATCAGAATAACACATAGGCTATAAATTATAATGATATATTGCGTATGCGGGCGAAGCCGCGGGTAAAAACTAGTATGTCATATTTGTTGTAAATAATGTACAGTTTAAACGTTGTTCACAATATAAACACTAGGGACTCTAATATGGGGGTCCCGCTAAAAACTAATAACTTGGACAAAACTTTCGGGGAGCCTTTTGGAAATAGATTGGACGGCACTCAGTGGTAACTGAAATTAATGATTTTAAATAAAGACGGCTGTTGACAATCCAGGAATGTTTATGAAAAGTGGATACAGCGGATGCAACTTGATTTTATGGGTCTGGTACAGGGCTGTACTCAAAGCAGGGGCGAATTGAGGAGATATATAACAGCTCTCCGTACTATCCCGTTCGCTCTAACATAGATTTTCAATGCTTGCTCTTATTTGGTTTCTTTACTATTGTAATTTCATACGCACATACTAAAAATAAAGGTTATAAAATACTATTTCACTGTATATGTATTTATTTTAAAAGGAATTTATTGTAATTAGCTACAGTACAAAGATTTTTAGATTTTTTTTATAAAAATCGCTTAGTTCGAACTGCGACTATAATATACATAGCTATATTGTATGTACGCACCTAGTTTAGATAATAATTTACAGCGCTGTCTGGTTATCAAATAAAAAATATAGAATAACTCTTTTGACGTTTACAATTATTATAATACATAAGTACATATTAAAATACACAACACTCAGAGTCAACGTTATTTATGTATCCGTAATAAAGATAGGTAAAAAGCAATGACTTTTCTGTACCTTTTTACACTTACGCGTTATCTTTGCCCCCCAGTTCTAAATTTAAACGCGCCGTTAGAAACTAAGCCTTCTTTTTGCAAGACGTTAGAGTTTTTGCCTCGTGTTTCCCACTAGAATACATTGTAATGCACATCGCAGCACTTGTACGGTTAGTTAGCCATTAGCTGCATTTCTATTTGCTAATTAGTGAGGTAGTTTGAAATAGTGAGATGGTTTCATTGACACAACTTTTTGTGAGACGCTTACTTAGTCTTTGCCTATAAATCGTAATTCATTCATTTAAATGCAACTTTTATCAATCAATAGGAAATGAAGATGTCTTCACGAGTAGCATGGCAAAGGGACAAATTGTCGTTCCACCTTTATATCTCCTCGAAGAGGAATGTAAGTATGGATTGACAATGACAACTGACATTAAAGGTGGATAAAATGGTTTTTTCCCTTAACAATTTTACCCGTGATGTACCTACTTACATTTGTACATGAAGAGAAACGAAAACTTACGCTGGGTAGCCCTGGCGTCGTCAGTTACTTTTTGTATTCATGTGAAAACATTTACAATTCCACGTGTCATTAAAGTAGTTTTATTAATAGCCGTGGTGGTCTAGTGGTAGTAACACCAGCCTTACAATCGTGAAGGGTTCAAATCCCGGTCCCGTAACAAAATGTGCTTTGAACGAAATTTCACACCAATTTAGGTGAAGGTAAACATCGTAAGGCAACCTACGTACGTCCGTATAAGATATTCGTTGGCGTAAGTGAATCCGCAAACGCGCACTGCGCCAGCGTGATGGATATGGCCCAATTACACTTCGTGGGTAGGCCTACGTCAAAAGAAGACTATCAGAAAGGCTGGTACAGTACAGCACAGTGTCCTTTAAGCTATGGTAGCGCTTAGTTGTAAAGCTCTTGTAGTTTTATTCATTTATTTTTTTTTATTTGAAACTAACAATAATATGCTGAACATAGTATTTTAGTCTTAACCAAAATGACATAAAAATAACAATTTAATGATATTGAATACAATATACTATAATATACAATACAATTACTTATAATATATATATAATTTTATACAATACTTATAAGATTATTTTCAAGATACTAGTGTATGTAGTTGCATTTGAATGTTCAAGTATGAATTTATTTTGACTTTACTATCCATCATTAATTATTCTCTAGCCGCCGCTGTAGGATTCCCTGTGTCGCGGTGGCTAGTTCCTTTCCAACCTGTTCAAAAGTGCTATGTTAAATGTTTACAAAATATAGTTAGAGAGCTAGAACTAGTAGAGTTCGTATCGTAGATTGACTAGGTGTTCTTTAGTGATGTTCCTGAAATTGGGTGTAAGAATAGGACTTTGGTATTCCCTGCCTAAGCAAGTCAGCTACCGGTAAACACAGGGTAGGACGTCCACCCACAGGGTGGCCGGATGACTTCGTCAAGACCGCAGGATCGCGCTGGATGCAAGCCGCTACCAACCAATCTTATTGGAGATCGACAAGGGAAGCCTATGTCCAGTAGAGGACGACGTATTGCTAAAGCGACGACGACCCCCTATTGTAAGAGTCAATTGCAACAAACATCTGGACTCTGGGTGGTAAGATTTTAAGAACCATCTAAGACTATGATGGGATGGGTGACCGCGGGTCGTACATTACCATAGATTTTGATTCATAGTTTTATTTAGTCTTTACGATTTAAAAAAAAATACACTGACTGTGAGAATTACAAAAATTATAGAAAAGTATCAAATATTGTAAAATGTTAACTAGTCCAATGATCTATGACTATGTAGGTAATTCACCCTTCAAATTATGAACATATAAATAGATGTACTTAACATAACTACTACTGCTTACTGATTTATATCATTTTAGAACATAAAAGCAGTTTGATTTAATCAAAACCAAAAAAAAATTGGGACTCCTGCTACAAAATCTAAAAAAAAACCTTTGAGTAATTCGTTATACTGCTCTCTCAAATTAAAACAAAACTGCTTTAAATCAAATGTATCAAAAGACGGTAGTCAAATTTCATTCCTTTGTTTCATTTCAGTGACATAAAATAGAAGGGTCTACTTTTTTGTTTCTTTTTTTCTAATGGCAATCTCGCGTTCACAAAAAAGAAAACAAAAACGGTGTCAATGAGGTCACAGTTTTTTTGCAACATTTGAATTTAAATTAAGAAATCTATTGTCAAACTCTTTTTTTAATTTCGGAGTCATTTTTCATGCATCGCTTGCAATCTGATTTACCTGCCAGTAGCGCTTTTGTTTTTTTCTGTTCTTTTTAAAATTGTGCGATTGCAACGTGCTTGCCATTTAGCCTAAGGGCGAAAATGTCTGAATAATTTAGCGAATTGTATTTGTACGCAATTATACTTAATTAAAATAATTGAGTAAGTCGAAATAATGATATACCCACATATTTATGCTGATTTAGTTGAATTTAATTATAGTTATCTTGAGTAAGTAACTCAAGAAATTAAAACGAAATGACAGTGCAACTTCGTGACTAAGAAACTGATAATTATTTATCGTAATGATTGTGATAGTTTTTGCACTTGTGAAAATGTAAGGTATTTGTGTGGTCGAAATAATTATCAGTTTCGTGCAACTTGCACATATCATTTCTATAATTATAATTATAAGCAGATAAGTATTAATTATAGGCAGATATGTATTTACAAAAAAATAAACGTAGGTAAGTATAGGTGCCTACTTATTTAGAACCTACCTACTACTTACTAACCTATCGAGAGAATTCTTAGTAGGTATAGGTAGTTTCAGGTATTATATTCTCATAAAAGCTAAACTTACTTACGATACAATACTTTCATAAAACTACTTATATGGTTGTTTGAGGCATTTAGCCATGTCAGAGGCCTTCAAGCCGCTTAAATACTCTCGACACCAGAGCTAGCCACCTGGCCTACGAACTTACTCGTAAGTGGGTAGATACTTACTATTATGTTTTTTTTTTTTTTATTAACCTATGCTGTCCCACTCCTGGGCAAAGGTCTCCCCCATTTCCTTCCACGAGTCTCGATCCATCGCAATTTCTTGCCAACCCCTCTCGAATGTGTCAAGATCGTCACGCCAGCGCTTCTTGGGTCTTCCCTGGCTGCGTCGTCCGTCAGGCACCCACTCCGTGACGATCCTGGCCCATCGATCGGGGTGTATCCGCGACACATGTCCCGCCCAATCCCACTTTAGCTTGGCGGCTTTTCGGCCGACATCAACTATTATGATACTTTTGAAAAACATATTATATTTTGTTATTTTTTTTTTTTTTTTTTTTTTTTTTTTTTTTTTTTTCGTATAATGTAATTTATTTTTAAAATATCTTTTTAATTATTTATTCTTGAAGTACAGCAATAATAATATTTTGTTATAAATATGGGATATTTTTAGAAATATCATAAAACATTTGGATGCTAGGTATAATCACACTCATTACACAAATTAGATAGTCCATCCAATCAAAAATCCGTTCGAAATGTTTTCTGAAATTAGATAATGGAAACTGGCCTGATTTATGCTCGTTTTAAATATGTAATAGATTAAAGATTAGGTGTTAAGCCGGAAACATACTATTGGACGCGATTGACAGCCGCGACCTAGCAATGTGCACAGTCTTTAAACATCCGGTGTGCCAGATCGCTCTCGGACGACCGAACGCTCAAGGTCGTCCGAAGGTGACGTCCGCGACTTATGTCCGATAGTGTGCACGGCTAAGTGTACTTTCATAGTCCAGATACCTATCAGTCGCGTCCGTAAGCCGCGTCCGATAGTATGTTTCCAGCTGTAATCACATGTGAATAATAACTACCTACTTATAATAAATGTTTATCACAATTGAAAAAAAAATAGATAACAAATCATTGCTATAATGTCACAAGATATCTATAGAACTCTAATAAATTAAATACCCAATTCATAGCATAAAAACTATTAATTGATTCAGAAAGCTTATCGTCCCTAACGAAAGAAAAAAGTTGAAATTCGATTTTAGGTAAGATCTCCTACATAGGTACCAACACGAATTTAAGGTCTCCCATAAACAGATTTATTTTGCTATAGAATAAATAATTATTGACGAAACCTTAAATGATCGTTGGGGTGGAAAAGAGGCCGTATACCTGCAAGCGCAGCATAGGATGTTATAGTCATATTTATTGACTATCCACAAGGTAGCAAGATGACCCTATTAATCGCGCTGGATGCAAGCCGCTTCCAACCATTTTACTGGAAATCTAAAATCTATAGGGGAAGCTTATGTAGGTACAGCAGTAGGTAGATGTCTTGTGGCTTAAAAAAAACCAAGCGGTGAAAGTTTTTCCACACGTTTTTTAGGTAAGTACATTGTATAATGAATTTCACCAAAGAAATTTCGTAAGTTGAAATTGTTGATGATGTCTTTAAACCGATTACATTTTAATTTTGGTATATTTTTTAGCATACCAAATCGATTCCAAAGGAAGAAAAGAAGAAAACCGTTTAGAAAGTTTTCTAAAGTCACTAACTCTGTTGAGGTTAAAAATAACTTATAAATGAGTCCAAGATTACAATTACCCATAAATGAAAGGGCGGTGGACTTAAATCCAGTTCAAATCGTAAGTGGCTATTATGTGAGCCCATCAAAGAAAGCTATTCAGCCTTTTGATACCGGCCTTTTATAGCGTCAGTCAGCGACGAAGTTTATTTTCTGAAATTAAACTCGATGCGGGCTAAATGCTTACCTACGTAATGCCTACATTTAAAAAAAAAGTTGATGATAATAATTATCTATGGTAGTCACAATAGAATATAAAATACTGCCACAATAAAAAATAATAAAGTAAGTGATTCCAACTTTTGAATTTCGAGCGCAATTTCGGCACACACACATTCACATACCCTTCCCTGTATTGATTGTTGCAAAGGGAGGGGTGGTGAAACCTTGCGACGGTAAAGCAGATCGTCTAGTTCTGCTACTTATCAACAGATGGCGTTAGCTGATAACCGTGAACATATTTTTGAAAACTATATTTTTAAACGATTAAATTTTGTAACAGTAACATTACATTTTATTTTTTGCTAATTTTAGAATTTATTACTTCCAAAAACTTGAAATAAATGGTATGAACATTACTAAAAATAAAAAGGCATGAACTTTTACTTTCACTACTGCACAATAGATGGCGGTAGCGGTATTTTCTTGCCGTGGCTATGTATTTATGCAATTTTCTTGCTTGCTACGTGACTTTCTAAGCAAACTGTCTCATTTTCCATCTAAATTGCCAACTCACATCTTATTCGGAGCGCAGCTAACCATTTATATTCATTTCTCGACTCCTTTATAAAGATGTATGAAGTTAAAGAATCTAATAAGAAAATGTTCTAATGCTATGTAATGTTTCTAATATATTGTGAACTTTTCTTACAAACCTAAGGTAAGTTACGTTAGTAATATTTATTTTAGGCTAGAATTAACGATACAATTATAGGAATAGTCAATTAGTCAGGTCAATTTTTTCGAAAAATAAGTCCTAAATGATTTTTTAGTTTTTACTTTTTCATTTATTTTAACGACATTTGAATGATTAAGTACTTACCTACAGCTTACTTAAGTAGTGAGTAGGTAAGTACCTACGAATTTATTGTTTGTCCGATAATGTTTTGTGATAACACACACAGTTGAAGGTACAAATAATACTTAGGTACAAGTCAGCAAAAACTACAAACCAAATTGTGACTACCTAAACCTAACCTAACCTAAACCTAGGTTTAGATAGTCACAATTTGGTTCTTGGTTTCTAGATTTTGCAGAATTGTACCTAAGTATTATTTGTACCTTCTACTATGTTAAACTAATTAATTAATACAATATCTACTAATTGGAATAGACAATACGATTTTTTCTCTTATTTTCTTGTTAGCATTGATAAAATTGACAATAACAGTAATGCTAGTGCAACAATATTGCCAATTGTTGTTAATTTTCTAGTAACCTAACTTAACCATACCGCATAATTAGGCATGCTGGTGTAATAAATTAATAAAAACAGATTATAATCAGAAATTTTCAAAAATGCTCTAAAAGCACTATCACCATCTTCATCAAAACTTTGTGAAATATTTCCTTAGCTATTAGACTTGAAAATATATCACATACCTACCTACTGTAGAAGTGTAGACTGTACTGTACTGTACCAATTACTGTTTTTTAATAGTCCACTGCAGGATGTAGGCCTACCCACGAAGGGTGATTGGGCCATATCCACCATGCTGGCCCAATGCGGGTTGGTGGATTCACATATGCCATCGAATTTCTTCTACGGACGTATGCAGGTTGCCACGATGTTTTCCTTCAATGAAAAGCTAGTGGTGTGAAATTTCGTACATAAATTTAGTAAACATTAATTCAGTACTTTTAGTATTTAATGGTAAAAACTGTACCTACAATGACCTACAGGTTCATATTATTAAACCTTTTCAGTAATCCAACACCCGTGGGTAGACCTATGTTCATCAGTGGATTGTTAAAAGGTCGATGCAGTACAGTACCTACACCTACAGTTCTCTTAAATATAATTATTATGAGAAACCGATGAAGCACTTGGCTAGTGCGCTCTGACCCTAATTTTAATAATATTCTTTTCATTAAATCAACAATAACAAAAAATACAGCCGTCTCTTTCTCTCAACACACAAAACAGTTTTTGTGATATTTTTTGCTATATTTTGTCCTACTCTAAATAGGGTCCACCCCATTTGTAGCAAGGGTAGGGGTATTTTTTGCGATCAATGATTTTATTTTAGTTACTTTGTGCGCAGGAGTTGATAAAAGACATGGATATTAACGTAGCTCTGTAAAAGTTTTAGTTGGAAAATCTTTTCATGATCTTTAACCAATAAGTAGCGGCCTTGTTGTTAAAAATATTTTATAATTTACAATGATAGGTAGGATAATAGGTACTTATATTTTGTTCTAGTGTGAAAGTTCTTACATTAGATATATAAAAGTAATGACTCGTAGGTAAGAACTTAGTTATGAAATATGATTATTACCCAACTGAAAAGTAAGTAATATCTGATTTTGTTTAGAACTTTGTTATCTGATATCTGTAATACTTAGTGATATACAAGGTTATTTCTAATCAATTAGCATTCTAGGGGCTTATTCTGTACATCAAAATCAAGGAGCTTATTCACCAGATCAAAACTAACAACTTTTGTTCTACGACTTTCGTCAAAACTAAAAAAAAAAACTGCTGTTCCATACATTTTGTCACGGGTCAACTAAATTTTTCTATGGAACAAACATTTTTTTTTTGAGTTTTGACGAAAGTCGTAGAACAAAAGTTGTTAGTTTTGATGTACAGAATAAGCCTCTAGAAGGATGCTAATTGATTAGAAATAACCCTGTATTTGAAGTGTTGTAGGTATGATCACTTGGTGAAAAAATCAGTAATAGGTATAATTAGTGAGGTACATTATTAAAAAATATTGGATATTTACACGTATGTTTTTCTTCTGTCAATCAAACAATAAATGACAAATATAAACCTTGTCAAAGTTCGGTAGTGGGGGTTCGTAACGTCACTTCTCTGTCTAAACTCTATACTTTTGTAGTCTACTTAGTCGTGACGTCACGTGGAACTTTAACAGATTATATTTTGATTATTTTTTGTTAAATTGATAAGAAAAAAAATACGTGCTAAAATAAATATTTTTTTGAATACGTGTCTAATATTTTCGATTATATTATCTACTAGCTTTCGCCCGCGGCTCCGCCCGTGTGGTATTCTGTCTTTTGTTTTATCCCACAAGAATCTTTTATTTTTTCGGGATGAAAAGTAATCTATGTCACTTTCCGGCCTTTGAATTATTTCCATGCCTAAAATCAAGTCAATCCGTTGCTCCGTTGCTGCGTGAAAGAGGAACAAACCAACAAACTTTTCGGATTTATAATATTAAGTATGAACTTACGGGCTAAATATAGTTTTCAATCATGATCTAGACTTACCTATATAGCGTATTATTGTACCTACGCTATTTTTAAGCCTTCTTCGACGCAAAATAGGGTTGTTATAATTATGTATAGGTAAGTTTATCACGTCTATTTTGCTTTTTTTGTAGGGCAGCAGTTTTAAATATTTCTAAAAAATGTTTGTTAGTCAGTATACAGTGTTATACAGAACTGGTGCACTAAGCCGAAAGGAGGTGATTAAACCATAATTACAAACAACTTTTACTATGTGGTCAACCCGGAATTCAAGAGAAAAAAAACAGTTGCTGTTTTTTTTATTCTGTATAGGTTTGCGTTTGACTACATACTTACTGCCTGATGTTGAGCAGATATGCGGTCTAGGGTGTAGCACGCTTACCTAGAAGATACCTATTTACTTGGGATTTGAAGACACTCACGTTGTACTTAAGCACGTTGTGCTTCATGCATTTTGTAGATTCCAAGTCGCAATTTTGTTTGGAAGAGCTGATTTTTAGGGTTCCGTACCTCAAAAGGAAAAAAACGGAACCCTTATAGGATCACTTTGTTGTCCGTCTGTCCGTGTGTGTGTATGTCAAGACTCTTTATCTCGGGAACGCGTAAAGATATCGAGTTGAAATTTAAACTGTATACGTATATCTATGGTTTCTTGCAGTTGTGTAAAAGAAAAACTTCTCAGTTATCGTTTAAAAAAGTTAGAGCCCTTTATGTCGTAAAAAACCGCATATTTCGCACTCACAAAAATCAAAACCTACAGGGTACTTCCCGTTGACATAGAACTATGAAATTTGGCGAAACGCATTGTCTCAGAGTAGGTATAAATCTGAAAACTGTACATTTTTATTTAAGTCACAAAAAAATAGGGCCCCAAAATTCACAAAATATGGGTTCAAAATTCAAAGTGAGTAAATGGTATCATATAAAAGAACTTTATTAGCACATGCTAAAACAGGTTTTTAATTATTTTAACAACGTGTTTGTACGGAATCCTCGATGTGAGACCCTGACTCGCACTTGTCCGGTTTTTTTTGTCCAATCCCGAATTGACCTTACAGAAAAAATTGTTCATGATGATGATTTTCACCGTCCTTTTCCGGCTTAGTACTTACAGGGCAAGCAGATAACCCTGTATTAAGCTTTTAACGGTACATCTAAACAATTGATAACAACTAGAGGTTTGTTCGTTGGTAGTTGAATTTACACATCCATCGACCGATGAGATGTTATGATAGTACTACTGGTTGTACGTGTAATGTGTAATCTGGACGTAGGCCTACCTTTGTCCGGACTCGACACCGTGAAATGATATTATCTGGTAGGTACTGTTGGCAAATGAAATCACTCGTTGAAATTGGACTTACTTGCGAAAAACAGATACAACCTATTGTGAGGACAACCGAGGACTCGATGCAGTAGAAACACCATTATTTCAACAACTCTTTGTAGATTTATTTCTTCCTTTGTTCCTTAAGCTTTAAAAATAACTAATCTAGACTTGTTCTTCGCTCCGACGGCTCGACCAGAAAGGTCTTCTAAACCTCTGTCGGTCCCAGATTCTTAGTAAATTTATTTATTATATTTACGACTTCCTCTGCAATAGCCAGCCAAAGCTCGTTTCCTGTTGCATTTACTTTTTAAAAGTCTGTGGTTGACTACCACCCTCGAACTATCGTGTACGTTCAAAAACCGCACATTATTTAAAATTTATGCAAAACCCTATATAATGTTAGTTTTCAGAAACGCCTTTTTGTAAGTAAAATTTTGTGTTGTATAAGTACTCGTACATAGTAGGTAAGATTTTTTTATATATAATTGAGCTACATTTAGCCATCAATTCTGATGGAAAGCGATGTTATAGCCCAGGGTGGAGAGTATGTAGAGTTAGAAGATATGTATTCACTTTTTATATTGTACTTACATATTGAAATAGGAAACAATGATAGGACAAGGTTTGGTATTTTGAGGAAATTTTATTCATTTTATTTACTAAAATAACAAACAGTTTTAACCCTTCGCGTACAAGGTGATTAAAACTCCTTCCGCGTACAACGTGGGGTATATGTTGCCCCTCGCTAAATATCTACCTAGTAAGGTAATTACAAAAAACTAACGGCCTCAGATGGTTAACATTGATTAATAGCACAATATACTAGTAAATCAAATTGAAATATAAACTAGAATTAACCTTCAATTATAAAAAAATAATAATTTGAACGACTACCTAACAAAAATCAATTAATTTTCTTCAAAGCTAGATGAAAATACATAAAAAATATCATTTATTTTTAAAAATTCCTTGTGATTTAATTCTTTCAAAACCAGCAATATTGTGCATCATATGAAACAAAAACATTGCCAATTATGCTTATCCTGCCGAATTCATTCAATATCTAAATCTATTCAATTTTAATACATCAGTTTCACGTGTTTTGTAAGCATACATTTTGCATTTGAAGCAAGTAATGAACCATTCGATGCCGTTTTATTTATATTTTTAGAATATAAACAAATTTTGAGTTGCGTTATCGGCGAACTTGGAACCTCTTGTTTGAAATCATTGTGTTACTTCGGCAAGAAAGGAAAATATGGCCTTATTATGAAGAAAAAACTTGTTCTAGTAATGTAGCCACAATATTGTTTTCTTGAAGTTATTTAAACATTTTTATTCAATTATATCTATAATAGTAAAGTACTTAAAACAGTATAATCCAGAGTAAAGTTAACAATTCCAAAAAACATATAAATATACACACACACCTCTAGAGCTACGTCCCGTATAAAGTGGGGTAAAAAACGCCCAGTGCAAACTTTCTGAGCGTTTTGAAACGAAATTAACTGTAGAAGCACCAATATATGATCGTGTATCGATGCAGTGATGTTTAACGTCCAGTTACTGTGGATTTCAGCTCAATAGCTTGATTTTTACTTATGAATAATCCTGTTTTTCCAGGGCTGGGTAACGTATACCCCACGTTGTACGCGGAAGGTAAAGTACCAATGAATAGCCGTTTTGGAGTTATCGTACGCACTGGTCAAATTGCTTGTTGTTGAATTCAAACACGCCATCATTTCTTCTACGGACGTATGCAGGCTGCCTCACGATTTTCCTTCAATCAAAAGTCAGTGGTATGAAAAAAGAAACGAATAAATGAAAAATATTTTTTTTTTCAAATCTAAGCCCCACAGACTCCAGGGTCTGAAAAAAAAAGTTCAAAATAACTTATTGATACTGGACCGGGATTTGAAACAACAACCTCACGAAAACTTAAAATTGATCGTTCAAACACATGTTTAGTGCGGCTGGGTACTGATACCCCTAGCTTCTAAGGCAGAAACACTTACGAACTAAGCCAATCGAGCCGTCTAAATATCTAAAAAAAATGTTCATTTGTAGGTTTAAAACTAACACTTATTTTACCGATGAGGTCACCTATATTGAGGTCCTATAATTTTTTTTGCTGTTATTTTTCCTTTTTTTGCCATCTGCCATCACTCTAACAGTGCGATTCTTGCGCAAGCTGTACCCGAGCCAGGCAGGCGCGGGTTCCGATCCGAACAATGCATTAATTGAATAGCTAATCATTGCCTTCTCACCGATGTGTGAATGGCTGTTTTACTTTAAATACTTAGAGAAGAGCCGCCTGTTTTAGCCGGATAAGTAAGTTCGTATAGGCCGGGTGGCTGGTGTCAGTTTTAAAGCCGCCTGAAGGCCTCTGACATGGCTAAACGGTTACATCAACCGGGACCTATAATTTAAGGTGACGCATTGACAAACTATTGTTTTGAAAATTCTCCCTTTACCCGGCCAAATTTTACGCGGTCGCGCTCGACAGGATCGCGTCAGAAAGGCGGGCGGCAGTGAGTTTTTAATTAATTACTCATAATGAACACATTAAAAACAATAACTTCTCGGTCTATGAAATAGAATAGCGGTCTTCTGGATCAAAGAGGCGTGGGTTCGATCCCCACCCAGGGCAAATATTTATGTGATAAACATAAGTGTTTGTTCTGTGTCTGGGTGTTATTTAGTTACTATTTATATAAGTATGTATTTAAAAATAGGTTTATGCAGTATATCAGTCTCTGGCAGCCATATCACAAGCTTTGCTTAGTTCGGGGTCAGAGGCCGTGAAAAAAAAAAAACAAAAAAACAATTCACAATTAATTAGCTAGGTAAAAAGTTGCTCAAATATTCCACAGTAAAAAATGGAAAGTTTAGAGATCTAAATTTAAGCATGCTGGTAGCATTTACGACACTGACTAAATAGATTACGCTTTATTCTCCAATATTAAATCTTTTCAATAAACACCATCAAGCAATCTATTTCATAAAAAACACAGGTCAATTTAAAAAGCTATACACATACTAACCATTAGGTTTTGAGTCACGGAAAAAAAGTGGTGGTGGACATTTTCCTAATTAGACTATATACAAAACACACCTAAAGATTAAACGATTAGAATTCAACTTTTTTCGTCATAACAAAACAGGTCTGACCAACTCTGAAATCCAAAAGTTCTGAAAACTGCTATTTACTAAAGAGATTGTCACCTCCTAGCTAAATTAAAATAAAGTACTTAGGTAATAATAAAAAAGATAATTGGTCCGGACAACCTAACTCATCTCTATTTCATTTATCTAAATAGCAAAGAGGTTCTTAGAAGTGCTGGAACTCTTTTGTTACAAAACGCGAAGTATCATGTTTAATAGTTAAAATAAAATAAAACGCTTTGTTAAAACGTTTTCACGTTTTAATGAGGCGTATTAAACAGGCATTCGTACAGTTATTGCTTAATTTGTTGCCTTGTTATGTTATGACTATTGTTGTTTTAAATAAAATACTTCTTAGATGTATATCTTTAAGGCCTAAGGAGGTTAACGAACTACGTAGTAAGTAGGTTTTACACGCGCGGGTGATTTTAAGTTTAGAATGCTTTTAGATAATTTAACACTTTAAAAAGTATTGTTGGGTATGTCTAAAATAATTTATGTGTACCCATTAAGATAAGTATAAGAACCTATTATTTAATTATGAATACTAATGAGTATTATTAATATCCTCTGTTCAAATTATAAAGTCCGTATTGTTTAGTAGTGAAGCCGTTAGATTCAAACTCTAAAGGAAAACACGCGAGGCATTGCATTGCATGTTTGCAATAAGGTCTAACAGAAATAAAGTTTGTAATACAGAATATTTAAATATTTAAGTACAATTAGAAAATTCCTGCAACACGATTAATGCTTCGATAGTAAAGGAGTGGTTTTTTTTACATACCTACCGTTGTCTATCACAACAAAAATGATAGATATAGTTGGTTTCTATTTAGGTAGGTACTTCATTATTGTTTTGGACATAGGACTTCTTTATAAATCTCAAATAAACCTGGCTGGAAGAGGATAGCGTCCAAAGTATTTCTATGGTCGAAACCATGTCACAAGCCAAGTAGCCTATTTAACTTCTATCCCTATTTTTACAATATTACCTGAGATTTTATTGTTGAAAATTGAATTTATGAATGAAAGGACATTACATTCAACGGGCTACATATACACAACGATATAATATATCTTGCTACACTCTAACAAGCTCTACCGTAAAATAAAAACGCATACAAATCCGCCTAAGCCGACCCCAAAAACGTCGAAATCCTTTAAAAATGCAAGCACCTGAACGTTGCCATGTGCCAAAAAATCAATACTGAGCGTGTCGTATACGCGTGATTCCAACGAAAAACTACTGAGGGAGAGGCCCACCCCGTGGGGATTTTTCTTCCCCCCTTCCACCCCGGCTTAGGGGACCGAGGGGGTGAAAAAAGATGCCCGGTTTTTTCGCGATCCGCGTGTGTATTTGTTGTGAGCCCGCTAGCCCAATCTGAACCGTTCTCCTTTCAGATAAAACTTACTTTCTATCGGTACTCGTATTGATATGTGTAAGGTTATCAAATAAAATGTAGCATTGGAAAATCGACTTAGTTTTTTTCGCGCAGGGTTAGAATTTCTTTTTTTCGTGATCAAAGAAGTTTTCAAGGGTTGTGAAGCGATGCCTAATGACTTTGGATGATTTTGTATGTCACAATGCATCGGTGTTTGACTTGGTCACAGTGTGTATATTAGTATCTACTTACTAATGTATCTTTACGTTTATTTTGCTCTTGGAAGGAAGGAATGGAAGGATACTTTGTATTCGGTTTGTGGATAAATTTGAATTAGAAAATATGAAATAACATCTTGAGATGGATTGTAATGCCATGGTGTAAGATTTTTGTAAAAAAAAAATGAATTTGTACAAAATATTCTGGAAAATAAATAGTGAAAATATATCGACCTACCTATGTAGCATAATGTATAAGAACGTAGATACTCATAAAATATTAAGTTTTTAGGGTTCCGTACTTCAAACGGAAAAAACGGAACCCTTTTATGATCCCTTTGTTGTTATAGTTTAAAAAAGTTAGAGCTGTTTATGTCGAAAAAAAACACATATTTTGACACTCACAAAAATCAAAACCTACAGATTTGGCGATAAGCATTGTCTCAGGGTACACATATAGTAATAAATCTGAAAACTGTAGATTTTTATTTAAATCACAAAAAGGGCCTCAAAATTCACAAAACATGGGTTAAAAATTCAAAGTGAGTAAAATCGTATCATGTAAGGTACTTAACAGGTTTTTAATTATTTTAACAATGTGAAATTTTCGATGTATGACGAGAAAAGTGAAAAAAAAAACTTTTTTGTCGATGGTTATAGTATAGAGATTTTAACAACTTACTTCCCATTTTTGTGAAATTTTCTGGATTTGTACGGAACCCTCTATGTGCGAGCCTGACTCGCACTTGTCCGGTTTTTTATTTATTATATTAGTGTTTTACTACCCGGTATGTTACGTAGCATGAGTTCATGCTTCCAAATCGTAAATTAGTTTTTAGTGAATGTAAAGAATGCCTAGCCTAGTACCTACCTACGTAAAAATAAGGTCTACTACTCAGGTACTGATGCTGAATAAGGGTAATTGGTCAAATTGTTTTTAGAATCAACCAATCAACATACTATTGAAAAATTGTTATACGATTTTACTGAACGGAGTACCTACTAAGTAAATATTAAAGTAAATATTGTGCTTAGCATACTAAAATTTAAAATATTTATATCATTAGTACCTACGTATTACATTCTGGAATAGATTTAAGAAAAGATTGGTTCTAATTTATAATAAAATCATAACAAATAATTGCACACACATATACACTCTGCTCTTGTACAACATAACAACTCGTAACAAAATAACATCATTTGAAATAAAACTACAAATGAAACAAGAGATAATAGATGCGGTATAAAAATTATAACATGAAAAAAACTTTAACGAACCGACATAATCTGTAGATAAGGAGGCTTGTAATGTTCTACAACAGTTTAAAAAGTTTGACAAAAAGAGTCTAATTACGAACAAAGTAAATCCTTTTCCGACCGTTACAAAAAGATGCCAAAATTCCCACACGCACATCCTCGCAATAGCCAAATGCAAATGAACAGATATTATGATAATTACAGCCAAGGTGTGAAAGATTAGCATCTTATTGTGATTCCGCGATTGGTTCCGAGCACTCGTGTTTGTTTGCGATTCGACAGGGCCCGGTGTGCTGGCGGCTTTACGAGCTTTGCTAATAGCCCGTTGTAGAGCTATTGATGAATTAGATTTGTTTTATTTTATTGGCAACATTGGTGGTGCTGGTTGAATAGATTACCCAATCACTTGAATGACGGTTTAATTTTTTTAAGATTTTCTACATAGGTTGCCTCAGTATATAATTAATTATCTATTTTTAAAAACACTACTCGCTATGTATCCTATAGCTATGTATACTATCGCGCGTGAGTGTGTTAACGAAAGCTTTTTAGGTGAAGTATAATTATGTTGTATTGGAAAACTAAAAGTAAAATTTTGATTAATAATACTTAAAAAAGCTTTTGTTAACACAGTTACGCGATCGAAGAATCGCACTGGGTACAGGCAGCTTCGTAATGGTCTTATTGTAAATCTATAGGGGAAGTCTATGTCCAGCAGTGACCGGCCTATGGCTGATACGATAATGAAACATTACAGTTTTAGTTTTCCAATACATCATAATTATACTTCGTTGTTAATTGTTTTAAATATCTTAGATTTAGCAGCCTAGCACAATGGATAACAACATTCTGAAAGATTGAAAAGAAAAAGAAAAAAGCAGGTCGCATATAGGTAATCGTTTATTTTTAGTTAAAATGCTAGGTACAGAATCATGGACCCACAGAATAATGTAAGTAATAGAGATTACTTATTCTTATATCTAAAAAATTATAAAAACTGGCCTAACCTCTGTGCATTTTAATTATTTCAATTGAAAATTCCACAACGAAATGTCATATGAACTGCACTTAATTCTAAATTCAAATCTTATTACTCATTTCTCACTAAACAAAAACCGAACAAAATTAACCTTTAATCTCTTACAAATAAGAAACATTAAGAAACTTTTTAAAGTTTGCTTTGCGTCCCAGACCGCACAGAGTATAAAAATGAATGCTAGAGAGGACAAAAAGGTGTGCTTTGTTTCGACCCAGCGATTTTGTTAACAATTTAAATATTTTATACGAAGTGACAATAGACAAACCGGTACTTGTGACTGTTAAAAATTAAATATTAAAAATTATGACGGTTGCCGCTTTGTCTTTTAATTTATGCAAATGCAGTGCGGATGTGACGCGAGTTTGTTTAATGTGGCAACATTGTGCTCGGATTTTAGTTTTTTAATCTTGATGGAAGCCGTGGTGGTCTAGTGGTAGTAAGACCCGACCTGCAATCGTGCGGTCGTGGGTTCAAATCCCGATCTCGTACCAATGAGTTTCTTTGGAACTTATGTACGGAATTTCACATCATTGGCTTTTCGGTGAAGGAAAACATCGTGAGGCAACCTGCATACGTCCGTAGAAGAAATTCGATGGCGTATGTGAATCCACCAACCCGCACTGGACCAGCGTGGTGGATATGGCCCAAACACCCTTCGTGGGTAGGCCTAAGTCCTGCAGTGGACTATTAAAAAGGCTGGTACAGTACAGTACAGTACAATCTTGATCTTTGATGATTTGTTGATGTTCCATTTCTAAGGTTTTTATACTTTTCATTTTTGGAAAGGCTTTTCAGTTACATTCTTTTTCATTTCCAATTGCTTTTCTTATGCATTAATTTTTTAAACTTTTATTGCTTGAGATACAGAATATAATTATAAAATAGTATTAACGAATTAGTCAGTACCTAGTACCTACTTAAGTGAGTTCTTAATTAATTATAATCCATCCATCAATCAGCCATAAGAAGTTCACTGCTGGACATAGGCTTCCCCTATGGATCTCCAATAAGACCGGTTGGAAGCGGCTTGCATCCAGCGCGATCCTGCGGTCTTAATTAGGTCATCCCTCCTCCTTGTGGGTGGACGTCCTACGCTGCGCTTAAGTACGGTACGGTACGTGGTCTCTACTCGAGAACTTTTCAGCCCCTTTTTAAATTATAATCATCAACATCATATTAGCTGTAAGCCATCTACTGCTGGACCAATTTACAGGCAAAAATCTTATAATTATAATAAGACCTGATGTAAACTTTCATCCAACGCGTTGCAGCAGTTTTGATTCGGCGAAAGCCTCATGCTGTGCTTAACGGTACGTGGTCTCCATTTGAGATCTTCGCGGGCTCATCGGCCATTCAATCTCCACAATATGAAAAAAATGAAAATCATTATTATTATATACTACGGGACTAATCGCGCACTAAAATTAAGAGATAAATAAATACCTCCTCATCCCGACGTTTCAGCAGAGTTGCATCGACCGTGGTCACGGGTGAGGAGGTATTTATTTATATCGTAATTTTAGTGCGCGATTAGTCCCGTAGTATATAATAATAATGTGTTCAAATCGCGAAAGCTTAAAAACAACAAATGAAAATCAGTTACTATTTGATATATTATACCAAAGAAGATATAATAATACAAATTATACGGCGAAATTTTAGATTTGCCCTTCTACTACTTCATTTCTGTCAACCTATACAGGGTTATTACCTACTAATCAATTAATCATTCTTTATGGGGCTTATTCTGTACATCAAAACTAACAACTTTTCTACAACGACTTTTTTTTAATGTCACTGGAATAACCCTGTATACTTGTTGCAATTAAATTGTTTGGTTACCTACTTTAAACTATTAGTGGTCCGCAAATCCCAATAGGTACTTAGCGCCATACAATAAACAAAGTAAAATCTTATATAGAGAGAGGTAGAGAATAGAGTCCGCAGCTCGTTATGTTTCTCCGACAACGGGTCTGCAATGTTCCCCAGGGCCATAATCCAGGCTTGTTCTCAGGGCACGGCGAGAAAATAATAAAGTTACAATATTCCGTGTCGTTTGCTCTGGTGTTGATGCCACCAAACTTGTCTACTTTTGACTTTATGAGATAAACTTTTTTCTCGTACCTATAAAATACATGAAAATTAATGCGTTAGTTACAATATTCCGAGTAGTTAACACTAACAGTTTTAGTACTTTCAAGCCACCTTAAAGACTTCTTACATAACTAGTAGATCGATTATTATATATAGAGTTTAAAGCTGGAAACATACTATCGGACGCGGCTTACGGACGTGACTGACAGCCGCGACTGATAGGTATCTAGACTATGAAAGTACACTGAGCCGCGTCCGTAAGCCGCGTCCGTAAGCCGCGTCCGATAGTATGTTTCCGGCTTAAGTCGCAGACGTCACCTTCGGACGACCTTGAGCGTTCGGACGTCCGAGAGCAATCTGGCACACATGATGTTATAAGACTGTGCACATTGCTAAGTCGCGGCTGTTAGTCGCGTCCGTCAGCCGCGTCCGATAGTATGTTTCTGGCTTAATAAAGATAGATAGATAGAAACTGATTTTCAAATATGTTAATATTAAATGAAAAAAATGAGTATTTAGCATCACACGATAAATAGTAAGTAGTAACAAGACTAACTAAAAAACCCTTTTTCTAAAATAAGCTTTTACTGAACAAGTACTAGCCAAGACGATTCAAATGAGCCCAAACTCGATGAGGTTATGTCGTTACATTGCAAAGTTCCTTTGGCTACCTTCCAGTTCCATCATCAGATCAGCACCACGTCATCATAATATTGCATCGTCACTCAATTTACACATGTTTGCAAAATTTCAGCTCAATCGGAAACCGGGAAGTGGATCATTTTTAACTTGCAAGATTTAATTGCAGACAGACAACGGGACAGGTGAAACTAAATAAAAGCTTGTATTAAAGTAACATCTCATAGCTAGATAAAAAAATATCACATAGGTAGTTGCACTAGCTCACGCAGGTAGGTAGGTACATAGAAGGTGAAAAATATCTCCCCCTGTCCTTAGTCCGTCTTTCCTGCAGACAATATTTCAGCACTTATTTTCGAACGATTAACCTGCATTATACCGTTCTTGGACAATTTATTCTCTCAGGATAAAGACTTTGTAGAAACCATGGCGACTGTCTCTGATATACTCGTAAGTATTTCAAATAATTGTCTTTACTGAGTACTTTACTTCAGCGTCTACGTCGTTTTGTACAATTTTGGTTTTTTGTTTTACCTACTTTTTTTATTATTTATAGTTTATTTTTAGTCGATATTTAGTTATAATATAACATAGACGTGATATTTACGTAATACCTAAGTACTTGTAAGGCCAATGGCACGTCTGCTGTTATACCTAAGTAGGTAGTTCTGGACTGTGACGTTAGCGGGTGCCAGAGAGACGAGACGCCGGCGCACACCCGCCCGCCAACCTCGTGCCTCCCGCGCGCTCCCTACGCCCGAGCTCACTACTTCGCCAATTGTATAGGCATTGTGCACACATGCGCAATAATTAGCGAATCACGACAAAGTGTCATCTGCGGCTAACTTCCCATCTTTCAATTTGTGTGGCGCTCAGTATAGTATCAGTCTGATTTCAGGACTCACGTTACTAATGGTTTTTTTATGTCTCAGACAGCCATTAATATTTTTGATTGAAGAACTTAATTTATGATAATTAATACGGAACACTCAATAAAAACTATTAAGAATTCGTAATAAAACTGTCAAACATTTAATAACACTCAATAGTTTGATTCAAAAACTTAATTTATTCAAACCCATACTTTATTGACTGCGAACCATTCGAAATGACAATCGATTGTTTATTTCTTGAATAATAACTACTATTATTATGATTTAGCAATTAATCTTTACTTTTGTGTTAGTCTTTTGTTATTCGGATTCATATTAAAAAAAAACAAAAAGTACGCTGCTAAACTTCATATAAGAAAAGTGTTTTAAACCCATAGTGCCAATATTTGTAAAAAAAAAGTACCTAGTTTCAATAATTTAAACCTGTGTGCGTAGATATTTTGTACGTTGTGTATTTATAGGTATAATAAATAAATAAATGGGATTAAATGAAGATATTTTGTGCAGTGTAGTAGACAAGATATCAGTAGCAGAAGCTATAACTACAATTTCTTGGAAATTACTTTCTTCATTTCTTTTTCTATAGCCAGCCATGGGAAAACTAAATTACCTACTTACTTATAGACATATATCACACTAAGACCCTTCATACAATACAAACCATAAAACTCCAAATATGTCAACAGAACGAAAATATTTGTTCTCATTACGCATACAAATACATCCATACGCATCGACAGCGAAAATCAATATCACAAAAACCATCTTTGTCGTCCTGTGCGAAAAGTTAACCTTTACAAAGGAAGGAACCTCCTTTCTATCCACCTATCATAATAAGACCTACTTTCAAAAAAGTAAAATAGATATGCAAAAGAACCATGCATCTTCCGAATTCAAATGATTCGATATTCAAATGAGACCGGAACGGGAAGAGCAATTTTGACACTTGGAAGAATAGTCAACCCTTTTTATTCAAATGAAGTGCGTCTTTACGGCCAGTGTCTACATGATTTAAATGGCACAGATAAAGAAGTTTTTTAATGAAACGCGGGAATTTATTCATAGATTATTTTTAGTTTTTTTTAGTCGTGGGAAGGGTGGATGGTTGCTGTGTGAGAATTTTGTCTTTATGGGTAATCGAAGGGGTTGGTCGTTATAGAAAGCTGTATCAACATTGGTAATATGTAAATTTATTGATTTTCGATAAAAATGTCGGAGATGTTGGCATGTTTGTGACTTTGTTGCAGAGAGTTTTATGACTTTAGGATCTTTCTATTGAAAATCGTAAATTTTGTGTTCGTCAAAATGTCGCCTCATAAAAGTTAGGTACATGTTTTCAGTCACGAATTTAAAATGTTTACTAATTATGTTGATAGTGAATGATCAATGATCATCCACTTCCTTTTATTGATCTAAATATGATTTCTAATTAAATATGATCTCTTGATTTCTAATAAAAGGAAGTGAATGATCATTGATCATTCACTTCCTTTTATTATTCCATACATAATATTAAAAATAATCTATGTATAAATAATAAACAAAATGATATCTATTTATACAAGGTAGTACAATACTTAAGTATAACTTAATTAACATCTAGATTTATAGAGTTTCTTGTACACAAGAAATACCTATATATTATCTTACAAACCCCTAATTTCGTGTGAACTTGAGTTTCGTAACGTACTATGATATACCTGCGATGTATGAAAATGTACTTAATATGACATTGTCAAATTGTGCTATTTCGTAAGTAAAAATCAATGACGTTTCTCTACAATATTCTTCTTTACAATCTATCGACTTGGGAATTTGTCTTTCCTAAATATTGGTGTTATAATATTTGCACATGTATCATAACTCGAAGACATTTCATAAACCAGGGACATTTTCTAAAAAGGTTTTTCGTAACTACACTTAAGAGCAAAATTTTTTTCAGATTTCTTTCACTTAGTAGCTCTTAGTTGATTTTTTCATATAATCCAGACAGTCGTTTAATCAAGAAACGGACAAAAAGAACGAGTTTAGTTTGAAAACGTTCCACATTTGAACAACGTGACATTTTTGTAAGACACAAAAGCTTAACCCTCCAACGGTCGACCATTCAAATTCAAATCTGCCTCGCGGACAGGTGTCCCGAAGACCATAGCTCTATTTCTCTCTTACATTGTAATGAGACAAACAGTGACGGAGATATATACTCGAAATCTTAGGAATACACAAGAAGGAGGAAGTGAATAAGTAGACAAAAAAGTAATAGCTAATTTTATTCTTGGTCAAACTGTGTGATTCATAGGTTTGTTTTGAGATGTTGATAAATTATACTTCGGGAAATACGGATTCCTGAAAAGCTTCAGGGCATATGCGAGATATAAGTCGATTTCTACCGTTCTTTTTGTAAATTGAGAAACCTTTTTGAACTAGTAAAGTGTTTTGCGTAGCCTGTGATTGTGGCTTAGACTTCAACCAATCGCAGAGGCCGAAATAGTCTAATCAAAACTTGTGATGAGTGACTAGGTTGCAGCCTCAAGCCGAAACTTTAATGTACCTACGTCTTAGGAAGATGATAGGATGATAACGATAATTTTAAGGGTATCTTATTAATCTTAATTATAGTATTTGCGATTTATAAGTCCTAAATTTAATATCGCACCTGATTTCCGTCTATCTCAATTAGTAAATTTTCCGACATCCGTTTTTATCAGTTCACAGAGAACATTCGCGAATCCTTCAATTGAGTAGCTGTCCCCATCACGAATATCAATTCTCACGTTGCAACTATTATTTTTAAAATAATACCGCACCTGGGCCTCGCAGACCGGTCTTCCTTACTTAACTTCCGTCATGGGTATGCGAGACCCTCATTTGCATGCCGAGGGTTAATCTTCACGATTATTTTGTGCTCACGCATATTTTTAATTATTCAAGGGTTAATGTTATTCCATTTTTAAAACGTGTTCGCGAATGGGATTTTTTTCGCCCAGTCTATGTTTTGGTTTCGATGAGTGTGCGTGTTAAAGTGATATTAAATTAAAAATAGGTTAGATTATAGCTACTAAATTCAAATGCCAAATTTAAAATGTACCTAAGTCAAACTGAAAATAGATTTAGTAAGGTGCAACCTACGTGGTGTGAATAGAACTAAAAAAAAATATAAATGAGAAAGAACAAAGAAGGCTACATGAAATGAAAAACAATTTTCACGGGAAGAATTTTCGCAGCCCTGATTTCTTCTAGTTAAAGGTGAATATAATATTTTTTTATTATTTACATGTAGTAATTAGATTACCGTATTTTGCAAAGTAAGTATTTTTCATACCACTCTTGAAAAATATAGTTATGCGTGTCAGAGTGAATTATTATTTACCTACTATTAATTACCTGCCTATTCCACTATAATAAACTTAATCCATAATAAAGTTGATCTCCCTGGAAGGGAAATAGGTAATATGTAAGTATGTATTTTAAATATTGTTAGTAGGTACTAAACTACGGACTACCTAAAAGTTGCACTGAAAAAAAATTCTAACATCTAGTCTTCCAAATTCAAACCCATCAATTTTAGCGAAACTAATTTTCGAATTCGGAACCCGCAGCGAAATCAGGACTAGTGATGTGCCGGCTATGCATCACGGATAATGATTGGATCCCCGCCTCGGTCATCAATCACTGCGGTAGTGGGTGGCCGACCGACCGGCGTAGCTTGACCTGTCACTTCTTACTTAAAGCTATTATATAAAAGGAATATTTTTGAACTTTTTAAGTGTAAGTTTTAGTCGAAATCGTAAAGAAATAAGTCAATTTGAGACAATAAGACAAATGCGTGGTAAAATATCAAAGATACACTATCTGATACGTTGTGTTAAAACCTCTATTTATATTACGTGTTTAAGACATGGTCTTCCTCTAAAAACGAAACAAATAAAAAACCGTGCTTGTTATACCTAACAATTGCTCAATGCAGGTATCTAAGTAATAAATAATTAGGGTTTTTTTTATTAAAGGTTCATAAAACTGGATATATGCTAAAACTTATGCTAAAATAAAACTTAAAATTATAAACTTACACAAAGTATATATCCTTCTAGTTGTGACCACAACATGCATAAAAGAAAGTACATACATTTACCTAATATATAACTGTAACTAAAAAAATCAATATATGACGATGAATGTTGACCATAGTTGGTCCGAGCATGTGGTAACGTAAATTTTTTTCTATTCACGAGATGGCTGGATGGACGCGGAATAGATAAATTGATTTTATGAAGTAAGAGAGAACTGTCTATTGAACCATCAACTAATTTACGTAAAAATACCATATCGGCAATATTTCTTCTATCTACAAGTAAAAAGAGTTTAAAGTGAGAAAGTCTGGACTCGTAATAATAATTTAAATCCTTTAATATAATTCACTTTCAGCGAATATAATATAGGGTTTGAATCTTGGAAAAATGCATAATAATGATTGTAATAATTGTCATTATTTTTAAAATTCTGAATTTATCTAAAACTAATTCCAGTAACGTAAACTAGGTTTAATGTATAAATTTTAAAAAATTTAACAATTTTGAGTTCTTTAACATAACAAAAATATGCGATCGCAGCGCGCCCGCTTTTTCAAATATTTTTCAAGTTCCATTCCGAGGGCTCAAGTTTTTCTGGTTCTCTAGCTAGGGTGGGGAAAAGCCATTGTGTCTTGTTAGGGACACTGTAATGTCTTGGATGGTTGGATGTAAGTAAATTATGTTTTTTTGGCGTGTGTCGGGCTCTATTCAGCTCGCGAAAACGTCCTTTGTGTTAAATAGGTATTATGTGGAAGCGATTTTCTTTTATCTTGCGTGACTGGGTATTTTTATCTTTGGGTATTTGGTAGATCTGCCTTGTATGTAGGTGAAACAAAGTGAAATGATTTTGGTAATTTATTAATTCATACACAAGCTAAAAATAAGTTACATTCATGTTATTTCTATTTTTTTTTTTTTATTTATTTAAAGGGCTTTGTCGCTTAGCGACCACATCGCCCTGTACAAGATACATAACTTAAAACTAAACTTATCTTTTTAAACCTATATCTACGAGTTTGTACAACATTTTTGCACTTTCAGAGTCTGGCAAAGACAAAATGGAGATGTAAAAGCCAACGTCTTTAATATTTTGTATTGAACATAGTCTTCTAAATGACTCGTTCCGCACACATTCCAACAATATGTGGAGAGTATCTTCATAAACGCCACACTCATTACAATTGGGGGTTGGCGTTTTTTTCATCAGAATTTCTATTTTAGCTGAGTTTAGTGAAAACAGAGTATCTGTTATTTTCATATTCGCATTCATGGGGCATATCAAATGAAGAACAGTGCGAATGCGGTGCTGTTACCCAAACTATGGCACAGCTCTTAGTTTGCCCCCTTTCCCCGAAAAACTGCAGCCAAATTGGTCTTAACTTGGCTACCGAGGACGCGATAGAGGTTGCCAGATTTTGGTCCCAAAAGATTTGATCTCATGTTTTGTAAATATTGTAAATACCTAAATGAAAAAAAAAAACCTAGCCATTGCCACGAAATGATGATGGTATTCGTATTTCCGCCTGATAAGCAAATTTTACCTAAAGCTAACACAAAATCTAAAGTAAAAGGCGCTCATAAACGAAACTCGGCCAACACTTACTAACCATAGGCTTACACTCGAAGGTTTATTTAACTCACTAGGTACGTTCTAGCACAGTTGCGGGTTGGTGGATTCACTTTACACATGCGATATTTTTTTTGTATGTGTGTATCCTAAGATGTTTTTGCTTCACACAAGCTAGTTCAGGACCCTGATACTCTACCAACATAACGTATTTTTTTTTACTTTAGAGAATTTCGTTTAGAATTTATTATGATTTTTACATCAATTACTTTATGACGTGAAAATTTAATATAAAGCAAGTTTAAATTATAATATTGAGAATAAAAAAAAATAAACATTTAGAATAAAACTACATCATGAAAAATTTTGAAAAACAAATTTTGGACACATAGTAATTGTGTGTGTGGTAAAGTGCTAAGAAATATGACAATATGCGTAGATATTATTTCCGAACCAAAACATTCCACCTACCTATGATTATATTCATAGAAAACATAAGCTACTTTTGTAATAGAGAAAAATTGCCGGCCGGGGGAGGTAATCCCGCGGGAGGGGAGGGGGTGGTAAGAAGATTACCTCCTATGACTGTATTGTGGGATAGAATAAAATATCTGCTCGTTGCAACATTTTCCATTATTGATGACGTTCTTTTGTGAGGTTCTCGAATAGAGAACACAGTGAATACCTACTAAAAGCATATTTAGGTAAGCATTAATTACTATCATTCTATAGGTATAATCTCTATCATTGATAAACAAAATAACTATATATTTAAGAAATAACTGGTTGAAGCGGTTCGTATCCAGCGTATTCCTAACAGAGAGGTTAGTCCAAGTTTACACGTAAGTTGAAGCTACAGAAACTACTACTACTATACTTTTTTGTACAGCGCCTCTGGCGGAAACGAAGAAGAACTAAACCCAAACCAAACCAAAGAACCAAAATGTATAGAACCACACGCAAACGCGAAAGTTTTTATGTAAACTACGCAAAACCTGGACTAAAGGGCTTTAAAGGTAGACAACATAAACCGTATAGATCTACTTAAAAATATAAAAACCGTCTTCCGTTATTAAAAAAGATATTCTTTTAACTAACTTCGCTATGCAAGTCAATTTTGCACCTGTTTTATTATTACTTAGTATTTCGCAAAGTCAGCACTGGATAAATACACAAAATATACAGTGCCAAAAAAGAAAAGAAAAAAGTTTATAGAAACTCTTTACTTAGACGTCACATGCCTTCCTAACAGAAACTCTACCAAAGAGGCTCCAAGACAAAGGCGGGAAAAAGGAAAAAAGAAAATATCCAACTGCAAAGAGGGTGTAAGGTTCTGCCGAGATGGCTACCTCATATGTATGGTAATGGGGCTTGAGGCGGGAAAAGTAAGGGTGGGTGTAGAATGGATAGACAAAATGTTTGGACTTGGTTGCCTGTAAAGTCGGTTTACAGACAATAATTTGACGTGATAACGTCATAAGAAAATATTGTTGAATCAAAAACTGAAACAAGCCGCACGCTTAGGCCGATCCTGCCTCTCTATCACTTGTTCCGCGCAATCGCTTGCCCGCTCGGCTTAGGTGGAACGTGACACTTTTTCATACGTGTGTACTAAGTATGGTAGGTATGTGAGCAAAAATTGATAGACATATTTGTGATTAAACAATTTAAACATGTGTGTTATTAAAGCTCTAAGAAGATGAAGGAAACGCACACCATCGTACGTTATGGAAATCTGAGGATGATAATATTTACGTCCATATAGCCGTAGGATATCTATAACGCATAATTGTTATACTACCGACTGATTTCAATAAATGTAGATTTCTACTGTTAGTAATACACCTTCAGAAATCAATTTCGATTTTCTTTTAATTGTAAGAATATAGGTAGTAAGTACATGAATTGTTTCCGAATTGGTTGATTAGTTTTAATAAAGTACATAAAAATAAAATAATGCGCAGTGAGTAAAATATGTATAGATTGTCTTGGTAGTTTACTTTATTTTACCTAATTAATAGATTTATTAATAATAATGTAATATACCTAATTTGATATACAATTTGATATCACTACTGGTATAAAAAGTCGCTTCTCTGTCTGTCTGTCCCTATGTGGGTATGCTTATATCTTTAAAACAACGCAACGGATTTAGATGCGTTTTTTTTTAAATAATATGTAGCTAGAGTGATTCAATAGAAAGCTTTATAGGCTGGGTCTGTCTTCCCGTTAAAGTACAATGTGGGTGTCTTCAAACCCCGAGTAAATAGGTATATTCTAGGTAAGCGTGCTACACCCTAGACCGCACATCTGCTTATCATCAGGCCGTGTGTAGTCAAACGCGAACCTATTCGAAATAAAAAAAAAATATATGTATATGTAATACACCTGTTCAAAGCCGGGGCGGGTCGCTAGTCAAATATAAGTAACATTAGATTGTCTTTTATTCAAGTTATTCTATTTTGCGTATTCTTGAAATAAAAAGCAATTACCTAAGTAATACATTTTTAGAGACGTTTGAAACGAAATGTACAACATGAAAGTTTTAATGTTATTTTCGACATTTCTTAGTTTTCTTCTGAAAAAAAAAGGTCAGAAATGGTAACTGTATGATAAATTTATAACAAAAAAAATCCGAAAAAATTGCAATCCATATGACCTCAGCCTTACACCGTATACCTACATAAATACATGTCAGGTGCTCCGAACTCGGTTTACGAATATTTTTCCCGGGATATTGCGTTCAGGAGATTTGTATACATAGCTTTATATTAGATGCTGTTTACATAATATTTACCTGTTCTTCTTCTTAGGATATCTTAGACGTTTTTTTTTTCATGTGTATTGTATAAGTAATTAAGTATGCAGCGTTAAAGCTTTAGCCTCCAAATTCAGAAATGATATAAGGATTTAAACGATATTCTTCCACTTCATAATTCATTTTGGGAATACTGCCAAAGTTTTAACAATATTTATTAGTTTTGCGTAGTTTACTTAATTTTTCGCGTTCGCGTGTGGCTTCATACATTTTGGTTAGTTCTTTCTCGTTTCCGCCAGGGGCGTCGTACAAAAATGTATACAGCCATACGGAAACAGCTGTAGTTTCAATTTACGTATAAAACGTTGTCTAACCCCTCTGCAATCTTACAAACCCTCATAGTGTAGTTTGATTAGGTAGTATGTCAGGGATCACCAAAGTTAAGCAACGACACGGTCAGTCTTCGGATGGGTGACCGTGGGTGGCATTTATAACTGAGTGCTACTGTGGCTCAGATGACACGATAAATAATTGGGAGTCCTAGTTGTGTTAACTGTTTAGTCATGTCAGAGACCTCCAGGAGGTCAGAGTATTTATACTCTGGCACCAGGGCTAAGGTGGCGTAGTAGGTATATGCTCGACACAGGAAAGATTTTATATGACGATATTATTGTATCACGACAAATTATTCATAACTTTTAATGTTATCTATAGTTATGTTTACACTTAGGTAACATAATTTATGCTTTGCACAGAAATATTAGGTATCCGAAGACGTACCTATCTCTAGACAAATCACCACAATATCAATAAATTTTTGATATTAAACTTCTAATGCGACTTCATACAATATTGCGTTAAACGTTTAACGTTACCATGGAGGTGGTATGAAAGCAATGTTGTGTCCAAGTTTCACTTCTTCCGCGCGGAGGGACTCCGCACACACTATTTCTATCTATAATTAGGTACAATAATATCCGACACAGCAATATTATCCCAAAATATAATTTCGAGACAAATTACTACAATATCACGCTTTTTTCATATGCTATCTATAGTATATTATGTATTATTCGTATAAGCATTGCCATTCAGCGTGGCAATGCTGCCAGCATGCTGGGCACGCTGCCAACTGGCAGTGGGCTTGAGCACTTGGATTATCTTTAGACCTTCAAGGGTCTGTGGATGATCCAATTGCTTTCTATGTAGTAGTAATGTAGTATTGTCATTATCTATAGTTATATCTACACTTAGATAACATAATATGCGCCCGAGATAGCTATATAATAAATCTAGGCAAATCGCCACATTACTTAGAACCTTTTTAATGGTATCATAGACTAACCTCCTCGAGATGCTATTGTATCTATAGTTATATCTTAGGTATATCTCTACACTTAGGTAACACAATATCCGGTCGACACAGCAATATTATCCGAAGATATATCGCGAGACGAGTCGCCGCCACAGAGCGCGGCATTTTTCAAGACACAATCCTCCCTCGCTTTTCTTGGCCGTGGTGCAAGTCATGGGAATTCTGAAAAAGAAAAATAAAAACTGATTTGATATCATTTTGTATAAAAGAGATAATGCAAAAATATATCGAACTTAGGCCATAACGTTGTACAGTAGTCAATTATTTTTGTTTTGTAAAATGATTTTCGTATTATTTTCTTTGAGAACAATCTTAATAAACGTATTTTATACTTTCGAGTCTTATTATCTTTTGACATTGCTTGTAAAATATGGCGGCGGCCTTGAACAAAAATCAAATAAAAATACATGAAATTCCATTCAGCTTAAGCATTCAATGCAGTGGTTTTACTTGGCGCATTTATTTACCATATTTAAATAGATTTTTTGAGCTACTGTACACAGTCTGGTTCCATTTTGCAAGATCTTCTTTAATTATTCTTACTATTAAATTCGAATGTGTTCTCTTTCACTCAGCAACAGAGCAACGGATCGACTTAATTTATGGCATGGATATAGTTGAGTGACAAAGGCTTCTTTTTAACCCGATGATGCTTATGGGATAGAAGAAAAATAAACATAACTGCGCTACCATGGCTTGATTGTGCACCTAAAGGCCACAAATAGTATTTTGGAAATCGGGAGGAATACCTCCTCATCCCGATGTTTCGGCCGAGTTGCATCGACCGTGGTCACGGGTAGGTAGATAGTCTACCCGTGACCACGGTTGATGCAACTCGGTTTGCTCGTACATATCGCGCCCATAACTGAAACCATGATATCTTTGTCATTGTACGTAAAATACCAGAGATACCAACAACAACATCTTAAAAGAAGTAACTTAATTTACCTTTGCGTTTTTTTGAAAGACATCAACAAAAAATTATTATTATATACTACGGGACTAATCGCGCACTAAAATTACGAGATAAATAAATACCTCCGACGTTTCGGCCGAGTTGGATAGACTATCTACCTACCCGTGACCACGGTCGATGCAACTCGGCCGAAACGTCGGGATGAGGAGGTATTTATTTATCTCGTAATTTTTGGTGCGCGATTAGTCCCGTAGTATATGATAACAATTTTTTGTTGATTTCTTGCAAAAAAAAAACGCAAAGGTAAATTAAGTTACTTTTTTTAAGATGTTGTTGTTGGTATCTCTGGTATTTTACGTACAATGACAAAGATATCATGGTTTCAGTTATGGGCGCAATCCTGATATCTTGATTTAGTTGTCCACTTTGTTTTCGTTGGTATTTCTAAGTATTTCTCGCCAATCTCTCTTGCCTTGCGCCCACGCCGGCCGGTACGTTTTTCTCCCGTTCCTTGGCAGTTTTGATGCATCGCAATATTTCCGCGTCAGGCACACACCCCGTGACGCCGTAATATATTGAGCCCACGCCGCTGCGTCTATTTTGTTATGTTTTTACGTGAAATATTGTAATGTTTTCGTCTTAAGTTATTTTTAGGAGAAATATTTTAGGGACGCTTCGTTTTCCTATACTGAAAGGATATAAAATAGCTCATAGCGTAGCTTAAATGGACAGTCACTTCATTAAAACTCGCGTGAGAATACATTATATTAGATAAAATACCGGTTTTAACTCACGTATGATATACGGCCGGGCCGCTGTGAAACCCGACCGGTTTCGGAGTAAATTAGTACTCCTTCTTCATCAGGGAATACGCGCACCAGGTGCGCGTGCGCCAGGCGACGGGAGTGCGCGTATTCCCTGATGAAGAAGGAGTACTAATTTACTCCGAAACCGGTCGGGTCTCACAGCGGCCCGGCCGTATATCATACGTGAGTTAAAACCGGTATTTTATCTAATAAATGGACAGTTCTTACCGATCAATGAATTGGAATTGATACATTGAATATTAATCATACGGTTAAAAAAAAATTACTCGTGGGCACACCCCGGTGTCGCAAATAGGTATGACCATGAGTTAATCGCGAAATGGGCTGTTATGGATGACTTTTACAATTGATCGCTACAATGATTCGGAGTACCTTGGATGACACGTTTGCTAGGTACCCACAGTTTAGCAATGTCAGAGGCTTAAGCTACTAAAAGCTCTGACAACTAGGCTAGCCAGCCTGTCTATATAAACTGAATTTTCTCAAAGCCATGGTTTTGTATAGAGATTTTTAAAACCACAATAAGTAAAGATTGAGTTGTTACATCTCGTTTGGCTATGAGTCCTAACTATAAGACTACAGAAAGACACATACAAAGACATGTTCAGAAGTTGGACATGTTCAGCTTGATGATAATATACAATCAAAATTTATGTTTCTTATTATTTATCATTTCAGAATAAAAAAATCTGGAATAAAATTTACTATTTCACCCTATACTCTGATTCCTGACATCAAAGTTAGCAAATGTTTATCCAAACATCACAAACCAAGCACTCGGAACAAATTTGTGGAGAGCAAAAAAAATTTCGGCAAATTTCTACAGCGCGGCGCACAAAAACTCTACGTACACAAATATAGCCAACATTTACACCTGTCTGCCTTTTAAATCGTACAGGAAGCGAGACTCTCAAACATCTATTGAAAACCCGAAACAGGGGGGTGTGTTACCCCCTCACCCCACCACCCCCTCGTTATCCCACTTCCCCCCTTTCTTTCTACTAACTTTGCATCGTCATTCGTATTACTTGGGCCTTAACTTATGTGAGAGTATACGAAATATCATCCGCAGCGCAAATTTGATCCAAACCATCTAAATTTAGAGTCAAATTTGGCGTGCCTGGAAAAACCAATTTACAAGGTGAATAAATAAGCAACTTTGTGTTGTGTTTGGTTTAGATAAGGTTGGATTTTGTTTGCGGAGAAGCAGATCAATTTTGAGATAGTAGTCTGTACTGATTCCTTTGCATTACTTTTTCCTTCTTTGTGGATGTATTTTATGTGAGTTTTAAAGGTCTTATGTGGATAGTCGCAGGGAATGTTGATAGGTTTGTGTGTACTGCCTTTATTGTTACAATTTTCTATTGGGACAGTATTTTTTATCTTGGAAACACTTAAAAATACAACAAAATACTGGATTAAATTATTCATAGTGCATTCTTCTCTACAACAAGTCGGCAGATGTAAAATTTACTATATATCCAGCTATAACATCGTTATCGATGTCGTCAATGGGTAGATACTTTCCTTAACAAACTCCATTGTATTCTGAGACAAGGATTTGTACCTACAGCTTCTCTAAATTTTATGGAACTTGTAAAAAAAATAACAACTAGATAAATACAAATAGACGAATAAACATCATAAAGGAATTATTACAATCCCACGTCGACAACTGAGATAATCCTCTACCAGACAATATTAAAAGCTCTAATGGCATCATTACACAAACAAAAACATCAATGACAAAATATTTATGCACTAACGCTGTAGACTTAAAGTCTAACTTGGCTCATTTTTCCATCTCCCCAAGATCGCGAAAGTTATTTGTCAAGACCACTAATTGCCTGTTATATTGGACTAAGAAACACAATAAGGGATTCGTTCGTTCTTTATGTTCGTTCAGCTTATGTTCATTCATTTCATTCGTGTCATTAATTCTTGAACAGGTTGACATTGATTCCCGGGGATACTGCTTTTTCTTTCCTTAATTATGTAAATTGTAAATGGTTACTAACTAAAGCGTTCGCAGCAGATTCATTGAGAACAAAAATCTGGTTTGTATTTTTCGGAAACATAGTTTGATCAGCTAAATTATTTGTTTTGGGTAGAAACGATTAGTAATCGTTGCAATATACGTGGGATATTATATACCTACTTCCGTAGAAGGAATTCCATGTTATTTAGGTGGATGTACCTAGTCATCAAGGAGCAGCTGCGCCAGTGTGGTTGATATAAGTCCGTAGTCAAGTTAGTCCGTAGTAGTTAAATTAGATATCTGTAATCTGTATGTATTAAAGTATTTTAAGGAATTCCTAACCCATGAAAATGGTTTTATTTCTTAATTTTGATTTCATATATATTTTAAGTGTCAAAATACAAAATAATTAAGTAGGTATATTTTGGCTGATAGTTGTGTTCCTTCAAATTAAATTGTACTAAGTAGTATTTTTTCTGGCAACCACGAGTTCAGCCGCGGTGCAAACCTTGGGCCTACTGCTGACCATTTCAATCTCACCCCTTGTTATTTTTGGAATGCATGGTCAGGAATGCATGGATAATTCGCAGGTTTTTCTATGGATAATTACCGGTTTATGTTTCATTGTTGCATGAAGATATACTTTGGGAACAGGATGCTGCTTTGTAGGCATATATCTCAATGTAAATGTCTTACGATTTTGTTCACAAAGCTTATTTTAAACATTCTTCTCAACAATCTCTATCATTAAATATAGTTATATGTATTTAGTGTAACATAACAAACTAGATGTGGTATCAAAATTTTATGACCAACCAAAGGCATCTGACATGGCTAAAACAACGTCAAAATAATCAGAGTACTCGTACATGATTTCTAAAATAATCGGCCAAGTGCGAGGCAGACTCACGCACGAAGGGTTCCGTACTGTATGGAAGCCCCCTTATATATTATTATTTTAATTTAATTATTTATATTCAAAAATTCTGTGAATATTTCAAGCATATTTCTGTTCCCGTTAATAATATCGAGCAAAAAAACACGTTTCTTGTATGGGAGTCCCCCATAAATATTTGTTTTATTTTAATTTAATTGTTTATTTTTGAAGTCTTATTTAACTAAGTATTCTGTGGATATTTCAAGCAAGCAGCTAGACTGTCACTGTTATTAATATCGAGCGAAAGACGGCCAAAAAAATCAGGTTTGTTGTATGAGAGCCCCCCTTAAATATTTTTTCTGTTTTTAGTTTTTTGTATGGGAGTCCCCCATAAATATTTGTTTTATTTTAATTTAATTGTTTATTTTTGAAGTCTTATTTAACTAAGTATTCTGTGGATATTTCAAGCAAGCAACTAGACTGTCACTGTTATTAATATCGAGCGAAAGACGGCCAAAAAAATCAGGTTTGTTGTATGAGAGCCCCCCTTAAATATTTTTTCTGTTTTTAGTTTTTGTTGTTATAACGGCGACAGAAATACACTATCTGTCAAAATTTCCACGTTCTAGCTATCACCGTTCATGAGATAGGGACAGCCTTGTGACAGACAGACAGATAGACGGACAGTGGAGTCTTAGGAATAGGGACCCGTTTTTACCCCTTGGGTACAAACCCTAAAAATACCCGCCCAGCAAAAAAAAAAAACTAATTTTTTTTTGCATTGCACTGTATAAAAATTACACCACGCGCAATAGGTAAGTAAATGACTTGATACACTTGAGTAAAACCGCAAAGAATGCTGGATGTAAGCCGCTTCTATACAGTACTAGATACATATTAGAAATCTGCGAGTTTATGTTCTATAGTGAATCCTACTTATGATTTTATGGTAGTTTTTTACTTTAAGCTAATGGTAGTCCTACGGTTGGCCTACTGATTACGATAATGATGATATTGAGATCAAGCCTTCGGTTTTATTTTAAAATACCTAATTATTAAAGACTTACTAACTAGGTATTTTAAAGTACCTAATTGGTACCTAAAGACTACTATTACTAGTTAGGTATTTTTGACCGACGAACCAACGGAGGAGGTATACAATTCGACGTGTATATACTTTTTTTTTTTGTATAACCACGCATTACTTTTTTCGTAGTAGTCCGATTTCAATAATTCTTTTTTTATTGGAAAGAATATACTTCGAAATTGGTCCCATTTAAATTATATCGAAATCAGTAGTGCCATTTTTGATAAATCAACAATAATGTGAAAAATGCTACATCGATCCGTGCGAAATATTCGCGAAGTCTGTACACGGGTGAAGTCGGTCATTAATTTTTGCAAAAAATAATCTTGTAAAATATCAGCAAAATCAACACAAATAATTATATTTTCTTTATTTCTTATAATATTTTAGAACGATACAGAAATCTCAAAATATTTTATAATGTTACGAAAATAAATATACCTAGATACCTTAGACCTTGAGGTAACCCTTGTTTTTTCACTGATTAGTTAGGCAAATTAAGGGGCAGATTGCGCTCGCCTGATTTGTCTTCGAACTGACACCGTGGCACAGTTAGCGCCTTAATGAGTTAGGGGTTACGTGGGTTTAGCATAAATCATTTTGGCATAATTTTGCAACAATTTCGTATTAGAAAAAAAATACTTACGTTCTATTTTTAATTCTCGGCACTATCTACGAGTGAGAAATTCAAGATTTAGGATAAGATCTGAAAATTTTTAATCAGTTTGCATTTCTCAACATTGTGCCCCGGTAAAAAAATCAAGTCAAATTTAAATTTTTTTATAATTTTATTTTTTCATTGTCATCGTTAAGTTTATAAATGCAGCATTAGCTATTTAACTCCATGTTTCTTATGATATAAAGGGTCATAGGTATTAAACGCAAAACCTTTTAAGGGCGGGTCTAGTACATCTATGCAAACAACTTTTGTACTATGACTTTTGAAAATTTGCAAAAAAAAATTCGCTTCTCCATTCATTTTGCCGCGCGTTGACGAACTTTTTGTATGAAATAACTGATATTTTTTAGTCGTGACTTTTCAAAAGTTCAAGAACAAAAGTTGTTTGTCTATATATACTAGACTAGACCCGCGCTTAAAAGGTTTTGCGTTTAATACCTATGACCCTGTATACATAGAATATATTCGTACATATTACGTAAAGCATACAATGTGTAGCCGTGGTGGTCTAGATGTAGTGACACCCGCCTTACAATCGTGAGGTCGTGAGTTCAAATCCACGGTCCTGTACCAATGAGTTCTTTGGAATTTATGTACGGAATTTCACACCACTGGCTTTTCGGTGAAGGAAAACATCGTGAGGCAACCTGCATACGTCCGTAGAAGAAATTCGATGGCGTATGTGAATCCACCAACCCGCACTGGGCCAGCGTGGTGGATATGGCCCAAACACCCTTCGTGGGTAGGCCTACGTCCTGCAGTGGACTATTAAAAAGGCTGGTACAGTACAGTACAATGTGTAGAGAATTTCGATCAAAAAGTTGACTATAAATTTATACCCTGCAACATTCTTGCAAAATATCTTCGAATATGGTCGTAAAACCACCCCCTGCGAGGGTGGTTATTATTCATTTTTCTCCAGTCAAATTCAGTGTAGGGTTCACTAATGTGGTACTTCAGAATCACCCCTACGAGCTTTTCGCGACCATGTTTTTTCCTGCACATTTTTTGTTTGTCATCTCTCTCTTTTATTCTAGTAAAATGTGCTATCGCTGTCTCGTTTGCACTATCATGCATATCGTAGGGTGACTACAGAAAATATGATGCGTTTTTAGGGATAAATTGATTTTTCTGAATGTGTGGTGGCCATTTTTTGGGTGGTTTGCTAGAGTCGTTAGGAGACTTTAGTATTGATGGGGTAATTTTTTTTTAACAGTTTACTTATGTGTCATTTGCAAATAATCACCGCTGTTAAAGTTAGAAACGTTTTTCAATATTTGGTTCTAGTCTATTTATAAAAACACCATACAGTAATAATAAATATATAAAATTGGAAAAATCGTGTAAAAATAGGTACCTATACTTATTGAAAATCTAATTGGATTTAAGGTTGTAAGTATTTTAATTTTAATAAGACTTCAGTAGGTACTTAGTTTTTTTTTCCTCTACTATTTTGACTGCCTCGATGGCTCAGTGGTTACCGACTCTGACTTCTGGATCAAAGAGGCGTGGGTTCGATTCCCACCCAGGCCAAGTATTTATGTGATGAACATAGGTATTTGCTCTGTGTCTGGGTGTTATTTAGTTACTATCTATATAAGTATGTATTTAAAAATATTTCTATGTAGTATATCAGTCTCTGGCAGCCATATCACAAGCTTAGCTTAGTTTGGGGTCAGAGACCGTGTGTAAGATGTCCCCAAAAATTTATTTATTATTTTTTTCCATCGTTATTTTATTTAGGTAATACATATGAAAGCGGTAAAGGTTAGAAAGAATTACTGAGACAAACATTTTAAAGAATTTAAATTGTGGTATCAATTTTAATAATCGCACAACAAGAATATAATAAGCATCTAGTTAAAATAATAGGTACCTACTTAAAATTAAAAAAACATTATATTAGCCTATCTATTACCTTCTTTGCATTAACACCGTTTTTTTATGACTTGTGACAGTTAATACCAGCCATAATGACCTCACTCCAATAAAACTACAAAATTATGATATAAAAGGCTATAAAATTACTTACCCGCCAAAATTGATGGCTTCTTACCTTTATCATTAAAATATAGGATGTTTCATTAAACGTTGGTCATATTCTGGAATATTTTTATACATTCATTTATTGCACAATGCACTGTTACAAAAAAACTTCTTTAAAATTAGAGTCTTAACTTAAGTGTTATATAGCCATTATGGTCAATTATGAAGGCGCCATCGTAAATTTAATAGCAACGTAAAATGTGTACCTACCTACTCTCTATCGAATGCTCTTAGAATGAAATGCCTAAAGTGAAAAAGAAACAGAAATATTCTAAATTGCTAATATAACTACGATGGCGCTTTTATAATTGACTTATTTACTAATTTTATATTATGACGAAATGTTACTGGATACCTTCTGATTACTATGGCAAACTTTTACTGCGGCACCAACCCTGAAATCTAAATAAAACCAGCTGTTGTTATATTATTTTCCACATTCTTTTTTGTATGGAACACTTGTATTTTTGCAATATTAGAAATGGTGCCATTGTAAAAATCGACAATAGTGAATCAGCAAAAGTTGGTAATGAGTAGGTACAATCATATATACACAGTGTTATTAGAAATAGTAGGTACGTCTTATTAGACGTAAAACGTAAAAATTGTTGACATAGAACTATGAAATATGGCGAGAAGCATCGTCTTAGAGTACACATATAGGAATAAATCTGAAAACTGTACATTTTTATTTAAATCACAAAAAAATAGAGCCTAGGTAACACAAAATATGGGTTAAAAATTCAAAGTGAGTAAATCGTATCATGTGAGGTATCGCATAAGGTAGCTTCATTAGCACATGCTGAAACAGGTTTTTAATTATTTAACAATGTGTAACCAAACAGACCGCAAGCTAATTTTCGATGTATGACGAGAAAAATGAAAAAAAAAAAACTTTTTTTTTCGATGATTATAGTAAAGAGATTTTAACAACTTACTTCCCAATTTCGTGAAATTTTCTGGGTTAGTACGGAACCCTCGGTGTGCAAGCCTGACTCGCACTTGTCCGGTTTTTTTTTTCTCTAATCCCGAATCGACCCCATAGTAAGAGAGGTACATAATGAATGTTCCAAATCACTCCCATTCAGCTTTGTACGCCATTTCTGAATAATATCCGAATACGAATGTCGTATAAACAACATCCTGTATTTCAACCCAAAACCTAATTGCTCACGAGGGTCCATCAAAACCTCATAAAAATGGGCTCGTAAAAATTAAAATGACTAATTATGACCAACAGTTTGGGTCTCCTGGTTTTTTGTCATAATACTCAAATGCTATAATTGAGATCTACAGCTACTATGAATTATAGTAATCATATTATTATGAGATAAGCGAAAGTCAAAGGTGTCCTGCAGCAGGTGTTTAAAAGTTATGACATCTCCGAAATTGTTGTTGTAAAATATGGCAGTTTATTTTGTTTATTGTAGTAGCTGTTTTATTTAGCATATTTGATTGTTAAATGTATTATAATGATATACTATTGTCTAAATTGCAATAAAGTCGTTTATTGTAAATCTGGTACTTTAGGTTTCGAAATCTTAGGTTTTTTGGGTACAATACAGTAGCAACAAGTGCGGGTCAAAACTTGCACACAAAGGGTTTCGTACCATATGGGATGGTCTCACTTCATTTATTTTATTTTAGTATAATGATTTATTATTGACTAGATGACAACCCGGCTTCGCTCGGGTGAAAAGTGACTCATAATACACACACTGATAATAATTTTGCTGTTACTCGATCACCATCTTAACGAAGAGCCCTTCGCTGCATCCATTTTCCACAATTATGAGAATGTTTACCAAACGCAAAGAGATTCAGCTGTTAACTAAATGATGTAGGTATCATCAAGCAAAACAATGATGAAAGATCAATGAAAGACATTCATTTTAAGAAATAGCTACTCACGATTTTTTATGTTTGTGTAATACAATATCCCAAAGTAAAATGTTTTGCTCAAAATTAAAATTACTCAAAAATAAATGATTAAGTAGGTCCCTACTGAAAATGTACAGTCTTATATTACGTAAAGAAAGTCAACTTCAACTGTAAAGATTTTAACCAGTATTATTTTTACATGGTTATCTATCTAGATAGATCAGCCGTAGGACATCCACTGCTGGACATAGGTCTCTCCCATGGATTTCCAATAAGGCCGGTTGGAAGCTGCCTGCATCCATCGTGTTCCTGCGATTTTTATTGTATCGTTAATCCACCTAGACCGTGGACATCCTACGCTACGCTTGCTGGTCCGTGGTCCATTCGAGAACTTTACGGCCCCATCGGCCATCCGTTCTTCGAACAATGTGCCCTGCCCACTGCCACTTTAATTTGCTATTCCGCTGGGCTATGCCGGTAAATTTGGTTCATCTAGGGATCTCCTCATTTATGATTCGATCCCGCAGAGAGACACCGAGCATAGCCCTCTCCATAGCACGTTGCTACCTATGGTTATACCTTCGACTTGGCATTTTTTCTTACATTCCATATTGATGGGTTATACCCTTCTATAATCTAAGGATTATTGATAAAATATTATCAAAATGATTATAACTTAATACTTGACACTGGCAAATGCACAACAATGCGACGCCAAAACATAAAAGAAGAAGAAGAATGACTGCTCAAGTTATGTCATGTGCCTGACAATATGGAGACTGCGATTTATTTGTCAGAACCGTTATAATTTATTAAAATACTCGATAATCCGAATTTTCCGGATATATGTTGTCGACTCGAAATCATTATTTTTTTATGTTTTATCATTTAGGAAAGGTTTCAATCGAGTCTACCGTACCCCTTGACGAAATTATTAATATAGATGTGAATGTATAAGTCTACCTGTTGATTTTTTTTTTTTTTTTTATTTCAAATTGGTTTGCGTTTGACTACACACGCAGATATGCAGTCTAGGATGTAGCACGCTTACCTAGAAGATACCTATTTACTCGAGACTTCATGTTAAGCAAAAACGATAATAAGTAGGTACTCAAATTGAATCATAATTGTTTGATATTTAACATCATCATTATTATCAGCCGTAAGACGTCCACTGCTGGACATAAGCCTCCTCAGCCCTGTTGGAAGCGGCCTGCATCCAGCGCGTTCATGCGGTCCGTCGGCCCACCTGGTCGGTTAACGTCTTACGCCGCGCTTGCCGGTGTGTGGTCTCCATTCGAGAATTTTACTGCCCCACCGGCCATCAGTTCTCTGCTCGGCTATGTACCCTGCCCATTGCCATTTTAACTTACTAATCCGTTGGGCTATGTCGATTAGGTTAGGTACCTGATTATGAATAATAAATTATCTTATCGTAACTAAACAGATGCGAAGTTCACTGTTCGGTATGCTGAGTGTGAGTTTTGTCGTAAACATGACGCGCTTGCCGCGAGCGCGTAAGCATGTAATTGGTATGAACTTGTTCTCGCACAAAGTGTTTCAAAAACGCGCCGCTAGTGGCGCTGTACATTTCTTCATACAAATTACATGCTTACGCGCTCGCAGCGAGCGCGTCATGTTTACGACAAAACTCACACTCAGCATACTGAGCGCTCAATTCAATTCAATCATGTTTATTTCAATTAGGTACAAATATACACTTTTGAAACATCATTAGCTAAAAATCATGTAACGTCAATTACATACCTAATATCACAAAAACAACAACAATAATTATTCGAAACGAATAAAAAATAAAGAATTAAAGAGACAAACAAATCAAACAAACAAACATGATTAACAAAACGCTGTTATTACTAACTGTCTATTTATGACAAACATGATGAACAAAACGCTGTTATTACTAACTGTCTATTTATCTTACCATCAAGCCAATACGGAAAAATGCGTACACACAGAGTCTAAAAAACTAATTAAGCGCCTGTAAATGCGATAATACAATTCGCTCTAATAATCATGCGCAACAAAAAGCAGCACATTTTATTATAATTGACTGCAAGTGACCGCAAACGGATAATTGTGGTGATTTTGAAACATATCTCCGCATCGCACTAACAAAGCACGTAATTGGACTTTGGAAAAACATCGCGTTTCAATGTACTGTCTGTTTAAGGGGAGATCTAACAAAAGTATTACAATACCTACTTACAATACGTATGAATATGGTACTAAATTTTTAAATAATATCCATAAGTAACCATTTCATTTAAATAGGAATTCTTGCTAACATCACTATTTTGATCTCGAAATTAAATTCCTTACCTACCTTTAAACAAAATTCTATATTCTGCCATGTCCGCAAATACAGTCGTTTTAGTAACCGAGGGCGCTGTTCTAGAATTCAATCAACTGATTTAGAATCAAGGACACTACATTTTATTTACATATATATACAATAACAATACCAGAAAATAAAATATATACACCTACTTAGAAAATTAATCAAATAGCCTTAGATTATTTAAATAATCAAAGCAAATAACCCGCCCCTCATCGTTCCTTTTTTTTTGGTGCAAAGTGCCCAATGCCCATAACGCTTGCTGCATTGCCGCGTTGGATGGCGATAGACATTCTTTGCACCAGAAACGAGCTAGAACGGGAGTCACCTCCTCTTTTTCGAATCCTGCGCCCTATTTCACAAGTTAACAATTTGGCGTCAATTAAATTGTTAAGAAAAGTTAAAAGAAAGCAATTTAATTAAACGCTACCACGTCTGATCGTGGTTTTGTTTTGTGACACCTGTGCAGTGTGCACCTAGTAAAATTGAAATGTTTGTTTCATGAAATTATTAAAAACCTATAAAAATCATTTCATTGCGCAAGTAGGACACTACGTGAGTGACTTCTCCGTGACTCTGTCCTGTTTTCTCTAGATCCTTGGATTGTGGTAAATTGACGGGCCTATATTACTGCAGTCTAAAAAAAAATTCCATGGTGAAAAAGTCACCACTTATAAAAGTTGTGGCCTGTAGTTTGAGATTTAAATTATTGTTTTTTGCAAAAAATCGCAACACCGACTTCCGCCGTGGTCAGAAATCGAATTATTTGTACAAATCGATGGGACATCCATGTACAATATTGTTGGTATATAAAAACGGCTCAACCGATATCATTAAAATTTAAATGAAACCATTTCGGGACTATGCCTTTTTAAACTAAAGAATATCTTTTTAATTCGGTTCATAATAGGCGAAAATATCGATGAACTTACACAAAAAAAGTATACAATATACATACAGACGAACACAGTTTATAAACTTTCACGTTTTGAACACATTATTATTATATACTACGGGTCTAATCGCGCACTAAAATTACAAGATAAATAAATACCTCCTCATCCCGACGTTTCGGCCGAGTTGTATCGACCGTGGTCACGGGTAGACGGGTTGAGTCTAGTTTCCTCCTTGCCTCCTCCTTTTTGGAAGGCGGTAAAAATATTCAATGTCAGCGTTTACTGTTCATCTTTTCTGGCACTGAAAAGAAATTTCTGGCCAGAAGAGCAATAGGGCACAGTTGCGTAATTGGTAAAAAGGCCTTAAGTTGCGTGCTGAAACTGTTAACAAATCAGATAAGCGCCGGCTACCAATCAGATAGCGCGACGGTTAGCCATCAACTCCGCAATTAACCATTCAGATCCACGATACGCCGTCAAAATGGTAATTTAAAAAAAACGTCAACTGCTAGTCAGGAATAATTGGCAGGGTTCTGAAGCAGTGACTTAATTTCGACAAGGAAAAAAATAGAGATAAAGAAATTAATCAACAATCCATCCATCCATCTATCAGCCAAAGGACGTCCACTACTGGACATAGGCCTCCCCTATGGATCTCCAATAAGACCGGTTGGAAGCGGCTTGCATCCAGCGTTTGCGCAGGTTTGCCCGCGGTCTTAGTGAGGTCATCCGTCCACCTTGTGGGTGAACGTCCTACGCTGCGCTTGCCGGTACGTGGTCTCCACTCGAGAACTTTTCGACTCCACCGGTCATCAGTCCTCCGCGCTATGTGCCCTGCCCATTGCCATTTCAACTTGCTAATCCGTTGGGCTATGTCGGTAACCTTGGTTCTTCTACGGATCTCCTCATTCCTGATTCGATCCCGCAGAGAGACTCTGAGCATAGCCCTCGCCATAGCTCGTTGGGCTACTTGGAGCTGGGCCTTATTAGTATAAGGCCCATAGTGAGAGACCACGTTTCTGTGCCATAAGTCATATAGTCATGTAGTCATTTATTCATAACACCATTTGTTACAAGTCAATAGGTAAAAATTACATTAGGGCACTATACAATATAGCACAAAAAAAATAAAAAAATAAAAGAACTTGACAATTACCAAATAAGTCACAAAATCTTAAAACAATTCAGGTAATTTCAAAAAGTCATTTACGTCATAAAATAGTTGTTCATGTAGCCAACACTTTAATTTATTCCTAAACGAGCCAGCGGAAGGTGCATCCCGAACTTCTACGGGTATTCGGTTGTATATAGCGGGCCCACCAAAATATACAGACCTCTCCGATTTCGCCAGCCTATGAGAAGGAGTCACTAGTTGATTTTTTCTAGCATTGCTTCTTAAATTTAACCTAGAATAGGTACCTTTCCTCTCAAATAATCCTAAATGGTTGTGCGTGAAAAGGGCTACCTGATAGATTAGGTCGCACGGCAGTGGCAGTACGCGCAGTTCCCTAAAGAGCTCCACAGAAGATACGTCGTCCGAAACCCCGAAAATGGCTCGCACAGCCCGTCATCACTGGCAACACATACTGGTCGAAAACTTTCGACTTTAGGCACTGAGGTATGTCGGACGAGAAGACGCTACGCAATTTTCCGAACGCTGCCCAGCCGAGTTGGATTCGACGATTGGCCTCTTTATTGAAGTCGGACCTACCTAACTGGACTACTTGTCCTTGGTAGAATCAACAATACATAAACACAATACTTTCTGCTACTAGCACGGTACCTACTTAATAAAACTCGTGTAGAACAGTCCATTCACAGTTATTTTACCTCTGACATTGGTTGATGTCTCTGTCTAGTCATCACATGTTAGACAGAGACACAGCGACAAATGTCAAAGGTAAAATTTTAATAACTGTGAATAGACTGTAATCAGAATTACCTACAATGCAGCAGCTATCAAGATATCTTGAAAGCGATGCATTGGGAACAATAGCAAGAGCTAGAAAGGGACGCTAATTTCTGTCATCATAATGGCTAATGTCAGATTTTTATGGTCAAACCTCAGCACATTTTGACACTTCAAGCCAAAAATTTGCTCTAAATTCTGTGCATTCTTGTGACGAGAAGAGTTAAGGTTAAGGGCTTAACTAATATCAGGTGTACATATATTATCCCAAGTTATAATTATGTTTTCTGAGAGAGAGAGGTAGAAAAAGTAGAGCGAAAAATAATTTTCAAACTAGTACTCTTCTTATTTATACACAATTAGCTTTTGCCTGCGGCTTCGCCAGCGTGGTATTTTGACTTTTGTGCTATCCCATAGGAACCTTTTATTTTTTCGGGTTTAAAAGTAGCCTATGTGATTTTCCGGCCTTTAAACTATATCCATGCAAAAAATCGAGTCAATCCATTGCTCCGTTGCTGCGTGAAAGAGGAACAAACCAACAAACTTCGGATTTATAATATAATATGATAGAGGTCAACTCAGGCGGCTAAACACTTATAAAACAAGACCAAAGAACTGGGCCAATACGACCTCACTTTTGTATTAGTACGCACCTGCGTCCACGGAACCCTAAAAAGTGTTAACGCACTTTTATTGTCCAGTGTAGACTAGGTTTGTGGTTTTAAAGGGAGCTTGTTCAACTATGGGAAATAGGCAAACGTAATTTATAGCCGATTGTTTCATGGGAAACATTATGTGAAATGCTTTATTTGCGTTGGTAATAAATTATAAATAATCGGCCTGTTTGCTTCTTTAGAAAAATACTGGTTTAGTAATTTCCCACTTAACATGTTTTATTTTTTTATTTCAGATTATCACGATAAGAAGATAAGGACGCCACAAGTTGATTCGCCGTGAAAATGCAATTATCCATCAGCCATGGGACGTTAACTGCTGGACAGAGGTCTCCCTATGCATTTCCAATAAGACCGGTGGGAAGCAGCTTGCGTCCAGCATGATCCTATGGACTTACTAGGAAGGTTCCGGTTGATCGTAGTCTTTAGTTAGCTGAATGAGGATGTAGGATGAAAAGCCCTTTTAAATTACATCTTATGTAAATTCGACCCCTAGTTATCACTAAAAACTTTACCCAACTGCCCGAGAAAGAGTATTTTTTTTGGATTGTGCAATACAGTACAAAAGCTAAAATGCGATTCATACTAAAAATATAAAAAAATAAAATATGAAATTATAAAGTTCAAGAAAGAAGTAAAATTTACACCATTAATTACGCAGCCCCCTTGTAATTGAACTGACACATGAAACTATAAATATTTCACGTAGTAACACAAGGTCAGTTTTAAAATTCATTTACAAAACTAAAATCTAGGGTAAAATATCACTAGGAGTTACACTGCAAACAAATATATTAAAATGATACTTAATGTTTTTCTTCATGATAGACGGACGGTCGGATTAGACGCCAAAAAAATTAAAATTAGTACCAGGATATCGTATAGATACTCTTCATTACAACTAACTTTATGCTATAGGACTAACCCGATATTGCAAAAAATAGCTTCTCTAATAATAATCTTAAGGTTCCGTACCACAATAAGTAAAATGGGACAATTCAGGATAATTTCGTTTAAAAAAAAAAATTAAAAGTATTTTTTAAAGAGCCCTTCTACATTAGCCGATGCGGTACCAAACATTTTCGGAGAGTTGTTAAAGAGCTGCCAGCATGCTTTTGGATGATTTCTAGACATTTAGAGGTCTGCGAATGTCTAGATGACTAAAAATATATTTAATCCGTTAGATAGATTTTCAAAAAATACTGGACACGTGTTTTTTGTTTTGTCAATTGAACAAATATTTATAGACATAGCCTGTGAAAGTTCCGCATAAGCATGAGTCGACTAACTGGGTATAGTTTTCACGTAATAGTGACGTCACAAGCCCCCACTCCCGGATTTTGACAAGGTTTGTCTTTGTCATTTATTGTTTGATTGACAAAAGAAAAAATATTTGATCAATATATATTGATAATCTAACTAAAGATTTAATATTTATTGTTATAATAATACTTAATAATTTTTTAACCAGTCATCGTGCCGGTTGCATCTAATTTTTGTGTAGTGGTAGCGAAATAAATACTTTGTATTTTGTTATAATGACTCAGGCAATAAATGGATAATTATTTTTTGCAAAAAATAGCATGACCGACTTCACAAAAAAAATATACGCGTCGAATTGTATACCTCCTCCGGTGGTTCGTTGGTCAAAAAAATATTAGTTATTTTTTTTTTAACTATTTCTTTTAAGATGCATAGTGCTTTTTGACCCGACAAAATGTACAAAAAACGCATTTTAATACAATCGCTCTATCAGCCCATCCTGTGACCATTCATTTACCAGTCGAGGACGCAAACCGAGTTAACGCTTTCACTGCGTATAAATTAACATAAATAAAATACGTATAAATATGTTAAACTCCAAAAAGGTAATTAATGAACATGTTTTTTGGTAAAAGCCGGGAACGATGGTAATCGGCGATCTAATTTTGTGATTATAATGCTGCATACATAAACTATTTTGTTGAAAGAATTACGAGACTGGTGATAAGGCAGTATAAGCTTTTTGCAGTAAGGACTTGACATTGACATTAGTTGTAGCATTTACTGCATAAAACATAGCTTGATCTCTGCGACAGTGACATTGACATAGAAGATTGACATTTTTAGAGTCGGGATAGTGGTGGAAAAAATCGATTTTCAAACAATGTTGTAATGAAATCGAATGAGTAGTTGTAGGTGAGAAATTGGATTTTATTTACTTACTATTATTTAAGATCAAGTATGTACACATGTAAATAATGTTATGATATTAATTAAATAAATTATAATAAAATATAATCATGTTTGGATGGTATTTATCGACGTTTTTCACTATTATTGATGATAATGTAACAATTAAACCCAATTATGGGTTTAATTTTATTAAACATGTAAATAATGGTATGATAATAAAATATACAATAAAATTAATGATAAATTAAGTTTTATTCAATATCATTAGTACATTAACTATCGATATTTTAAATAAAACTCTATCTAAAACTCTGTGGTCACCATTGTTCGTCGCCCATCACTAATCAGCATGCCCATTAAGTGTGACATTGACAGGTACTGTTTGTACTATTAAGAAATTTAGGACTTCATAGGCGTGATTTTTCTGACAGCTATCGCAGAGATCAAGCTTTATTTTATAGAGTATAGCCATAATTTTACTACTTACGTTATTTCAAATTTTTGTTATATTGTACCGTCTGTAAACTAAGCCATATACGCAGTAAATAAATGACTATGACATTTTTCAATCCTAACGTAAGCTTCCTGTAATAACAAAATTATTTTTGACATAGAAATATATATATTTTATGTAAGAGTTATTTTGAGTCAAATTTGAGTAAATAGATACAATACAATACAATACAATACAATACAATACAATACAATATAACTTTATTGTACACCAGAAAATCAGCTTAAATAACAAAGTATAAATTTTCTTAAAATGAGGTGGTACAATGGCGGCTTTATAGCCTTAAGTGATTTCTTCCAAGCTACCTTTGGATGGACAAAAAATCAGAGTACTAATATGTGGTTGGTGGTGTATAATAAAAGTAAAATGTGGAAAGAAAAAAAATATAATTACTTACAAACTAAAATACAATACTTAATTATATATTAAGTATACATACATCTTCAATAAGATAAATATACATACATAAACAATTACATAAATTTATAATAAATACAATACATATTTATACCTATACAAAAAATATCATGTATAGTTGTTATTTAACATAATGAAAGAAAGATAGATCAGAGAATCTACAAATTATGGAGTTCATCATCAGTAGGTATTATAAGTAAGTTTTACTTATGTTTGTGATTTCCGAACTAACCCTATAGTTACAGAAAATTATAATGACGAGTTTATCAAGCTCAGAATAATTCATATATTCATATTCAGCTGATAAGAATTCAAAACAACGCCTCCTGTTAAAAGGCTTACTACAATATTCAGGAATGTTTAGATGACAAAATGTTAAAACGGAAGGCAAACTTTAACTTGTATAAATGTAAAACTTGGTACATCTATGAAACGGTTGCAACCCTATCCATGGCTGTGCGTGTGTTATTTGTTTTACATTTTGACATTTGTATTTATATTTTTTGACATATATTAAATTTTGCAATTGTTATTATGACAATACATATTTGCATGTCCAAGACGGATAGAATATAGTGAAACATTTAAGATTTTAAGACCTGTACTATGTTTAAACCTTTGTTCTGGCAAATAAATAACTTTGACTTTATAGCACACTGCTATACAGGGTCACTGGCAAATATGCACAACATCATTAGAGCGACTTTAATACGTCAAAACTCAGACCAAATAAAAAATAAAGACAGAATATTGTAAACAAACAAGTGAGGCCGACCAAAACTACGCCTCGCCGTGTACAGACAATTACACACACATCCAACGTAAAAGGAAACTACGCTTTGGCTTGACAGTCGAACTATGGCGGCGCAACAGCGACGCACTCACACATATATATAAAACCGGCTTCACTTGACTGTTCAACGACGTTCCCTCTTGATATTTCATTTGCTCTGAGCGTCAAAATGAACAATATTTTTACTAAGGGACTACCCTCAAAGTCGCGAAAGAACTAAACGAGATGTATAAGTTACCGGTGACCCTGTATAGATTGATAATTTAGAGTCTGGCCAACGAAAGCTGTCCAAGAAAAAAGGCGGGAATTCTAAAAAATCAAGAGCTGTTAACCCTGGCTATACACTGCATAAACGGAGTTGATACTATTTATTTTTCAGCAAGTAAATTTTTTTCGAGTTGTAAAAATTTTGTTTTGTTAGCAACTGTTGTTGAAATTTTCGAATGTATTATGAAGAATATCAAATAAAAGATTACTCTTAATTCTGTCTTTTTATTATTTTCAAATAATCCATTATTTGTGTACAGTCGAGGACCCCGAGGAGCCGTACAAATATAGGAGCTATGAGTCATAGTTAAAATCGGATTCCAAAAACTCTGCACCTGATATTGAATCAGCTTCATTGCTTTCTTCGCTGCTACTGCTACTGTCGCCAACATGTATTATGAATGGTTCAAGTTCGTTTTCAGTAGTACGAAACGTCAAAGTGTCAATTTTGACAGTCTTAAATTATTGCCATTCCAAAACTTCTGAAAATAATACGTGGACAGCTTTCGTTGGCCAGACTCTACTGTCTTGACTTACTTTACAAGTCGTTAGTAGTTGTAAGCTCTTGCCCATACTGTCATGCTTCGTAGTGTGTGACTAAAATTCATTAATTTTAGTGATTATCAGTGTTAGTTAAAAGGTCATAAAACTTTTTTGGTAATAAAATTCAAGTAGGGGATATCTTAAATGCCCTGATAAATTTGGATTAAATAGTTTTATGGCTTTTATATGGCAAATTAAAGGTAATGGGATCAAAAATCCACTTAGTAAATTTTAATTACTTAACACTAAGTAGTACTTATATGTGATGTTAATATTTCATGCACGTAATAAACGTTATATAATGTTTTTGTAAATACTTAATTGATAAAATATACGGGCGATTGATCTTTAGACTCTTGGTGTGGTTCAATACTTTTAACCTACTACATAAAAGTAATCCTACTTTTACAGTTATAGAAACAAGATGTGTCGTTTTAGATAAATCAACAATGATTTTAAAATTACTACTTTGATTGGTGCTATTTATTCAAATTCTGTACACGTTGAAGTAGGTTACGCCATTTTTGACGAAAAAAAAGTACAAAACTTGTGGTGGTTTGGTGATGGCTGCCAAAATGGGTGTTAAGAACCAGTGTTTTGGAAACTAATTCCTTTTTGACCGACGAAACTTTTAGGTTTTTTCTTTGCTTTTATCTTTTTTTTATGTACAACCACGCATAAAGCTGGAAACATACTATCGGACGCGGCTTACGGACGCGACTGACAGCCGCGACTGATAGGTATCTAGACTATGAAAGTACACTGTGCCGTGCACACTATCGGACATAATAAGCATTCGGACGACCTTGAGCGGTCGGACGTCCAAGAACGATCTGGCACACCGGATGTCTTAAGACTGTGCACATTGCTAAGTCGCGGCTGTCAGTCGCGTCCGTCAGCCGCGTCCGATATTATGTTTCCGGCTTTACTTTTTATATGACTGTCCGATTTTGATTTTTTTAAATTGGAAACTTCGAAACTTCGAAATTGTTCCCATTTAAATTTTATCGAAATCGGCTGAGCCATTTTTGATAAATCAACAATAATGTGAAAAATGCGACATCGATCCGTGCGAACTTTTCGCGAATTATGTAAGTGTGTACTTACATAATTCGCGAAAAGTCGGTCATGCTATTTTATGCAAAAATAATTATTAGGCAACACTATTAGGTTGTATACATATTTGGATTTTTGCCTTTGTTTTTGATCATTGGGATACAATGTTTACATGTATTAAAATTTTATCCAACAATTTCGAAGACTTTCATTTACGTCAACAATCTTTAAGACTCCCATTCACCTGTCGCATGTTACTTTAATGGCTTAAATTATCTCTTCAAACGTAATACAGACATCATGTTTGTTAAAACGTGAAATGAAGTAATATTTATTACGATGTTTGTCGAACTAAGACGAGTGGATGATAACACAGGCTGTTATTATGAATACTGACGGACAACTTGAGGCCTTCGTGACGACAACTTAATGATGGCAAATAAGGGAAAAATGAAATAAATAAGACAAGTGCTAGTCGAACTTGTATGGAGATGGTTCCGTAACCACACTATGGTATAATTATGAAAGGGTTATGCGCGTTGTACAGAACAACGCCAAAACACTATTTACACATAAAACACGTTAGCTTCGGTTTTGTACTAAAAATGTTTTTAACATTGAATTTTGTTTGATTTTTGACCGACGAACCACCGGAGGAGGTATACAATTCGACGCGTATAATTTTTTTTTATGTATAACCACGCATAACTTTTTTCAAAGTAGTCCGATTTCAATAATTATTTTTTTATTGGAAAGAATATACTTCGAAATTGGTCCCATTAAAATTTTATTGAAATTGGCCTAGCCATTTTTGATAAATCAACAATAATGTGAAAAATGTTACATGGATCCGTGCATAATATTTGCGTTCTAGCGATGCGCCCCGGCTTCGCACATGTGTATTATACATATAAACATTTCTCTTGAATTATTCTATCTATTAAAACAAACTACATCAAAATCCGTTGCGTAGTTTTGAAGATATAAGCATACATGGGGACAGACAGCGGAAAGCGACTTTGTTTTATACTATGTAATGATTCTTTACACGGGTGAAGTCGGTCATGCTATTTTTTTGCAAAAAATAATTATTATTCATTGTAATTATAGTAGGTAGGTTATCTTGTGCTGTGCTCGAAGCCTCTCTAAGAAAATGTAACTATTGGAAACTTTTACATAATTATATCCGCGAATTGAAATTACTGACATGGTCCTGCTGAGTAAGCGAATCAAATTTACTGACATAGTCAAGTTGAAATAGTAGGTTGGTACCTAGTCAGCACAGATCCATATTTATACGACGGTGACTTTTTTATCAGGAGATCCATGAGCCTGATTATTTATCGTTTTGTATATCACAAAAAAATACGTAGGTATACACAGGGTGAAGAGATGAATATTAAATGAAAGCATATAATTATATAATAATACAATAATAATTACTTGGTCTTCTGTTTTATATTCCTCTAAAGTTCTAAGTTATATACTTAGTTATGTACAATATTTAAAAAAAAAACATTGTGGAGCAACCAGTATCTAGACAGCGACAGTCATGCATAGGTATCATGCATATTGCATAGGTAAGCAGTAGCTACGAGTAAGATGTATGATTACTGGTTACTAGTTGTGGTTGCTCTACTTGTGGGTCAAATTAATGTCAGTGTCAGCTCTTCACCTTGTAAATAAGATTCTACTTAAATGCTGGCAAGTGCAATGTCAGCAGAGTGAACGCTCCCAAGTTGAATAAATAGTCTTAATAAGTACTTAATAGTAAGTTATACCCAAGGGAGGTGTATATTTAGAAATTTACCTTTTTTGGCTGAGATGATAATTATTTTAAAATGCTTGTACCCTGCGCGCGTGCCTACGCCACCAAATAAAAGAAAGAAAGAAAGACATTTTATTACATAAACCAACTCAGAAACCTTCTCTGGCTCATGCACAATAACTTTGCTAAAGATCGTCACATGATCAAACTCATAGTTTACTTTTAATTCTATACAGGACATACAGACAAAGTTAAACATTAATTTTTATATTTATAGAAAGATGTGCAATTATTCCAAGATCAGATATGGCAAGCAGATCTAATTAGGTACCTAAGTACAATATTAAATAATGACAGTTAACCTATTAAAACTGTTTCAAATTACTGAAAACAACGCTATTACTAGAAGGGAATTCATCAAATGTCAACTTTGTAAAATATCAAATCGAACGCATCAGTAACTGCACCATAATTACTTTAATAAATTTAAAACAATATGGCGACCGCAAGATGGCGTACTCGATAGCCGATCGTACGCATTGCATCGATGTGTCATGTAATGGAGACCTCATGCTTATGCATCATTTCATACGAGATGGTGCTTAGCAAAACAGATTGTTTTAGAGAGATCGATGTAAATATTATTATTATGAACAAGTACGATGGGACCAACCTCAAATCGTCCGTGACTTTTGGAGATATTTTATCTGTAAAAGTAACTGTAGACTAAGTATCTACTTTAGTCCGTTCCGATGTTTTTAAGAGATGGCATTAGGCATTAGCTAATTTTAATACTAAATAAACAGCCTAGAAAACAATAAAAAAATTAATAGAAAACAAAAAGATGTTGCACTTTTGTTTTTGCACAGTGGACCCACCATATTGATATATTTGAAAAAAAAAGTGGAGAAAACTCCAGATAGCTAAGGAGCACGAGCGAGGGAACTCTCAGTAAAACTACTGTTTACATTTGCTAATTGCAGCATGCAAGAGCTCTCAGATTTATTTTAATACTCAACACCCTACCGATATCAAGAAACATAACGCTTGCGCGAGTTAATTTGCTGTGTGGCGCCATCTGTTGACAGAGTTAGGAACTAAATGTTCTTTGCATTGGACATACCGCCCACCAAGAACGTCATTAAACGTTCTTCATTAAAAAGATACACAGGTACGAGTAAGTACCGCCCACCATGAATGTGGTTAGGAGTTGAAACTTAAACTTAGCTAAGATTTGAGAAGGATGGCGCAACACGAATTTATACAAAAACTATAGGTACTTGTAACAAAATTTACAATCTAAATTTACAAGTGCTCAGTCTGTTACTGGCAGTACGCATAATTTGGATGTGGGTCTCTTAAGGAGAGTACCGTTACATTTTAAAGTTACCACTCTTGTAATTTGGTCCAAACCTGGATGTTTAGTAACCACCCTGCCCAATAGCCATCGAGCTGGAGGAAGGTTGTCCTCCTTAACGAGAACCACATCGTCAATTTTTGGTTCTGGATTAAATTTTGTCCACTTATATCTCTGCAAGCAATGCACGAGATATTCATCCGACCACCTACGCCAGAAATCTTGCAACATCCGTTGTGTTAGTTGCCAACGTTTCAAAGTACCGATGTTGCTAAGTTCATAATTGTGTTCGGGTACTACAATCAGAGGTTCTCCGATGAGGAAGTGTCCTGGCGTGAGGGGAGATGGATCGCCATGATCGTTGGGAAGCATCGATAACGGTCTAGAGTTGAGGCATGCTTCGATTTGTGAGAGAACTGTCGTCATCTCCTCAAATGTGAGGGTCGAGTTGCCGATGACACGTTTAAGGTGCAACTTGGTGTCGTCGGAGAGGTAAAAATGTTGGATTCTGCCTTGTGCTCTCAAAATTCCCTTGTCGTCTTTGTATGGATTGAGAGATTTCAATTTGCTCTTGTCTGGTTCTAACCCCGGGGCCTGACATTGCCTTATGCAAGTGTCTAGAGCTACATTAAGTTCTGAGATTTCAAGGTAAGGTTGGAATTTGAGACGATTCGATTTAACATTTTTTATTTTCAGGAATCTTCGATAGTATTCCACGACGCGAATGAGTCTCTGCAAGGATGAAAATCTTGCCCAGATGGGATCGACAGTAGAATCTACGGCAACGTGAGCTTTAATGTTGCGTTCTTCTAGGTCAGTAGATATAGATTTCGGCCTGCTATATTCCAGCGTTGAGCTCTTTAGCCAAGCTGGACCCTCAAGCCACATGTCATTGTGAGCTAATTCTGTAGAAGTGCAACCTCTGGATGCAAGATCTGCTGGATTCCGAGTAGATTCTACGTGAGACCACTGGGAACTGTCTAATCTTGTCAAGATTTCGGATGTCCTGTTGGCGATGAAAGTTTTCCACCGACTTGGATGACTGCTGAGCCATGCTAAAACGACGCTCGAGTCAGTCCATCCATGAATGTTTGCTTTGTCGATGTTCAACACCTTGGCAACTTCCGTGCTTAATTTGGCTACCAGGACCGCGCCCATAAATTCCAGACGAGGTATGGAAACCTGAATGGTTGGAGCAACCTTGGTTTTCGCTGGAACGAGACCGACGTGTACATTTCCGGCAGCATCTCCTGTACGTAAGTTATCTACACAATAATCTGTTTTTATTTTTTCAGGTGTTCCAGATTCATCAGCTTCATCGACGGCCAGTTGCTGCAGCGTCTCCACAGCCAGGTAAGGAGCAGAAGCCGTGCCGAAGGTCACTCTTATTAATCGATACTCTTCTATTTCAGATTCCGGATCATCTCGCCGAAGCAGCCGCTGGATCTGTCTGTCTGCATCTTTCTGGGTGACGAGCACCTAGAGGTACGTCTTTATAATGTCTGCGCTCAGACATATGGGGTGAGTACGCCACCTCATGATGACGTGGCGTAAGTCCTGTTGTAAAGTAAGTCCTACCATCAATGTGTCATTGAGAGATACGCCAATGGTTCCCTTGCATGATGCATCAAATACAACGCGAACCTTGCTCGTCGTTTTGGAGTCACGGATGACGGCGTGATGTGGCAGATAAAAGCCACCAGTTTTATCATCTATGTTCTTGATGCGCTCCATGTGACCAAGGTCCAGGTATTCGTGTATCACCTCGATATACCTTTTCTTATTCTCAGGATCCTTCTTGAATCGATGTTCAAGATGGTGAAATCGTTTCAGGACAATATCTCTTGAATTTCTGTACTTACACTGCGGATCTTCTCCCCTGAAAGGAAGTTGAACAGAATCTCTTCGGGTTGTGTGCTTGTAGAAATCTTCACATTGTTGTTCTTCGTGAGTGAAGATTTTCTCTTCGAAGATGTCAGATTCGATTTCCAAATATTTCTTGGGAAGCTCATTTTCTTCTACATGAGCATGCATGCTTATTGTCACGTTATGATAAGATTGTGTTGAGGATGATTGATCGTTATCATTGCGATATGTGGGGCCTGATAAAACCCATCCCAAGGCTGTATGTTGAGCGATTAATCTTCCGTTGGGACCCTTGATCAGTCCTTCTCTCAATATCTTACCATATACATCTGCACCAAGCAAAATATCTATTTTGTTTGGTGTATTGTATTCTGGATCAGCCAAACTGATCTCAGCTAGTTTTGGCCATTCTATAGTTTCAATCTTCTGAGATGGAAGCAAGTTTGTGATTGAACCAAGTACGTGAGCTTGTACTTCAATCCTAAATGTAGGATCGTGTCGTGATTGCACGGTGATCATCACCATGTACCTTGACGCTAAAGTACCTTTGTCACCACCCAAGCCTGATATTATGCTTTTACTTGGAATCTTCTTGAGACTGAGCAGTTGAACGACAGCTTCTGTGACAAAAGATGCCTGCGAGCCCTGATCTAGCAACGTTCGCAGTAGATGAGTGTCGCCGTTCCTCGCTTGTGTCGTTACCATTGCTGTTGCAAGAAGAATTTGACTGGGCGTGACTGCCTTCGAAAAATGTGTGGCAACGTTCGATGCTGATGCTGCATTTTCGGAGGTTGTTTGAATGTTTGGTAAGATCGATTTTACTTCCAACGCCACCTCTCTCGAAGAGTCGGATGACCGTGATTCTGACGTTGGTTTTGGATGCAGTAGTGAGTGATGATTATGTTTACAGATTCGGCACTTGGTAGATGTTCGGCAAGTATTTGCAGAGTGGTTTCTGCCTAAGCAGTTGAAACAAAATCCATTTGTTTGGACGAAACTATGTCGAGCGTCATAATCAAGCTTACTAAAATCTTTACATTGCCATAATTTGTGAATACCATTTTTACACATTAAACATGTATCTGACACAGTATTGGAACTAGTTGTAATGGCATGCAGTACTTTCGGTTTTTGGGTTGAAAAACTTGGTTTAGGTTTCACTTTAGGATCAAGAAATTCGAGAGAACGAAATCGCGCTTCGAGAAATTCACGCATCTGAAAGAGGGTTGGTAGTTCATCGGACACGCTAATCTTTACCTCCCATTGCTTTCGCGTTTCAGAATCTACTTTCATGCAAATGATGTAAATGATGATGACATCGCACGAATCTACTTTAATTCCTAAGTTTTTCAGTCCATTAAGAGTGTCGTTAGTTGTATCCAACAACTCTTTGATAGCGCTGCATGATTCTGTTCCGATACTGGGTTGATTCATAAAACGCCTCAGTAGACAATTGGCAAGATATTTTTTATTATTATATCTCCCGTTCAGAATACTCCACGATTCTTGATAATTATCTCCTGTGATAGGTACATGTCTCAGAAGTTGCTCTGCTTCTCCTGAGAGATGCCCCTTTAAGTAGTGCATTTTTTGCACATCATCTATGGAGGCATTATTATGGATCAATGATACGTACAAATCTCTAAAACTAGGCCACTCTGAATATTGACCCGAAAATATTGGAATATTAATTTTAGGTAAGCGAACATTACTATCATTGTTACACATTAATTTTACGTTACCGCTTGAAGAGCTTTTTGGTGCGAATTGACATAACGCTTCTTTAATATCCGATTTGTAATTTATATACATTTCTTCCATATCCGAAAACATATCTTTAGTGAAATATTCATGTAATAACAAAGCATCCGTTACCTCAGAAATTAACTCAGTATGACTATCCGATATTAATTTCCATTGACTTTCTAAAGTTTCCAATCTAGTTTGCAAATAAGATTCTTTAGCAAGACGATCTCTGGGAGATTTTTTGTAATTTTCGTAAGATTTTTCTAAATTACCTTTCAAACGTATCAAACCTTTAATAGAAGCTGCCATATTAAATTAGTTGAACAATAATTTTAAAGATAACAATGCTAGTACACTTCTATTTATGTTAAACAACAAGCTACACAATTTTATAATTTAGTTGAAAGTCGAAAATTTTACAAGTTGATGGAAAATATCTTCAAATTTTTCTAAGTGTTTGAGTTTAAATACACTTCTGGGTGAAAACCGGCGTGGATTCCCCGTCAGAACACTTTTAGAGAAATTATTCTAAGTTAATATTAGCATGGAAAGTTAAAGTCCAAGATGAATTTATTGATGAAATTTTTCTATGTCTCTGGAACCTTGTCAAACTGAACTTTTGTAGCACCTTGTCACTTTGAATATTTTAAGGAACTTTGTCACAATAAATTTGTAGAATTTGATCGCGCTGATTTTGAACTTTGTAATAATCACAAATGTACTCACGATTTATCACTGGCAAACCTCACTGACTGCTGCTGGTTACGTCACTCCTGTGACTATTGCTGCTGAAGCAACTTGTTGCTGACTTCACTGCTGTACTTGCTCACTCGGCTCCTTCCTTCCGATTGTTCTTCCTCGGTTGGTGGTGCCCCCGCGCACCCCGCTCCAACCAACCGTATCGACCTTGTTCGACAGGTCAAATACGATGAGCACAACGTTCAGTGGCAACCCGCCACCGGTTTCTAGTGCTTTTTCCGCAACCGGCAAGTATGTACGCTGACACACTTGAAAATTCACTGATACACACACACTGTATCCGACTCGAATAGGACCATGGAGAAAACTCCAGATAGCTAAGGAGCACGAGCGAGGGAACTCTCAGTAAAACTACTGTTTACATTTGCTAATTGCAGCATGCAAGAGCTCTCAGATTTATTTTAATACTCAACACCCTACCGATATCAAGAAACATAACGCTTGCGCGAGTTAATTTGCTGTGTGGCGCCATCTCTTGACAGAGTTAGGAACTAAATGTTCTTTGCATTGGACAAAAAGTAATATCTCATTGCTCTCCGTTTATCTGTGTACTTTTTCGTTTTCAGAGAAATAGGAATAATCTGTTCCTTTATTTTCAAAATCAGAATGCTTAAAGGTATCTTCGAAGGTCGCGTACTCTGCGTGCTTTATCTTCGGTCACAACGTTACTTACTATCAGGCGAATTGATGGTCAAGCGAGGACTTATTCGTTGATAAAAAAAAATGTTTCAGGTTTCTCAACACATGATCAACATTACTAGAGCCTGTCTAACGAAAGTTGATACTCGAATTTTTATAGCAACATCGCGGATTTACCTTCAAATTGGGGTATTTAACGTGTATTAAAGCATTTTTTAAACATACGCCATGTACTAAACTGAACAAAATCCTACTAATATTATAAACGCGAAAGTTTGTGAGGATGGATGGATGGATGGATGTTTGTTACTCTTTCACGCAAAAACTACTGAATGGATTGAGATGAAACTTTGCAATAATATAGCTAATATATCAGAATAACACATAGGCTATAAATTATAATGATATTTGGCGTCAAAATCACATTATATGTTGACGGGCGGGTCTGCCCCGGCGTTTCGTCTCTCTGGCTCCCGCGCGTATTTCGGATTTTGCGCAGAACGCTGCGCATAACTTCCCATCCTTCAATTTGTGTGACGCTCAGTATAACTTCATTTCCGCCAACTGGTAGCTCCTCTTGTGATTCATAAAATAGTCTTCATCGTAATGAAGTAGACAGGTACTCGTTGTTACTCGTTACTACGGTAAAAATAATTTGGATCATGTGGAAGGCAATGCAAAGCCTCAGTTTGGTATAATAATTACGCCAAAAAAACAGAAAATAATTAACGTAATTAAAACACCTACACGACAAGTTAAAGCTTGAAAAGAAAAACATTTTTTGCGATTGAATTGGAAGAATCAGAATCGCAGTATGGTCCCTCTCAGTATTTTTTTTTAATTTACCGCGCTTTCTCAGTATCAACTTTTATTAGACATACTCTAATAGCCAGCTACCCAGGTAGCAAAGTGACGTCAGTGACGCATAAACGACGTCACTCTTAGGTCATAATAGGGTCGGTCGTTAATGCGTCGTCGATGACGTCATAATGTACGTCAATTAAAAGTCATTATTTCGACGTCTCATATTCACCATAAAATTGACGTTTTATTGACGTCCATTTAGGGTCAATATCAGGACGTATTATATTCGCCACAAAGTAGAAGTTTTACTGACGTCCATGTAGGGTCAATATCAGGACGTACCATATTCGCCACAAAGTGTACGTTTTACTGACGTCCATCTAGGGTCAATATCAGGACGTACCATATTCGTCACAAAGTGGACGTTTTACTGACGTCAATTTAGAGTCAAAGTCAGGACGTACCATATTCACCACAAAGTGGACGATTTACTGACGTCTATTCAGGGTCATTATTAGGACGTATCATATTCGTCTCTGGTGGACGTTTTACTGACGTCCATTTAGGGTCAATATCAGGACGTACCATATTCGCCACAAAGTGGACGTTTTATTGACCTCTATTTAGGGTCAATATTAGAACGTACCATATTCCCCACAAAGTGGATGATTTACTGACGTCTATTCAGGGTCATTATTAGGACGTATCATATTCGTCTCTGGTGGACGTTTTACTGACGTCCATTTAGGGTCAATATCAGGACGTACCATATTCGCCACAAAGGGGACGTTTTATTGACCTCTATTTAGGGTCAATATTAGGACGTACCATATTCGCCACAAAGTGGATGATTTACTGACGTCTATTTAGGGTCATTATTAGGACGTATCATATTCGTCTCTAGTGGACGTTTTACTGACGTCCATTAAGGGTCCATATCAGGACGTGCCATATGCGCCACAAAGGGGACGTTTTATTAACCTCTATTTAGGGTCTATATTAGGACGTACCATATTCGCCACAAAGTGGAAGATTTACTGACGTCTCTTCAGGGTCATTATTAGGACGTATCCTATTCGTCTCTGCTGGACGTTTTACTGACGTCCATCTAGGGTCAATATCAGGACGTACCATATTCGTCACAAAGTGGACGTTTTACTGACGTCAATTTAGAGTCAAAGTCAGGACGTACCATATTCACCACAAAGTGGACGATTTACTGACGTCTATTCAGGGTCATTATTAGGACGTATCATATTCGTCTCTGGTGGACGTTTTACTGACGTCCATTTAGGGTCAATATCAGGACGTACCATATTCGCCACAAAGGGGATGTTTTATTGACCTCTATTTAGGGTCAATATTAGGACGTACCATATTCGCCACAAAGTGGATGATTTACTGACGTCTATTTGGGGTCATTATTAGGACGTATCATATTCGTCTCTAGTGGACGTTTTACTGACGTCCATTTAGGATCAATATCAGGACGTACCATATTCGCCACAAAGGGGACGTTTTATTGACCTCTATTTAGGGTCAATATTAGGACGTACCAAATTCGCCACAAAGTGGAAGATTTACTGACGTCTCTTCAGGGTTATTATTAAGACGTATCATATTCGTCTCTGGTGGACGTTTTACTGACGTCCATTTAGGGTCAATATCAGGACGTACCATATTCGCCACAAAGGGGACGTTTTATTGACTTCTATTTAGGGTCAATATTAGGACGTACCATATTGTTTGCACGCGCGCTCGCATCGGTGCGGACGTGTTTACTTTTTGTCGCAGCAATTATTTCTATTTAGTTCGATCGCAATGTTTACGTTTTGCCGGGCTTGTAAAAAAGACGTTACCGGTGAACTTATAATGAAGTGTACACTATCAAACTGTGAAAAAGTGTATCATATATTGTGTCTCGGTATTAAAAGACGAGATTTCGAGTCTTTTTCTACGGACTATGTGCGCCAATGGATTTGCCCGATGTGTGACAGCACAAAAAGAAAACGTGCTGGGAATGACACGCCAGTTCGCACTCCAGAACATAGGAAGTTACCAACAATGGCGAGCCCTAATTATGTCAATAACCAACGGGGTAGCAAGTGCAGTCAAATGGAAGTTTCCGTGCTGGAGAATGACGGCGGTTTGTTATCAAAATTCCAAGAATTTCGTCGGGAACTTAGAAAAAGATTACATACGCAAGACCAACTTAATTTACAAATTCAAAATGTATGTTCAGCTACTAATGACGAAATTTAGGTACTAAAGACCGTTATAAAAGATAGGCGATGTTCGTGCGATTTGACCTCAATAGATACCTACTTAAAATGCTTTGCGACCGCAACCAGCGCATCGAGTCATTGTAATGTAATGCACAAACAAATCAAATAATTTCAAGTGTCAGCAAAAGTCCGATGCAGGTGCAGAAACAAGTTAACACCAACCTGATTAGTGATAACAGTGCATTAGTAATTTCTCCAAGAGAGAATAAATAGTTAATCTAAATGTGCCATGGTCATAAAATTGCTATGGGATCGACATTGTAATTTTAAGACTATGGATTCATAACAATTGTTGATTATATATAACAGTCTATGTATGTATATACTTCTTGAATATAAATCTATTATGCTACTTACATTGTTTTGTTTGGTTTCATCCATAGTCCTAAGAGTCTGTTCAGGGTACGTGTATAATATAGGATGCCTGCTATCGCAAACTAAATTCTAAATTCTTTTCGTCATTTACTTTGTTCACAGGAAAGTGACTGGGCTGTACATATTAGGGCAGCCATCGTCGTTGGAGTATCGTCATTTACTTAGTTCACAGGGACTGGGCCATACATACAAAGGCAGCCGCCGACATAGTAGTGACGTCATACACAGGATTCACAGTAACGTCACTATGAATACTGTATATGACGTCACTCCAACGTTAGTGTCTACCTTAATATGTACGGCCCAGTAACGTCCCTATGAGTACAGTAAATGACGCCTCTCCAACGTAAGTGGCTGCCCTAATATGTGCGGCTTAGTGACGTCTTTATGAATACAGTAAATGACGTCGCTCCAACGTCAGTGGCTGCTCTAATATGAACGGCCTAGTGACGTCCTTATGAATACAGTGAATGACGTCGCTCCAACGTCAGTGGCTGCCCTATTATAAACGTCCAAGTGTCGTCTCTATGAATGCAGTATATGACGTCACTCCAATGTCAGTATATGGCGTCACTCCAACGTCAGCATATGACGTCACTCCAACGTCAGCATATGACGTCACTCCAACGTCAGTATATGACGTCACTCCAATGTCAGTATATGGCGTCACTCCAACGTCAGCATATGACGTCACTCCAACGTCAGTATATGGCGTCACTCCAACGTCAGCATATGACGTCACTCCAACGTCAGTATATGGCGTCATTCCAACGTCAGTATATGGCGTCACTCCAACGTCAGCATATGACGTCACTCCAACGTCAGTATATGACGTCACTCCAACGTCAGTATATGACGTCACTCCAACGTCAGTATATGGCGTCACTCCAACGTCCTCCAACTTACGTCATGAGGCTGTGACAAATTGTCGTCATCTGAAGAAACTACCGACGTCATGATAATGACGTCTCTTACGTCGAGCAGTACCGTAAACGGACGTCATAATAACGTATAAATGCTACCTGGGTAATAGCTACCAGATATGTGTATGATGTCTATTCATAAACTTATCCATGACTTTTGTAGGCGTAGGTAATGACTTCAATGTACAAGTAGTAGCACCTGCCTGAATTTGTCTCCGATGTTATTGAAGCTCAATAATAAGTATTGTGAAAGTCTGTTAATTTGTAATAATAAGGTGGACGCATCTGTCCATGTTCATGTTAAGTTATAGTAATAAGTTGAGGTAATTATGGATTAATATTTCAACAACTTTGTTGAACATTTGTTAAGGCTATATATTTTGTAGGATATTTTAAGTGGAAAATATTACGTAAAAATGTAATAAATTGGAATTTAATAGTGACTTACAGCAGCGTGTAGAATTAGGAACACAAATTTCCAGATGTACTTTTTTATTTAAGCGTAATTTAATAACAGTTTTAAAAATGTATAGGACACCTTAATGTTTTTCATTTACAAAGATGATATAAAAATAACTTTGTTTTACAAAGATAACAACGATTTCTATTTTCAAAAAAAAAGGAAAGGTTCTAAAGGTTTGTTTGTAAGTCAAAATCTTGGTCTTATTTGCTCTTTTTTAATTGATAACTGTTAGCCGCTATTTTTGCCGTTTTTATTTACTCTAATATTCTATTTTATAAAGAAATCCGTGAAAAACATAGGTGCTATTTCCATAATAAGTATCATACTTAGGTACACAAAGCACTGTTGCTCAGGTCAGATTCTCAGCACGCTAAACGAATTTTAAGAAGTCATATCTATGTTCTTATAATATTTGAGAGAGGGAGAGATGAAATTAATGAGATCTAATACCTAAGTGTAGACTTCGAACGACACCAAATTTTCTTTATTAAGTACCCCCACAGTTCAATAGCCGTGGTGGCTTAGAGGTATTGACACCCACCTTAGTGAGGTCCCGTTCAGAAATGAGTTCTTTGGAATTTATGTACAGAATTTCACACCACTGGCTTTTCGGTGAAGGAAAACATCGTGAGGCAACCTGCTTATATCCGTAGAAGAAATTCGATGGCGTATGTGAATCCGCCAACCCGCACCGGGCCAGCGTGGTGGATATGGCCCAATCACCCTTCGTGGGTAGGCCTACGTCCTGCAGTGGAATATTACCAAAAAAAGGCTGATACAGTACAGTACAGTCCTATAAGCCCTTGGACTCTCCATCCCGATGGGTAGACGACATGAAACTCTTTAAGGGTCATGCGTGGATGATTAGCCCGCGGCGATAGGGAAAAATGCACAAAGGGAGAGAAGGCCTATGCCCTGCAGTGGATCGATACAGGCTGATGATGATGATAAACTTTGTAAACACTCCACCTTGCAATAAATTAATTATCTTAAACAAAACAAACGCCCGAACTACTAGCTCCTAATTTGCCTGCGCCATTCGTCGCCAAAGAATAAAATAAATCGTAGAAGCGTTAATTTGAACAAATTGTCTGTCCCGACAGACCGACAAACCGACAATTCCGCCATTAGCGGTAATCAGGGGCAGACTAATCACTAATTACGGGGAGAAAATGCAATCTTTAAGTAAATTGAGACTGGAAAGGAATGCCCGGGAGGTTTCAATTGTGCGCGGATTCAGGTTGACAAAATGGCGGACGAGGTATAATAAGAAAATAATACTAGATTATGCACCTAGAGAAAGAAGAAAGAAAAAAGTCACGTCTTATGTTACGGGCGACATATTGGACGTAGTGAAGGACTCTGAGTTCACTCCCGAGCGTAGCGAGTGCGTTTTAATTTAACGAGCCCCCTCTCTCCTTTGAAAGAAAAGGAGGGAGGGAGGCATCTTCTTTTGTTTTCTTCGTAAACTATAGAGTAGACATAGACGATAGTAAAACGGATTATATAAGGATTTAACCATGTACTAACTCTCTTTGTACAGTAGAATCAAATAATTGTATTTAGTAAACAAAAATAGACCCTGGACTCTGTGGTTAGTAAATTTTCAAACATACCCCAGCGGTTTAGCCAATTGAGGTACAGTGGGCAGGATACATAGTACGTTAAAAGGATGGTCGATTGGACTCTACAATTCTCCAAGGGAGACCACGAACCAAGAAGTGCTGCGAAAGACGTCTATAGGGTGGACAGATCATCTAATCAAGACTACAGGAACATGCTGGATGCAAGCTGCTTTTAACCGGTCACATTGAAAATCTATTGGAGAGGCTTATGTCCAGCAATGGACATCCTGCGGCTGATAATGATGATGATAAGGTAAAGTAAGTTTGTAAAGGAGAAGAGGCTCGCCCTGGTGTCAGAGTTTTAAAGCCGCCTCAAGGCCCCTGACATGGTTAAACAGTTAAAACGTTCGAGACCTACAACCACTCTAACATGTCATTCGAGCCACAGCAGCGCTCAGTTGTAAATGCCACCTACGATCGCCCTTCCGAAGACGGATCGTGTCGAAAGTTGCTTAACTTCGGTGATCGCTGACAAACACCTAGTCAAACTACGCTATAAGCGCTAAAATGATGAGGATTAGATACCACATCCAAATCTTCCCACATTTAGTTTTAAACTGCGAAATCGTTAAAGCTCCCCGGAGGCGTCCAAAATGGAATTATTAAAGACCGCCGCCGAGTTATCTCAACCTGTTGATTGCCTAATTAATTCAATATTACAAACATCTCTTTTATTTCTCGTAGGGTTCCAAGGTTTAAGAAACGCAGGATTTCACTCATTTTTTTACACGACTGCTCCAAAAAACTGTGTAAAATTACTGTTAGCTATATTTTTTCTTCCTTTTCTTTCTTGTTCTTTTCAGCATTTATATGTTGCCGATCTCCAGTCTAACCTACAGATCTTAATTATGGCAATTTGGAAGCGGCATGCATCCAACGGACTATGCTGTGGACGTCCTACGCTGCGCTTGTCAATACATGGTACTCTAGAATTTAGCAAATATCTATGAAATTTTTTTTTTTTAATTAAATATTTTTATTGAGCCAACTATGAAACGGGCATGCCAATTACATTATAACTCACACTCACATATTCTCTTAAAAATTAAAAGGATGTCACAATAATAATACCTAATAAAAGACAGGTCCATAGGTACGAGTATATCTATAGGTATTCGTATCACGCAGTGTAATTTTTAGTAGAATGTTATATTATAAATATTAAAATATATATATTTATAATATAACATTGTAATTATATTACAATAGGATCCAACTATGAAATCGCGAAAATAAATATCTGTAAAAAGTTCATCTATTTTCTTTTGTTTTTCTTGACATAAGAAAGAAAGCTTCGCGAAAGAAAGCGTCAAAAGACATCTATCATCAAGACAGAAAGACATAAAAGCTTCAAATTGCGAAACTTTACTGCAATTTCACACTTGGTATTTAAAAACTCAATTATAGAGTAGGTCTAATTATGATGACGCCATCATAATCAAAATAGCAATTTAAAATATTTCTGTTTCTTTTTCGCTGTAGGCATTCGATGGAGAAAACATTAATTATTTACGTTATTATTATGTACTACGGGACTAATCGCGCACTAAATTTACGAGATAAATAAACACCTCATCATCCCGACGATTCGACCGAGTTGCATCGATCGTGGTCACGGGTAGACTCGATTATTATAATCAATTATGTGCGCGATTAGTCCCGTAGTACATAATAATAATGTTTTCAAATCGCGAAAGTTTAAGGACAAGTATTTAAGTTGCTACAGTAGAACTCCAATTATCCGAACTCCGACTATACGAATCGACGATTATCCGAATCACAAAAAAGACCGCAAAACAGCTTACATTGACGGAGATGTTTAAAAATCAATGATTTTTTTTCTAAACTTGTACATAAGTACATTTTATTTATATTTAAAACATGTGAAAATTTCATGTTTCTTTCATTTAATTCAATAAAAAAATAGTGCAATATCAAAACGTAGCTTTTATTCTCTCCAATGGCATTTTTTAAAAAAAAATCCGATTATCCGAATATTTGATTATCCGAATGGGTCCCGGTCCCCATTAATTCGGATAATTGGAGTTCTACTGTATTAAATTTACGATGGTGCTTTTATAATTGGGTTTAGTACATTATTAAAAATATCTGCACTTTGTATATACTATAATTTCTTTAAGCAATAAAATTGTAAAAAAGACAAATTACAAGAAACTACCAAAGCTCCAGTTTTCCTTTATATACAAGAAACAAAATGTACGTATTTAACAGAACCCCTTGCGGGTAGTACGACAATAAAAGTGATTTATTTGACGTGTCCTTACCGTTCGCAGGCGGGTACTTCCGGTTACGGCAGCGCCGCGCTTCCGGTGCGGCGTTTCCGGCGTTTTCCTCGGAAAAGTTGCCCGTTTTATGTGGGTAGTTGATCGTAATATACAGGCTATTTATAAGATGTGAAATTGAAGAAATAAATTGTTGTGTTTTGAGAATGGTTTTATTTATGGGATATGTCATTTTTAAAGCAAGATCGAATTAGAAATGAGGATATCCGTAGAAGAACCAAAGTTACCGACATAGTCCAGCGGATTGGCAAGTTGAAATGGCAATGGGTAGGGCACGTAGCGCATAAGGCTGATGACCGATGGGGTCGAAAGGTTCTCGAGTGGAGACCACGTACCGACAAGCGCAGCGTAGGACGTTCACCCAGAAGGTGGACGGATGACCTCATTAAGACCGCAGGATAGCGCTGGATGCTAGCCGCTTCCAATCGGTCTTATTGGAAATCCATAGGGGAGGCCTATGTCCAGCAGTGGATTTCTTATGGCTGATGGATGGATGATGAATTTTTAAAGAAATCGATAGATACGACTATTTTGTCAGCATAATATCAGCCATTGAACATTTTAAGCTTAACCATGAAGGATGATTATACCTACGAGTATAATATCCAAGACGCTGGTGGATTGTGTTTGGTAGATCTTCTACAGACGTAATTATGCAGGGTTCACGATGCTCTCCTTCACCGAAAAGCCAAGAACAAGCTTATGTATAGTCCGCGCCACACAAGTCAGCGGATGAGAAGTTAGCCGCAGATGACACTTTGCCATAATTCGCTAATTATTGCGCATGTGTGCATAATGCTGACGCAATTGGCGTAGTGGTTAGCAGTGAGCACGGGCGTAGGGAGCGCGCGGGAGGCATGAGGTTGGCGGGCGGGTGTGCCCCGGCGCGAGTCTCAGTGACTCCCGCGCAGACCTATATTTTCCCTTTTGCGCAGCGTTCTGCGCCTACCTTTCCATCCGCCGATTTGTGTTATAAAAACACAGAAAAATACAACCCACATCCGTCCTACAGAGCCCTTAACACTGTAAGTATATTATAATACGCACAGTCGCACATAGAACAAACTTGTACTAAGTCACCACGGGAGACCAGGGTAAGACGTGCACGTAGATTACACGCCAGCCGGTTGTGAGGGCGCAACACCCCGCGTCATTTCACCGAGGCTATAAATTCTACAAATTCTGATCATAAATTTTGTCACCCACTAAGTAATGTGGCGAAGTGTGATGACAATTTTGGCCCCACCTTGGAAAATACTTATATACGAAACGGTATGTAGGTATTTTATTAATATTATTATTTTATACTACGGGACTAATCGCGCACTAAAGGGTATTTATTTATCTCGTAATTTTAGTGCGCGATTAGTCCTGTAGTATAAAATAATAATGTGTTCAAATCGCGAAAGTTTAAAAACAACATTTTATTAATAAACAAAACAGACTTAAATATGTATTTTTCATCACATCTATTCGAAAAGGACTACTTGGTTCGCCTTTAAGTGCGCCCAAAGGTGGTGTTTTCTATACCTAAGAAACTTTACAAGTGCGCCGGAACTATCTTTGCCGCGCACTTTTTGAATTTTGAACAAATAAGTGCGACGGAATAATCTTTGCCGCGCACTTTTTGAATTTCAGCGCCAAGAAAATGAATGAAAAGAATGTAAATATATGTTTTCATTTGTTTTATTATTAGATAGCATTTAATTTCAATTTAGTTGTTACGTTTTATTAAATAATAATACTATAGTAAAATATGAGGCGCCTTTTGGTTTCTTATAGAGGTGATGAAAAGTAGAATGTACCACTCGGGCGCAAAATATATTTTTGGCTCGGGCGACGTACTTTGAATCCCTCGCTACGTTCAGGATTCTACTAAAGAATCCCTCACTTCGCTCTGGATTCAAAAAAGCGCCTTCGCCGTAAAAATATTATTTTGCTCCCATATGATACAATCTACTAATGTAGCAATGTAACATGTAGGTAGACAGAAACTGAGTTTTTAAAGGTTTAAATCCTCCTAAAGGTATACGACATCCGCGGCCACCCATCCGTAGACTGACCATACCTACCGACTGTTACGTCACTTTGATATAGGTAGGAACACCTAGCCAAGTTTCGATATGAGCGCTTGTAATACAGGGTTATACGGAACTGGTGTACTACGCCAAAAGGGGGTTAATTAGGACCATCATTACAAACAAATTTTACTAGGTATGGGGCCAACTCAAAATTCGAGAAAATAAAATCTGCCATGTCGACATTTGGTCAATTCCGAGATGCAACTTTTTATGGAACATTGATGACTGATTTTTACCTTACCTTAGGGGCTAACCCCCTTTCGATTCAGTAAAGGGGAAGCAGATTACCTTATGTAAACAGGATATTAAAGGATAAAATAACTTGTAAAATAAGTTATTATTAGTTAACCAACTAGTTATTTTAAATAACACTAAAATTAGTTATTTCATCCTTTGCTTGTATATACTGTTTTCCCAAAACAAAGATATAACAGACTAAAAATATTCTACTTAAAATACCTACTTAAATACAGTTCAATGAACATGTTTCTATTTCCGATGTGTAAGGAACTAAGCAGAGCTGGTCCGAGGGAAAGAAAAAGGATATTACTCTCTTAAGGGCAAGCACATGTTTTTTATTTAAACAAAATATAATTTACTAATAAAGAAAAGATTTCCTAAACAAAGGAATAAGATTTATCTTACTAAGCGTAGCGAGCCAATCATTATAATCTAAGGGTTTTTTTTTATTTTTTTTAATTTCGTATAGGTTATACTTATACATCCTTTAGGTTTGTACATAAGACGATCATAGAAAATCATAGAAAATAGGTACCGATTTTTAGCGAATTTTAGCGATTTAAATGTCAAATTAACGATCGTATAAGAACGGTACTCGCGCTGCTGTTGTCTTATTAAGGTCATCCGTCGTCTTGCAAACCTCCTAGAGTCCCTACCTTTTACGACAGGGGTTAAAAAATTCTCCATATATTTCCAGAGCCATAAAGGTTCTCCTTAAGGTTCGTTCGCAAAGAAGCCGGGATTAAAAAGGGACGCGTGTGTGAGCCACTGTATCTCCCGAAGTCCCGACAAAGGACGGGGGAAATATTTTCTTTCTCGCCATGTGGAGTACTGACAGCGAAGCGAGTGCTGAGATGCAAGAGATCTTTTTAGGGTTCCGTACCTCAAAAGAAAAAAACGGAACCCTTATAGGATCACTTTGTTGTCCGTCTGTCCGTCTGGCCGTCTATGTGTATGTCAAGACTCTTTATCTCGAGAACGCGTAAAGATATCGAGCTGAAATTTAAACTGTATACGTATATCTATGATCGCTTACAGTTGTGTAAAGGAAACACTTCTCAGTTATCATATAAAGAAGCTAGAGCCGTTTATGTCGTAAAAAAACGCATATTTCGACACTCACTAAAATCAAAACCTACAGGGTACTTCCCGTTGACATAGAACTATGAAATTTGGCGAGAAGCATTGTCTCAGAATACACATATAGGAATAAATCTGAAAACTGAATATTTTTATTTAAATCACAAAAAAGGGGCTTCAAAATTCACAAAATATGGGTTTAAAATTCAAAGTTCGTAAATCGTATCATATAAGGTATCTTATAAAAGAGCTTCATTAGCACATGCTAAAATAGGGTTTTAATTATTTTAACAATTTTCGATGAATGACGAGAAAAGTAAAAAAAAAAAAACTTTTGTCGATGATGATGATGAGTATAGAGATTTTAACAACGTACTTCCCAATTTTGTGAATTTTTCTGGATTTGTACGGAACCCTCGGTCTGCAAGCCTGACTTGCACTTGTCCGGTTTTTTTATCGAGAACTAGCTGTACCCTGCGCGCGTTGCTACACCACCAACTGTGACGTCATCTGTCGAAAATTGGTCGCACCAACTCAGAAACCTTTTTTGGCTTATGCATAATAACTTTGCTAAAGATCATCATACGATCAAATGCATAGCTTACGATTCTTTAAAAAACATTAAGACAATCATTCATTTTTATTTATATAGATAAGTCCTTGTTTGACTACCAGCTTACGTGATGGTAAGCGACGTAGTCACGTAAACTAAGAAGATGTATTATCCAAGTATACAAATTTTTATTTTGTAAACCTATAAGTGGTTTTTTTTAAACATTGACATACTCTTCTACGATATCATTGTACCTACTCATAATTAGGTGTGAATGTTATGATCAACTTTTACTCGTACTACGGGACCAGCTCTGCGAAAATAACTGCTGTTTTTTACGAATAGTCATTTGTTTCCGGCAAAATTTAGGAAACTGGTGTTTTGTTCTAGATTTCAGGGTGGTTCTCATAAAAAAAAACATATACCTATCAATACGTGATCTTATTGAGAATTTATAGAGGAGGCCTATGTTAGAATTGGACTTTTTGAAATGATGTCTTCTACTAAACAAAATGTGGTTTCCTGTTAGCAACAGGCAATAAATCGATGTAATTGGAATTGTAACAAAAAAATTACCAATGTATTGATACTCAATATCAAGGGACATCTTACACACGCTCTCTGACCACAAAACAAAGCAAAGCTTATGATATGGCTACCAGAGACTAATATAATTATTATATATACCTACATAGTTTTAAATTCATACTTATTTAGATAATAACATCCAGACACAGAGCAAATATCTATGTTCATCACAGAATTTTTTGCACTGGATGGGAATCGAACCCACACCTCTATGACTCAGGAGTCAGGTTTACTAACCACTAGGCTATTGAGTCATGTGATGAAGCATATACTAGCCCAGCTGCAGCGTTGCTATGACATCTTGCAGTGTGGCACTAGCTTTACAGTGGCGGGTGTTTTTCTCCAGCCAGTATAGATGTCTATATCGCCTCCCCCTGTATTGAGACGTTCCGGTTTAATTCCAATACAATGTCCAATTCCACTGAGATAACAGTTTCACAATGGGTAGATTGATTTTTAGAAATATTTTGAGAAAAGTATTATAAATGTATCACAAAACTAGATGGCACTGCCAGGTCTTAAAACGATCTCGACATTATTATGTACTACTGGTATTTACAGTTTTTGATGATTGAGACAAGACTTTGAATGTACCTACTATAGAGAGGTTCAGGTATCAGAAATCAGATGGCATTGCTATTATGTATTTCTATTGCAATAAAGGTTGAAATAATACATTTCTTTGGCAGTCGAGTACCTAAACATGTATATTGATACAATAATACAATGTTCCAACGCAGTCGCTCTAGGCAATTCTTAACCGCGAAAATGTATGAAAAATCACTGTCACTTGTTGTCACTGTCAAATGTATGTATTGGAATTTGACACTATCGGGACAAAAACCCGGTAACTATAGCCACTGAATCATGATATTTTTCATGTCTTTTTCTAACTCATTCCATGTTAGATTAATGCACTTCTTTTATTTTTTTCTCTATCGACCACAATAGCCCTCTGGTATCTTTGTGGTTAACGTGTAATTTGTGCTATGTCATTGATAACGTTCTATAGCAATTTGCTTAGTTTGGGGTCAGGGGCCGTGTGTAAGATGTCCCAAAATATTTATTTTTTATTTATTTATTTATATGAGTTTTCGACGCCATCTTGTATTTTTTTGTAATCATGTTTTACAAAATTGTACGTTAGGGCGCTTTTACTGTTTTTAATTAGATTATATAAGGTCGGGTACGGAACCGGGATTTGAACCCAAGTGTTATTACCACAGTGTCATTATAAGTGTCATTACAGCTCTCATGGTGGCTGTACCACCTCTTTTCGTCTTACTGCACCAGTTCTTCACAACACTAATTTATGTAATACTAGTTTTTACCCGCGGCTTCGCCCGCATGATATGTTGATTTTTGACGAAATGTAATTATAATTTATTAGCTATGTGTTATTGTGATATATGAACTATGTTATTGCAGTTTCATCTCAATCCTTTCAGTAGTTTTTGCGTGAAAGAGTAACAAACATCCATTCGTCCTCACAAACTTTCGCGTTTATAATTAGTAGGACTAGCTGACCCGGTGAACCATCTGTCAACTGTCAATTTACATGCAGGAACATTTTGTATGGCATAAATATTTTTTGCAAAATTGGCAAAACCAACTTCCATCGTGTACAAAATTCGAATAGTTCACTGGAATTGACGTAGGTATACAATTTTCACATTATTGTTGATTTTTCATAAACGGCTCAACCGATTTCGATAAAAATTTAACGTTACTACCTCGAAAGCATACCCTTTTGAATCAAAAAATATTTTTTTATTCGGTTCTCAATTGGCGAAAATAATTATGATCAAACAAAAAAAAAACATACAGACGAACATAGTACCTCCTCCTTTTTGGAAGTGGGTTAAAAATTAAATTCATGATTATATAATTTTTCTTTAACTTAATAAATATTCTCACCGAACCTTCCCTTAGCTTCCACAAATATTTTAAGATCAAAGTTAGCCAAATCGGTTTAACCGTTCTCGAGTTTTAGCGATACTAACAACCACAACGATTTTTACACATAGAATTAGAATTAGAATCAGAATCATTTATTGATGTATTGAGCTTAATACTAAATTCAATATACAGCAGTTTGTATAATAATAATTAGTACCGCAAAATATATCTCGTCATTTCACAATCATTTCACAACAACAAGATTAGCATATTCAATAAATTACCCCAAAGCATAATCAATCTGGAAGCGAATGACTTCAAACGAAGTGTTAAAGAGTTTTTTGAGTTTAATCCATTTTACTCACTAAATGAATTCATGAAATTACGTCTCACAGAATCTTCATTCTCGCATGATAGCAAAAATAATCAAAAAATATAAATTTGGTAAAATATTGACTTAATATATTATTCTCATATACTGACATTTTATACAAGTAATAAATAATTATTATTTTATTGTAAAATGAAATCCATTGTTTATAACAATTGTTTTAGTAATTCAATTTTGACGCCAATTCTATTCTAATTCTAATGTAATATTTTAAAAATAATGTTGCCATTTTATTGTATCATTGAATTTTTAAGTTAGTTTAAGATTAAGTAGTTCTTAAGCAATTACTGTAAATGACTTGCCCAATATGACGAGATGTTATAAGGCCAATAAATTACTTTACTTTACTTTACAATACACAATAGCAAAAATTAAATTTAAAAATTGGTTAAATAAAAAATAAATAACTATCTACTTCAGCAACATGACTAAATGCTGTAGACAGGCAACCGAATACAAAATTAAATAATGTCGGAACAAAACAAAATATCACAAGTACAATGTAAATATCATAGATTATAGAAGTAGGTCAATTAAAATGTCACGGGTTTTCGTATCATATAAAAAAGAACATCAGAATATTATTATATTTTGCGTCATACAAATGTCCCATGCTCTGTAGACAGCACTTATACATTGTGCTTGCTCTTAGCTTAGTTTATTTCTTCTCTAGAAGACAACTTTTTGTAGTGAAAATGTTTATCTAAGAATGAACAATAAATCTTGACAAGAAACTCATAGAATAAATCGTCGTAAGTGCTCACACCTAAATAATTAGGTCAAAAAGTAGTAAGTACACAGTAAATAAGACATGAAAGGCGCTGTGCCGACGGCGGCGACATCAAAGCGCCGTCGGCTTTTGAAAACGCCGACGGTAAAGCGCGCTCAGTTATTTAGCTGTAAGTTTTTGTCTTTAGTTTTATACTTAGCTTTCTAGCACTATTCACTGTATAATCAATTTTGTTTGTTTTTTTTTTCATGATTTGTATTTTTTTAGTCTTTGATTTGATTTTGCCTTTTGATGTAAATATATTGTTTTTGAATTTTAACATATTTACACTTATTACTCAGGATTGTTTTAGTGTGAAAATTCATTATGATATTTTGACCAACTAAGTCTTTCTGGGGAATTTACTTGTACAACTATTATTAAAAAATATGTATGACACAAAAAATGTAAATTAAAATATGTCCTATAGTAAAAAATATTAGATTCTTTCTAGAATATGCACATGCACGCCTATAATAAGTACAAAACCATTTTTAATATTTATCAATTTATTAGTTAGAAAACTGTACCAAGAAAACAGAACACAAATTAGATCCAAGAGACCTTTTAGCAGCTTCACCTTCAGTAGTAAAAATCACAGAATACTGATCTAAAAAAATATGATTTAAAAAATCAGACTTACATTTGGAGAAATATCTATTTTTGAATGTACCGGCATACTGTTTAGCATAGGCTTACTCACAAAGAGCTATTGGGTAGGGTCAGTGCAGGTTGGCGAATTTAAACACGCCGTCGATGTTTCTCCATGCATTTCCTATACCGGAAAATCAGTGGTGTGTTAATGCGCATATCAAATAATACATAACCCCAAAAAAAGCACATTAAATCAGGACAGGATTTGAACCCACGACTCACGCTTGTAAGCAATTTTTTTCTCACTAGGCCACCACGGATTTCGATAAGTAATACAACCTAATTTTGTGCCATTTTCTATTTATACCTACATTGTAAATTGTCCCTAATGTCCCATTTCACCCCTTTCCCATCCCGTCCCGGGGCCGCCAGAACTGGGGTAAAGTTCACGCTGGTCAAGGTGAGACTGGAGTCGTTAACGTCGCTCTTAAGACAACTTCGGACCGCCTCTTAAGATCTCTAGTTGGATTGAAGTGAGTTGATACTTGGAAGATGAGAAAATTAGTTTTCTTTAATTGAGAGTTTTTATCATTGATTACAGCTAACATTCTACAATCGTACGTTCGTACGGTCTTTTTGATAGCCCACTGCAGAACATATGCCTACACGTGGAGGGCGACCAGACCTGCCCCCCGACCGCCTAAGCAATAGCAATCGTAATAGCAATCGTTTATGACTTAATTTTAGTCATTTGGCACCGCCTATGTGACGTTAGCCATCAATTGCTTTGCGCGGATTGCGAAAGCAATCGTTGAATGAACAACTTTGATGGCTAACGTCACATAGGCGGTGAGAAATGACTAAAATGAAGTCATGAACGATTGCTATTACGATTGCTATTGCTTAGGCGGTCGGGGGGCAGACCAAATTGCTTAACATGTTCACTGTCCAATGACTCCAAAAGAAGTCACATCTGTACTATGTCATACGTCCACAACTCTAGTTGTAGTCATAATTCAAAGATAAAATTGATGATTTTTATTTGATTGGACGTATGAACAAGAACAAATAGGATTCTAACGGGCATGTGGTTAAGTAAATAGGCTACCAAAAATTTTAAAAGAGCCTTCGTAAAATATTGCCTGTTTTTTCAAGCTAGAACGAATTTGTAGAAGGTCGCATGCAAACAGTTTATAACATTGTAGGTAATTTATAGATTAACACTTTTACTGTTCCAGTAGGAACAGTAAAAGTGTTAATCTATAAATTGAATAGTGGATAGATTTATTTTATTCTTCTGTATTTTTTTTTTTTTTTTTTTTATTTCGAATAGGTTTGCGTTTGACTACACACTGCCTGATGTTAAGCAGATGTGCGGTCTAGGATGTAGCACGCTTACCTAGAAGATACCTATTTACTCGGGATTTGAAGACACTCACGTTGTACTTTAACGGGAAGACAGACCCAGGCAAAGTATTCCACATTCCGGCTGTTCGTATGAGGAATGAGGATTCGAAACGCTTGGTTCTAACGCGCGGAATGTCCACCATAAAAGGGTGACGCTTTGGTCGCGTCCGTCTAGCCGTACGATAGAAGAAAGGGGCAGGGGGGACCAGATTGTGCAACTCCTGGGCGCACTCTCCGAAGTGTATCCGGTAAAAGACCGACAAACACGCTACCTTGCGACGATGCTCAAGACTTTGCAGCTGCGTCTTAGTCAAGGTGTCGTTGTCAATCAGCCTCCTGGCTCGTCTCTCAATCGATTCCAGAGCCTCCAGTTGATATTTGGCAGAGCCATCCCAAAGGTGAGAGCAGTATTCCATGCAAGACCTGACTTGTGCTTTATAAAGACTAAGCAGTTGCTCAGGTGTGAAATACCGTCTCACCTTAGAGAGAACACCAAGTTTTTTGGAGGCTAATTGGGCTTTGGACTCTATGTAAGAGCCAAAGTTAAGAGAAGATGAGAGTGAAACGCCTAATAGTTCCAAGCTGTCAGTTACCGGAACGGAGACACCACGGAAAGCGGGAGACAATTGAAAGGGTCTCTTTTTGGCCGAAAACAGACAGCCCTGAGTCTTTGTGGCATTAAACTTGACCAGGTTAGCATCACCCCAGTCGGATACCGCCTGCAGACTCAAGTTGAGCCGTTCAACCATAGCCTCTCTGTATAACTCGATCTGTGGCCCGCTAGTTCTTGCATCGGACGTGTAGCTCTCCACGACTGTACTGTCATCTGCGTACCCAAAGATCCCGGGCTTAAGCAGATCGTTGATATGCAGTAGGAAGAGTGTCGCAGAGAGCACAGACCCCTGAGGAACACCGGCATTGATAGCCATTTGGTCTGACGAGCAGCCATCAACGACAATTCGTATCGACCGATTCCTCAAGAAATCTGATATCCATGTGCAGAAATCAGCAGGCAGGCCGTAAGATGGAAGCTTGCCAGTAAGGCTCTCGTGCCAGACCCTATCAAAAGCTTTGGAAATGTCCAAGGAGACAGCCAACGCCTCCCCGTGCTTCTCCATGACCTCACTCCAGATGTGTGTGGCGTACGCTAGAAGGTCCCCAGTAGACCGGTTTCGGCGAAAGCCGTACTGGCGGTCACTGAGTAAGTCATTCGCTTCCAGGTAGGCCAGGAGCCTGTTATTTAGAACACGTTCCATACTCTTACAGAGTATAGACGTGATCGAAATTGGCCTGTAGTTGGCAGGGTCGGCACGGCTGCCCTTCTTGGGTACAGGTTGCACGTTAGCAAGCTTCCAAGATTTGGGCACTTGACCTGTCTTCAGAGATAGGCGAAAGAGGCGAGTCAGCACAGGCGACAGCTCAGGCGCACAAGTCCTCAATACAATGGCCGGAATACCATCAGGGCCACTGGTTTTGTTCACATCTAGACTGCGGAGAACTTTGAGGACCTCCTTTTGCCGGATGTGTATTTCACTCATTACAGTGTCACAGTTTGGCAAAGTTGGAGGTCTCGCACTACCGGAGTCTAGACGCGAAGACTCAGCAAATTGAGATGCAAATAAATTTGCTTTCTCTACCGCGGTATGGGCCAGTGAACCATTGGGTTTCAGCAACGGAGGCAGTGAGGGGCGGCAGAAGTTCGCTTCAACCGATTTAGCTAGGGACCAGAATGCCTTACTACCCGCAGGGTAAGAAGCAAGCTTGTTTCCTATTCGACTAATGTGGTCAAAGCGAGCCCTCCGCATAACCTTTTTGCAGGACTTAGCAGCCCTATTGTATGCCTTCTTCCTCATACTAACGTCCCTCAACTTACGGTTTCGAGCATCGACCCAAGCCAGGTATGCCTGATGCTTTTGCGCTTCGGCGCGTCCACATTCAGGCCCAAACCAGGGCCGAGCTTTGCTAGACAGAGGTACGTCCGAAAATGGGATGAAGTATTCCATGGCGGTACGAAGCACATCTGTCACGGCATCCGCGCACGCAGAAGGATCATCGGAAGAAAAACAAACAGGCTGCCAAGGATAAGAAGCAAAGAAACACCGCATCTCATCCCAATCTGCTGACTTGTACCGCCACACGCGCCGTGACCCTTTGGGACTGGGGTCTGATGGGGAGTAGACGGATACAGATTTCACCAGACAGTGGTCAGATGTACCTAACGGTGGGGAGATCGCCACTGAATAACGGTCTGGATCGGTAGTCAGCAGAAGGTCCAAGCAGTAGGCCGTGTGCGAGTCAACATCAGGTACCCGTGTGGCGCCTTGAACCATCTGGGTGAGATCAAGTGTCAAGGCAAGCTTGCGCGTCTCAAGCCCAGCATGGTTTGTGTCCAGGTATGGGTGAAGCCACTCTTTATGGTGGCCATTAAAATCCCCCAGGATCACTAATTGGGCCGAAGGGTAGCTGAGCTGAGCAGCATCCGCCGCCTCACCAAGGTATTCGGTGAGTCTGGTCGTCTCCTGGTCTCCGCTATGTGATCGGTATACACAGGCGTAGATAATTTTCTCTACGCCAGTGTCCGCCAAAGCCCAGAGCACGGAAAATGAAGAGTCTTCAAACCTACGAAGGCGCAGAAAGCAAATGTCATCCCGGGCGTACACGCATACACCCGCACGTGGTTTGAAACGGTGCTCCAGGGAGTACCCTGGGTAGGAAAGATACGACACGTCGGATGGACCAGAAATCTGCGTCTCCGTGAGAAACAATAGGTGGGGACGATCTGTCTCGAGATGATGATGGACAGGCGTGAGATTGGAGTGCAGGCCCCGAATATTGCACAGGTGCACTTTAAGTGAGAGGGAGTGCTGCCGCTGTGTACACGTTCTTTTTCTTCTAGTGTTTCTCATGGTTAATGGCGGAGTAAAGTAGGTAGAAAGTCGGAAGTGGAACGAGACGTCACTCTGCAGATTCAGTGGTACAACACAAAAATCACACACATCTACGGTAGACTAGCCTGGAGACCGCGGGGACGCCCGAGCCCCCCCAAGGATGTCCATCGGGCCCTCTCGTCCGGTCGCCAACCGGCACGATGGCGCATCCCTGGGATTTTTCGACAGATGGCGGGGCAGCCTTTCGTGAGTGGCTAGCTCACTACTTGGGCCCCCTACTATCTGCGGTCGGCCAGCGACAAACCGTGCCTCGGATCCCGCTGCCCTCCTCGACTAGTCGGCCGATGCGGAAATCAATGTGTGCACCGTATTCGAATCCCCAGAGGACGCTACTGTTCCGACCCGACTCCCAGAATGGCGTCACCAAACTTCGCGCCGGAACACGAGCTCGAGAGAGTCGCTTGGCGGCGCGGCTTAGTCTGGTGGGTGGTCTCTCGCCGTGGCTATAGCCTACCACCAGTATGGTTGCTGCCTGGTTAGCACCACCCAGGACCACGTGTGGGGGACAAAAAAAAGGGTTCCTACCCACGGACGAAGGCAGCTCGGTCCCAAACGTATTCGTCGTGTATTGCCGATAGTTCCTACGTAAAATCGCATTTTAACAATAATTATGTTCAATTAATTGTCATCAAATATTACTAGATGGCGAGACATCGTGAGGTGTATTAGATCTGCCCTTACCATAAATGTATAATAATACTTTACATCGTGAGGTGTATTAGATCTGCCCTTACCATAAATATATAATAATATTCTCAAATATCTATATACTTATATCAGATTGTTAATGCTGTTGTCATTTGAAGCATCTCTAAACCACAAAAATGTATGGAAAAGCTTTATAAGCTTGTCAAATAAACTATCCACTACGTATTGGAATTTGAAGTTTCTTGTCTAAAAATCGGGCAAACGACACCGAATCAAGATATTTTTCGTATCTTTTTCTAATTCGTGCCATATTAGATCAATGCATCTCTTTCAGAATTTTTCGATCAACCACATTATCCCTCTGGTATCTCTAGCATATTAGGCACCTACATGTAGTTGATGACACTACCGCTCTCTCAATATTGCAGCGATGAAGAAGAAGATTTTTCTGAAAGGTTCAAGTATCAAATCGCGAGAGTCGACATTCGCGAAGTTGGCTAAGTAATAAGATAATGAAGAACAGGGAGGTCGGCGGGGTAAGAATTAAAATGCGACGGGTGTGCGTTCACCTAGCGGGACCAGCATTTTGTTCAGAAACTAAAAAAATTGGAAATTAAAAAAAATTGTTTATCATGCGCTATTCTCTGGTCCGACATCATAAAGAATTACAGATACATAAAATCATGACCATTTTCTAATTACTGAATTGTACTGTATCAGCCTTTTAATAGTCCACTGCAGGACGTAGGCCTACCCACGAAGGGTGATTGGGCCATTTCCACCACGCTGGCCTAATGCGGGTTGGTGGATTCACATACGCCATCGAATTTCGTCTCCGGACAATATGCAGGTTGCCTCACGATGTTTTCCTTCACCGAAAAGCCAGTGTTGTGAAATTTCGTACATAAATATACTAAAGAACTCATTGGTACGGGACCAGGTTTGAATCCACGACCTCACGACTGTGAGGCGGGTGTCACTACCTCTAGACCACCACGGCTTATTTCCGCTATGTCAACTGTGAGTACTGTGACATTATTTCTAATAAGATCGGTCGATTTTATCTAGAACGATATTTTAGTGATTTTATCCAGAATGATAGTTTGATCAAATAGATTGACCAACATGTACTTAGTATCGGTTGTGCTTAGTTATTTTCAATTGTATAAGCAATTAATGAGTAGGTATCTATATGTACTTACCTGTGTTGTATAAAGATTCTTTCAATTTATATTAGGAAAAGTTTTAGATGTAAGTAATTTTAGTTTTTGTCGATTGCTAATTTTTAGTAGAAGTATAACATACTTCAAATCGAGTCCATTTATTTTTTCATAATAAGATTGACTGGAAAAAACTGCACTACTAAAATGATAACGTCCAATAAGTACAATCTTATTGGACGCACTATGTTATCAGTTACAAAATAATATTATTGATATTTTAACTATTTTATTATAGACCACGGTTTATTAGAGTCGCGTATATCGTTTAATTTTGAACAATGTAAATACAACCAAAAATGACTTGAAAACTGATATTACAAATTTTAAAATACATAATATATGTATTCTAGGATATCATTGTAGGTGACTGACCACTTAACCCAAATTTGAATATGGGACCAACTCAGAAACCGCGAACAAATTGAAACAAAAAAATTAGAACGAGAGCTTTGGTGGTCCCGCTGTATGAACGCACACTTCACTCTGTTTATTTAATGAGTGAACTGAAAGAGACCTCGTTATGACGTCACAGCATCAAGTGCAAGCGAGATAGAGAACTTTTCAACTAAACTTTCTTCGGGATAGAAAGAGAAGGTTCTGAATGAATTTTCTTAAGACGTTGGCTTCTAATGAAATCGAAACGGGTGTCAATGAAAGTTCAGTGTCTTGGAAGTTTTCAAGGTCTTTCCTTTTAATTGAGGATTTTCACGTTTTCTTGGTTTGAGAGTTTTTGAGATGTCGTAAAGTTTAAATTTTGAGGTTCATTTTAGTGTCTTGTAATTTTTGCTGTTTCTCGATGAAACTTTATCGTTGAAGGAGATATTTTACAAGATTTTATTTAGTTTAACCTGTCCCGTTGTCTATCGGTCTGTACTCAAATCTTGCAAGTAAAATTTGATCCACTGAGTTGAAATTTTGCATACATGTGTAAATTGCGTGACAATGCAATATTATGATGACATGGTGCTGATCTCATGATGGAGCTGGAAGATGGCCAAATGAACTTTGCAATGAAACGATACTGTACTGTACCAGCCTTTTTAATAGTCCACTGCAGGACGTAGGCCTACCCACGAAGGGTGATTGGGCCATATCCACCACGCTGGCCCAGAGCGGGTTGGGGGATTCACATACGCCATCGAATTGTTTCTAAGGACGTACGCAGGTTGCCTTACGATGTTTTTCTTCACCGTAAAAGCCAGTGATGTGAAATTCCGTACAAAAATTCCAAATAACTCATTGGTATGGGACCGGGGATTCGAACCCACGACCTCACGATTGTAAAGCGGGTGTCACTACCTCTTGACCACCAGGGCTTGAAACAATACAACTTCATCGAATTTGGGCTTATTTGAATCGTATTGACGAGTAGTTTGTCTTTCAATGGTAACCAGGGTCTGATGATGGAGCTGGAAGGTGGTCCTAGGAACTCTGTAACAAAACGACGCAAACCCATCGAATCTTGGCGAGTACTTGTTCAGTAAAAGCTTGTCTTAATAAAAAGGGTTTTTTTTTTTAAATTATTCTTGTTCCAAAGAATTTGTTTAGCATTTAACACTAGCTGCCTAAGAACTTTTACATGTATGCGTTTTTATTTGTTTATTAGGATTTGTGATCGAGAGGCTATTTTAATAGTTATGTATTTCTTTATTTATTATTTGTTGATAAAATATACAATTATATATACAATGCTTAGTTTGATTTACTGATTAAATTAGTATTTATGCCGTGGGTAAAGCTAGTGCTTTACCCACGGCTTCCCTCGAGATCGTTACTTGTTTTTTTTATTTCGTATAGGATTGCGTTTGACTACATACTGCCTGATGTTAAGCAGATAATTATACAATCTAGGGTGCACGCTAGAAGATATCTATAATTGTTTCCTGGATAATAAGTAGCCATTGACACTCACCAAACTTTGACTACCTATACAACTCATACCATAGATCAAGTTAATGCATTGCTTTTTTCTTATGTGAAAGAGTAACAAGTAAACCATCAAACTTACTTTCGGTTTTGTAATACAAGTATTAGTAAGGATGAGCCATAAAATTTCACTATTTAACATTGACAGTTTAGTTTAGGCACATCAAGCATAAATACTTTTGACCTATAAGTAGAGCACTAGTTTGACCTTAGGTATACCTATACATATTTATCAAAAGCTGAAGTATCAATGTCAAGATCAAAAGTCTTATTTCGTATCAATTGTGACAATATTATATCTTGATTTTATATTGTTCAGTACGTACGACACAATTAGCTATCAAATCAAATCATAATATAGTGGAGTGTATTGTGAGATTTGTTGTCCCGCCATTTGCCAATTTATCAAAAACTAAAGTAGGTACATCTAAAATAGTAATCGTAACAAGTAGATGTATTGAACATTTAGTGAATTTTGTGTAAATTTATGTTGATTCCGTTACCAACGTAAACCTATTTCACGATTTCTTTTTAACATTCGTCGAGTTTGGTGCTCTATTCATAGTCCGTAAACTTTCTAGTTTGAATGTTTATGTTCTGATTACAAAATTCTAACTTGATTATTCATTTTGTCAGACGTTAAACTTGGAGCGTTAAATATTATACAAATACTTTAACAATTAGAAATACCGATAGTCAATAGATTTTATATACGGCACGCTGGAGAAACTCGAGCAAGGCCATGTCTCGACCGAATCAGTCTTTGCCATAGTCCACAAACGGTAAGCAAAATGGTAGGTCTATACTCGTCGGTCTTTTGTAGGTAGATATACTTGTAACTTGTCGCAGCGTATGGATGTTGTCTAAAGCCCTTAAGCCTTATCTGCAACCAGCTTGTTTCGAACGATAGAAATCATCAAGCCTGGGTTTGACCCGCTTGAAAACAGGTCATAAACAAAGCTCGGAAGCGAGATGGGCCTGTAATTTTAGTAGTACCTTTCTTAAAAATGAGCAACACCACGCTTCTGTTTCTTGTTTCAGGCGTTATGTTCTCGAGAGCAACGTTCTTTAACACTACAAATCTATTTTTGTTTGGGAGGTAAAAAGTGCAAGCTATAGATTGCACCGAAGAGTTTTTAATTAGGCTTTGATCACATTACCCGGCGAACAGTCCCTAAAAGGCCTAATTACTGGGTATGACGGCTAAAAGGCTTCGATCCGCTGACTTTCTCTGGCTCCCATTTTCCTTTCTTTTTTCTTCTTCTTTCTTTTAAACGGGGATTGCTGTCTCACGGCCACATTCGCAAGTTTGAATACAAATCCATTGTATTTCTAAAAACACTATGTAGCATTTATCACAACACACAGTGTATTTTAAAGCAGTAGGTTTTGATATTATAATATTCAGTATTTATTTTTTATTTCCTAGTGACAAATATACAGGGTTATTTCTAATCAATTAGCATCCTTTTAGGGGCTTATTCTGTACATCAAAACTAACAACTTTTGTACTGCAACATTTGTCAAATCTAAAAAAAAAAATATCAGCTGTTCCATTCACATTTTGACATTTTGTCGCGGATGAACGATATTTTTCTATGGAACAACAATTTTTTTTTTTTAGTTCGGACAAAAGTTGCATATCGAAAGTGGTTTGTTCTGTAGTTTTGATGTACAGAATAAGCCCCTAAGAGGATGCCAATTGATTAGAAATAACCCTGTATAAACGAAAATTTTACAATACGTGTGGTATTTTTATGATATACAATTGCTATACACAGTTTTGGAGACTCACGTTAAGCAAGCGAGATTTTGTTAGAATAACTCATGGAAAGAAGTACCGGCTATAGATAGTACCGAAGCGTTTTTCATTAGGCTAGGATCACATTAGCCGGCGGACAGACGGCCGGATTATTGGATCCGACGGCCGAAAGACTTCGATCCGCTGGCTCGCTCCTATTTTCCCTTTTCCCCTCTTTTTTCCTTTTTCCTCCGTCTGGAAAGCCTTTTCCTCTTATTTATTGCTTATACGGAGCCCAAATTGGATATTTGTGAGAGGTTGAATTATTTTCCGATTCGAGAAAACTCTACTATTTAGTTGTAGGTTTTAGTCTTGTTTGATATAATCTTATTGGATTTTCTGTGTGTGCTATCATTATGACTTCTTGTGTAAGAAAGTTTTAAATTTTAGCTCGAGTATAATAAAAAGACTGGTATAAATTTGAATTGTAGCTGAATGTCTCTCTGTGTCTGTCCTATCAAAAATATCTACCAACTCATATCTCTAATTCGTCGTTTTTTTTTTACTTACAGGCTGATGTAATCGTGATGAAATTAAAAAGGAAATTCTAATAGTATCTAGTAATCAAATAGTTTTACCCGTGGTGTCCTGCAGGATTCTTATTTTTAGAGTTTCGTATCTCAAAAGGAAAAAACGGAATCCTTATAGGATCACTTTGTTGTCCGTCTGTCCGTCTGTGTGTATGTCAAGACTCTTTAGCTCGGGAACGCTTAAAGATATCGAGTTGAAATTTAAACTGTGTACGCACGAGTATATCTATGATTTCTTGCAGTTGTTTAAAAGAAAAACTTCTCAGTTATCGTTTAAAAAAGCCATTTATGTCTTAAAAAACCGCATATTTCGACACTCACAAAAATCAAAACCTACTGGGTACTTCCCGTTGACATAGAACTTTGAAATTTGGCGAGAAGCATTGTCTTAGAGTTAGGAATGAATCTGAAAACTGTACTTACATTTTTATTTAAATCACAAAAAAATGGGGCCTCAAAATTCACATAATATGGGTTAAAATTCAAAGTGAGTAAATCGTGTCATGTAAGCTATTATATAAAAGAACTTCATTAGCACATGCTAAAACAGGTTTTTAATTATGTTTACAATGTGTAATTTTCGATGTATGACGAGAAAAGCGAAAAAAACTTTTTTGTCGATGGTTATAGTACCTACCTATAGAGATTTTAACAACTTGATTCGTACGGAACCCTCGGTTTTTTTAGTTAAAAGATGAGGTGAAAGAAAGGTGAGAGATTAGTTTCCAATTTTTGAACAAATGTCAAAAATTAAGTCAATAAGTAATTCTGTTGCTGCGTAAAATACGAATAGACACATCAATAAACACGCTTACAGATATATAATTTGTAAGTAAAGATGTAAAATTTTAATCACACCTAGTAAAAATAGCAATGCTAAATAAAGTAAGTTACATCTGTTTCATTGGTGACCATTTCTAATTTATCTAGTGCTGTAGTTTAAAAACATTCGAATTATAAATACTTACTTATATCAAATTCAGAAACAAATTGGTATAATATTACCAAAATCATTCCACAATTATAATAGGTATGCATGTTTAATTGTTTACCGGGTAAAAACCATATCATCAGTAAAATTATTCCGTTAGTTAATTATGTCAACTAATTTAAATTATTAAAAATATTTGACACGTATTTTTTAAATAAATGAAGAAGATAAACCTTGTCTTGAGAGTGGGCACTCGTGACGTCATTAGAGCGGTACATAAAATTTGTAGTAGTATAGTGACGTCACGCGTATCTTTAACAGGCTATACCTTCATAATTTTTTGTGAAATTGACAAAAGAAAAAATACGTGTCTAATATTTTTTGATGATCTATTTGACAGACTAATATATCTTTAGTTAACAAACCTGTTAATTATTTACCAGTCATCCCCCCACCACTCAGGTGAGCCTCAAAAATCCAACCCTTAAATCCCCCTTCGATACCAGACGGCTTAAGGACTGTCTCATTAGGGCTATGAAAGGTATGAAAAGTATGAAAAAACGCGCCACCCCTGAGTGCGCGCTAATTAGGGAAATCGTGAAGTGCCTAGTTGAAAAAAAAAACCTAAAAAAGTTCTGTGTGAATTAAAAACAATTAGTACTTATGCGTTTTGTACAAAAAAATATTGTCGCTATTGTGAGTTTATCAGATGTAGGATGTCTACTGCAGAACATATGCCTCCTCGCAATATGATAAGACTAGCTGACCCGACGAACTTCGTTTCATGCAACATCTCAATAAATATATAGTTTTATTCTGATGTATAAGCATTATTATTGCAAAGTTTCATCTAAATCCGTTCAGTACCTAGTTTTTGCGTGAAAGAGTAACAAGCATCCATACATACTCACAAACTTTCGCGTTTATAATATTAGTAGGATTATTATAACTCAATAAACACAATTTAATCCAAATTTACAGATTTCCAATAAGAAGCGGAAGCGGTTTGTACCCAGCGCGTTTAAGGTCACCCATCCATCTCCTACGCAGCGCATGTACAGTAGGAATCAGATTGCTAATGCAGCTGCTACAGTCGGTAACTAACTTTGTTAATTATAATCCTCTGAGCTGTACAGCGATTATTACTTCCTTTCTTTCTCTTTATTCTCAATTTTTTTCCAGTATAACAGAAGAAAAGTAAAAAAAAAATGTGGCTTAAACTATGATAGCATCTATAAAGTCATAAAAATCTGGTAAGAATTAATGTGGTACCGAATGCGAGTAGGCAGGTAAATTTGATCTAATAAGAATTTGAACATACCAATAAGAAGTCATGCCTACCAAACTTATTAAGTACCTACCTAAATACAGTCGTACAGAACTAAATGACACAAACAGCCCAGTCTTTTTCAAAAACTTTTCCTAATCAAACTGTGCTAAAACGAAAACCTAAATAACTCCAAACTAACAGTTTGACAATACCTCGTCACCAAGCAAAGTGACAGCTTCCATCTACCTAATTTCCAAAAAAAGAACGCAAAGGAAAATCCCCAAAAACTTATCAACGGAAAGCCACAGTACAATCCATCATCATTACGCCAAAACTCCCAAATTCAATAAAAAAAAGTTTGGTTCACCCCCATCTAGCGGCTGTGGCCGGAACTTCACAGGGGGTGGCACCACCCAGGGGTGGCCACCGTTCCATCATATCCCTTTTTTCTTCCCTCCACACCCTTATCCATACCTGAGCTTTCTTTATCCGACGACCTAACTTTTTATTGACACCCCTCTCGCTCCAACCTACCCTTCCAAATAAGCTCACCGCAGACCCCATCTCTTTCTATCGCAAAGAAAAAAATCTGTTTATAAAAATGAAAGCATAGATGTGTCTGGGGTACGGCTTCATTGGACGTGGGGTAAGTCATACGAGGGAGTTTTTGTGTACGAAAAAAATGCACCCTACCAGAAGCGTCTTTTAGGTATATTTCGTTTCCAATTTCGATAACAAAGCATGTATTTTTCCCGCGTTTTTCCTTTTGTGCGTCTGCTATAATTGTGCGGGATTCGTCTAATTCGTTTGAGTTCTTTTTTTTCTTTTTCTGTTCAAAGGTAAAGGCCTATCTTAGCGATATTTCTGTACAGAAAATGCTCACATGCTTCGCTTAGTTCGCAAAGGAATTTTGATAGGCATGATCTTTGATTAAAAGGGAAATTTTTAATATTTGACATTTGATATGAAAGGAATTTTAATAATGGGGGCCTTGGGTTCGAGTGCTTTATGCTTTAAGAAATACAAGCAAATTGGAAATATAAATTCTTCAGTCAATTATTGCGTTGTGATTGAAGTCACAATTTATTTGATTGTTTATTTTTACATAGCTAAGTACATTACGCACTGTTTTATTTAATTTAACAAAGACAGTATTTCAGGCATTTAACAATGTAAGTACTTTTTCACATAAAAAGGCAGGCTTACTACTCGTAGTTATAATTTATTTTTGATGCTTCAATATCGTGTCCCGTTTTCTAATAATATGTAGGTATTATACTCGTAACACTGAAAAGATTTCATACTACTTCACCTAAGTTCATAATCTTGGTAAAACTAAAGTAAATAATGTATGAATCCGCGGAACGATGAGATCCGCACAGGAATTAAGACTATCGACATATTAGCCCAGCTAATTAGCAAGTTAAAATTGGCAGTAGGCAGGGCATATAGGATCTGAGTACATAGAACGGTTGGCTGATGGGCTATAAAGTTCTCGAATGGAGACCACGTACAAGCAAGCAGCGTAAGATGTCAATTCTGCCGCGCTAATCATAATCACAGTAAATCGGGTTTTTGGCGGTATTGAGTTAGATAGATGTTCGGAATCCTTGAAACAAGGTCTACATTTCTGTATACTCAGATTATCAAAATTCGACCCAGAACCTCATATTTCAATATGCACAACCGCAGTAAGAAGTAAGTAAGTCTCTTTTAGAAGAGGGATTTTTTTATCAATTTATGAGAAAAACTTAGAGTTTTCTTTATTTCGTGACATTTTATTTAATAAATAAATAAAAAAAAAAAAAAAATTATTTATTTCAGGCTTGTAGGGCCCATATTGGCAGAGAATAAAAATACAAAATTACACATAAGTCATCATAACAAAATTAAAATTAAAATTAAAAAATTAAAATTAATAACCTCTTGATAAAGTAACATCTTAGGTAGGTAGGTAGATATATGCTTATTGTATAAAATATTTTTTTTAACAAAATTGTAACTATCCCTATAACTTATAGATTATTTTGTTTTATAATGCATAAGCTATGTCACTGCTAAGTTTCATCAAAATCCGACCAGTAGTTTTTGCGTGAAAGAGAAACAAACATATATCCTCACTCATAAACTTTTACATTTATATGCTGTTATTTTTTTCAGTGTATTAACTTTGAGTGCAGTAAGTCACTAATAAAATTAAGTTAATTTTGCACACTTTCTTAATATTATGCTTACCCATTTAGCATAATCACAGTGAGTCTCTCTCCCCAATCAAATTCAAAGTAAGTCACATACTTTTACTTACCGTATTTATACTAATTTAACATATTTTTCGAATTATTTTACTCCTAGTCATAGTCATTTTTAGGTTTATCACAAGGTTTATATAAATAAATACTTTATTCAATTTAAAAATTATGTATACAAAAGATCAAGCAAATTTAATCGTACATGGCAAACAAAAACCATTTTGATAATTCCTCATACATCGGGAGTAGCGTCAAAAAGGTTAAAAAAACTGTGATCACCGTTTATTCATAAGTGAAAAATCCGACTTACTGTGATTATTATAAGCGCGGCAGAATTGACTAGGTGGACTGATGGTATATTTGAGATGGCAGGAACGCTATGCATTAAGGCCGCTTTCAACCGGGCTTATTGGAAATACATAGGAGAGGTTTATGTCCAGCAGTGGACGGAAGTCCTAGTGAAGGCGTCTGACATCGCAATACATCTGAACCCTGCCATTTACCTCAGTAGTAAATGCCACCTGCAGACTAACCATGTCGAACGTTACTGAACTTTTTAACTGATCGCTAAGGTACACCTTATCACCTTGGTTGCCTGGAAGAAATCGCTTAAAGCGATAAGGCCGCCAATTAGAGACCTATTGTTTTGTTTTTGTCCTTATAATCTGTTTTTTTATGTAATGTGGTTGTCTAATAAAGTGTTGTTGTTGTTGTTGTATAAAAAATAACTCATAGTCTTTTTCTTCTTCTTTTGTTTGGCGTCGCATTGTTGTGCATTTGCCAGTGTCAAGTAGTGTTAAGTTTTAATAATTTTTGATATTTTATCAAAATACTCGTAGTCACTGTCGTAGTCAAGTCATAGTCCAATAAAGTCGCGGTCAAGTCCAAACATAGTCCAAGTCATACCTCAGTAAAGCAGTGGATACTTTACTAAAGGCGTCTATGGAGTTTTGGTGACAACACGGAACGACCTGATACGTCACATTATATCACTTGCCTACACTCATGCACGTAAATCAACTCATAATCAACGAAATACTACAACTTTTCACTAATTATCACTAATAAAACACAAGTTTAACAAAATAATACAATGAGGCAACATGACTTTTCCGCGTTCCCGCCAAAACTCTATAACTCATAGTATACACGTAAGATTTAAAATAATAATCGCCCAAGTGCAAATCGGACTCGCGCGCGAAGGTTCCGTAGGGTATATATGGAAGCCCAAGCCCCTTTAATTTATTTTAATTTAACTATTTATTTTTGAAGCGACTGTCACTGTTATTAATATCAAGCGAAAAACGGCAAAAAATTTTGATTTATTGCAATAGTAATTTTGTTTATTTTATTCTATTTTTAGTAATTGTTGTTATGACGGCAACGGAAATAAGTCAACTGTCAAAATTTCAACTTTCCAGCTATTACGGTTCATATGATACAGCTAATAATAACTTACCTCTAGAAGTGACATCAGCGGTAAGCCTACAGTCTTTTAAAAGTAAATTAAAAAAATGGCTTGTACAGCAAACTTTTCATAGATACGATGAATTTTATAAGTGTTTGACATGATTAATTTAATTTTATTCGCATTTCTTTTGACAATCGTATTTTTGTTATTAATTTCTACTTCTTGATTTTTTATGACATTGTTTGCATTATTATTATTTTATTTTCAATTGTTATTGAAGCTTTTGCTAATAATTATTGTATTTTGAATTTATTGCATCATTGTATTCAATGTTATTTATTTATACATATAACTATAATATTATGACGTGTAAATTGACATTTTATCAATAAATAACTTATGACTTATGCTGGTGACAGACAGACGGACAGCGGAGTCTTAGTAATAGGGTTCCGTTATTACACTTTGGGTACGGAGCCCTGAAAAAGTTGTAATTAAACTCAATAGCGTATGTGTCGTTGCGCAACAGCAAATTCATAATTATGTCAGCGGAAGTAATGAGTGAAAATTTGCCCAGCTTGTACTTAGCTAGTTTCACAGACGCCATAAAATTTCATACAACCGATGATATAATTGAGAACCTTCTCCTCTTTTGATCGACAAACCACCAGAGGAGGTATACAATTCGACGCGTATATGACCGATGGGGTCGAAAAGCTCTCGAGTGGAGACCACGTAACGGCAAGCGCAGCGTTGGACGTCCACCCACTTGGAAGACGGACGACCTTATCAAGACCGCGAAACCACGCTAGTTTCAAGCCGCTACCAACCGGTCTTATTAGATATCTTTAGGGGAAGCCTATGTCTAGCACGTCCTATGCTATATATATATATATATATATATACTCGTACTAGCTGACCCGGCCACGCGTTGCTGTGGCTAAATAAATTAAAATTGCGACTATAATTTGAGATTTAAACTATCTCAAGTTGGATCGAACTGCACATGGTGTGCGAATTTTATTATAATCGGTTAAGTGGTTTAGGAGTCCATTGAGGACAAACATTGTGACACGAGATTTATATATATTAGATATTAAGAAGATATATAACCACGCATAACTTTTTTCATAGTAGACCGATTTCAATAATTCTTTTTTTATTGGAAAGAGTATACTTTGAAATTGGTCCTATTTAATTTTATTGAAATTGGCTGAGCTATTTTTGTTAAATCAACAATAATGTGAAAAATGTTACATCGATCCGTGCATAAGATTTTCGTTCTAGCGATGCGCCTCGGCTTCGCACAGATGTATTTTACATATAAACATTTCTCTTGAATAACTCTATCTATTAAAATAAACTGCATCAAAATCCGTTGCGTAGTTTTAAAGATATAAGCATACATGGGGACAGACAGCGGAAAGCGACTTTGTTTTATACTAGTAATGATTCTGTACACGGGTGAAGTCGGTCATGCTTTTTTTTGCAAAACATAATTATGGTCTAAAAATATACCTACCCCAAAATAAATGTCACATTGAAACCCGCGCGAGCTCCCGTCATTATATTCCCATTTAGTCCGGAGTAATAAAATTAAGCTCGACATTACTTAAAATAAGGGTTTTGTTATAAATTCACGTAATTTTATTACGAGCGACATTATTCCGGGCAGGTGTGCTCTTTCTTTGGTAAGTTGGGGTCATTTTGGACGAAGCTAACCCAACTTCTCTAAAGAAGGAGGTACTCAACCGATTTCCAAATATGAGATAATGTTTGATGTCTGGGTGATTTTGCCTTCCTTTGTAGACTTACGTACCTACTGGGTGTGTTTTTTATACAGGGTGTAGAGCTCACGCTGAAATGAAATTAATCACATAATATAATTGGTTTTCTGTTTTAAAGCCTTCGTCATATATTATGTTGAATAAATAAAGCTATTTACTTAGTTCTGTTAAGTACTATTTTCTTAAACAACATTTGGGAATAACCTGTACTTATGTATACAGCTATTCGAGGTATTTTGACATTAGTCAAAATAATCTGCTTTGGTTAATCTAATGTCAAAATGGCATGATGAGCTCCATAAGCTCCCACGGAGCTAATACAACCAGAGAGATAGCGCATGTACAAAACTACTACAAAAATTTATGAAAAATCTTGTTTAGAGCTGTCAAAACTATCAAATAAGAATTGGAAAAATAAGAATTGGAATTTGACATTATAGGGAGAAAAAGACGGCAAAAATCACCTCCATACAGAGTAGAATGCGTAATTACTTTATATATAATATCATTTAGTTCCTTTGGGAATGTTTTTTATTTTTTTTTTCAATTTAAGGATTTTTTTCTTATTGCTTTATAATGTCTAGTTACTAGAAGGTACCTACTACTTCTGGGTCAAATTAATGTAGGTGTCAACTCTCCACCCTGTATACATAAGGAAGTAAATATAGATAGGTAGTAAATAAAATATACTCAATTTAGAACCACTACGAACTAAATACATTTGACTCCAAGTCAAATCGATTTAAAATCACAAACACACAAAAATTGCCGTCAAAATATTACCAATCGAATAATTGAATAGCTTCACCACCGCCTATTGTAGATCGATAAATCCATTCGATACAATGCATCGATACAATGGGAATCGAATGGGGAGAACTCGAGTCAAGTGGCTGTATTGACTGGTTCAATCACTATTTGTATCGATGCATTGTCGATTTGTTGGGAGGGGTATTGTGATTCGATTATAGTAATTATGTAGTTATGTAAAATAGAGTTGTATTAAGTGTGTAGAAAATAACTAGCCATAGCGATCTTTGTCGCTATGGCTAGTTTCAAATTCAATAAAATGTATGACTTTATGAGTACCTATGCCTTACTTTAGGAATGAGTAAAAAGGTATCTTCTAGGTAAGCGTATTACACATAGACCGCGTATCTGCTTAACATCAAGCAGTATGACTGTGGTCAAACGCAAACCTATAAGAAATAAAAAAAATTCTCTCAGTATATAATATATTTTTATATCTTCTTGTACGTTTCCCAAGTCTGTTTGCCTGGAAGAGATCGATGTTGTTGGTGATATGGTCGCCTGTTGTTACACTAGTTTTTACGTTTTTCTAAATGTATTTTTTGAACATCTCTGGTATGAATAACAAAATATTTATCTCTATATTTAAGTCAACTGACCCACGTTTTCTCTGCACCGCTATTCTGTTCGGGGTAGTTCTAAACAAATTTAGTAAATAATTGAAATTAAAAATTATTAAAATTAGCCCAACAAATAGTCTCTCTAACTCGGGTTTATAGAAATCAATTAGTCTAACTCGGATTTATAGAAATCAATTAGTTTATCGACGATCATGGTCAAATTGCGTTGGTAGAGACCTTTGGTGACGAACGTCGTAGGTTAGCTTACGCCTCGAGGTTTTCTTTCACCGTTTGAAATTAATAATACCTACATTCAGAAAATCGAAAAGGTATACCGCATTAGTTTGTATGTATATCCCTATGTCCTATATACAAAGAAATCTAATACCACAGTTCATCTCAGAGTTAGACCACCTTGATATTACACAGTGAAGTTGAAAACGATGATTTTGAATTTTTATCTCAAGTGATTCGGTTGACTAGATGTAAAAAGCTTGAACTAATATTTTACATTTGTCGTGAAATAATCTCGATTTGTCAAAATTCAATTCTCATCTCGCAAAATAAAGTTTCTCGTCCCCTCCCTAATTAACAAGTTAAGTAAATCGTGGGAAGAACTGCCTCGGGCCATCTTCACACGAAACTAAATACCCGGCTCGACACATTACCATAAAACTTTAACAAAATTGCACTCTCAAAAAACGCAAAAAGGATACGCGGACGCACTTTATTAAAAACTAGTTTTGTAATGAAAAAGTTCTTAAATTTCACTTCCTTATAAATATTTATTCATCAAATAATATGCAAATGACTGTAATTATAGGGCAACTCAAGAAATGGGTTAGCTATTTTGCATATTAACCCTTTACTCGATACGTCTTATGTGAGCGACAATAATATATAAAATTCAAATTTAGTGAAACATAAATTGAGTCGAGAATTGTCTGTGGCCGTAAATGCATTTGAAGGAAACTTTATTCTTTTTAAATTTGCAAATTTCACACCTTGACGTTCGGCGCGACAGGTTTCCAGTTTAAAAATAAAGAGTTGTCGCTGTGTGACGTATTTTATAAAATGTGTTTAAGGTGCATAGTAATTTTAGTAAATTTATGCGTAAGCTCGTTAGACAATTAGTCGGCAGATGTCTTGAAATTTAAATTTATTGCTACTGAGCCTTGTGTGGGAAATGAAGTAGCTTCCTATGTTAATTTGTCACCTATCTATAGACAATTTACTGTTGCAATTTTGTTACTAAGTACATAATTTAATTACAAGTGGGCATGATAACGTTGATGATAATTTTTTACTTTGACCTTTTGGTTTTAGTATATTTACGTGATCCATATAGATTTATAACAGTATATATATTTTTATTTCTGATAGATAAGTACTAAATTAAAATTCAACTGTGAAATTCAACATGTAGAATTATGTAATGGCTACCAGCTGCTCAGAAAAAAAAAAACAGCTCCTGATACCTATACAAATAATTGTAAGCTTATTCACGTTTTGCATTTTGACTCTGCAGTCAAAACGCAATAAAAAATGAAATTGTTGTTTTAAAAAAAATATACAAAAAAGGTCCAGGTGCGTTCCAATTTCAAAAATGGCTAATGAATCACTATTATTCATAGCGTACCGGTTTTTAGAAGAAAAAAATATGAATAGGACATTTGTTAATGACATGCATGTCCCACTTTTGAGAGTTGAGACAAAAAAACTACATCGTTGTCTATGAATGGAAGTTTTTTTTTTAAATTTGAATATGGAATGTCGCTCTCAGGGATATCGGTTACGCGCGCATTTGAATTACAAGATGCAGTGATTGTTTTGCCCTTTGTGATGATAGGTACGTGCAAAACGTTTCTTTGTGTTATCTCTCTAAAAGTATCTTAGCGAACTGAATGCTTGTTACACAATGGAAGGTAAACTTATTATGATGTTTTCGGTGTGTGGAGAGAATTAAGCTTAAAAGCTAGTAAGAAGTATAGAAAATCTAGTCAAGTATAGTGTAGTAAATCTAGTATTAGGTATTTTAGTGTGGGGTTGTAAACGAAAAAAATATTGACAGATTTATACGTTTATTTTGATTAATTTATCATCAGTTTGATTTATCATTAGACGTACCATGATCATAAATGCACTTTTTCTGTTTGTATAATTCACTCATACATTCTGAGGTATTTTGTCAAACTATTTGAAGAAATGAAAATAGTTGGGTCATTGCCTGATAACCTTTTCCCATTTTTTATAGCCAAGTATATCTTATTCTACAAAAAAAATTGTACATATGAGTACAGATGAGTTCATGAGTACAAAAAGACACAAATTAATTTTTATTTTATTTATTACCTCAACAAAAAATGCACAAACCTTTGATATCGATATCATCACTTGAAATATCTATGAAAAAAATCAATAACACCTACTTAAGTGATAGCTGTCTCGTGCAATTAATTTCGCACAAAAACGTAAAAAAAGTTCACTGACCAACTGCCCATTAGTAAAATTATCCAAAAATTTACATCTGTCAAAACATTTACGACAAACGTAAAAATAATTGTCGAAACAAAAACGCGATCTGACACGGTTTTAACCCTTTCCGGCTGACGTGCATTAGGAGCAACATGAGCAAAAATAATTTTGACATAGTGATAAATGCCGGAACCTTTTTTTCTTAGAAGAGACTTACTTGTTATTTGCAAATACCGATTGTGGCTCCTTCATTAAATTTTGTCCGTAAGTTGGTCTTGTTCATGTGATTTGCATTTTTTTTCTTAACTTTTTTCTTTTTCCTTCTTTGTTTGTAACGTCCTGTGATTATTTTATTCGTTTTGTACTACAAAAGCGATACAATGAAGATTTATAAATGCAACTTTTGAGATGGTAATACGTTTTTTGTTACTTCAAAGCGTTATTTTAGATTACATATTTTGAAGCCGTTAATTTTGCAACAGATGTGATTGAATTTATGCGGTTTATAACGAGATATTTTTATTGCATTGAACAAAATAGAAAAGGTAGATTTTTGGCAACCTTCTACAATTATTATTGGAAAAAAATCCATCCAGGCATCTGTAGGAAATCCACTGCTAGACATAGGTCTCCCTATGAATTTTCCTATTAGTTTGATTGGAAACAGCCTGTATTCAGCGCGTTGCGAAAAATGTCTAAACATTGAATTAAAATGGCCAAAAAACATGTACTTAAAACATTTATTCACATGTTTTCCTCAAAAAATTATTAATTTAGAACAACGCAGAACGCTTTAACTAATACATTGCTCAGAACAATGTGTAAGTACTCAGTAACATAAATAAAAAAGAAAATCAAATTGCTATTACTATTACGCACGGCGTAGACGTAATAGTCAGACAAATTTTTCGCGCCAAAAACTACTGTTGAATTTTTGATGAGATGCTTAAGTAAATCAACATATTTATGAACTATTCACACATAATCCAGACACACACACGCACACGCACGCGCACACACACACGCACACACACACACACCCCCACACACATACACACACACACACACACACACACACACACACACACACACACACACACACACACCCATACACACACACACACACACACACAGTATAACTGTTTGGTAATATTTGGTCGACTCAGTCTACGTTAAAGAAGAGGCTGGCTTGTAATACAGGTTTTTAACCTACCACAAGAGTCAGAGAACTTGTTTTGTGTTATTTTAATTTTGTTGATCAAATAAATGTTTTTATTTTTAATATCTATTTTCTATCACTTCTATTAGTATTATGCAGGTTTTTATTTTTATATAGAGTCTAAACAATGATAAAATCATAACAACGTTTCTAATTATAGCTATCCAAGTAAGTATATACAGCATTTTTTTTTTCTCACACCTTATACGCCAACTTCTCCAGCCATTCTCCCTCCACGGTATCGATTTAGCATTATGCTTTAACGTAAGTTCATGTCTTTTTAATGTGTGCTTTACCTAGAAAGATTTATGTTAGCAACACTAACAATGTTACCAATAGCAATAAATACTTACTGCGGCGCGTAGATACAAACTTACAATCATGGCAATCATTTTCTAAGCAACTGATTAGTAATTTCCCTGTCACAATATTTCAATCAAATAGACTACTAATAACTCAGACCTAGGAAGTACGATTAATTACAAGAACCTTTGACTGCAAAGCACGATTCTTCAACGCTTTGTTTTATTCATATTTTATAGATTTTATTCTAAATTCTATTCAGATTTAATAAGGGATAATTACAGCACTACGGAATTAACTTTATCTATTTTTTTATTATCTCTGTAAATTAATTTTGTATCAAAATATGCAGTTGCTATTTGTTGTTGTCATCATATAAATACATTTGGAGAAAATCGTATCAAATTGTGAATACCTACTAGTAAGAGCAATTAAAGTATATATATCATTACAACTATTAAAAATCTGAAAGTGTGTTAATTGGTTTGTTTGTACTCTTTCACGCAGCAAAAGAGCAACGGAAAGACATGATTTGTGGTATAGGTTGATAGGTATAGTTCAAATTGTAATGTTGGATAATGTCATACGGTTCTTTTTATTCCGAGATTCAGAATTTTTTGGCTGTAACTTTCCGATAATAGTATTTAGCAAACAGCTTTTTAGCCAGCTTTAATGCAGAAATGGGTAAAAAGCGTTAAATCCAAATGGCTTAGCTTATTTTAACAAAAATGCTGTTGGGATTCCATACAAAAAATAACGTAGGCATAATAGAGTGGAGTAGTTAAGCACAAATAACAAAGCATATAAGAATGAATATAAGATAATAATTTATATAAATGTTTATAATTTATATATGTATAAAAACAAAAAGTTCCTTTTGGATACCACAAAAATCTAAATATTCGTCGCACGAAAAAGCTAATCTATTTCTATACTGAATTAATATGAAGTTTTAGTTAAGTATATGTAGCCTAGAAGTAATTATTTACTGAATAATACTTTTGATATTATGTATACTATCATGAAATAAAAATAGATATCACGTACGTTAAATAAACATCAGGCAGAACATATTGCAGTTAAATCTAAAAATAAATAAATAATAAATATAACACTCACTCTCTTTTCACTCACTTTTTGTATACCTAGCTGTATTTTACTCCTAGGTACCTAAGCGTGCTACAAAGATCGCATATCTGCTTAACATCAGGCAATATGCAGTCAAACGCAAAACTAAAAAACATAAAAATAGAGTAGTAGATTTTGAAATCTTAGACGTCAATATCACAGACATCTTCAGATACTTAATAAATTAAACACAAAATCTGCAAAAACCTCGTCAAAAAAAACTTGCACTAACGGAAATCATGAGACAGAAAATTTTGCAGCTTGACAATTATTCCGCGCCTCCACCTGCAATTGATTTCCCTAAGTACTCTGATTACAGGAATTTGACGCTATAAAACAGCAGGACACCGTATTACCAAAATATTTAGTCGAAAACATAAAAATTCTAAAACATTACTTCTTAACCTTAAATACAGCTACAAAAACTTAACACGCTGACATAATTATCTAAGAAGCTGAATTAAAAGGATTTTAATCACTCATTAAGGTTGCATTTTTAAGTAAGTAGCGATTGATAGTAAGATAAAAGTAATGTTGTCGTGAAAAAGCATAAATTAAACGAAATTAACGAGATTCAGGTTCCTAAGAATCTTTTTAGGGTTCCGTACCCGAAGGGTAAAAACGAGATCCTATTACTAAGACACCGCTGTCTGTCTGTCTGTCACCAGGATGTATGTCACGAACCGTGATAGCTAGAACGTTACAATTTTCACAGTTAACGTATTTTTTTGCCGCTATAACAAAAATACTTAAAACAGAAAAAAATATTTAAGCGGGGCTCCCATACATACAAACTGCATACAACAAACCTGTATTTTTAACCAGTTTTCAATCGATGTTAATAACGGTGTCAGGTAGTACTGTACTGTACTGTACTGTACCAGCCTTTTCAATTGTCCACTGCAGGACGTAGGCCTACCCACGAAGGGTGATTGGGCCATATCCACCACGCTGGCCCAGTGCGGGTTGGTGGATTCACATACGCCATCGAATTTCTTCTACGGACGTATGCAGGTTGCCTCACGATGTTTTCCTTCACCGAAAAGCCAATGGTGTGAAATTCCGTACATAAGCTCCAAAGAAACTCATTGGAACGGGATCGGGATTTGAACCCACGACCTCACGATTGCAGGTCGGGTGTTACTACCACTAGACCACCACGACGTGTCAGGTAGAGACTTGAAATATTCACAGAATATGTAGTTAAATATGCACTTTCAAAACAGATAATTAAATTAAAATATAAATTTAAGGGGGGCTCATACAAGTAACGTGATTTTCATTGATATTAATAACGGCAACAGAGAGATGCCAGAAATATTCACAGAATATTCTTTTCAAAAATAAATAAAAATAAAATAAATTAAAGGGGGCTTCCATACCGTACAAAACCCATAGTGCGCGAGTCAGACTCACACTTAGCCGATTATTTTGATTTTTTTTTAAATTAAGAAGCTTGTTTGGACTGTGGTACTTAATGCTACGTGACAATTAAGGATAATAGTCATTTCCTTTACAGCGAAGATTTATCTCTATCAAACACAGTTTCAAACCTTTTTTGATCTCTATGAAAAAACCGTGCGCAATGCCTCAAGTGGTTGCCTAAACTGCTTCAGTGCCTTATGTTATGCCACCTATTCCTTTTTCCGATATTTTAACTTGAGCTCGGTATAAATTTGTTTGAACGTCTCATTTGAAAAAAAAAAATATAATTCTAAAGAAATAGTTATGTAATGCAAAATATACATATAGTTACTAGAAGACTGTTACATTAGTACAAAATTATATTTGCGTTATTATATAATAGTAAGTATTTATGTTGGAAAATAATTTTCCTATTATTTTCGTTAGTAAAATATTTTATTTAAAGTAATTTCATATTTTTTAATCTTATTATTATGACATTGCGTCTAAAATATGGCGGCGATATGGCGGTCTTGAATAAAAATGATATTGAAAAATTTCCATTAAAAATACCGTTGTTTGTTACTGTGAAGTTGTTTACCATACCTATTTAAAAGCTTTTTGGCGATACCTGCTGTACATACCTAGTTTAGTAGTTTACAAGATCTTTCGGAAATTAAAAATAATATTTTTGCACGTTACGTTACGCAAGTAATCTACGATATGTCTATAAGGATTCAGGGTTCTTTAAGTTCATACAAGATGTTGCTTTTTAAAGTTCAGATTTCAGTGGTACATATATATCTATTAAATAAAAGGCTTCACTAAGTGACTGACTGACAGACAACCTACAGCCCAAACCACTTAATAATAATACTATCATTTTAAGCTTTCCGCGGGCCAGACCGTGGGCTATTATCATTCTAAGTAAACAAAAAAAATACCAGGTCGATGCAAGTAATACGACAACGCTGGCTTACGACAGGCTATTATAATTTTGAGGAAGTACTAAGATAACGCGGGCCAGACCGCGAACGATTAGACATTATTAAGAGCAAGTGCCAAACTTCTCGGGACTCCCTCGCTACACTCGGGATTCTACTCTAGAATCCCTCTCTTCGCTCTGTATTCAAAAAAGCGCCCTCGCCGTTATAACATTATTTTGCTCCCATATGATACAATCTACTATTACATACGTACCTACCTATTTGTAAATATCTGTCAAATATTGAAATTTATCAAATATGACAACTGATGTTAAGCGTTCCAAAACCAAAACGCGAAGCCAGAAAAATTGAGAACCACAGTCATAACCCCTCTATTTAACCACAGAATATTTATAAGAAGACGTTCAGCCGTCTGCAATTTGTCCCAAACAAAAGTAATACGGACAAAAAAAGGAATTCATTATGCCAAGGATTCGAGAAAAAAAACTAAATTGCTGGGTTGCAGTGAAGGGTTAACGCATTAAGTGACAGATACTGATTTGGAGAAGACGTGTTCTTATTTTGAAATTTTGAAAAGTTGAAACTTTTGTTCTGTTTTTGAAAGTTTAATTGTAGGCGGGATAGTATTTTGTTGTGGTGGTTTTCCGTTTTATAGACAAGGAATAAGTTTTTTTGGCTTCGCACGGTGAAGAATAATATTGTGTTGAACCCTAGTATAGGGCGAATGAACTTTCTTGGAGTCCGTAAACAATAGCCCAGTGGTTGTGCTGTAGCAATATAGTCGTAAGTTAGAATGGGAGGGAAGGGAGGGAATTTGCCCAGCTTGTAGTTAATTTCACAGATGCCAAGAAGTGAGATTTGTCTTAAACTCTACTCTTTACGTATAGGCCCGAATCATACAAATACAGGGTTATTTTTAATTTTTAACAACTTTTCTTCTGCGACTTTTGTCATAACTCAAAAAAAGTTTTTTGGCATGTACAAAAATATCGTTCACCCGCGACAAAATGTATGGAACAGCTGAATTTTTTTTTGAGTTTTCACAAAAGTTTTAGAACATAAGTCGTTAGTTTCGATGTACAGAATAAACGCCTAAAAGGATGCTAATTCCTTTTAGGCTTTTCCCTTCTTTCTTTTAATCATGCCAAAAAACTTTTTTTGAGTTATGACAAAAGTCGCAGAAGAAAAGTTGTTAGTTTTGATGTACAGAATACGCCCCTAAGAGGATGCTAATTGATTAGAAATAACCCTGTATACATATCACGCAGCTTTTAAACTGAGCTTCAGTCAACATTGGGCTATCGGCAGCTTGTAGCTGACAGCCGCCAAGTTGAATGATTCTTACAATACAATGTAACGTATTTAATTATTTTTTTCGTAAAATACCCAAAGCAATAGCTGAATTCTTCACAGTATTACCTACCTATGTTACTATTCATAATTTGTTAGCGTTTAACTTCAGCCTGCCTAATCTGAAGAAGAATGCGGTCTAGGTCTAGGTGTATCTAGTACTTATGCTAACCATTATCTTTTATCTATACGAGTATGCTAATCATTATATGTCGCAGTTGGCGTCTCTCTAGGATGGTCCATATTCACTATCAATATTACTGTTCCATAATTTTACTATGGAAATTAACGTGGTTTTCACACATTTTATACTATATATAACGGGACTGAACTCACGTGTAGGGATAGTCGTAACGACTATAGTTTCGGTCGCATTCGGCGACCTTTCTCAAGTTGACGAGTGCTAGCACGCGGAGCCGTCTCGCAAAGCACACACGTGAGTTCAGTCCCGTTATATATAGTATAAAATGTTCCATAATTACTTATTTTAGCTTATTTTTGTCATCAGTATAAGCTGTTTAATTAGAGTCATTTATAATGTTCCGATATAGTTGATTTATTAAATACATTAGTTTATTTTATATTATGTATGAGTTGGTTATTATTAGAATTTATTCGAATGTATGTTGTTTAAGTAAGTATATACATATATCACTTTCATACACACCCCGTCGCCTAAACCTTTAAATTAATCCTTCACAAGTAACGGTTGCCTGGAAGAAATTGCTTTTTAGCGATAAGGCCGCCGATTGTAACACTTACTATAAGTTTCTAGTCTAAGTTTTCCTGTTTACTTAAGTTTTGGTGTGGCAATAAAGAATATATCTATCTATCTAACCAAGGCATTGCCTGTTCCTTATAAATTTGAATATGCTTCTAACTAAACATCATCCTGTTAATCTCAATCAAAAACATCTCGCCAATACCCTATTTTATTAGTCATATTCCAATTAAGCTTTTGGATTTGTAAGAGATTAGTTGATAAAATTAATTATTTACTATTTACATAGATCAACTAACAGACGTATTTAAGAACGCAAATACTCGTATATTTTATTAACGACTGCCAACACTTTGATTAAAAAAAGAAATCGTTCGAAAATTTGGTTTGAAAACAGAACGCTAATCCTGTAAACCCCAAAAAGAAAAGCGCTACTTCATTCGTTCGTCACTGTCGCATTCTGTTTGCAATTTCAAATAAAGAATCCCGAAGAGCACGCGCGGGTAACTAGGTAACTACGTACATATAGGTAGGAAGGGCCCGCATATAAAATTGAACGCATTTTTAGTAAACACGGCTCGTGAGGGGAGAGAGGGCTAGGAGGGTCGGTGTAATGGCTGCCGAATGTCGCGAGAATCCATTGCGCCCCTCCCTGTGCCGTTTTGGTGGTGAACTCGCGTTAGTGAGCAGTATACGTGAAAGTTTTAGAAAAAACCTTTTAATGTGCATAATTAACTCAAAACTAATTTTTGTGTAGAAGACAAAGACTACTGGACAAGGAAATGTATGCAAATGTGGTAAACAAAAATATTGATTTCTTATAACCTAGTAAGAGCTAGATTAGTCACAATAACATTACATAAAATTATATTACGTATTCCTGGCTTATTATATGAAGGAAAACATTATATAAAAGAAGGATGCGCGAGCCCATACATACCAGGACCTGTTATATACGAACAGACTAAGTTTTCCTCACTTATTTTCTAAGAATGATATGTTCACCAATGTGATTTATGACGCTTCTAAAACTGTTCAAATATGTACAATTTGGCTAAAATTGAATATAAAATAAGAAAAGACGAAAACAATTTTCAAGCTATAAGTACCTATTTATAGACATGTATACACACTAAAGATTATGGATTGCCAGGTTTGTTATGTTCAGAGTGCTAAAATGGTGCTCGATTTTAAAAACTTGATGTCATGTATTTTTAGTCAATATTGTCTCAATGACATTTATATTGATTTTTAAAACAGTGCATGTCATCTTGTCTGTAATATCAGATTACTTTTTGGAGTTCATCGATGTATAAGACGTTGTCACGTCAAAAAATCAATGTCTAGGACTGATATAATAAGAAAATGAAAAATGGAATGATAAAGAAAATTCGGTATTCATCCATTTCATTAGCAAAAATACAAGAACCGCAACTATAAGTTAAGAATATAAGTAAAGCAGCTATTCGAACCTCGGCTGCAGCCTGCGGATGCAGGTTGCGAATGGAGGTAGCACACACATGAGCCGCTGCTTGTATCCGCAGTTGGGAATGATTCCGATGCTGGTTGCCTACGTCGTACATCGCAGGTACGTTGGATTTGTTTAAACAGGCTAACAACACTTGCAGCCGAGGCTCGGTAGCACATGCTGCCACAGCCGTGTTCGGAATCTTTTTGTAGAAATTCATACAACTACGTAGATAACCAGAGCCCTTAGTCCAGGTTTTGTGTTGTTTACTTAAACTTTTGCGTTCGCGTGTGGCTCCATACATTTTGGTTAGTTCTTCATCGTTTCGGCCAGGGGCGCTGTACAAAAATGTATAGGGCAATATCGAACAGATGTAATTTCAATTTATGTGTAAAGCTGGACTAACGCCTCAGTTGTGTAGCCACAGCCGGCCTAGTGCAGCTGCTGCAAGTGTAGTAAAGCAAGTGAAAGATTCGAATAGCACCCTTAAGGATTATTACGAGTAATATTAAAATTGCCACGAATTTCTCGGATAACTTCAACTACTGCGGGGCAATTCCGTTAGCCGATCTCTTTACTGAAGTGATACGTTATGTTAACCGATCTCGTTTTTCTGACAGTTCCGACAGATCAAAACTGTCAGAAAAACGAGACAGGTTTAAGAACGGTTCACCTTAGTAACGAGATCGGTTGACAGAATTGCCCCGCTGCTTTTTGTTTTTAGTAGCAAAGTATATGATAAAAAAAACATATAAAAATAATAAGAGTATTCTTTATTTTTGATAATCTTTTAGTATACAAAAATGTATGTGTCTATAAAAATGTATAATAACACCTCAGTTTGTAAACATTACGGGCTAAAACGAGTTAACGCAGGATTATGTGCCAATAGTTAAAAAAGAAAATAATTATTACATCAACACGTCAACATTTCCAAAATTGCTAGGTCTGGATACCGAGAACAAAGTCTGGCAACACTAAATACGTCATCTGATTGACTGAATTTGACATTTCCTTTTTTTTGACAGCAACAGTTATAAAAGATTGATTTTTTTTTTCAAATAATTCGCCCATTTTTGGACACTAAAGCCTTTAAGACCATACCGCCACTTCTTATGTATGTAAACCGTAATGTAAAAACAATAAAAAAATCATTGTAATTTTTCTGGTGGGTTAATTTTAATTTTAATTAGTGATATGAAAACAGCAAAAAATCCCTATATTTTTGAAGCACATATCATTTTAAGAAAATATGTTTGGTTTTTTACTAACAAAAAAAAAATAAAAAATATTGACAGGTTAATTCCGTGCATCCTTCTTTGTACATATCCGTGTAAAAATATGATGTCGTTATGTGAATCCACCAACTCGTATTGGGCCAACACGGTGTGCAAGGCCCAATCAACATCATGAACTAGGCTTATGTTATTTTTTTGTACTAACCTATACTACTATAAAAAGGTTGGTCCGGTACGCTATTTAAGTATATTACAAATTACGGGCATACAACTATATAGCTTGGAAATTTTTCCATCGGCATAGTTTATTTTCCTTTATTTCGCTCTTAGAAATGAACACTGCTATTTTCACTTAAATATGAAGATTTTAAAATTGTATGAAGCATAAAAATAATATTCGCGAGTTTTAGCATGTACTGCGCGAGAAAAGTAGCGCTAAGTATTGGATGCGTGCAAACTGCCGCACGGGGGCAGGATAGGAATTATTTTTACTCTCCTTACCGCGTCACTTGTCCGCCCCACCTTCCCCACGCATGATCGATCGCTCACGTCATTTTAAATTCGGAATCGGAGTTCTTGAATTCAGAAAGATTCGAATTTGGAATGTTTTCGATAGACTTTATTACTTTAATGACTGCGTGAAAAATAGAACACCGCAAAGTTTATACACCTACCTATATTATTTATCCTAGCACACAAAATTTTTAGTAAACAACGAATCTTCTTTAACGCCAAATGTTTTGTTATGTAGGTAATAAGCTCGATAAGTTTATAGTGTAGTTCATTAGATTACAATATTGTACCTAGTACTTGAGAAGGCTGTAACGCTATAGCGCGGTATGACGTTATTGATCGCAACAAATAAACATTTCTTCTTCTTCTTCTTAGTTTTGGCGTCGCATTATTGTGCATTTGCCAGTGTCAAGTAATAAGATTTAATAATTTTTGATATTTTATCAAAATAGTCACTGTCATAGTCCAATATAGTCGTGGTCAAGTCCAAACATCATCCAAGTCATAGCTCAGTAAAGCAGCAGACTTTACTAGAGGTGTCTATGGAGATTTGGTAACAACACGGAACGACATGATACGTCGCATTATGTCACTTACCTACACTCATGCGCGTAAATTAGCTCATAATCAACGAAATACCACCATTTTTCACTAATTATAAAAACACAAGTTTAACAAAATAATACAATGAGGCGACATGATTTTTCCGCGTTCCCGCCAAAACTCAATAAACATTTGTATATTGGTGTTTTTTAGTATAAATATATTTATATCACCTATATTTTTATTTATTTATTCAATTAGTACCGCATGCACGAATTACACTAATGATAATTATTTATAAATCAATTATATAAAAATATTATGCCTATAGTAACGTACTAATTGTTATTCAATACCCCATTACCTTTTAACCCAAAATACCATATAAAGCCTGCTCTAGTGAGCAGTATTCAATCGTTTTTAATCGTTCGTTTGTTAAACATTTTTTAAATATTTTTGATTTTTGAATAACAGAATAATAAAATTTAAAGTTTACCACCTTTAAAACATGATTTTCAAAATATGATCTAAGTACTAAATAAAAAAAGACCTCCTTTTTTTAGGTCAGTTAAAAATAGTATTGTTGCAGCCACCCACGCTGCAAAAGTACTATATCAGCCTTTTAATAGTCCACTGTAGCACGTAGGCCGACTCACAAAGGGTGATTAGGCCATATCCACCACGCTGCCCCAGTGCGGGTTGGTGGATTCACATACCCCATCGAATTTCTTCTAAGAACGGTACGTTCTTAGAAGAATTCGATGGGGTATGCAGGTTGCCTCACGATGTTTTCCTTCACCGAAAAGCCAGTGACGTTAAATTCCGTACATAAATTCTGAAAAACTCTTTGGTACGGGACCGGGGTTTGAACCGATGACCTCACGATTGTAAGGCTAGTGTCTCTACCACTAGACCACAACAGCTCATTTTTTATTCTTTCTAAATTATTTTAAGGAATTATAATCTTTTTAACTAACATTAAGCCACAGATGAGAGATCATCTAGTTTATTCAAATAACCAATCAGAGCGCCTTACCTGCTAATACTCGTTAAGGCCCCGCGTCCCCGGTGTGCGGTCGCCTTAATGCTCTTTGATTATCTTTCAGCTAGCTTGTTTTGTCTCTTTCTTGGGGATTTATATAGAACTGATAACATCAAAACTAAAATAAAAATTGGTTGTCTGTGAAGTCAGTTTAAAGACGATAATTTTATTTTACTATCTACCTATGTATAGGGAGGTAATATTTCACGCTACAATAAATATATTTATTTAATAATATATAACGTAGTATCAGTCTTTAGTGGTCCGCTGTTCAACATATACCTTCCATCAAACAGTGTTTTGGCAATGTTCACCACTTTGGCGTGATTACAGGTCGGTGGATTATTGAAATTCAATATGTTTTCCTTCACCAAAAGGGTATAGAAAATCCGCACATGCCTAACTTAAAAAAAAAACCAGACAAGTGCGAGTCACGCTCGCACATTGAGGGTTCCGTACAATCACATTGTTAAAATAATTAAAAACCTGTTTTAGTATTTGCTAATGAAGTTCTTTCATACGATACCTTACTTGATGCAATTTACTCACTTTGAATTTTGAACCCATATTTTGTGAATTTTGAGGCCCTATTTTTTGTGATTTAAATAAAAATGTACAGTTTTCAGATCTATTCCTATATGTGTACTCTGAGACAATGCTTCTCGACAAATTTTAGAGTTCTATGTCAACGGGAAGTACCCTGTAGGTTTTGATTTTTATGAGTGTCGAAATATGCAATTTTTTACGACATAAACGGCTCTAACTGTCTTAAACGATAACTGAGATTTTTTTCTTTTTCACAACTGCAAGAGACTATAGATATACGTATACAGTTTAAATTTCAACTCGATATCTTTACGCGTTCCCGAGATAAAGAGTCTTGACATACACACAGACGGACAGACAGACAGACGGACAACAAAGTGATCCTATAAGGGTTCCGTTTTTTTCGTTTGAGGTACGGAACCCTAAAAACATTGGCACGGAAACGGAATTTGAACTAAATATTTCACGATTAGCAATTTTACGATTTGCGTGTTGTCCTCGAAAAGTTCTCGAGTGGAGACCACGTGCCGGCAAGCGCAGCGTAGGACGTCCACTCACAAGGTGGACAGAAGACATCATTAAGACCGCGGGATCGCGCTGGATGCAAGCCGCTTCCAACCGGTCTTATTGGAGATCCATTCGGGAGGCCTGTGTCCAGCAGTGGACGTCTTATAGCTGATGGATGGAAGGATGGATGTGTCGCTGTTGCATTTATGTACATAGCTACTTAAATTCTGCTTATGTACTTAATTAACATCAACAATTACAACAGCATACACTTCTGCGAAAGTAAACATTATCATTTTCTACGAGTATTACTGTCAAATTGGTGTTAAGAACTCTAATAACATATTACCTACCTAAATCAAAACGCGAATTCCTTTTTTTTCATTTTCGCAATTTTAAACATTTTAAATTTCCATCGAGGTCATTTTTATTTTGCATTTTTATGAATGAAGAAAACCTCACTAAGATTTCTTGTATTGGTGTTATTCAGAACACAGATAACTCAAGGATACTCATAATTATTATAATGAATTACTGAATGGGGACTACCTTTGAGGCCTTCACTTAGGTAGAGATAGAGACTAAAATAGCATTATATAAAGTTAAATTCACTAAAAAAATTAAATTTATTGTAACCTGAAAATTTTCACTGTAAGAAATATTTTTTTTATTTTATTTTAGTACCCAATATCGGCTCGAACAGATTTCGAACCTGCATCCCCTGCATCGAAGGCTGACAAACTACTAACTGTGTTAAAAAGGTTTTTCTCAAAGATACTGTAAAAATCTGCCAACCCGCATTTGGCCAGTGGAAACCGTGACGACAGCAAAACCGCACAAATGAAGATGTCCCCGCGGCCCATCAATAATTCGTGATTCCCGATACAAGCTGATTTAGTCGTCTTATCTCCCGCCATACAATGCCCATACATTCTAGGGGAGGCAAAATACCATTAATAACAAGATTAGGGGTAGGTAAGAATAAATTGCGAGGAAACCGCCTTGGGGGGCAGATTTATCGTGTACTTAGCATAAGTTCGACTTTGATGCGTTTTTCATTAATTTTTCATTGGCTGAGGCCCGCCATTTTGGAGGGTTTGAAGTGCTTTCCTCTAATATGTTGCTAAATATTGGCGAGTAACAATAATTTAAATGGCTATGTAGTAATAATTATTTTTCGCGAAAAAATGGTAAAACCGACTTCTATCGCGTACAAAATTCGAATAGGTCGTTCGAATTGATATGTATACAATTTTTACGTTGTTGATTTTTCAAAAACAGCTCAGTCGATTTTCAATAAAATTTTAGCGCGACTACCTCGGGAGTATACCCCTTTGAACTAAAAATTTTTTCATTCGGTTCACAATTGGTGAAAATATCGATAAACATATACACAAAAATCGGTTATTCTTGGAAATCGGTTAAAAAGGCATAGCACATTTAGTAGTTCTCTATCGACCTTTAGAAATAAACTATTGTTGTGTGTTATTTTGATGTAACTTATAATATTACATTACCAATGCAAAGTTTCATCTCAAGCCGTTCTCTATATAGGTAGTATTTGCCTGAAAGAGGAATAAACATCCTTACGCATTAACATTAATGCATTTCATAATTATAATATTAGTAGGATTATAACGGTTTGTCAAATTGTGAAAAATAATTTCAGTAGCCTCGTTTTTAAAAAATCTATAAACATGTTAGATTAATGATCACGCTGGCTCAAGACTTATATAAGCTCGAAACATACTATCGGACGCGGCTTACGGACGCGACTGACAGCCGCTACCTAGACTATGAAAGTACACTGAGCCGTGCACACTATCGGACATCAGTCAGGTGACGTCCGCACTTTCGGACGTCCTTGAGCGTTCGGACGTCAGAGAGCGATCTGGCACACCGGATGTTTTTTTAGACTGTGCACATTGCTAAGTCGCGGCTGTCAGTCGCGTCCGTCAGCCGCATCCGATAGTATGTTTCCGGCTTTACGGGTTGACGGATGAGACTAACATAAAGCAATCTAGCAGACATACAGGCAATGTATAAAATCATGTAAATAAGAAGCCTGCAAAACTCAGAACAAAAAGAAACCTATTTCCACATTTCGAGGGGAGCCATCTCATATAAAATTTATTTCGAATAACAACCAAATCTACCTTCGCCTTTATTACGAAATATTTAATACAATTTCTATTCGCACACGATTTTAGTCCCTATTCCTTTGTGAAAATATTGTTTTTCGGGAAATTATTTGGAAAAATAGCCAAGTGACTACTCATCAAGAACGTATTATTGAAATACAAAAATGGAGAAAAGGGAATTCTGAAATTGGTTCAGGTGACGTGTTACAGTGCGCGACAGAATGAATGGCACATCGTGACGCACGCGACGCTTCCGTCTCTGGGCTGGGTGACAAACTATCGGAAAACTGGAGTAAAAATAGTGCTGGAATACTGTTGTGGCTATATTTTATGAGGTCATTGCACGTAAGTAAAAAGGTAAGGTATACACGTAGGTAGGTACTCATTATAAGTATCTCAATAAAATTACTATATAATAAATGGTCAAAAATCCATATTTTAGGTCAATATTAATTACTGATATATAATTTTTACTGAATTAGAAAAACTGAATTACTGAATTGCCTGGAAGAAATCGCTTAAAGCGATAAGGCCGCCAGTTAGAAACCTTTCAATTGTTCTGTTTTGTCCCTGTAATTTGTTTTTTTATGTAATGTGGTTATCTAATAAAGTGTTATTGTTTGTTTGTTGTTGTTTGAATTACAGAAAAGAAGAGATTCGCAATATATTTGTTCTCATCTCATACCTGTGCCTTTTAAAAATGGCTTTAGAAAAATACTTTTATTAGATTCATATGAGACATGGTCATCTTATATAGATTTAAGTTCAGACTACAAATATAAATATGTAATAACCATTTAATAGCAAATACTGCTCATAGAGGTAGTATCTTCGTATTGTATTTCTAAGTCTTTATTCCTTCATTTTAGAATCTAACAAATATTAAGGTTTTTAACAAGTATAATATAAAATTTCGGGTCCACGTCTGACACCTTGAATCATTACCTATACTTACTCGTAAAAATCTTCATCAATTATCATTAAGTAATGTATTTTAGAAAAGATTTGTTCCAACCTACCAACATGATCTACAATACATTTTGTCCGCCATTGTACGGAGCGACGCTAGCTCGGCGCCTCCAGCTAAATTTTAATAAGATGTCACTGCCATCCCCGACTTGAAACAACAAAAACCTTCCCCCTAATATCAACCAAATTACGAACAATTTAATTGGGCATAATTTCTTAAAAGGGATAATTTCATAAAAGGCAACTTTCTATGCGGTGATAGAAAAAAATTAAAAGCCCACGGGGAATAACAGGTTGGTTTTTCTAATGAATGCGATAATTTGACAGATTTTGTTTAATTATGAAGCGAGTTGGAGATGGGCTGTTTTTTGGCACGAGGTGTTAATTAAGGGTTTAGGTGATCATTTTGGTTTGATATTGTGATATTAATTGTAGGTTTGTAGATTTTTGGACATAATCGTTCAAGTTAGTGATCCTTTGAACTTGATTGCTTATTATTTTGTGTTATATCGTTAACAATTAGGTATTTCAAGATTTTGATTAATACAAGAACCATAAATTTTATGAGTGATTTTCATGGAAGTCAGTCTCGGTGGCTCAGTGGTTAGTGACCCTGACTCCTGGATCAAAGAGGCGTGGGTTCGATGTACACCCAGGGCAAGTATTTGTATGATGAACATAGATAGGTGTTTCCTCTGTGTCTGGGTGTTATTTAGGTATTATCTATATAAGTATGTTACTATGGAAATTAACGTGGTTTTCACACCGTCTCGCAATGCACGGTGCATTGCGAGACGGCTCCGCGTGCTAGCACTCGCCAACTTGAGAAAGGTCGCCGAATGCGACCGAAACTATAGTCGTAACGACTATCCCCACACGTGAGTTCATTCCCGTTATATATAGTATAAAATGTATATAAGTATGTATTTATAATTATGTATATGTAGTATATCTATCAGTCTCTGGCAGCTATATCACAAGGTTTGCTTAATTTAGCCGTGTATACGATGTCCCCTATATATTTTTTTTAATCTGCATTGGTAGCTAGTATGGGTACGTGGCAGTGCGTCCAGCCAAGACCTTACCTACTTGAAAGAAGTGTAGAAAGTTCTTAAATACTTAGCGATGTAATACAACAATTGAAATAACTATATTACGATTACATATAGCTTTTCCACACCATGTGACTGTTAAATGAGACTGCAATTTATTACATAAAATACATTGGGATTGTTGACAAATACTATACAACATGTATTTTTAAACGATTACAGTGTAGGTATTTATGTAAATTGCAATCTAATTTAAATACGTAATATTTAAAGCCAGTGAAGATTTACGTGTTTGCCGCCAGCTGGCTGTTGGATTTGTGCCATTTTGAAAATAAATGGTCCGAAATTTGCGCCCCTAAAATCTACTATCTCTAGGCTTCAGCTTACTTAGCCTGCTGGTAAATCAGTCACTGCCCAAAGCTATAACTAAAGTATACTCATCTACCTAATTCACAATAAGTACAAGGTGTTTGCTTTGTGTCTTGGGTGTTATTTACATTTAAGCCGTGGTGGTCTAGTGGTAATGATACCCACCTTACAATCGTGAGGTCGTGGGTTCAAATCCCGGTCCCGTACCAATGAATTCCTTGGAATTTATGTACGGAATTTCACACCACGGGCTTTTCGTTGAAGGAAAACACCGTGAGGCAACCTGCGTACTTCCTTAGAAGAAATTCGATGGCTTATGTGAATGCACCAACCCGCACTGGGCCAGCGTGGTGGATATGGCCCAATCACCCTTCGTGGGTAGGCCTACGTCCTGCAGTGGACTATTAAAAAGGCTGGTACCGAGTAGATATGCTACAGTTTACATAGTTGTTTGAAATTTAATTATCATCCTAGATAGATTTAATATTTTAGGTGCAAGCAATATCTAAGTCACCTATGTAACTTCATATACCTATTGTGTAACATTGTATACCTTCCAGAAACCTTCCAGGACAGCACATAAGAGCTCCACCGTGGCTGAGCCGGCGACAGGCTTGTGTTTAATATCGGGGCGGCGCGTGTGGGGCGCTTTTTTCATTTTCATCTTGACAAACCGACGTAGGTCGGCGCGGAGGAGGAACAGAGGGACAAGTTATAAACATATTTTATAACATATTTGCTCGTAAAGTGGCTGTAATTACACCAATTTCAATATCGTAATGTATTTCATTACGCACTTGTGCGTTATTGTAATGTAAAACGCACGAGTTTTTTTTAAATAAAGTAACATGCACGGTTTTTTAAGATGCTCCGTTTAAAAATGAACGATACTTTTTAAAATCTTAGCAAAGAATTTTTTATGTCAGAAAAGTGGTCAATAAGCTGGCAACGTAACAATCACTTTTAAAAATTGTTCAAAGGACATGTCCACAAAATGTATGGAGGCTGGTATAATAATAATCAAAAATTCTAACCACAACACTCGTTTCATTTCAAGAAAGTTCATATTTTTCTGAGTCTATTACAAAATTTAAAAACAAAAAAGACCCCACCGATTTTTTTAAAATTAATTTTGAATTTATTAGAAAAAATAAATATATTTCGCTCAATAGGTAGTTTATCTCTAGCAGCCCTGATTAAGTAACCTCCAAATTGTTAAAAAAAAGCATTTTTACCAATTAGACACACTTTTTAGGTGTTTTTTTTTGTCACATTGTACCTAATAACTGGTCACACTGGTAAGGTTATAATTTTTAATTTTAGCAAATTAAGAGATGAATGTGGAAGATTCAGCTATGAATGAAAGTAAAATAACGATAGAAGCACTTTATTATTGCTAAACTAAAAAAATAATAAGCTGTATTATTTTTCATACAATTTATTTTTCGCATTTAATAAAATATGGCGGGGTGAAAAAATCTAAATTAAATATTTTTGAGAAGCCCACATAAAAAGCTTTGTAATGGCTATATCTATCACCTTGATTCTATTTTTCTCTGAATAATATACCACTTGTGGACGTCACCTTTCTATAACTGCTTTAACAAGTAATTAAAGATTTATTCGTTTATGAAAGTCAGAGTTTTATTAATTTTCTCGCAAATATGTTATAAAACGTCGTATGACGTACGTGCGCTTTGAAAATTACAGCCTCTGCTTCCTTATAGCAATATCGTCTCGGCTGTAATTTTCAACTTGCCGCACTTATATAATAATGTACTATTACATCATAGAGTATGTGCAAAAATAGAACGTCGTGGCGTTATGGTAACTAACAAAAAATTTTAATCAGCAGCCAAGGTACCGACTATACTTGGTAGGCGCGAGTCCTGATGAAAGTCGTATTGGTGTCTACCGAGTATCAAACACTTTTAGTTGTTTTGGACATTTACACAGGATTTGTTATTGCTTTCCTTTGCGGATCTATAAATCCGTTCATAAGCTCTAACATCTGTAATTAACTGGGAACTCACGTGGGATTATTACCCGGAAATAGCAAATAAATCAGCTGCTATATACCTACGTAAGTACAAAAAGTGTCGGAGCACTCAGGCTCGCCTAGGCGCCTCTTCTTGCGGCGGCGTTGCGTGGCGGGTCGCCCTCGTCCCAAAATACGGGTGCTGCTTGCGGGGCAGGACTGCTTGGTGCATATACCTACGTAACATAGATTAGTAAAATATAATATAAGTAACAATTGTCTTCTTAAAAAAAAAAGTCGAAACATTGTTAATTAGAGGTAGGTACAGGAACGGAGTCTGTAGAGTGTAAAACACTAGATTTATGAAATATACTTACGGATATTTCATCTATAAATATGTCATACTTATACCTATTACAAATACGAATCTTACCTACATTTATTTATTTATTCATATTTATTTAAAATTCAAAACTTCTAATTCGTACAACAGTAGGTATACAGTTACCTAAACAAAACGAACGATGCTACCCGTAGTAGTCAGGAATATTGTGTCGCAGATAGCAACGCCCACCTCCAGCAAATAATTTTACAAAATACATAGTATAGGTACATTGAATTATGTTTTTTATTTTATTTCATAAAGGTTTTTTTTTACCACACACTGCCTGATGTTAAGCAGATATGCGGTCTAGGGTATAACACGCTTACCTAGAAGATACCTACCTATTTATTCGAGATTTGAAGACACCTACCGACATTGTAGATACTTTAGCGGGAAGACAGACTCAGGCGGTGTGGAACGCTTTGTTCCACATTCTGGCTTGTTCTAATGCGCGGGATGTATGTGTAGGTATATCAGTGTTGTTTAATCTAAGAAGGAATACCTGCCCTTCTGCTCTTTCCTAATCTCCTCTGGTAACTCCGTTTTTTGCAGAATCGAAGCCCTCGCGATATTAGATTGTCGGAACAGATTCGTAGTTGGTATAATTTTGAGGGTCGTGGCTGTACCTACTCAGTAGTACAATTTTATGGTTTCAACGTCTTTTGGTTTCGATATTTTCAGGGTTATCCAGAACAGATGTGCTAAGCTGAAAGGTTAAAAAGGTTAAAAACGATCATTTTGAACAATTTTTTTTATGGGGCCAAAACAAAATTGAAAACTTCTATTGTATCATACATTTAAAAAATTAGTCCGTGGGTCAGATTATTAAAAAATATTGCACACGTATTTTGTGGATTTAGAGTTGCAATTTTGTAGGGAACAGCTGATATTTTTCTCCCGAATTTTGGTTTGACCCCATAGTAAAAGTTGATCATAAAATGGTCTTAATCATCATCTTTCAGCTTGGTAGGTACAGGTCAAGCTGATAACTAATTAATCCACAGAGTGGAGAGCTGACACCGATATTAAATGAAATCACTTATTTGGCCTTCTGTTTTAAATCCTTTGACATAAATTTTGAATTTGATAAATAACGTTATTTACTTAGTTATATGCAATTTCCTAAAATATTATTTTTGGAACAACCCGTGTCTATACAGCGACAATGGCATATATGAGTTCCTAATAAAGTAATGCCTAATAACTCCATTTATTTGTTATTTAGTTTGATTGAATATTTTGTTTTTTCAATTTAAGATTTTTTCTAGCCACAGCTTGTATGATTAAACTGGTTACTAGTTCTACGTGTGGGTTAAATTAAGGTCGGTGTCAGTTCTCCACCCTGTATGTATAATGTGATTAGCAAAACATAGGTACGTCAATAAAAAAACAGTAAGACTATACTGTACCGGCATTAAAATAATCCACCGATAAACATAGGCCTAAGGGTCTTTAAAAAGGAATTAATCCTACTAATATTGTAAACGCAAAAGTTTGTGAGGATGGATGTATGGATGTTTGTTACTCTTTCACGCAAAAACTACTGAACGGATTGAGATAAAACTTTGCAATAACATAGCTTATATATCAGAAATACGCATAGGCTATAAATTATAATGATATTGCGTCAAAAATCAAAATATCATGCGGGCGAAGCCGCGGGTAAAAACTAGTAGTCCATATAAGTAAGTACCTATACACCACTCTGGTACCAAGATTTGTGGATTGAGATCCATTGGTGGAGGTTTCGTTAGAATTATATTTTTTTGCTTCTTTTTAACCGACTTCAAAAAATTAAACGATTACTTCGCCATTCACAAACCAATTTTGATAATTATTTTTCCTTGGTGTACTTACTCGTAACAATCTTATTTCGAAGGTGGTTACAATTAAATTATGTCGAAATTGGTGGAGCTGTTTTAGAAATATCAACAATAGGACAAATGAAAAAAATACTTATTTTTCGATTCGATTCGAGCGAACTATTCGAATTTTGTACACGACTGAAGTCGGTTATGAATTTTTTGGCGAAAAATAATTACCTACCTTTTGATTCTTGTTGCCTTTTCGATAGTCCACTGCTGAACAGACAGAGAAATCATCAGAACATCCACAGAGCCAGCTTTCCTAGTGCGAGATGGTAAATTTACATACCTAAGTGCACCATCGATTTTTTTACGGACGCGTGCAGGCTTTTTCACAATTTTTTTCACCCAGAAATCCAATGGTGCAAACTTTGTTTATGTATCTATCTGTCTAGACACCGAATCAGCTGAGCAAAACGGCCCAAAAAATATAGTCCATTTATGGTTTATTTTATCCATACAAATTTTGACAGATTTGACATGTTAAGTACGCGCTCATTGTCAAAGATCTGGGCCGCTTTCTTTGTGATTAATGTTTATGTTTGTCCGTCTAGACAGATGTTGTGAATATCCGTATTACGTATCTATCTAAATTTAAAAAAATATTGGTAAATACAGGAGCGGTCAAAATACCAAGTCAAGATTTCTACCGCGAAGATGGCAGGTAAAATACCTTTACCTCCACTGTCAGTTATAGGTATCAGGTTCATTACCTATGGTATTTATTACATTATTTTTTTACTCATTTTTGTGAAAATATTTGTAATTATCTAAATGCAACGCCGCGAAGTACGGGTGAATAGTTTACACGTTGGCGCTAAAGCTTGAAACGTGACAACTATCTTTTAATACAAGTATGGTATGAAAACTTTTTAAAAATCTTCAAACTTAGTTCAGAAAAAGTTTCTATTACAAAAATTGTTTTCTGCCTGTTTCTATGCATCACGTCCCGAAGCATTCGGTGAACTGTTTTACCAACATGTCAAAAATAGTACTGCTATTCGACGCTAGATGACGTCACCTGTCTTATTAGAAGCAGAAAGTTTTTAATCATTTCCAATAAGGTTTCTCGTCAACGTAATAATTCCAACAAGATTTTTTATTCTTTCATCAGAGGTAATTAGAATAAGTTCTGGAAAAGTTTTTATTTACTTTACTTTGTTACTTACTTTGTTAGTTTTGATCAATTTAAGAAATTATTTTGACGAAAATAATTAATTACAAACTTTAATTTCAGATAGGTACTTCAATACTTATATTATACCTACTTATACCATCTACTATATTTATAATTGCAAACTATTTCCAACCATGTCCCTCATTCTAATAGTGTATTTTAATAAAATTATAATTTGAGAACTTCAATACTGGGTTTAGTTTTTTATTTCATTCTATTCTGCATCCTATTCTTGTTTCGTTTTTGTTTTATCAGACTCAAAGAATTTTCGCACCCCTCGGTAGATGGCGCTACTAGTTAAATTTCACTTCATAACAGATTTTTATTATGAAATAGGTTCGGTTCCGGTGATTCGGTCATATTTTGCCTGATACTCAAAGAAAAATGACAATGTGCAGTCTAGGTAGCATACCGTACTGTTTACTTACCTACTATGCTGCTAATATGATACCTAGACAGAGTTATCTAAATCTGCTAATACTTATACCTACCTACTTTGTTCGGACTCGCTCTGTAAGATCGAACCAGAAATGAGAAAATTGGTTGAAAAATCAAACGTTCCAGGCGAAGCCCAGCGGATTGGAAAGTGGGATCCGTCAGTCAATGGTCATGGCACACAGACGTAGAAAGGCGATCGAATCATATCCTCCACATTCGCCCAGTGCGGTTTGGTGGATTAATCTACTCACTAATGATGAATAATAATTAAATATAGAATGTCAATCAATAGGCTCAGCATATGACGTCATATGCTGAGCAAGACCGGTTAGAACTTTAGAAGCGACTTGCATCCAATTGGAAATCTAAGCAAATCTCCAAGAATAGACCCTCCAGCTTGCATAATATCTATCCATATACCTACTTACTGATAAAATAATTATTTATTCATAAATAATCCTTTTTTTCCGAATCCGAAGTTCTATGGCTGAGATGATGATGATTATTTTTAACTAGTTTTTGGTTTTAGTAAGAATTTTATTTTTTAGATTTGTCAATCAAATTGATTAGTTTTATGGGTGGAGTCAAAAATCTTATTGAACAGCCCACTACTTATAAGAAACACACACAGACACACGTAAATACTTATACAGATACACACATAAATAAATTGGAAAACTTGAACTTAGAATTAACCTAAAGTAACCAATCCGCAATCAGGAATGAGGAGATTTGCAGACGAACCATATTCTCCGACGTAGCTCAGCGGATTAGTAGGTACCTAAGTTAAAATGGCACTGGGCAGGGCGCAGAGCTCAGAGAACTGTTGACCGATGGAGCAGCAAAGTTCTCGAATGGAGACCACGGACCGGCAAGCGCAGCGTAGGACGTCCTCCGACCAAATGGACCGACGATATTACTAAGACCGCAGGAACGCGCTGGATGCAGACCGCTTCCAACCGGGCTTATTGGAAATCCATAGGCTTATGTTCCGCAGTGGACGACCAACGGCTGATAATGATGATGAATCCGCACTGGGCCAGCGTGACGGCTATGGTATTATCGCTCTAGGTTACGTAGGTAGGTATTAAGTACATCTATTTTTAGCAGTGGACTGTTATAAAAGGCTTTTACAGTCTCAGAGCAAATAAAAAAAATCCAAAGGGTACGTCGTTGAACAGTCAAGTGAAGCCGGTTTTTTATACATGTGTGAGTGCGTCGCTGTTGCGCCGCCATAGTTTGACTGACAAGCCAAGGCGTAGTTTCATAGTTAACTGGATGTGTGTGTAATTGTCTGTACACGGCGAGGCGTAGTTTTGGTTGGCTTCACTTGTTTGTTCACAACATTCTCTCTTGATTTTTTATTTGCTCTGAGTTTACAGTAGATATTGTAAGATGCGGATTTTACCGATTTGAACTAAGAAACCTTTCCTATACCTAATATACATCTAATTTTAAATATTTGAAATTGTCAGGAAGATTACAAATATTACAAATTACAAGATGCCTTTGACGATGCTAGCTGTTACAATACTACATAGACATACCTTACCTGCGTAGCGCTCGTAGCGTAGTTTGACTAGGTGTTTGTCAGCGATCACCGAAATTAAGCAACGTTCCCCACGGTCAGTATTTGGATAGGTGACCGCTGGTGGCATTTTCCAACTGAGTGCTAGCGTGGCTCGGTTGACACGTTAAATTGTAGGTCCCGGTTGTTTTAGCCGTTCAGCCATGTCAGAGCCTTCAGGTGGTCTAAAAACTCTGAAGCTATGGCTAGCCACTCGGTCTATACGAATTTACTTACTTACCTATTTGTCTGTCTGTCTAAGATATCAATATTGATCTTTATACCATATTCTGATAATGGTCTCAATAACTCTAATCTATCGGCCATATTCTCGACCATATTTTGAAATGGAACATAGGCTTGCCTATGCAAAATATATTCTACCTATAAAGGATTATTTCTAATCAATTAGTGTCTATAGAGGCCTATTCTGTGCATCAAAAATAACAATTTTTGACCTGCAACTTTCGTCAAAACTCAAAAAAAAATATTGTTGTCCCATAAAAAGCCGTGGTGGCCTAGAGGTAGTGAAACCCGCCTTGCAATCGTGAGGTCGTGGGTTCAAATCCCGGTCCCGTACTAATGAGTTCTTTGGAATTTTCGTACGGAATTTCACACCACTGGCTTTACGGTGAAGGAAAACATTGTGAGGCCACCTGCATACGTAGAAGAAATTCGATGGCGTATGCGAATCCACCAACCCGCACTGGGCCAGCCGTGGTGGATATGGCCCAATCACCCTTCGTGGGTAGGCCTAAGTCCTGCAGTTTTAAAAGGCTGATACAGTATAGAAAAATATCGTTCACCCGTGATAAAATGTATGGAACTGCTGTTTTTTTTTTAGTTTGACATAAGTTGTTAGTTTTGATGTAGGTACAGAATAGCCCCTAAAAGGATGCTAATTGATTAGGAATAACCCTGTATATACGCCTACGCACGCACAATTATATTATACGCTGTCCCAGATGCAGGTTCATTGATTCATGTCACCAGAATTTTCGCATGCAATTTTCCTAGTATGTACCTAATCTTTTATTTCACCAAAAAGCCAGCGGTATGAAAATACATTTACAAATTCCAAATTGTTACTGTTAAGCAAATTGAAATGGCATGGCCATGGCCCATAGCACGGAGCACAGATGACTGATAGGTCAGAGTTCACGAGATTATTGGCATTAGACCCACGTATTGGCAAGTGCAGCGTAGAAAATCTACCAACAAGGTGGGTCAGATAATCTGTTCAAGAATGCAAGAGAACGCTCTTCTTCTCTTCGCTCTCTCTCTCTCTCTTCTTATCCTAAGTCTCCACGTCGGGGCAGAAGGCTGATACAGTGTTACGCAATTCCTCTCTGTCCTGTGCCTTGCGTTTCACATCGCTCCAAGTCAGTCCGATGCTTTGGGCCTCAGCAGTGATGGAGCGCCGCCATGTTTGTTTTGGGAGGCCAGGTTTTCGCCGGCCTTGTGGATTCCAATCCATGGCTTGCCTAGGAATGTGATCCAGCTCCCTGCGCAATGTATGGCCAATCCAGTTCCACTTACGGCGCCGTATTTGCAGCTCTATAGGATCTTCATTGCATTCCCTCCAGAGGTCTATATTGGCGATAGTGTCTGGCTAGAAGATCTTCAAGATGTGCCGTAGGCATCGGTTGAGAAAAACTTGTAGCTGTTGCGTTATTGCTTTTGTGACTTTCCAGGTCTCGCATCCATACAGCAGTACGCTTTTTACGTTTGTATGAAATATTCGAAGTTTCACTCTACGAGAGAGGTGTTTCGACTGCCATACTGAACGGAGACACGCGAATGCACCTTTAGCTTTGGCAATCCGGGAAGCTACGTCTAAGTCTGTTCCTCCAGATGTTGACACGACGCTGCCAAGATAGGTGAAGCTCGACACCCTTTCCACTACTTCATCGCCTATTAGTAGTGGACTGTCATCACGAGCTCCACTCCTCATGTCTTTAGTTTTTTGCGCGTTTATTTTAAGGCCTTAAAGAGAACGCAGTGGATGCAAAATGTCTCTTAAAAAGATTTCTCATAGTTTCTTAAAATAAAACTTTAATTACACAAAAAGCTTTTTATTTACTTAAAATTTTGCGTAAAAACTAAATTAGAAGTAAAGTCAGGGCTACTAAGTAGTTCAAAAATATATCAATGTGATACCAGACAATGGGAGTTATAGTTCCCACTTACAAGATTTAGGTGAGCGCATTTACAGACAACGGGAGCTTTACTTCCCACCAAAAAATGGTCACTTCCCCCCCGATTCCCCCTTATTTTTATTGATTTTTGAAATCTACGACCAAACTTACCCTCAAACCGATCTTAGTTTTCCATTTACCCTTCCACAGGCTCGCGTTTGAATAAGGGTTAATCTTGTTGCAATTCAATCCATATTAGATTCCTACGTCCTGCACTGGACACGTCACATATTATATAACCATGATGACATAAGATTACACACAAATGCCCATCCCACACCTGGCATTTAACACCTCCACGGGTGTGGGTCGTTTAGACCCCGAGGCGTAAATATACAGCCCATAAACTGGGCGCCCACTGACGGGTTATCATTAAAGGGATAGGTTGCCCAAGGTGTTAGAATTAAAAATGCTAAATTTTTCGTTATATTTTATTCTATTGATCCCAAGTTTATTTTCCTTTGTTTAAGAAATAATTTAATCGTTTCATACCATTGACACGATGAAAAAAAGTATAATTGGGTACTTACTTAGTATAATAATTTCAGCTGTAGGTCATCCACGGATAGACATAGATCGGTTTGAAGCGAGAAGTTTGAATAGGTCAGGTGGCTAGCTCTGCTGGACTAGCATTCGCACCACGACAAAATTTTATCAACGAGTCATAACATGACAGAGTTATTGTGAAATATATATTTGTCACTTTTTTACACGCCAATAATAAGTATGTTGTGGTGCGTATGTATGTACAGACAAAATCTATACCATCGAAATTGCAAATTGGAATGGAAAAATAATTAAACAGCTGATTTCTTTTCTCGAATTTCTTACTTAGCCATATAGTAAATTGTTCTTTATGTTCTGAATCACCTCCATTCTCCTTAGTACAGCAGTTCTGAATAACCCTGTTTTTTTGCATAATTGTTATCAAAATACCAGTCAAAGAGGTCACAACTTATTAATAAATTATGAAAAGGAAATACTTAGATACTTAAATTAAAGTCACAAAAGGGCCCAATACCAAATGTGTCGCCTTCATTCAATGTTGCTAAAATCTAAAATAAGCAATTATACATTTGATGATAACAAGGTATTTATTTTAACAAAACTTAAAAAAAAAATCATAAACAATAAATAAATATAACCCTGTATGTTTTAACTTTTTATAATTGTACTGTACTGTACTGTACCAGCCTTTTTAATAGTCCACTGCAAGACGTAGGCCTACCCACGAAGGGTGATTGGGCCATATCCACCACGCTGGCCCAGGGCGGGTTGGTGGATTCACACCATAGAATTTCTTCTACGTACGTATGCAGGTTGCCTCACGATGTTTTCCTTCTCCGAAAAGCCAGTGGTGTGAAATTCCGTCGATAAATTCCAAAGTACTCATTGGTACGGGACCGGGATTCGAACCCACGACCTTACGATTGTAAGGCGGGTGTCACTACCTCTCGACCACTACAGCTTAATAATTACGTTTACCTATTCAACCGTTATCTACTTCAGAATGACAGGATTATTAACCCTTCAATATGCGAGTCAATTTCCAACGTCGCCTCACCCGCAGCTGGTTAAATAGACCATAATGATAAATTCCATATATTTTCATCTAAGTTTTAATGCGTAAACGAAAGGAACTGGATAATAATTAGTTATATTTGACTAAGGGGCAACTACATCGTCCTTGTGGATCAGCTATACATATAAATATATATTTTTTTATTTTTACATCCCAAAACGTTCATAAAATGAATGGATCAAATTGGAACCGTAAGACAGCACAGGATATAAGTAGCTTATTTATCTATTATGAGGCCTATGGCTAACTGCTTCTGATTTTTTGATGACGATAAAGAAGCGATCCCATGTTATATGGAAATAAGACAATTTATAGGTATATAAGGTTTTTTATTACGTAAATAGTCAGTAATTTTTAATACGACATACCTAATTATCTTACTTAGTCTGCTGTGTTCCAGGCCTTAGGATGTTGAATTACTGTGCTCAACTGTATCTAAATATTTAAGTGATTTGCAAAAATAATTATGCTTAGGTACGAGGGTACTTTATTATTTGTGTTAGTTAAATAAAACATACGTAATGTAATAATGATTAGGTAATAAAGGGGTTAAATAAAAATGCATGTAAAAATATATCGCTGTTTATTATTTAACCTTAAAAATAATTTTATTTCTCTGTAAAAATACATACTAGGTACCTATCTTTTTATAGTTATGTTTTTGAAAAAAACTTATCAAAATTGACAAAAAAATAATAAGTTTAGCTTTTAGCTCTCAGTAATCATCATCAGAAAAAAATTGAACATTGAGAAATATCTATATTTGTTTGTATTGAATAATATGCTTATTACTTTCTTAGTTATCTACTATTATTCTTTATTTCTGCATTTGATAAATAATTGAATTATTTTTTTCCATTTTAAACAACGCAACAATATTAACATTTAACATGCAACAATGTCAATATTCATAGTGCTGATACCTATCAGTCGCGTCCGTAAGCCGCGTCCGATAGTCCGATATCTACTTACTTTTTGTTACCAGGTAACAAAAAGTAAGTAGATAGGTACTATAAATTAAAACCTCATTACAAAGTCCGTTGCAAACCTCATCAAACTTAAGCTGGAAACATACCTACTATCGGACGCGGCTTACGACGCGACTGATAGGTCAGCACTATGAAAGTATGTACACTGAGCCGTGCACACTATCAGACATAAGTCGCGGACGTCACCTTCGGACGACCTTGAGCGTTCGGACGTCCGAGAGCGATCTGGCACACCGGATGTTTTAAGACTGTGCACATTGCTAAGTCGCGGCTGTCAGCCGAGTCCGATAGTATGTTTCCGGCTTTATCAAGCACTTACTTAATAAAACAAAACCTACCAGATTTTTTTCCTAGCCCATTGCATTATAACAACCAGGAAATGGTCTAGCGACAGCTGCGTGATTTTTTCTAAAGAAAAAAAAACTGTCAACGCAAATGGTGCCTTCATTTGCATATTATAAAAGTGTTCGCTTTCAATTCAGAGCAAAAAGTTAACCCTTTGCCGACCTTTTTATTATTTTTTCTATTATTTTTTGTCGTTAACATCTTTTTATATGTCAAAGTCGGTTGTCGATGAACGCATAATTAGAATTACGTGCTTTGTCATTTTTTGTCGCACAGATGCGTGTCAGGAAGTAGATAAAAAGTATAGAAACCGGAATGAGATCGAAAGTAAGGGTTAAGGTGGTAAAAAACAGGACAAGTGCGAGTCAGGCTCTCACATTGAGGGTTCCGTACAAATCCACAAAATTGGGAAGTAAGTTGTTAAAATCTCTATCTATACTATAACCATCGACAAAAAAGTTTTTTTTTCACTTTTCTCGTCATACACCGAAAATTACACATTGTTAAAATAATTAAAACCCATTTTAGCATGTGCTAATGAAGTTCTTTTATATGATACCTTACATGATACGATTTACTCACTTTGAATTTTGAACCCATATTTTGCGAATTTTGTAGTGATTTAAATAAAAATCTACAGTTTTCAGATTTATTTCTATATGTGTACTCTGATACAGTGCTTCTCGCCAAAGGTGACGTTCACAAGTGGTATATTATTCAGAGAAAAATCGAACCAAGATGATACATCATTTGAAAGCTTGATTTATGGGCTTCTCAATTATGTTTAATTAAGATTTTTTTATCCCTCCGTTTTTTTTAATGTGAAAAATAAATTGTATGAAAAATAATAATACACTGATTCTTCCACATTCATCTCTTAATTTGCTAAAATTAAAAAATATAACCTAGCAGTGTGACCAGTTTGTAGGTATAATGTGACAAAAAACACTTAAAAACTGTGTCTAATAGGTAAAAATGCTTCTATTTAACAATTTGGAGGTTACTTAATCAGGGTTGCTAGAGATAAACTACCTATTGAGCCAAATATATGTATTTATCCTAATAGATTCAAAATTAATTAAAAAAACGGAGGGCCCTTTTATGGATGATGCAATAAATTCAGAAAAATATGAACTTTCTCGAAATATAACGAGTGTTGTGGTTAAAATTTTTGATTATTATTATACCAGTCTCCATACATTTTGTGGACACGTCCTTTCATAGTTCTATGTTAACGGGAAGTACCCTATAGGTTTTGATTTTTGTGAGTGTCGAAATATGCGGTTTTTTACGACGTAAACGGCTCTAACTTATTAAAACGATAACTGAGAATTTTTTCTTTTACACAACTGCAAGATAGCATAGATATATGTATACAGTTTAAATTTCAACTCGATGTCTTTACGCGTTCCCGAGATAAAGAGTCTTGACATACACACAGACGGACAGACGGACAGACGGACAACAAAGTGATCCTATAAGGGTTCAGTTTTTTCCCTATGAGGTACGGAACCCTAAAAAGAAACAAAAGGTAGGTAGTAAATATAGTAAACGTTTGAATGAAATTGATAGTGGTTGTTATAGTTTAGTAATTATGTGAATGGGAAGAAAAAAACAAGGAGAAAAGAAAACTAGAGTAGTCCTTGGTACTTAGTGTTACTGAAACTTGAGCTTAAATATAACTTGTAACGATGACCGTAATTAGCACACAACTTGTGAGCACACTTAGATTATTCCTTTGTCCTACATGGTCATAGGTATTAAACGCAAAACCTTTTAAGGCTGGGCCTAGTACATCTAGAATTCTAGACAAACAACAATTGTACTAAGACTTTTTAAAATTCGCAAAAAAAAATTAAATGAATTCATTTCTTCATACATTTTGCCGAGCGTTAAACTTTTTGCATGTAAAAGCTGATTTTTTCTTTGTGATTTTCCAAAAGTCCTAGAACAAAAATTGTTCGTCTAGATGTACTAGACCCGCCCTAGACACTAAGGTTTTGCGTTTAATACCTATGACCCTGTATAATTATGATTTTTCTGCAATATTAAATTTTAGTGATAAATAAAACATAGGTAGGTAGATATGTATATAAATAACGATTTGATTTACATTTATAAGTAATGATTCAGCTCTGCATTTCATAACGTTTTATGTAAAAGTTGCTTATTTATTCAGTTTTATTAATATTGTCAAGTTTTAGAATGAAATAACTTAAGTAGAGATAACTTACTAAATATGACTTTAGCGTTAGTGAAGGTATATTAAAGTCATATAATATACAATAATCTTCTTTTTCACTGTACTGTACTATATCAGCCGTTTTAATAATCCACTGCAGGGCGTAGGCCCGCCCACGAAGGGTGATTGGGCCATATCCACCACGCTGGCCCAGTGCGGGTGGGTGGATTAGTTAGTGGTTTTTCACTGTGCCATATTGTATCTACCTGTGAACAATAAATAAACAAATATTACTTAGGATAGTTAACAATCCTTAAAATAAATTATTACATAGTTTTAGATCGTGTATCCTGATGGATGATCGTGCATCCTGATGAGTGGACTGCGAGTGCACTGCGAGACATATGCCTCTTCTATGTACCTCCAATAAGACTGATTGGTAGCGAGTTCCATCGCGGTCTTAGTTCATAATCGAGTGAATTTAGTTTTTAATCAATGTTTTTTTACATTTTAGTGTCTCAAAAAAGTCACTAGCCTTATAGAATAAGTATTCGTATCTACATGAAAACAAAATTTTTGTAGGTAATAATTGACTAGCAAAGTATTTCTTAAGTTACTTTCACCTTAACCTTCACGTCGTACAATAGTTTAATAATTAATAACCATTTCTTGCGTCCCTGAGAAAATTTCCAATACACAACCGCATGCAAACAATGAATCAAAGAAAAAGTTACCAATAAAATTATTAAATTACACATTTCATTGTGTCGCGATTTGAATAAATTATAATCACAATGGATATTCAAATTTGTTCCCAAGGTTCACAATGTAGTGGGTAACAATGTGTCGGATGTCACATCGCGAGTTTAGGGTTAACTCTTGACAGGTAGGGTTAAATTTATGGGTAAGGTGTTGAGTGTCCTTTCTTCGACTGTGTCTGATCACTGATCATTATGAAGATGTATTAAGTTTCAGCCAATCATCATCATTATCATCCACCATTTTCAATATCCATTATATATTCATTACTGGGTGTAGGCACGGTAACGGTATCTAACACTATAGTAACAGTAACTAGTGACTCGGCCTAAATATATGCTCGGACTGCCTCGGTGGCTCAGTGGTTAGTAACACTGACTTCTGGATCAAAGAGGCGTGGATTCGATCCCCACCCAGGGCAAGCATTTATGTGATGGACATAGGTGTTTGCTCTGTCTGGGTGTTATTTAGGTACTATCTATAAAAGTATGTATTTAAAAATATGTATATGTAGTACTAGTTTTTACCCGCGGCTTCACCCGCATGATATTTTGATTTTTTACACAATATATCATTATAATTTATAGCCTATGTGCTATTCTGATATTTAAGCTATATTATTGCAAAGTTTCATCTCAATCCGTTCAGTAGTTTTTGCGTGAAAGAGTAACAAACATCCATACATCCATCCATCCATCCATCCTCACAAACTTTCGCGTTTATAATATTAGTAGGATAGGATATTCGTCTCTGGCAGCCATATGACAAACTTTGCTTAGATAGATATCCCCTAATATTAAAAAAAATATATATATCATAGAAAACCTTAAAATAAATACCTGCCTACAGCCCCACGTGGCCATGCAGTACGTAATACGCACTAGGGCTGCCCGCCTGGTAGGTAAATCACACGCTTACTGATTACACACCCCCACGTTCGTTCGTACGGCGCATCTACCTACGACTGTTAGTATACCGAGTGTATACCGAACTCCGCGGTATGATTCGCATTCAAAAGACGGAATACTGTTTACTCTCTTGCAATACTCTACTTAAGTCTATAGAAGGCCTATGCACCTACTGTATTTTAAAAAAATCACATCATCTAGACAAAAGTGTTTACTGCTGAACATAGGTCTCTTTTATACAGATTCCAATAAAATATTGGCTTTTAAAAGTGGTAAAAATGGTCACAACTTAAGTAAGCTTACAATAGTAACTAAATAAGTAGTAAATGAATAAATATTTTTGGGACATCTTACACACGGCCTCTGACCCCAATCTAAGCAAAGCTTGTGATATGGCTGCCAGAGACTATACGATATACTACATATTATTATACTTATTTTTAAACACATACATACTTACATAGATAGCAACTAAATAACACCCAGACACAGAGCAAACGCTTATGTTCATCACATAAATATTTGCCCTGCGTGGGGATCGAACCCACGCCTCTTTGATCCAGAAGTAAGGGTCACTAACCACTTAGCCACTGAGGCAGTCCAAGTTATTTCACGTAGGTAAAAGGAATCTGCAGTAGTTTATGTGTGACTCTACATATACCTATGTAGAGTCACGTTTTTATATAGTCCCTGGTTGAACTAATAAAAATTATAGAGCCACACGAAAACTATAACGTGTTACTTTCTTTTACTATGTGAACTTATACTTAAGGCCTCAGCTATCAAAGTAACGGCGCCAAAATTTTGTGATGGAACGTCTTCACAGAGCATGTTTTCTTTGTCCATAGGCCCTGAAAAGAAAGAAAAAACATGTTAGTAAAATAGAATCACAGTCTATTAGATCAAGTTGAAGTAGGAGCCTAGTAGGTACTGTAGTCAGGGGCCGATAGGGCCGCAGAGTTCTCTAGGGAGACCACGTAATAGCATAGGACGTTCACTTACAAGGAAGATCAGAATAAATGGCAGAATGACATATAAATGTAAGCTGATTCCAATAGTCTTCATAAAAATTTATAAGTATAGCAGGCTTATGTAAGGCCGTGGAGGCAAGCAATTCTCTAACTCTTCCTATAAGTAATGAGAAAGGGCTCAGTAAGTACCTACTTACAGAAACTGTGTTTGTAATTGGTGGTTAGCCCAAGTGTCAGAGTCATTAAGCCGCCAAAAGACCTCTACATTTTAGAGGATACACGTATTTACCGTGTACGAGATTCAACGTGTCATCTGAGCCACGGTAGCGCTTAGTTGGAAATACCACCAGCAGTTATTCGAAAACTGCCAACCGTTGCTCAACTTCAGTGATCGCTGACAAATACCTACTCATACTACGCTATAGCCGCTAATACTAATAATTATAATACTGCCCCCGATAGTTAAAAGGGCGCATCTGACATCTCTTATTTCGAGATTAAGATGCATTTACTGGCAGATGGGCATTTTTTTTCGAGTCTCACGATGTATAATATATTATACATTTATTATTTGTTTAAATCTTGTTCTTTTTCATATAAGATAAAATATATATCTGCTAGTATAATCATCTTGATTTCAAAGTGGGAGATGTTAGATGCGCCTTTTTAACTATCGGGGGCAGAATACTACTAATCACAACTTGTTGATAAATACACCTTTTGATACGGAACCCTAAAAACCAACGATCGGTCAAAGCACAGCCAACCTTCAACAAAAGATAATCAAATCTTAGGAAATAGAGCCTAAGTAATTAAGGTAGCCGTAAAAAACACCAACTTACGTGAAAATTCACCCAAAGCCACAATAAAAACGAAAGAATTTCCATCACCAACACGAGAAAATAAGCAAAATGGCGCGTCACAACGCGGCCATATTGAAAATGCGCAGAACTGATGCGCAGTCGACCGAAAACTTACCCCATTTGGACAATGCTGTTCCCGCGTTTTCACCCACGCACTTACTAAAAATATTCACTACAATATTGAACCCTACACCAACATAATAAGAGTCATTTCCTTGCCAATTTCCAATATTCACCACGCCAAAAAACCCGAAATCAAAACGACGTAACTCGTGAAAAGTTTTCTATGTGTAAAATTAACGTTATTTTGTAACATGTTAGACCTATTTCATATTTTTTTGTAACAAAATACAACTTGCATGTGTTAGTTTCGTGTCAGTACAATGGAAACCTTGTTATGTTTTGCGTGTGTGCGTTTGATAAAGAAAGGGTAACGTCAAATCTAAATGCTGAATTTTTACCTATGATTGTGACATTCGATGGAGTAAGCGTGCGTGTGTGATTAGAGTTGAGAGACTGATTTTATCGATATTGTTACTTATTAGTTTTAAAAATAAGAAGTCGTGGTAGCGTAAAGGTATTTAGTACCTAACGCTCATCTTATAATCGCTAGATTGTGGGTTCAAATCCTGGTCACATCAGTTTTTTTTGAAGTAACATACCTGGGTGATATGTGGATTTTCACAGTACGGGCTTTTTGGCGAAGGAAAATGTCGCGAGAAAACCTGCATAGTTACGTCAGTATCAAAGATTCAATGGCGCATGTGAAGTCATCAATCTGCTGTAGGCTATATACCGCGCAGGATATAGCCCATTCATACACCGTAGGTGGGCCTATATTCTACAACAACAATAGCGGTGAACAGTCTCAAGTAAAGTAAAGGCAAATAATGAATGTTTTGTTTTGAGTAGGTATATCACATAATACAAAGACAGCTAACATTCTAGCCTAGGAATAGATATTATGAATAATTCATTATCTAACTACGTGTCCATAAGCGAGAAATGATCTCGTGACATCTGATTCCAACTAGTCCAGCTTGTGACCACGAAAAGCTACGAAAATAACTCTTTTCGACGTGTGAAAAAGTGACAGATATGTACTTTGCTGTAACGCTGTTTCGTTCTGACCCCTCGAAAGAAATATTACGTGGTGCGCATCCTAGACCTGCACGGCAGACCTACTAGCAACTAGATAACTAAAAGTCATTTATTATTTAATAAATAAAACGGTACAGTAGGTATGTATCACTTACATTAGTTACAAAACATAGTCATAGCAAAACTGATACACAGGATTATCTGCTTACCCTGGCAAGTGGCAAATAGCAATACGAAAGCATAGAGCCTATGCTAATCCAAATCCCTTTTGGCTTTCGGTGATTAAGACCATCATTAACATAAACAACTTTCGCTTTGGAACCAACATGAAATAAGTGAAAAATTAGCTGTCCCATTCAAAATCAAAACTTCAATCGACAAAAGGTATGAAATATGAGATATGATTTCTGTAACATCCTGTAAATTCTTAAAACATTTTTTTTCGAAATATCGATAACTCATAGCTCATCCCTAGTAAACTCAGTACGCTAGCGTATTTTAATAATATTCATTTTTCCATGTCACTGGTTCCCGGTATTCTATGAAATTTTCCAAGTATGTATTAATAAAATGTACCAAATGAGAAATCTTAACAAACCGAGCAGATTTGGTTAGGTTTTTGGATGATAGGAATAGGTACCTATATTTAAGTGGTTAGGGACTTTATGTTTCATGAGGGAACCTAAAACTAAAGAAGAACAACCGTGATGTGTTAGTGTAGTATCGACTCTTTTATATTATTTTGATGGCATTAGAAGTAACTTAAGCAAGTGACTCAAGTACTTGTATCTTTTGTGTTACCTACGTACAAAGATATTAAAAAGTTAATCTATCCTTAGTCATCTTATCTGTAGAACGAAGTACATAAAGCAACGTTCCGCACGTCAATCTTAAGATGGGTGACCGCGGGTGGCATTTACAACTGAGCGCTACCGTGGTTCGGATGACATGTTAAATTGTAGGCCCCGGTTCTTTTAGCCGTTTAGCCATGTCAGAGACCTTCAGCGACGCCAGGGCCAGCTTATACGAATTTCCTTTGCTTGAGTTGGTACCTAGTGCAAAACTTTTCTTAGATATTTTTATTAAGTTTTGACTCCACTTTGAGCTTTGCTGTACGCTTTCTAAGCAAATTATAATTCAGAGCTTATAACTAGGTACTTGAGGATTTTAATTTCCACATCACTTAAGGCATTGAAGTACCTATTTTAGAAGAAATACCCATCTATTGTGTTTTTAGGCTTCCGTACCCAAAGGGCAAAAACGGGACCCTATTACTAAAATTCCGCTGTCCGTCCGTCTGTCTGTCTTTCTGTCACCAGGCTGTATCTCATGAACCGCGCTAGAAAGCTGATATTTTTATAAATGTTGTATTTCTATTGCCGCTGTAACAACAAATACTAATAACAGAATAAAATACATATTTAAAGGGGGTTCCCATACAACAAATCTGTTTTTTTTTTTGCCGTTTTGAGCTCGATATTATTATTGGCAACAAGCTTAAAATGGGGCTAAAGAGCTCCTATAAGAACCCTTTATGCGCGAACCCAACTCGCATTTGGTTGATTTTTATTTTTACGAGGGTTTCCTAGCCAAGTTGGATTCAACAAATCTTGAGATTCTGATTTCAAATTATCGAAACATAATGCAGAAATTATTTCAGCAGAACTTATCACAACTTTTGCTCAACTTTGTTATTACGAAATACGAAGCCTTTTTAATCAGAAATATAGTTATCATAAACTATCGTCTTCAGTTTCAAACACATCCATCAGCTCAACCATGTTTCCATTTCCATCAGTATAGTTCACTCCGGGGCGCAATGCTTCATCCGTATTACAAATATCCCTTTCTCAAAAAGCATTCCCGAATAGTAAGTAAACCCCTATCTTAGTAAGTGGGGGTCATAAATAAAAACAAATGGTCTGTACGGCTTCTCAAGTCATGTATAACATCAGTTCAGTATGGATTCTGCATAAGTTTCTTAGTTCGTGAAAATAAACTTCAGCTTTCTGTTAAATACGTTCAATTTAAATACTTTTTATGAGTCCGTGTGTATCTGAATTAAAATAAATGTTACATTGCATAATTACTGTAATTGATGGAGTTTTAAAAAAGAGTAATTTTTCAATTCAGATGCTTAATAAAGAGTGAAGACTTATTTTTCTGCAGAGCATTTGTTAGTATTCACCTTTTTTATTGCGGTTATTAATCAAAGTAATTATAAATTCTGGGTAAAATGCTAATCTAAAGCCTTAATAGATATTTTACAGAGTTAAATTGAAAATTATATTCCTTGAGACACATGAGAACAAACATTATCGAAGAATTTCATCATATTCTAATCATGGTTAGCAGATTTATCTGTTCTGGATAAATTTAGTATTAAATTCATCGGTACCTTAATGAAACAAACTTATGACTTTATTTTGAACCTGCAAGCTATCGCCAAAATACCGAGGCTGATAGCACTACAAGAGAGAGGCATATACCCAGCAGTGGGTTAAATAATCGGCCAAATGCGAGTCGGACTCGCACACGAAGGGTTCCGTACTGTATGGAAGCCTCCTTTAAATATTTATTGAATTATTTACTTTTGAAGTGAATATTCTGTGAATATTTCATGCATCTTCCTCGTTATTCTACGGAGCGAAAAATGGCTAAAAATTCAAGTTTGTTGTATGGGAGCCTCACTTAAATATATTTTTTTCTGTTTTTAATATTTGCTGGTATGGCGGCAATAGAAATGCGTTATTTATGAATGTTCTAGCTATGACGGTTCATGAAATTCGTCATAGGTAGAGAGTTGAATTTGGCCTGGTGACTAACAGCGGAGTCTTAGTAGTCAAACGCAAACCTATACGGAAATCTAAACCCTAAAAATTTTGCGTATGATGATGGTGGTGATATTGGAAATGATGACGTTAGATTTAAAAAATAATGTACAGGAAAATTGCTCCAAACGCTCAACGCAAGAAGTATAAGATCCCATACTGCACTTCTGTCTATAGGTAAGTGTTTTACGAAAAAGTAATTGATGGTGAAATGTCAGAAACAAAACTCTACACATTTATAGTGGCCCTGAAATTCTCCGCTTCAACGCGATCCTGTTCCGTGTAATTTTAGAGATGAGGTACTGACTCCATCATTTCTATCGATTTTTGCGCTTTTTTAAATTCCTAATAGATTGCGACTGACTACATACTGCCTGATGATAAGCAAATATGTGGTCTAGGGTGTAGCACGCTTACCTAGAAGATACTCATAGCACTTAGTCTAAATAATTTGTTGTATCTTTCTTTTTTTAAGATTCTAAAATCAAACATCCTAGAGATTACAGATATACCTTTAAAAATATTTTGTATATTTTCATTGCTACAAGATCAGGATTTGAAATAAACTCTGGATTTTTAAGTGAATGGTCTATGCAAGACAAGCCCCAGCGCTAGTACCTACTCAAACTTGAAATAGGTCGTCTTGCCTTAACAATATTGCGTGAGTCAAATCTGTGTTATATTCTAATTATAATTACTGCTGTACCACTAAACGCAACAAAGTTTATTAGGCATTTATGCAAAGATTTTCGTATCGCTGAATGTTAGGTGAAAGATAACATGGTGAGAAAACCTGCAAATATACAGTATATAATGGCGTATGTATACGCCTATATACTACATCTTATTTTTTTACCGTAACAGTTCGTACCAAACATAATTTTCCCACTAAAAAATTTAACTGCCCATATATTTCCAAATCAGTCACTTCCGAATTCAAATTCGAATGCACGTACAATCGTATAAATAGACGTTAAAACAACCATACATCTAATCATATTCTTAATTTGAAATAAAACCACCATAAAATAACAAATTTTATAGTTTCTCATGTAGAAAATTATGACTTGGAGTAAAGAGTCGATAAAATTCGATGTCAGTTACAGACATACACGCAACGTAACGGTAACATTATGCACCGGGGCAATAAAACATCATGTACCTAAGTAGGCTATTGATTAACATATCGGCTCGTCTACGCCAGTGTATTATCATATTTATCATAGAAAAGTCTCGATGGCTATCGGACAATTTATGAGCTATGTTCCCTTTGTTAGTTTTTATCACAGAGCTAACAATATCTATAGATATGCTATCTACGTAAGAATGGCGTCACAGAAACATGAACAGTTTGTTCAAAAATTCCTGCTGTGTAGTGCATAGCAAATGCGTAAGTAGACGGCGCAGAGTAATAAATAGATACTTATCTAATTGTATTTTCCAAACGATTTTTGAATGATCAATTATAAGTCTTTTTAAAAATCGTTGACGTATGTAGATACATATTAAACCGTCTAAAAAACTAAAGAAACATTTCAAAAACTATAACTATTAAAATTATACCTACCTACTTATAAAATAAACTCATGCTGAAAGAACTTACACTTGAAATTCAGTAATTTGTGAAACAAAACTAAACTAAAATTTGGGATAACCATTGCCACATAAGATTTTATAAGTTGATTAGCATTGAATAGATTTTATTACTTGAACTGTTATAATTATATCGATAAAACTGAATCTTGCACAAGCCGCATATTTCTCACGACTGTTACGTTTACGATTCATTGCAAAAAGCATCTGTTATTTTTCTCAATTAAAATATCTCTGTGTAAGTAAGTATAATGCAAATATTCAAAGCACGCGTTTGCCTCTTTGATCTGTTTAAACGTAGACATTTCCGTAATTCAATATTGTTTTTGCATTTCATATCGATAATTGCATTTAACTTTATAATAGCGAAGTGTACTTTTTTTTTCATTCGGAGTTGTTTGATGTAATAATTGCTGCAACGATTAATAAATTATTGAACAATTTACATTTATATGCAAGTAATTCTATGTTCTATTCTGAAGGTGGGTACGAGTACTTAAAATGCAACTTAAAAAGTTGTATCTTTTAATGAAGTACGAATAATTATATTAATTGTATAGCTATTTTTTATGACTCTATGATATCTTATTTACATACTTACATGGTTATCTAGAACTGATGTTCTAAGCTGAATAAAAGTGATTAAGGTCTCATGATCTAAAGCTAAACAGTTTTTTTTTCCAACCCGGAATTCGAGAAAAAAAACTGCTGTTTCATACATTTTATCGATTCAAAGTTTGTATGGAACAGCTGATTTTTTCTCGAATTTTGGGTTGGCTCCATAGTGAAAGTTATTCATAATAATGGTTCTAAACACCCTTTCAGCTTAGTACAGGGCAAGCAGATAACTTTGTATACGTTTTTTTTTTCATTGATCTCTACCAGCATTCATAAGAAAAAGGGTTCCGACAAAGCTCAAAATGAATTCTTATGAAGCTACCGCTTGTAGCGGTTCTGTGGTACTGTTTAATTACTAAGGCTGATTCTTGACAAAAAATTAAAATATTTCAAATATGTTTAACGTTATACTTATGTTGATCTATGCTGATTATTGGTACTCAATCAATCAATCTAACTCTGTACTAGACAACCACATTACAAAAAACAACAAATGACACGTATAAAACAACACAAAATAAGTGACTATGGCGGCTTTATCGCCTATAATTTCTACCATGCAGCCATGAACGGATTGAAATTATAAGCACAACAGTGCTGTATGAGACTTTTTTCAATAGTCTACTGATGCGTACGAACTTACGACAAAATACGACTCTACCTAAAACACCGACTGCCTTATCGACCTTTTCACCTCCCTAAAGCGTAGAACGGATAAAGAGCATTTGTTTCAGTCGCGACTCGATTCCACTCGTTCTGCCGAAAATAAGCGCAGAGCTAAATCGACGGACAAATTACTTTCCTTTACTATGCGGAGTTTGCAGCGGATCTGCGATCAGAAGTGGGATCAGGAACAAACTGGGCATAAAATTATTGTAATTTCATTGCCTGTTTCTAAGTACAATGCAAATATATCGAAACACTTATATAGGAGAAATTAAAGATGTTTTCCTAAAAAATAAAGAAAACAGATAAATAAACGTAGAATTAAGATAGGTAACGGATAAATCACTTTCCTTTGCAATGCGGAGTCAGCAGTGGATATTTGCAGTCAGAAGTGGATTACGAAAGTTAAAATTAATTAAATTACAGTAATTACATTGTTATTTCTTATAATGAAAATGTTAGAAATCATAATACTAAAAAAGTAGTTAAAACGAAGCTATTTTTCCGAAAATATGATATCTAGACTTTGTTTTTTTCTTTTAAATGAACAAAAGTGCCTTTATTAACTATAATAAGATACAATACTACTACATATTTGTATTTGTATATAATTACCAAATTATAAAACGATATACGAGAAAAAATATTGATTATTGAGGCCTGTATCTATGGCCATCATGCAACTTAAATAGTTCTATCTTACTAAGTCCTTATATTAGCGCCACCAAAGTTGCAAAATATTGGTAGGTAAGTAGGTAGGTTTTAGAAAGGTATATTGATGCGATGTCTCTTAGTTGCGCAATGAAAGTGATTTTTGTATGTGATTAAGCCTGCTATAATGTCATCGTGTTGTTTTAGTAAAATAAGGGACCTTTGATATCAGGACTAGCCATGCGCTCTATAAATACACACTCGGTACTTACTTACTTTTTAATAGTTACAAAGAAGATGGATAGCGTTTCATCAAAAATATTCCAAGGTAAGTGCCAAAAATATGTAAAAGAAAAACTCGAGCCAGGGAAACGTATTGGAAGGGCGAGGGAGACCACCCCTTCATTGTGACGCGAGACAAGTGTCAGAAATGCATCGAGAAAGCTGCGTGCTACGCGATGTCTTCATGAATCAACATATCTTTATATATCTAGAATAAATTTATCTTAGGATATTTAGGACATAGACTGCAAAATGGCAACTGATTAATCAACATACGAATTTTGTTACACTGAATTAGAACAATCAATATGTGTTCGCATGTAATAAGGACCTATGTTTGGGAATTTATTGTATAAGAATATTTCATAATATATATTTTTAAACACTAAATAAAATTCACCACTAGATATTATATATGTGTGTTGTTTTGCAAAGAGGTGTAAGTATATCCTCAATACTGTGGACAACTTTTATCTTATCTTATCTTACAGAGGGGCCAAGAAATAACTCGGACACTTCGACCCATTGGGATCTATTGTGGTCCCCTAGATAACTTACTCCTCCCCAGTCTCGTCGAAGATTGTTCTCATGAAGTTTTACAACGAGACTAGGAGATACGAGCCTATAGTCTTCTGGTTTTGGATATCCGACGCCTAGGAGACTCATTCGCTTACTAGCCATTGCATCGCATGTGCACAGAAGGTGCTCCATGCGTTCCGTATGTTCCCCACACAACCTGCACATGGGTGTCGCGGTTAGACCCATCTTCATGAGCATGTCGTTGGTACCAAAGTGCCCAGTAAAGGCCCCAAGCAGGTAGCGGATTTGTCCCCTGCTCATGTTCCAAATGCATTCCCGGGCTTTAAACGTAGAGCCTAGGAACTTCTTGGAGTGTTGTAGACCGGTATTAGACAGCCAATAAGTTCGCTGTCTGTGATCTGCAAACTCCCTAAATGCGGCTTTCACGAGACACGTTGAAATGCCTACACATGGCTCTGGACCCACAAAATCATTTGCTGAGCCCTCTCTTGCCAGTTCATCGGCCACTTCGTTACCATGGAATCCTTTGTGCCCAGGGACCCACATCAGTCTTACCCTGTTGTGCCTCCCAAGCCTGTTTAGGGTCTGGATAGCATCCAGAATAAGTCCGGAGTCCACTTTGTAGGATGCCATGGCTTTGATTGCAGCCTGACTGTCACTAAGAATATATATGGATTTACCACTGGTTCCTCTATCTATATTCTCTTGAGCGCAGGATATTATGGCATATGTTTCTGCTTGGAATACAGTTGCCATCTTCCCTAAGCTTTTGCTACATTTGTAGCCTTTTGCGTATATGCCCGCTCCTGTACCTGATTCCATTTTGGATCCATCAGTGTACCACACCAGACTATCTTGCTCTGGTGGATCAAGTCCCTTCGTCCAGTCCTCTATTGTAGGGATTTGGACCTTAAAAGATCTTTCAAACACAAACACAGTTTGCATTTTATCGGATAACATGCTTGTTACCCGATCTAGGCCTTCGTTTTCGTCGAACTTTGTATGGTTAGTCTTTGGCTTAGAGGCATCCCATAGTCCTGCAACAGCAAGACGATGTAGTGTCTTCCTTGCCTCGAGTTCAACCATCATATGCAGTGGAGGGATATTGAGGTATCTCTCAATCGCTGCCGTAGGTGTTGTCCTGAAAGCACCCGTGATGCCAAGACACACTGTTCTTTGTAACCTGGTGAGTGGCGCTTTGCACGAGGCAAGCTTTGTTCTAGGCCACCACACTATGCTGCCGTATGTAATAATAGGTATTATCATTGTCCGGTACAGCCATCGTATCACTTTGGGCTTTAGCCCCCAAGTTTTGCCGTAGGTGGAACGACACATGCCGAACACTCGTAAGGCCTTAGTCGTAATATTTTCCACATGAGTTTTCCACCTGAGTTCTTTATCAAGCGTTACACCCAAATATTTAACTTCGGTGGACCAAGGCAGTTTTATTCCATTGAGGGAGAGCTCTTCTAGGTTACCCAGTTGTCTCTTCCTCGTGAATGGAATAATTACTGCTTTGCTTGGGTTGATAGAGAGGTGATTCTTTGTACACCATTCCTCCGTCATCCTCAATGCCTGTTGTAATAATCCAGAGACTATGTTCGGGAATTTACCATTGACCATTATAGCTATGTCATCTGCATAGCCTACTGTGTAGAATGGTCCGGTATTGAGTTTGGTAAGTAGCGAGTCTATTACCAAGCACCACAATAATGGTGACAGCACTCCGCCTTGCGGGCAACCTCTTGTTGTTTTTGCACTAAGTCTGTCACCCATCAGTTCCGATCTGACTATTCTGCTTCTCAGCATGTAGTCAATCCAGTTGCACATGGTATCGTTGATGCCATGCTCCTTTGCAGAAATGCGTATGGACTCAAATGTTGTCTTGTCGAAGGCTCCCTCTATGTCGAGGAAAGCCCCGACACAGATTTCTTGTCCCTCTAGCGCAGCCTCGGCTCGACTCGCAACATAGTGCAATGCCGTTTCCGTAGATTTGCCAGGGCTGTAGGCGCATTGTAGTTTATGCAGAGGGAGTACTTTCAGTGGTCCCTCTCTTAAGTACCTGTCTACCAGTTTCTCCAGAGTTTTCAAGAGAAAAGATGATAGACTGATTGGCCTATAAGCTTTAGCTTCTTCATAAGTCGGTCTACCTGCCTTCGGTATAAAGGTGACTTTGACTTCCCTCCATGCCTTGGGTACATACCCAAAGGCTATGCAGGCTCTGTAGAGCTTACTCAAATGAGGTATCAAAACAGATGCCCCTTCTTGCAATAGTATTGGGTAGATGCCATCCGGACCCGGGGATTTGAGAGGCTGGAAGCCTGCTATGGCCAGCTTCAGTTTATTTTCATCTACCACTTTCTTTGCCGTGAGCCAGTTATTTTTGGACGTGTGCCTTGTGAGTTCGTCCCTTGTGACTGGTTCCTCTTCATTGCTGTCGCGCAGTATACATTCTGGGAAGTGGGTCCTAAACATCACGCCCAGAGCGTCCTGTCCAGTTTCCGTGAGATACCCATTCTCATCCTTTACAGATGATAGTGGGTTTGTCTTAGTCATGGACATTGCTTTGCACAACCTCATTCCATTTGGCAGAGTTTCGATGGAGGTGCAATGCTGTCGCCAGTTAGTTCTGTTGGCCTTGCGTACCGCCGTATTATACCTCGTTAGCATGCTGTGATAGCCAGAAAAATCTTTCCTGGCTTTTGCATCATTAAAGGCCTGTCGTGTTTCCTTACGTGGACAACTTTTACTATGACATCAACCCTGGAATCAGATGAATTGGATATTTCAGGAACCCCATAAGTTATATTCTTTACTAAGTGGGATTTTGCTATTAGAATAGAATATAATAGAAACGCAATTGTTCACACAATTGACAATATAATAATATACTTAATTAAAATAGTGCGACAACCAGCGGCCTTATCTCTTAGAGCGATTTCTTCCAGGCAACCTGATTAAGAGAGGAAAGGATTATAGAGGAAGGTAAGGGACGGGGTTTACAATAATGGCGAATTAATTAAAACAAAATGAATACACTTGAATAAAGAGTCGTAAATATACATAAAATATATCCATACATATTAATATACACAATAATTTAATATTACAACAATAATAATGCATACAAAAACATACTAATACTTAAATAAAATAAAAATTCTAAACATTTTTGAAACATATTTTCAAAATCGAAACATATTTTGAATGTTAAATAAACACACGCAAAAAATTACACAAAAAACGCAAAAATCCCACTTGGTAAAAATATATGAATTATGGAGTTGGTTGAAATATCCTATTCAGATGCTCCATGCAAAAACATCTTCGAGTCGACAAAATGTACGCAACAGCTTATATTCGTTATTTTGTAGTTGATTAAAAATTGTTGAATCGTATAGTATACACTTCATTTAGTTATTTTAGTATACGCTTTATTTGGCTTAGGCGTTCGTGTAAATTCTTCTAAACCCTAAACTAATTTTCCGATGCGAACTAAATTTTCCGATAGTGAATCCAAGATGGCGGAGCGCCCCATGTGGCGTGTGTGCGCTTGTTATCCAGTCACTCTTTCTGCCATATTTCCCATTCGTTTTGACAGACTTCACGCTCCCGGTGAAAAAGGCTGAACACGCAAGAAAAGATTTTAAATACGAATTTAAAGCTAAGTTTAAATTTTAAAACCAAAAAGTTTAAATCGAGGAATGAGTTCACTATTCCAAGTTAAGGATCGAAAATATTTTTTCTGAAAACTATGATAAAGCTGTCTTAGAATTTTCAGTTCATTTCTTATAGTTGAATTTATTACCATGTTTGTTAATCATTTTATTTACTTAATTTAACAGGTGATTATATGTTTTTGTATCGTTTTTATTGCCGTCGTATCTTCACAAAGAGTTGAACAGAATGTGTTATCTTTTTAAACTAAATTTCCTGATAGTGAATGCAAGATGGCGGTGTGCGCTTGTTATCCAGTCACTTTTTCTACCATATTTCCCATTCGTTTTGACAGACTGCACGCTCCCGGTGAAAAAGGCAGGACACGCGAGAAAAATATTTAAACATACGAAAATGAATCAACATAAACAACTAAAACTATTTTGCTTGCTAAACGCATATGCGATAAAATGGATGTTGATGCCTTTTACTGAAAACTTATAGCACGGAGTCTGAAATTATTTTACTGAAAATTATGGAAAGGCTGTTTTACGATTTTTTGTTGACATCTTGAATTTTACCTCATTATAATGCCAAAAATCGATGATTTGTCTGTTAAAAAACTCGTTTTTTACTGTCATATTTTTTTGGTTATTTTAACAAAATTTGTTACCTTATTAAATTAAATTTTCCAATAGTGAATCCAAAATGACAGACAAAATTGCAAACGAACTACGCCTAAGAAAAAACAAGTTTTGAATTGTATCACGATTCACGGTACGAGAATTTACTACTAAGTCATAGTTTAGCATTAAACAGCAATCTAAGTATTGGCTACATTGACAACCAACTTTAAATAGCAATCAGGAACGTGTAACTGTGACGATGGTAAAACAATTAGTATTTTTTATAATTTTATTTCAAAAAGAATTTTTAAAAATTATCAGAGTCTACTTAAAATTTTAGCCCTGTGTTTGATTATTGCATTTAGCGGACAGAATATGCGTAAGTATCTTATGCGGCTATCATACGTAGGAATCATTATTAAAATTGTAATAGGTATATAAAGCTTTGTCAGTCTTCAGAATTAATCTGGTCAGATCTCTATTGGACAACAAAGATTTACACAATCAAAAAATGGCAGAGTCGCACCTAATTATCACTACCTATGCATTAAAAAAAATACAAACAAACCACTTGGTTTGTTTGTATTTTTTTGATTAGAAATAGCGATTAAAATTAGCCTTGATCGTGAGATCATACCTGAAAAGTTGTTTTTTTTTAACTTCAGGTTATGATGACTACATTGACAGTTGACATTGTCAGTAGGAGGACTGGGAAAACTGACAAAGATTCTGACCTCGTGTAAGATTGTATAATGCTGCATACAGCCCTTTCCCAGTAAACCGTGGCTCCCTATCGACCTCTCAAGGGTTGCTTGTTACGACATGCAGCGATCGTACGTCGGAATTATTATTATTTACTGAAAGCCGCGGGTTTACGTAACGAAACTGGCAATACCGTCTCGAGGGCTTTAGTTGTTAGTTTAGTTGTTATTTTGTTGGTAAGTAGTAAGCACCGTAATCGTACGCAGACTATGATTGTTACTGGCAATAATATCAAATAATTAACAACAAACATTTAGGTATCTCACCGATCATTTTCTGATCTTTGTAGAGACTCCAATCTTAGAGATTGTTTGAAGAAGAGATGTACATTTTATAAAATAAAAATGTAAGATAATACATTGTAAAGCTGGAAACATACTATCGGACGCGGTTTACGGACGCGACTGATAGCCGCGACTGATAGGTATCTAGACTATGAAAGTACACTGAGCCGTGCACACTATCAGATAAAAGTCACGGACGTCACCTTCGGACGACCTTGAGCGTTCGGACGTCCGAGAGCGATCTGGCACACCGGAAGTTTTAAGACTGTGCACATTGCAATGTCGCGGCTGTCAGTCGCGTCCGTCAGCCGCGTCCGATAGTATGTTTCCAGCTTAAGATAATACGAGTTGTTTTTTTGCCATGTAAGTCTAGTGATTTTAGTAAAGAGGGATCATTATCAATACATCTTTTTTTTATTTATTTCAATAAAATTTACATGAGTTATAAATCTTAAAACACTATAAACCTAGCTTAAGTTTGACCAAAGTGTTCTAGTTCTCTACTTACAATTACAAGTTATTACATGTACCTAACAAGTACCAGCTCAGCATAAAGATAAACAAAGCCGGATAAACAATCTATCATTAGGTATGAACAACTTTTATTATAAGAGCAACCCTATACCTACTAAAGGTTGGATCCCGCAAGGGTTATAAATACCGAGACTACATTTTTTAAATATGTACTTTATTGTGAGTAGCAAAAGTCATAATCAAGAGATCAAATCAAAAGCCTGTAAATTGTTTAAAACTGATTTTTAGGGAACCGCGTAGTGTTAATCAATATAGGTAGATAGGTTATTACCGCCTAAGGAAGTGCGTATAGACCGGGTGGCTAGCCCTGGTGTCAAAGTTTTTAATTCGCCTAAAGGCCTCTTACGTGGTTTGACGGTTAATACAACCAGGATCCATAATTTAATGTGTCAACCGAGCCACGGTAGCGCCTGAGCGCTCAGTTATTACCTTTCTGCATAAACCTAGGTAAGTATTGTAATTATTGCAAGAGTTCTTCTACTCCATAAAAACAACCAATAAAATTATATTTTTATTGTATGTTAGCACTCCATCCATCCATCAGCCAAAGGACGTCCACTGCTGGACATAGGCTTCCCCTATGGATCTCCAATAAGAGCGGTCCTGCGGTCTTAATGAGTTCATCCGTCCACCTTGTGGGTGGACGTCCTACGCTGCGCTTGCCGGTACGTAGTCTCCACTCGAGAAATTTTCGACTCCACCGGTCATCAGTCCTCCGCGCTATGTGCCCTGCCCATTGCCATTTCAACTTGCTTATCCTTGGGCTATGCCGATAACTTTGGTTCTTCTACGGATCTCCTCATTCCTGATTCGATCCTGCAGAGAGACTCCGAGCATAGCACTCCGTATGAGCATCACTGAAAACTCTTTCGATTAGCTAAAATGTACCATAGAAAAATAATATAGTCTTAAAACTCTTTAACTCATTTCCTGTCAACGTTAACAAAGAAATCAACCCCTAAAAGTAACCAGTTAACCTACTAACCGACTAATAAAATACCGACTGCATTTAACCTTGACACAACCCTAGTTAGTATGCAAAGGCTTTCTTTTAAAATCTGATGTATTAATTTGTAACTGAAAACGTCACACAAAAATAATCTTTATTCCGAAAGCCACAGGAGACAGAGTCGTTACACGGAGCGAAGAAAATCGTGTTCGGTTTTCAAAAATGAAAATTTTAAGATAATATTTCTTCGCGCAGCCCTATCCATGAATTTCTACTTTACGATTCGGTGATAGAGGCGAAAATGGCGCCGAGATAGTTATGTCGTTAAGATCTTTTGCAAATAGAACGGTTATTTAGCACGTGGTTCTCGTGACGACGTTCGCAATTTGAGTATAAATTAGAACACTTATCTCGTCGCGGTGCTCTCTTGTCCCTTTCACTCGTTGAATTACACGCGATACTGTTTCACTCTCACGTCATGTCAAGAAACGTAGGGGTGTTAGCTGTGTCGACTATCGATATTTTCAGATAACTCAAATCGCTCCTCCGAAATAGGGAGGCGAGCTTATAAATAGTCAAATGATAAATGTGCGCAATTTTCGGTATAGACTCTTCAATATCAATATGAAAAGGGGAAAAATCGATGCGATAGGAAGGGTCTTTTCACCCACTACCTACAACTTGAGTATGATTTAGTAGTGGAGGAAAAACATCGACAATCGATGTTTTCGCGTCGTACGGTCAACTCTTACATTTAATTTAGTCGCGGAAGCAACAGGTTATTAGCACGGAGCTTTCCCGCCTAACTTTCCGGGCGTTCACTTTTTAAATTCCTATCTTTCCCTTTCTAATTGGATTGCCTTCTCCCTTGCCCGTGAATGAATGGAACTTGTTGCTCGTTCAATCATTTCGCATTTATTTAAAGATGTTCGAATTTGGAATGTGTGTCATTGCACTCATTTTTATTGAAGCGCCGAACCCTTAAATCGATTTTGTTCTCGATTTGATAAATTCTCGATGGAGTGTCACTTTGAGCCGAATTTTCCTATCCCCATTATCGTTTAACCGTAAAACTTATTTCAGCGAATAATTTTACACACGAACGGTCACGTTTGGGTGTAAAAATTAACACGTCGGATGGTTAATCATTTTCCGCCTATTAGTTCTATTGAAGTTTTCTGATAAAATATGTGGTATAAAATGTTATGAAACTTATTCTTCCGCTCACGAACCTTACGAAAAATTCTAGCCGTAAAATAGAATATAACCAGAGCGCTATCTACCTCTATACCTACGTATGTATTGAGCTCAACAGGATATCTCATTTTATCAAATTGCTATTTCTCCATACATCAAAACTCATACGACGCAACGCGTTCATCTGACATAGATATAAGTTCCACAGTCATACGTGAAGTGAAGCCCACACCATATCTTACTCGAAACGCGAATCTACATACATAAATATATTTCTACTCACCACCCAATACATTTTATCTATGTTACCGTTGCCTTACTAGAAATATCGATCGGTTGTAAAAGTCACATCACTATTTTTCTCCGTTTGCATTTTGTTTCTATTCCAATTGGAATAAATTTGAAAATGGAACGGGGATAAGAGCGGCGGTTACGATTGGCGTTCCGTCGACTCGCGATCGAGTCTCGCGAGGTATTCTCAAGGGGTGAGCGTAGTTCTTGCGCTTAGATATAAAGAAAGGTAGATACTTATGAAATTCGAAGGAAAAACCACCCTTCCCTATCCTCGCAGCGCAGTAGATTCGGTTTTCGCTGAGGAAATTGTAGCGTACTTTGAGCGGGACATTCGTTCGCCGAACGCCGCATGGAGACGACGATTTTCTCGATTTTCCTTCGGGACGCGTCTCCGTATTCCAAATTTGAATTTTATTTCTTTTTCTATTGGTGTTCGAAATTGGAGCCGGGCCTTTTGTTATTTTATCCTAACATTTTCTTTTTTCTTATTTGACGTTTAGTGATGAAAATAATTGTATTATCGCGCGCGTAATTCTGAACTTGAAAAGTTTTCGTCGTGAGCGGACGAGGTAAGATTTAGGAAGATAAGTTTTCTGTTTGATTAACTTCGAGTTCTATTTTCGAATCAAGCTTTATGAAATTAGACATGAGATAACTTTATTCGTAACTTTACGTTACATTAAAGAGGTTATTGTTAGCTTGTACTCAAACCATAATTAGAACAGTTTGAGTTTTATCAATTAATTATTATTATTATTAAATTGTATTAGGATTTGGTTTGATAGTTATCTTATTGCTATAAGCTTTAGGCTAATGAAGCATACAATTGTGGCTAAATACGTATTCATTCATAACTGATCAAAAGTTGGAAGACACGAGCTCTTTTCAGTTTTTAGATGGGTGACTAGAAGTGGTACATATACAGGGTTATTTCTAACCAATTAGCATCCTGTTAGGAGCTTATTCTGTACTTACATCAAAACTAACAACTTTTGTTCTACGACTTTAGTCAAAACTCAAAAAAAAATCAGTTGTTCCACACATTTTGTCGAGGGTGAACGATATTTTTCAATGGAACAACAACTTTTTTTGAGAATTAACAAAAGTCGTTGAACAGAAGTTGTTAGTTTTTATGTACAGAATAACCCCCTAAAAGGATGCTAATCAATTAGAAATAACCCTGTATAAATATTTTCATCTGAGCGTTTCTGTAACTAGGATGATATGACAAAGTAAAGGTTCCACTTTATGTAATGCATAATTTCAAGTTGGGCATTGAATTCTAGAGTTCTTAAGGTAGTTTGAAACTAGACATCAAGACCAGCCACTCGGCCTATACACATTTTACCTATACAGACTGACTCGGAGGCTCAGTGGTTAGTGACCCTAACTTCTGGATCAAAGAGGCGTGGGTTCGATCCCCACCCAGGGCAAATATTTATATGATGAACATAAGTGTTTGCTCTATGTCTGCGTGTTATTTAGTTACTCTCTATATAAGTATGTATTTAAAAATAAGTATATAGTAAGTGGTCAATATAGCCGTGGTGGTCAAGAGGTAGTGACACCCGCCTTACAATCGTGAGGTCGTGGTTTCGAATCCCCGGTCCCGTACCAATGAGTTCTTTGGAATTTATGTACGGAATTTCACACCACAGGCTTTTCGGTGAAGGAAAACATCGTGAGGTAACCTGCATACGTCCGTAGAAGAAATTCGATGGCGTATGTGAATCCACCAACCCGCACTGGGCCCGCGTGGTGGATATGGCCCAATCACCCTTCGTGGGTAGGCCTACGTCCTGCAGTGGACTACTAAAAAGGCTGGTACAGACAGTACATATAGTAAGTAGTACCTATATCAGTCTCTGGCAGCCATATCACAAGCTTTGCTTAGTTTGGGGTCAGACGCCGTATGTAAGATGTCACTATTTTTTTTTGTTTATCTATACGATGATCTAGGTTTCATAGTTTCTAAGCCGCTTCAAAGCGTCTAACCTGGCTGAACGATAAAATTCATTAGTGCGCGGCCGGTATTTGAACCCACAACCTTACGATTCAAAGGAAGCATTCTCCCACTAAATTACCACGGCTATTTAAATCAATGATTCCAAGATCTAGTTGAGAAATATAAAGCCAGGGTCTCACTTTGGCTGTGTTGGCTACAGATACAGATAAAAATTCGTGGCCAAGCTTGAGCTGAGCCAAAAAAAACCGTAGTTGTGATAGTCACGCCCGCCTTACAATCGTGAGGTTGTGCGTTCAAATCCTGGTCCCGTTTTATCGCGTTCTTTGTATGTATGGAATTTCACACCACCGGCTTTTCGGTGAAAGAAAACATCGTGAGGCAACCTGCATACGTCCGTAGAAGAAATTCGATGGCGTATGTGAATCCACCAACCCGCACTGGGCCAGCGCGGTGGGTACGGCCCAATAGCCCTTCGTAGGTTACACTCCGGGAGTGCCGGCAAAAGTGAAAACTTGAACATTAACGTTGTGCATTTTTAATATTTTGGAATGGTTAGGAAATAATTTCGCACGAATTGCTTTATTTATCAGTATAAAAGTACTATAATTTATGTGAAAAAATACTATATCACACACGCACACTCGCAAGCAAGTTTTCACTTTACCGTGTTACAAATTTTCGATCAGTTTACGAATAGGGATGATTACTAAAAAAAATATAATTAGCCCATCAAAGAGATTGTCGAAAAATATTGGACACGTATTTTTTCTTTTGTCAATTTGACAAAAATTGATGAAGATATAGCCCTTTAAAGTTCCGCGTGACGTCACTAACAGCTATCAAATGTACCGGCTAATGCCGTCACGAGCCCCCACTCTCAAACTTTGACAAGGTTTATCCTAGTCACTAATTGTTTGATTGACAAAACAAAAAATACGTGTCCAATATTTTTCAATAATCTAACTGACGGACTAATTATAATAATGATTTTTATACCCAGTAAACATCCCTATTGTCTTGACGTGAGTTTAATATTTTTATCCACCCCAAAAAGAGCACAATGCTGCTAAATTAGTTTTCACTTCAAAAAAGCTGTAGACAGTACAGCCAAGCTTGGACCAAAGGCATTGTCCAATGTGTGGCCACGGCATTAGAAATGACATTGTCACTCCGGTCGGACGCCCACTGACAGATCATAATGTCAACTGGTTTCTGACAGCTTGACAGCTTCCACGCCTCGCTGTCATAATTAATTAAGATTACAGTGCCACTGACTTATTTGTACCGTATCGAAATGAGTAAATTCGTACCTATAGGCTGGGTTACCTGTCAGAATTTTTAAGCTGCCCGAAGGCCTCAGACATGATTAAATGGTTTAACTATACTAGGGCTTACAATTTAACGTGTCATCTGAGCCACGGTAGCGCTTAGCTGTGAATGCGCGGTCACCAGACTGTGATCGCTGACTGGCAATTAGTCAAACTACGTTATAAGCGATTAGTACATACAGTACATAGTAGTTACATCCTGTACGAAGGGTGTTTGGGCCCATATCCACTACGCTGGCCAACTGCGGATTCACATACGCCATGGAATTTCTTCCTAGGACATTTGCAGATTGCCTCACGATGTTTTCCTTCACCGAAAAGCCAGTGGTGTGAAATTCCGTACATAAATTCTAAGGAATTCATTGGTACGGGGCTGGGTTTGAACCCACGACCTCAAAATTGTAAGGCGGGACGGTGTCATTACCACTAGACCACCACGGCTTGTACCTACATCGTATCTAATCAAATAATCGGCCAAATGCGAGTCGAACTAGCGCACGAAGGATTTCGTACTGTATCGGAGCCCCTCTTAAATATGTATTTTATTTTAATCTAATAAATAATTATTGAAGTAAACTTACAATTGAATATTCTGTGAATATTTCAAACGTCTACCTGTTACCGTTATTAATATCCAACAAAAACATTTCCATGTGAAATATAGCCAAGACCACAGTTCGCACTTTTAAAAAGTTGTCTGATCTTATGCAGAGCCAAGCTTTTAACTCCACACGTCCTAACTCTACAAGTCCTTACTCCACAAACTCAACACCTTATTCAAATTTATGTGACTTGGCCGTTTCGTTACAACAAGAAGTAAGTGAACAGTGAATAATTAATTAATCTTCACTTTACGCCTATGTGCAGTTAGCGAAACAGCCAAGCCTCATATATTGAATAAGGTGTAGAGTTTGAGAAGTAAGGACTTGTAGAGTTAAGTCGTGTAGAGTTAGAAGCTTGGCTCTACATAAGATCTGACAACTTTTTAAAAGTGCGAACTGTGGCTTGGCTATATTTCACATGGAAATGTTATTGTTGATGTTCACTTCTTTTTGTAGATTATTTATAACGAGAAGTACTTATATCGATTTTCAGATTCCTAGCTTCAAAACTTGCGGAAGTCTTATACTAACTTTTATTCCCTAGTTTTAAGGGTTGGGGGGGGTGATTTAATAAAAATCCTGAAGTACGTATTTTATTATTTGTAACAAAGAGCCTTCATATCAATTTTAGCGTTCTAGCATGAAAATTAGTAAAGGCTCATACAAGTTTTCATCTCTCATTTTTAGGGGTTAGGAGGTAATGTATGAAAAACCCTAAAATACGTATTTTATTATTTACAACAAACAGCGTTAAAATCAATTTTTAGTCTTCTAGCATGAAAATCAGTGAAAGTCTCATACAAGATTTCATCTCCCTAGATTTAGGGGTTGGGGGTGATTTATTAGAAACCCTAAAATATGTATTTTATTATTGATAACAAAGAGCTTTCATATCAATTTTTAAACTTCTAGCATGTAAATTAGTAAAAGACTTATACAAGCTTTCATCCCCCAATTTTAGGGGTTGGTGGGTGATTTATTAAAAACCTCGAAATACATATTAATTTAATTAAAACAAAGAGCCTTCATATTAATTTTTAGACTTTAAGCATGAAAATTAGTGAAAGTCTTATACAAGATTTCATCTCCTTAGTTTTAGGGGTTGGGGGGTAAAAGTTCAAAGTTTTCGATTTTTTTCCTTTGTTTATGCGTAATAGTCTACCTTGATGCCAAATATCAAGTTTTTAGATCATCTGGAAGTGGGTTAGGTTTTTTATCTATAAGTCAGTCGGCTTTAAAACTCTGACACCGGGGCCAGCCATCCGGCCTATACGAACTTACTTTACTTTAGTTTTTATAGATAGTATTTTATAAGGTTTATTAGAGACTACACACAATTGTTCTAGGCATACTAGAAGTCTAATTTATAGATGATATTATTATAACTAACATTTAGTAGGAAAAGCTGTTTCTTCTTTAAATTGCGACGCCCTTGCGGGGTCAATGTCATTAAATTATGACTCTAGTTTGTAAGGAGTTATGTTGTAACTGTACAATAAACGAATATAAATAAATATGTTCTCAAAATTTCCCGAAATAAAGGTACCAAACGGTGACAGATCAAAAATCGTACAAACCCACGAAGGAGTTATCCCTATCGATTTTGTCGTTGCCCTACACCCACACATAGAAAATCCACGTACGCAGGAGGGTACGGTAGGGTGGTACCAACTATCGCGCTCCTACATATACATGTATATATGTCGTTCACCCCATCAATAGAATAATGTATGGAAATAACGCATTATTTTGTGATAGGTCGGTGTATCGGAAAATGCTTTTTGAAAACGGTTTTTAAAATGAAAATGTGGAGGCGAAGTTATGAGATTTAGTTTGTTTTGAAAGCGGAAAAGTATTAGAAGAGATGATTTATACACAATCAGTAAACCATTCAAATTATGATAATAATGGCAGTGGCAAATACCTATCGAGCATTTTTTAAATATTTTTTTACGAATACACTTCATAACATCAAATAACACCTAATAAAAATAATAAGTCCATATTCCCTATAAAAATAATTAGCAATAATTACAGTGCAACACTTTTATATCAACTTGCAACACCAGCAAAAACGTCAGCAAAAAATAAGACGCCATAATATTGTTGTCTACGCCACTAACAAATAAAAATTAGCTTTTGACGAGTAATTAGCAAATACTTAACTACAATGTTGTAGATCTTAGGGCTTAATGATCAAAAACTACATGTCTTTGGTATTTTATGTTTCTTTTTAATTTATTGTACGACCAAATGTGGAGAACGTGGCTTCATTTAACGGTTGGCAATAAAATTTTATTTCGTTGTTCGCTATTTAAAAGATGCCTACCTACTAAAAAACTTGGTTAATCGACTATGATTGCTACTGGACGATAACGGTTTTTTTATTCGGAGTTTGAAATGTATTCCAATTTCGAATTAGGAATTTATTCACCACGCTAGTTGCGTTTTATGAGCGATTGTCTATGGTAAATCGGAGTTATTAAGGTAAATTACCCGATTAACTCGAAAAGTTTTGTTTCGTGTAAATGTTGCCAGTTAATTTGTTTTATGGTTGTTTATGATTCAATTTAAAACTGATTGCACGGTTTTATTCGACTTCTAATGTGGAATCTATTGACAGTAAAATTAATTGCAAGACAGTCGTAACTTCTATCTTAGGAAATATTAGACTCTCAGGTATGACCTATGAGTTATTTTCAATTCTAATAAAACTTTAATATCTTATTGAAGTACATCCGCAGTAAAATATAAGATTTCTCGAGCAGTCATTTTCCGGGCTTTCTTTGTGAACTTTTAGAAAAACAGCTTGAAACAGCTTCTGGGTAAAAATAAATATATTGGTAGCAAGCTACTTCTAAACGGTCTAACTGAAAATCTATACGTATACGTAAGTATTTCTATGTTCGGCAGTGGACGTTTAACAGCTGCTGATGATGGTGAATATATTCAGTTTGTATTTAAGTTATCTATTGACTTTTGCTCCTATTCTAGAACTTTCCACATTACCTAACTAACATTAGTTTTCTGAACTACAGTGAGGTTTTTGACTGACTCGGTGGTTCAGTGGTTAGTGACCCTACTTCTAGGTCAAAGAGGCGTGGGTTTTGTTTCCTACCTAGGGCAAACATTTGTGTGATAAACATAGCTATTTGCTCTGTGTCTGGGTGTTATTTATGTACTATCTATATAAGTGTTTATTTAAAATGTGTATAGGTGTGTAGTATATCAGTCTCTGGCAGCCATATCACAAGCTTTGCTTAGTTTGGGGTCAGAGACCGTGTGTAAGATGTTCCCAAATATTTATTTATTAATATTTTTATTAATCTACTTATGATCTGAGTCTCTTTATTTTTATATGCCAAATCAAACTTTTTGGCGTACGTGAACACGAGGCGAGGCTTTGCTCAATAGCAAAATCGGTAGTATGTCAGCTGCGAAAAGCTAGGATGTGCGCAGCTTGTAGCTAACTTTATAACCGCCAATAACTTTGATTCGGCCTAGTACACCTACGAAAATTAACCAAAATTTACTTATCATTAGGTATTTCGGTTTGTCTAAAGCACCCGTTGTCTACCCGTGACCACGGTCGATGCAACTCGGCCGAAACGTCGGGATGAAGAGGTATTTATATATCTCGTAATTTTAGTGCGCGATTAGTCCCGTAGTATAAAATAATAAAATTGTCTAAAGCAAACCAAAGTTTCACAGCCAAATTGATAAAGATATATGTGTAATTATTATTATATACTAAGGGACTAATCACGCACTAAAATTACGAGATAAATAAATACCTCATCATCCCGACGTTTCGGCCGAGTTGCATCGACCCATCTACCCGTGACCACGGTCGATGCAACTCGGCAGAAACGTCGGGATGATGAGGTATTTATTTAATCTCGTAATTTTAGTGCGCGATTAGTCCCGTAGTATATATTAATGATGTGTTCGAATCGCGAAAGTTTAAAAACAATATATATGTGTAAGTTTTAGTCAATACAGAAATAAATTAAATAAAAATAAGTAAACAAATATTGGGGAACATCTTACACACGGTCTCTGACACCAAACTAAGCAAAGCTTGTCAAATGGCTGCCAGAGACATATTTTTAAATAGGTACTACATACTTATATAGATAACACCCAGACACAGAACAAATACCTATGTTCATCACATAAATACTTGTCCTTAGTGGGAATCGAACTCACGCTTCTTTGAGTTCGTAGTCAGGGTCACTAACCACTAAGCCACTGCACTGAGGCAAACTCCCAAATGTTTCTATTCGACATAATACGAACTAAAACTCCGATATAGGATTGGGGGTAATATTATTATCGAAATAGACCCCCGCCCTCGAGTTGTCAATCGATCAAACATGTGCAAACAGTATAGGGAAAATTTTCAGACTAAACTGCCTTAACTCAAAATGTATTACTATACAAAAAAGACCGTATTTCTGGTGCGATAGAGACTGATTTGCGATGTAGAGTTTGAGATTATAAGTCTGCTTGGTAGAAAATTTGTACAATTTGGACATATTTCACTGGTACATAAGAGTCATAGGCGATGGAAAATGTATTGACAAATATATCCAGTTTCAAGTTCCATTAGGATATTGTTTATTCCAATTTATGAAGTACAATCTTGTGCGTCTTGGGCTTGGTTCGTACAATTTCCTTATTAGACTTTTGTTAGATTCTAGCAAGAAAGTTTTTCATAATCTTTATCAATAGTAAATATGAAATATATTTTTTCTTCTATTCACTTGGCCACAAAATATAAGCTGTGTACGGTTATCATTGGACATTAGGTTTAGAAAGTTTTGCTAAAATTTAAATTGTATCATAGTTATAAGCTTAATATCTGTTACCGAACCAATTGTAATATAATAAAAATCAGCCTAGAATGACAGTCGGTTTGACATAATTGATATTTAAATGACGTTGACAATCAAATTGTTACGAATTTTGAGACTATAACATCGATTTTATTATTTACTAGTTTTTACCAGCGGCTTCGCCCGCATACGCAATATATCACTATAATTTATAGCCTACGTGTTATTCTGATATATAAGCTATTTTATTGCAAAGCATCATCTCAATCCGTTCTGAAAGAGTAACAAACATCCATACATCCATCCATCCATCCTCCTCACAAACTTTCACGTTTATAGTATTAGTAGGAAGTAGGATATTATAATTATATAGCGCCTAGAAATATATTTATAAATTTATAATAATATACCTATTCCTATATGTCCTTGTTTTGGTTGATTCTTACTCGTATAATCTGTTTTTCATGTAATGTGGTTGTCTAATAAAGTGTCATTTGTGAGTAGTGTTTGTTTATATATTTCCGTAAATTAATTTTTGTTTGTATATTACCGTAATTTATTTTTTAGAGAAATCGTGCTCGTTAGTTACGAAATATGTAAGCACCGACTTAGTAATAGTATCTTCATTACTACGGTTCATAGTTAAAAAAACGCGCTTTGGTTACCTAGGTAATAGGTATGTGATGTAAGTAAGGAAGTTTTTTTTTTTTATTAACTACAATATGATATATATTTAAATTCAATGGTCTGTGGATGATCCAATTGCTTTCTATGTAGTAGTAGTGTAGGTAGTTTTAGCATATACAGTGTAAAGAAGTTTCATTTCAATGGTTTACAGTTGAATCCCCCACTTAATAGGTAAATAAAATAGTTTAGTACAATATGTTTTTGCCAGTGATGACTTATGGCACAGAAACGTGGTCTCTCACTATGGGCCTTATTAGTAAGCTCCAAGTAGCCCAACGAGCTATGGAGAGGGCTATGCTCGGAGTCTCTCTGCGGGATCGAATCAGGAATGAGGAGATCCGTAGAAGAACAAAAGTTACCGACACAGCCCAACGAATTAGCAAGTTGAAATGGCAATGGGCAGGGCACATAGCGCGGAGGACTGATGACCGGTGGAGTCGAAAAGTTCTCGAGTGGAGACCACGTACCGGCAAGCGCAGCGTAGGACATCCACCCGCAAGGTGGACGGATGACCTCATTAAGACCGCAGGATCGCGCTGGATGCAAGCCGCTTCCAACCGGTCTTATTTGAGATCCATAGGGGAGTTGTAACTTGTAATGTTCTAATAACCAGTAGGTAGATACATTTCAAGTGTGTAGCTAAGTAATTATATCGAATAAAAACACGAATTTTGTTTACTGACACTAATTTATAATAACTTCACAGTTAAAATTAGCATAATTATTACATGAAGTAACATGCTATCGAAATTAAAGAATATTCAAGTGCTCTTAATATCTAATATTACTATCACCAAATAAGTATCTATAATCGTAAATTTTTATGACGCTGATATGTCATAAATTGTTAATATCTTGTCCACCTTTATTAATATTACTAACATCACAATTTGATGCCATATTCCTTAAAATAACGACTTTATGTCTTTATGTTTTACTGAATTAAATGTATAACTCAAGTGTTATCGAATATAAGAAAATAATTAATGACTCTATTACATTTTTACTTTCAAGTCGATACTTATCAGCAAAGAATGCTTAGCACTATGAAATATAAAGTTGCCAACAGTGCGTAAACTTTTCAAGAGCTAATTAAAATAATTAAACCATTTGTGAGTTAAGTTATTATGTTACACGTTCCACCTTTTAACGCGTCGTCTTAAGCCCATAAAGCTATCAAACCGCTTCTAAAAAGGTTATATTTCAACCTGCAATACAATTTTATAAATAGAATCCTTATACATACGAATATTATAAATCTGAAAGTGTATTTGTTTGTTTATTGAAGTGAAACTTCTAATGCGACTTCCGACAAGGTTGCGTTAAACGTTTAACGCTATCATGGAGGGAGTATGAAAGCACTGTTGTATAGCACTTTCAACGTTGCGAAGTTTCACTACTTCCGGCGCGGAGGATTTTTTTTTGTTTGTTCCTCTTTCACGCAGCAACGGAGCAACGGATTGACTCGATTTTTAGCATGGATATATTATGTAGATTAAAAGATGGAATGTGACATGGACTACTTTTTATCCCGAAAAAATAGAATGTTCCTATGGGATAGCACAAAAATCAAAATAACACGAGGGCAAAGCCGCGGGCGAAAGCTAGTGCGTCATAATTTCATTTTGAAAATCGAACGTCTTCATTACGAAGTTTTTGCTGTGAACAATACGTTCATCAATTTGTTTTTTACGATCATTAATATCAACTACATATTTCCGGATTAAATATCTTGATAATTAAGTTATTCTGTTGTTATTTCTGTCTTCGGAGATATCATTGATGAAATTGGGCAATAAATTGCTTTTTGTGTAGTTTGTTATTTTTGATGCGTGTAAATATAAAATATTTATGAGATATATTCATTATAAGACAACACTATAAATTAATCTTGATAGTTTAATGAAGAAACCATGTTTTTACAATAAAAATGTTGTGTTGTGTGCAAATCACGCGATTTTAAAGATGGCTATATAACTGGTAAAACTAAAACAATAAAATTGACAATACATACCCATATATCACTTCGATGCACAATTTTTATCACTAAAACTTGACTACAGCAATTTCTTCTTTTATTATTAAGTTTCTTTATCTCCAGTCAAACTTTTAGGCACCCCCATTTCATTATTTGCCCATGTGACAAAAAAACAACTCTTTTTTTTGATTGGTGATGATTTTGGCATCACACATTCCTTGCATTCGCCAATAAAAATGACTCCTGTTTTGACAACTCCGACTTCAAATTTTGCACAAAACGTCACATATTGCACAATTTATATCTTTGCAAAAGTATAAAAACTAGGTGACCTAAAACACGTCTGTACACAAATGAGCTCAAATTCAAAATGAGGCCATGCAGATAAGTTCCATGACCTTCTTTTGAAAGATAAATTATTACCATATCTGCCCCTCGCGCTTAAAGGGTTAAACTTTTCTATAGAAACTTATGGTTCGTGAATTTGCATATAATTTTTAGTTTATTATTTATTTCTAAAGGGGTCCTTTTGTGATGCTAACGGGGACTGTATTGATGAATTGGGTATATTAATAAGGATTACGGAGGCTTGTTACTAGTAGGTAGGTACTGGTATGTATTCTGTTTTTTCTTTAAAGATTGGATGTCGCAGATGTACGGAGTTTTAGTCTGATACAGAAGAGACGATAATTATATTTTCTTCCACTTAGCAACTAAAGCCGGAAACATACTATCGGACGCGGCTGACGGACGCGACTGACAGCCGTGACTTAGCAATGTGCACAGTCTTAAAACATCCGGTGTTCCAGATCGCTCTCGGATGTCCGAAGGTGACGTCCGCGACTTATGTCCGATAGTGTGCACGGCTCAGTGTACTTTCATAGTCTAGGTCGCGGCTGTCAGTCGCGTCCGTAAGCCGCGTCCGATAGTATGTTTCGAGCTTAACTTAGGTACAAATTTCGAATATATACAATACTACAATGTATCCTTGGGCTCTTAATTTTGTTTGAAGGATTTTTTAAAAAAATTGTGACAGGTAAATATGATGCAGTGCATCAGTGCTCGATACGATAAGAGGCTTTGACTCTACCATCGTAGTAGCATTCTTATTTTTTGTTTGATGATGATGTTGTTACAACAAAAAATAGGGTAAGTTACTAATTTTTTCAGACATTGATTTTAGCTTGCAGAACCAATACTATTTGACAAAACAGTAAGCCCGATTACAGAGGCGCCAGCGTAACTATATTAGCTAAATAGCATAGTTCTGTTTCTTTTTCACTTTAGGGATTCGATAGAGAGAACGCTTCTACGCTGTTATTTAATTTACGGTGGCGCCTCTGTAATCTGGCTTAGTATGTAAGGTATCGTTTTTGGCCACTCAGAAATTTAAAGATTAAGAAGACAATTTTTATTGTTAAAATTATTTTTTTAACATTTTGACATTTACATAATCAATATTTATAGACTTACATCGTCTTACCACTAAAGCTTTACGAACGCTTTTGACAATGTTTACCAGTACAAATTGCACGGTTAAACAATGTTTAAAGCGTGTTTAAAAATTTTGTGATAAGGCGGGCAATGTTTAGAAATAATTTATTTGTGCAATAGTGTTGACATAAAATGACCAAAACCGGGGCAGTGGCCACAACAAGTGCATCTAGTGTATATACTTACATACTTACCTGATTTGTAAAGAAAAAAAAAATAGCAAAAAATAATCTGTATCTGAATAGAGAGACACTTTTATCGAATCGTGTTTTTAAACATTGTCTCTACTAGAAATATTGTTTTTGTAGAAATAATAAATCAGCAACTGCCACAACAATGACCACCACAAACGGTTCTATTCATTGTCCGTCATAAAACCATACAAAATCGATTACTCAAGATCCGATGGAACAAGATAGCGCTCTCACGACCATCAATAGGGCTTAAATGGCGCTTCTAAAAAGGCTACAGAAAAAAAGGTCATTCAAATTGGAATCGATAAAGTTTGAGAATTACTGTTTTGCAAAGGGTTCCGTACGAAATATTTTTTCGGAATTTAGGATTACACGATATGATATGATTAAATTATTGTACCATTATTAAAAACTATATTTATTTAAATCATCTGCCCAGCTCCACCCTCTCCAGTTGTAGTTAACGATATAGGAAAAGTTAAAGTAAAAAATAATTCGAGAAAATACTAAATCACACTGCAGAAAAAATAAGAAATATAAATTTGTTATCATACTTGACTGTTAGGTTTCTTATACTCGTACGTGTAAAAGTATTTTTTTTTAGTAATTTGTCTAATATTTATATTTTCTCGCTACACATTAAGTTATTTAGAATTTCTATACATACATAGGTAAATATGCGAGATGTTCTCCTACACATATCAATATGTAGACATTTTAAAATTATGTTTCGTAAAAAAAAGTTTATCTTAAATAATTAAAAGTCAAATAAAAACAACAAAATTACTCTGCATAAAGGTTTCTTGTCACCACTTCGGCATCGAACCCTAAAACGACCATAGACAAAAAATAATCGAAGATTGGCTCACCGGAAGGGTTGTCTACAAAAGATGAGACTTCCGGCTCGTCAGGCCCATTGTGGAATATTAATAACTACGCAAGAAACGCGATACTATCGCTATTGTTATTAATAATTATAATATGCAGGCTTTGAGCATGTTTTATGCATTTTATAGGTTTGGTTGCTATCTCATTGTTTTTAATTCATTGACAAATTGAGATGCAGATAACAAAAATACAAAAAAAAATGTTAAAAATTTAAATTAAAAGTTAAATTAATAATATATACTTAAAATTGAAATTAAAAAGCAGTTGCTCAATTTTGCCCACTGCAGAAAAATAGATATTGTCGTTACATTTTTCTAGGGAGAGTAAAGAACTTTCTGGTATAGGGTTTGCTAACACGTGTCTCACCCTTCAGCAAAATTATAGAAATTTGATTATTTAAGCTGAATTAAATGTATATACATTTGCAATCGAATGACGTGTGTCAGAACCAAAAGTGCTACGTGTGTCTACCTTGTATTTAGTTACATATTTTACTAAATCAGTAATAAAAATTTACATATTACTTTAAAACTATCCAAAAAAGTAATCTTACCTTAAAATGAAATAGGTATTTTTGCCAAACATTTTACTGATATATTACCAAAAAAAATTCTATATTTTTTCCTAATGAACCAAACATAACTGTCAATATTATAGGTAAGAGCAAATTTCGCCAAATATTTACCTACATCGCAAACACTTCAAACCTCTGTTATTGCAATCATCGGGTATCGATCATCGAACAAAAAAGAAAAAAGCCACTACACGCGCTACCAACAAAACAAACATTTCACGGGTCTATGACAACAAAAAAAGAAAAAAAACTTGTCTATGACGCACACGGCATAAAGGGTATTCCTATTGTACCCGAATTTGACTAACCATTGTTTAAAATGCTGATTTATAGGCTATTAAACCCTTTCTATTAATGTATGGATAGATAAATTTATGCGTATTATTCGTGTGTTAAAAATGTCGGTTATATTTTATAGGTGGCATAGACAAAGGTTGTTTTTTTATCGCTGATCTGGCATGGCGGTTGAATGCGACATGTATTGGAGATATTTTTATGTTTCGGAGGCAATTAAACGGCTTTTATTGGAAAAAATACTGAATGAAATGTACTCTATTAAAATATTTTATCTTTTGAAACGATGTTATCGAAGGAATGAAGGTATAAAGATTGCGTTGTCAGATGAAGACATTTTCTGCATAAAATGTGAAAGTGTTAGTTTTTTAGTACTTAAATGGAAATGTTTTATCACTTCACTTTATCTAAAGCTGATTAATAGTTCTAGATTATACAATTTAGTAAAGGTGTAAGAATGTTTAATTTAATTATTTCCCGTAATTATTTTATATTGTCCCCTTATATTTATTTATTATTTAATATGTATTTAATTACATTTATTTAATTTATTATTTACCTGTGATGGTATACCTACTTAGTAGTAATGTTTCATAAAAATAGAACACTGATAATAACCTAAATTAAGTAATATTAAATAGTTTTTGTAAATAAAACTAGGTAGATTAAGTGATCGTTTGACATTTTATACAAGTATTTTTATAGGAATGATAAGTTTACTTTAGGTTTGCATACAAGACATAACAGTGACATTGATATTTTTTCTATACACAGAATGTCCAAAAGAACCAACCAAAAAACTCAGTTTCAAAGAAAAAGTACTGTCCTGGTTTAAATTTAAAACGGCAACAACTTTCACCCATTTCCTTGAAGCAACGAGCAACAAAACTAACGCCCCTGAACTCAGTAAATGGGGTGAAAAAAAAGTAATTTTCATTCATAAGATCATTTTCTTAGAAGCTTCCGAAAGAGACACCTATGCGCTGACGTAGCGTTGTCCCGTTCCCCCACGCTCATTTTTAATGCATCTTTGCCCAAGTGGTTTTCTTTTTACGCTCTTTTTAAGACTTGTTGGTTGTTTTCTTTTTTAGTTTTCCCGCGATTTTTAACGTTTTCACTTTTCTGGAAGCGTTCGAGAAGTTGAAGCTTTACGTTCAAAACTTTGTTCGAAATTTAATTGTTTCATTGAACTTTTTTTTAATAAAGATGCGCACTTGAATTTTGAAAGTTGCTAAACATTTTGCTCGTGCTGTATACTTACTCGCATACGTACGTAGTGAAGTTTACGATCGAAACATTTCTTCATTTCTATTTTTTTGGCATATCACTACTAACAAATTTGGCTAGACTCATAACTAGCTGTCAGGCTGTCACCTATAAATCCTACCACAGAACATTAGCTCATCACAGCCAATAAAGTCCTATTTAAATAAACCAATCAGATGTGACGATTTTGAATATCGATTTTGTATCGAACCGAACTAATCCTTTGAGTGCCACTCCAGTTTGAAAGGGATGCCACCGGTGTTCTTATTGTGTGTCGTAATTTATTGACACTGGCAACTTTAAATGTGTTCTACATTCAAAGTTGCATGTCGGTGTTCCTTTTTTAATGGGGTTCCATTCGTTTTAACAGTGAGACGCGACAGCATTCAATATCGATATCGACTTTTGAATGAAGCATCACTAGAAAATTTGTATATGTCACAAATAAATACCTACTTATTAGAATTATGGTGATCCCATTTGAATGACAAGATAGTTACTAGCTCAGACTTTGAATTGCTAGATTTAAAAATTATTGAATTATTTTTTTACGATAATCATATTTCGTATACGTCCGCTATCATTTTACGTCTCCTCATTCAATTGCGCAAAAATATACAAAAAAGGTTGCTCCTAATTCTGAAAAAAAAATGAGCTGTTCTATACAATGTTTTAGTTAGGTACTAAGTATGTTAGTGTTGTAGGTAGTCCTATTGATAAGACGCAAACGGTAGGTTTATATAATTTCTCAGTGAACCGTCCTAACTATGGCTAGGATGCAAAACAACAGCTTGCGCAAATGTAATGTATCTATTTTCGTATTTGCTCAACAAATTGTCTGTACATAAGAAATTCTAAACGCACATAAACTATGTTACAAAAGGAACGGAGTCGGCACTAGATCAATACTTCGTTTTATGCCACACATGTGTCATACGGTGAGTGTGAACAGCGAATGGCGTGGAGACGATATTCGTTGTTCAATTTTAGCCTAACATACGCCTTTGAGAACCATAAACGAATCAATATTGTATACTCATCATCATCATAATCATCCACAGCCTTTATCCCACTGCTGGGTATGAGTCTCTCTCTTACTGTACCATCTGCCTCGGTCTTGTGCCAATCGTGTCCAAGCTTGACCCGCGATTTCGACTAAATTATCAACCCAACTTGCAGTTAGTCACTAAACTCCGAGACAATCGTAGGAAGTTCACCTACAGTAAACACTATTTAGTTAACCTGATTAACCTACGTGATAAACCACAGATTGACATCATCAATCATTTTAGTGGTAAAAACATCTGCCAAAGGACCAAAAAACAAATCAAATCAATGGCCTATCCACCGTTATAGCATTGCTCCGTGATAGATAATGTGTTACTCGACTGGCATATGCCGCGCGCAAGCCTGCTCCGTCAAATACTTCGCAACGCCACCCGGCGATACCCGAGCTTTGAGCTATTTTCCTTGAAACTCTCGCACATTTGCAATCAAATATCGTAATATTAAACTTTGAACAAAATTGTATTATCCTTCAGAGACAAGCAGAACGGCCGTAGTTTATATATTGTTAGAGGATATTTAAATAACATACAAAGAACAATGGTCAAAATACAGTAAAAGGCCTACGTACATGGTATACAAACGATCTGAACAATATTTACTACGTCATCGTTAAAAAAACTCTCCAAGGACCTAAAAAACAAATCTAATCAATGGCGACTCCACCGTCCCAACGATACTCCGTGATAGATAATGTGTTACTCGCATATGCCGCGAGCCTGCTCCGTCAAACGCCGCGCCACGCTACGCCACCCGGCGCCACCCGCGCTTTGCCGCGACTCTACGCTATTTTCCTTGAAACCCCCGCACACTTTCAATAAAAAATCGAAAAAATTACCTATTGGAAAAAACGCGGTTGTTGCGGTAGTAATAATGTAAGCATGAGCATGTGACAGGTAGCCGATTGGGGCTGGAGAACCCTAAATGATGACTTTGTAATGGCAAGTGTAGCATCATTCATACATCTTGTTGTGACAGATGACATAACAGCGCCCGTAGGTATACATATGACTCCTATGAGACCTAGTGTAAGGTCCAAATATTTTAAAGTTACTCTAACGACATTCTACCATCATTAAAAAAGTTTAGCCAAATAAAATAAAAAACACATATAATTAGCTAGGTCCTTGTGTGCTCGGCAGAGGAAAGTTTTTGTCCTACTCTCTTATTTTGGCAACATATAAAGACAGAAGTTTGATTCAGCCGAGCATTTGCACCACATATCAAAGAACAATGATCTGTGATTTGCACAATGTGGACTTTACTACTAATGACTCAATGATAATCCTTCATATAAAAAAGTCGGCGTCACCAGCCACAAAAGTAGCTACCTCCCGCTACAAAGATCGCCGAGCGTGCGTAAGTCCTTACCCCTGTTATTTCGTCTACTCCCCACGCTTTTATTTCGACTATTCTCCTTCCATATGGAGCTTTCAATTTTTTCAGCTCGCTTTGTAAGAAATAAGAATATTATTTCGGAGATGTTACGTGAACTTTTTATTGTGTTTTTTTCGTTGATAATTTGTAGGGGTTGACATTTTGTGTTCGGAAAACTAGGTTAGGAAATAGAAGGAATAATAATTGTGAAATTTAGAAATATAAGAGTGGAATTTATAAGAGAACTTTAAAAAGTTACCATTAATATATATATACAGGTGTATCTGCTTGCCCTGTACTGAACATCTATCTATTTATTTTTTAATTTTGGATTGGTAAAGTGGTTCGTAAATTCGTAATAATGGTTTGAATCTCCCTCTTTCGGCTTTGTACACCAGTTCTGTATAATCCTGCATAATTAGAAAAGGATAAGTTCTAAAAAAACTAATTTATACCTAATTGAGTTTCAAAACCGTGGTGATCACCTACAAATTATGAGGCGTGGGTTCAAATCCTTGCAAATAGTATTAAATCAAAGTTTTGATTCATTAAATAATTATATTTTCATTATACGGTATACATCTACTGCAATAAGGTATGGCTTCGGTTAAGTATTGTCGCGAAATAAGTAATTATTTTGCTTTGTCCTGAGCTATCGATATCTAGTCAATTTAAAAAAAAAATGAGTTGTTCCGTTACGTTCTGAAAAAAAAAGCTAGCCTGCGCAGCAAACCCACCTGAAAACAACATTACCAACATCAGAAAACCAACCCGACTTCGCACACATTTCACCATTTTATTCAGAAACTCGAAGAAGTTTGGAAGTGTGGTTATAAATAAAAATAAAGTATTCGGATGCTCAACTTATGACAGGCAAGTTCTGAAACCACTCCAAGAAGTGAAGAACTTTTTAACAATATATTTTGTCTGGTGTCGTATTTTTGAACGAACAGTTCGGAATTTGAAGAAGGGACGTGTTTTTTTTATTTTTACTCTTGGCTACGCTACGCTAAGGTATTTGGGCCCTTTGATTTTGGTATTTTACTCAGAGATATAACCAACTAGAGAGATAGCGCTGTTGTCTCTTGAAGCCATTCTCAACCACAAAAATGTATGGAAAATCTTATCTAGAGCTCGCAAAACTGTCAAAATATGAATTGGAATTTGACACTATCTGGAGCAAAAAAACCCGGTAATAGTCACTAAACCGAGATATTTTTCATAGAGGGGCTCTTTCTAACTCATACCATACATCTTTTTCAGATTTTCTCGATCGATCACATTATCCCTTTGGTACGATATCTCTGCGGTATTCTATTAATATTATTTTTAGCCTTAGTAAAGCCAAAGTTACACAAATTTAATACCTACTTTTGTTTTATCAACTTAGCAAATTCAAGTATCATATTATGTATATAGAATCAAGTACTTAAATAAACTATGTAGGTATTTAATTTTCATAGGCATCATATTATACGAGTATGTATATATACACAATAGCTTTAAAACCAAAGCATTTGAGAGCATTTTCGAGAATTTAATCGTCGAATTTTAGTAATACCACAAGAGTTGTAGTTTTTCATTTCACATTGTTTCGTATACTACGTCCAATAGATAACAATTTTATTACATCGTTTTAAAAATAATATTCGAAAAAAGAACCGATAAATGCGAGCATGGCATGCCAAAAGAACCCGTTATTACCATGCACTTGCATAGAAAAATATGGTTCGGAAAATAACGCGCGTTGCCAAGAAAAATATCGTCAATGTTGGCTACCATGGTCACATTGCGGGCGGAACCAATAAACACTTGTCATCCCGCTCTGATTGATCATTATTTTATGCAGTAACTATCCATCTATCTCGCTTGTGCAATCATGGAGAGGTGCCAGACTGCGCTGCGGTGGAAAATGTGTTGTTTCCGTTTTTATTTGAATTTAGAATGTGGCGGTAATGATGGCTTGTTTTTTTTTCTGAAAAGTGGCGTTGCGTGAGTATAGTGTTGGGGCACGAATAATAAGATAATTAACTCGTAAAAATGTCGTGTTGTACTTTAATTAGGGTGGCTTGTACAATAGTCTTTTGAAGTAGAAAAAAGTAGGTAACTTGATGCAGTTTTAAAACGCACAATAACTGAAAAAAGAAATGAAAGAGGTTTTTTTCACCCTTTAGGTATTCGTTGCAGTTTAAAGTAACTCAACAACGGCGTTTTATCTGCATAAAGGTAGTTAGTTCAAAATAATTTGACATTTATTTCACAATATGATGAACATTTTCTTTTCATAAATTTTTAATGAACGTAGTATTTTTTTTGCACTTTTTATAGTTTCAGTCAGTGAATTTCAATACCTAAATATTCAAATACCTCTAAAAATCATAGGCATCAGATCGAGTAGAAAAAGAAATGCGTATCGTAACATTAGAAACCCCTAACGTATGGCGCTCACTAGGCGTGCGGTTGACAGCCGAGTTAAGGATTTATGAACGTTCGTTGTGCCACGCCTGAGAAAAACAGTTGCAATTGGCGGGAAAAGGAAATAACCTGCGAACTTTGAATTTAGAATATTGGAATGTTTATGAAGCATTTGTTTTTCCAAACATTTTTATAGCAAATACATCGACCGCGCGAAGCCAAATGCCCCCAATGGGGTAAGAAAAAACAAAAGCTTTTGATTTTACAATTTCTTTCGCATTTAATGTCTCTTTATACTCGTAGTAGCTACGACTATTACTGAATCAATTAAGTGTAAGTAGAGGTATCTGTATAACTAGCACAAAATGATGATTTGTTTTTGAAGTGAAACTTCTACTCTCGACTCCCAGAGATAAAAAGTCGCATACCATTCTGCCTACTGCCCTAGAAGCTCACGGAAGTACCGACCCCATTTGAATATTAAAATCACAGGTATTGTTAGGCAAATGACTGAGCAGATGTTGATGCAATCCCTCGCGCGCGGACCGCGGCACGGTGCGAGCTAATTGGACTATTTGCATCATAATGGCCATAGTAACGACATGTAGGCATAGTAAGCTTTAACCAGTCTTTTTGTAAAGGTGAGGCAGTCGAGCTGTGGCAAGGTAATGAGATGATGATGATATTGCACCTTTGAAAATAGCTCAAATGTCATGATTGTTGTGAAATCGAGAAAAAAATAATACATTCAGTTACTTAAATAATAGTTTGGAGACAAGTCAACTTCGATTTTGTTTCAGTGTATCTGTATCTGTAATCCAACAAAAACATTTTCACGGGACAAGATCACAATTCGCGCTATCAAAAAATTGTCAGGTCTCATGTAGAGCCAAGCTTCTAAGTCTACACGCCTTAACTCTACAAATCCTTGCTTCACAAACTCTTCAGCGTACTCAAAATATGTGACTTGGTCTTTTTGTTATAACACAAACTATCAAGTATTTATTTAACATAAATAATGAACAGTTAATAATTAATCTTCACTTTACGCCTATGCGCAGCGAGCGAAACAGCCAAACTGCATAATATGTATTGACGGTGTAGAGTTTGTGAGTAGGTATTGGCAACTTTAAAAGAAACCATAGACTGCATAGGAAAATATCGTGAAATGGAACGTTAATTAAAAACAAAATAAATATGGCGAATGGTTTTCTAACTGTCACTGTCAAAGTTCCTTATACTTTCTTAACCGTTCAAATTTGAAAAATAAAACCCCAGATCCAGACTCCACCTCAGTGGAACGTGACAGAGATGTGTGAAGCTAGGCGGTGCTCAATGTCTTCAATTTACTTCAGCCTTTGATGATGCCAACCACATCGGCATATGCCATATGTACCTATCATATACCTTAGGTATATTTCTACTACCCCGGATGTTTTACTTATCTATCCCGCCATACATCAACCCTTCCGCCATAAAAGTAAAGACCAGTACACACGATCGGTAACCTCTTAGAGGCAAGATAAGCCGCGTTATAGAGCTATTTCCTCCAAACGGCGAGTGATAGCGTTTGGCGTCGTCTCCTCGATGGGATTTTGAACTAAGATTCTTGTTGAGATTGGTGTGTATGCAGCTTTATGCGTGCTCTTAGATGGTTGTATCACGGTTATGGTATCTGTACAGTATTCCGTATTCACACGAATCATACCTACGCGCATCGAAGTTAGCTACACACTCGTTTTACTATCCGACCCAGATGCGACGTACTGACGAACGAACGTGAGGGTTTGCAACGTCGGGTGACGCCTCAAGCCGAGGTCCGTACCTTCTCAGGTGCCCTTGCGCTAGTCACCCTATAACCTAATCTTAGGGATTAGCCGCTTTCTACGCTCGCGCAAGTTCATTAAGCCTCTATAGCTTCAGAGGCCAACGGCTTTAAGTAATTAAAAAAAAGAGTGTTCGATCGTGCCATTTACCTATCAAGCGGGCTGCCCTACCGCGTCGGGTCTGTATAGGTATATTTATTTCAAAGACAGTACCAGGCCACGATACTGTTTAGATTACTGTATTAAAAGACGGAAGAGATATTTTTGTTGATTTCTGCGATTAAAAAATAGACAAAATAAACATAAAATAAGCCGTGTCATAGAGCTATTTCCTCCAAACTGCAAGTAAAGTTAGGCGTCGCATCAATGGCGGTTTCAACTGAAATCCGGATCGAGATTACTCTGTATGCATCTTTATGCGTGCTTGTTTGTGGATTTCCTCATTAATAATTTGGAAAATAGACACGTAAAACAGTCGGTTAGTAAACTGCTTTATAATTATGTCGATCAGATAATTAGTCCAAATGTCGAGGCGATCGGTAATTTTATTGATAACTGTTTGAACTAAGATTTCTGTTGAGGTTATGTGTATGCAGCATTATGCGTGTTCATAGAAAGCCGGAGGATATTATCTCTCTTTGGGGTTCCGTACCCATAGGGTAAAAACGGGACCGTCTGCCTGTCTATGACCAGGCTGTATCTCATGAACCGATAGATAGACAGCTGAAATTTTCACAGATAATGTATTTTTGTTGCTGCTATTCCAGCAAAAACCATAATAAAATACATATTTAAGAGGGCTCCCCAACAAACGTTATTTTTTGGAGTTATTTGCTCGAGGAGCTCTAAAACGGTACGGCACCGTTCTCGCGCAAGTCCGACTCGCATCACGGGTTAAACGATTTTCACAGGTAGATCATCATCATCATCATCAGCTTATTTGGGCCCACTGCAAGGCATAAGCCTCCTCCCCCTTACGCCAACTATCCCTGTCCTGTGAATAGGTAGATAGGTATGTTTATTACTATAAATTATATTAGAATCAAATATGAATCATCGTAATCATCTTCCACTAGCATGTTTCGAGTTTCATTCAAAACTCACAACATGTAATTTTTTTCCATGCATACCTCTATTATTACGTTTATTCTTCAGCATAGTGCCTACTGTCTAACCTACATTGGCTTTTTCAATCACAAGCAAATCAAATTCAATCTCCCAGCTCCTATCCCTAAAATCAATAAACATACTTGATACATGAGAATGACTTTTTTCTCTATCTCTTTACTTTAACTCGAGTAGTTGTTCTTGTCATTATAACCAACTTTTAACCAACTTTCACTATGACACAAAGTCTAAATCACAAAAAAACAGCTATTCCACCAAAGTAGTTAGTTAGTCGATAAGATATATTATATGAAACAGATGTTTTTTTTGCAATTTCGGAGTTAGTAAATTGTAAAAGTTTGTAATACAACTAGTACCTATAGGTATCCTAGAGTAATGCTTATTGAATTGAATTCGCACGTACGTAGTTTTTAACAGTAATTCTATTAGGTAACTAATAGATAATTATATCCTAGTCTAGAGTATTGCTAACGAATTCGCAGCATTTTCTAGCTTATATACATATAGAACCTAGTAAAGGGGTGACGTTAACTAGGTAATAGATGTAGATAGATGCTATAAAATGGAAATCCTAACTAGATGAGATACGATAATAATTTTCCACAACACTCACCAATATGTAGAATTGCAGACATTGAAATGTCTACAAACCAAAGAGTCATTGATATTCAAAGTTTCCGTAACAAGCGATTCCAATCCGCCACACCCTCAATCCCACATCTCATTATACTTACAAACCTTCGCAAAATTGACTCCAAAATACAAGTATTCCGACAAAACTCGAAGACGTTCAATAATCCTTTACTTTAGTACTCATCCTTGTCACAGCAAGATTAAATTCCTTCACAATATAACTAGTATCTCGAAAATGTCCTCGTGCGGTCCTTTTTAATATCGTATGTACGAAGCCTTTTTTATACCGAATATAAAATATACAATTTCAGCATAGCGGTGGTGACATTGTGTGTACCATCCATCTTTTCGGGTTGTCGCTCTATCCTGTTCTAACGTATAGGCGTTTCTCGTTTTAGCGGATTTGTAGTGTCCCCCTATAGGGAGGATTGGATTGTTGAAAACAGTAGCCAACGTTGAGAAAATGTGTATAATGTTGTCGCTTATTGCATTTTCACCAACTTTTATTTGATTTCTAATCAAATTTACTAAGTATACAAGAGTATCGACAATGTATAAAAACGTATTTTACAATTTCGAAACATGTTAGATAACTTCAGGTTCAATGAGGAAACTTTTTGAGTTTAGTTCACATCATCACTTGATGGCAAGTAAAATAACTTTGGAAAATGATTAATTTATTTCTTTAGATCTTGTTTCTTTTGTCCAAATCGCAACCTTAGAAATCTAAATTAATAACGCTGTGCATAGCCAACATAGCTGCTTCACCAGTCTATAAAGATCAACGTGTGTGTAAATCAAATCCACTTCTGAAGCCCGTTCCGAACTTTCGTTCTCTAGCGCACCGTATCGGGGGGTGGGTATGGGTAGAAGCAGTCAACTCTTTGCGCATTTTTCATTCTACTACAACGGATATGAAGAAATGTATCGCGTACTCAGGCGTGTTATGATTTTTTTCTTCTATTTCGAGTGCGGTATGGGGAATATGAAATTCTAAAGCTCGGATTAGAATATTCTGTGTTATTGGCGACGCTTGGGAGATATTTCTTGCTGAAATGCCGACCTGTTTTGGTTTTGTATTCATGTTACCGAGTATTTTCTTACTGCTGCAATTGATTGGTTAAAAATTCAAAATGACTAAACATAATTTCAGTCTACCCGTGATCACGGTCGATGCAACTCGGCCAACGTAATTTTAGTGCGCGATTAGTCCCGTAGTATATAATAATAATATTTTTTACAATCGATATCATAGTCAGATAAGTATACGATATAGAGTTTTTGATCTTCTTATATTACGGCAAAAAAGTTGGTTGTAAATTCAGTTAGATATGACATCAGTATATTTTGTTTGTAATACGAATATTACAACAAAACATATACTATGTTTTGTTGTAATATTCGTATTAGGGCTGAAATGCTGATATTAATAAATAAATGATATTTTAAGCCGGTTCTAACTTTTTCACCTCTATTATAAAGACTGTCTTCTGAATCTAACACCTAGTTCAAGAGTTTAAGAAGGACTTATTAAGATTCAAGTTTTCCATTTAAATTCACAGATATCTTTTGACACTTTCATTTAACTTTAACTAAATCCCATATTCGATCTATTTTAGAATCAAGAAAGATAATATTATAGCAAAAATTATCCATCCCTACATAGTCGACATACCACCTGCTCGTACTAAGCGATTTGCTTTTTCCTTCATAATGCAGATCGCCACTGATTAAAATTATCTGCTTTCGTCATTGTGTCCTGATAATGACAATTTGGGTATCTTTAAGGCAAGAGTGAATAGGTATCTTCTAGTTCTACATGCTCTATCTTCGCCTACAACTTTGTTTTCCATCAGGCATGTTTGTGGCCAAACATAGTCCTACTTTGCTTAAAAAACAGGTAAACAAAATATCAAATTCACTGAAGTACATAAAGATATCTCCATCAACATAAAGCTGGCTAAACCAAACATTCAGGCACGGCGTCAAACCAAGCGGAACGGTAGCGAAAAATTCTTATTCCAACTACACCCGTTCAACAATTGGCTTATTCCAGTCACAATCCAGTTATATTTGCTAAAGAGCCGGTCGGAGGCAGGAGCCTTTAAAACTCCCTTCGAACTCCTTTCGATTAGGCATGCGGATCACGTGACCGGCGCCGCAATGCCACAGAACATAACGTCTGCAGAAAATCAGGTTTATGAAAAATCATCCTAAAATCGAGTAGAGTTTATGCCAAAAGAGAACTGTCGTTACGGTGAAGTGAACTAATAATAAGAGTTTAATCAGCAGCCAAGGTACCAACTAACTGGTAGAACGAGTCTATTGAAAACCAAATTGGTGTCTACCAAGTATCGAAATCTTTCAGTTGTAGCAATGACAGAGCAGTGTTGTCAACGTAACAAAATAAGTAAAATGGCACACGGGCGACCTCACCTACGACCCTTCTCTTTTTGCATAAACTCTATGTTTTATCACAAAGAGTTGATTTTTGTGATAAACATTTTAAAAATTTGCTGTAATCGCAGGATTTGAATCTGCATTTTTCGGGACTCCGGCCTAGACGCTTTACAATTAAGCTAGATTGCTTAACGACGATCACGCCAAAGTGAAATGTTTTGTTGTCTATTAGTCTTAACTTCAAGTGGATTTAGTGTTCTGTAGTTAACGTTTCTTTTTTTTTAAATTTCTCATCTTGACTTTGACTTTATTGCACTAGGCATTATTGATGCCAGCACAGCACGTTTCCTTTCGTTACTTAACTCTATTATACATCATGTTATCATCAACTCCTTTTTCTCATATATCATAATTATTATGTATTTTATACGTACTCTCGTTATATTTTATATGATGTTTAATAATGATGTATAGTTTTATCTTAGTAGTCTTTAACACAGTGCAAAGTTTTTGACCTTTCAATTTTTGGAATAAAGCTTTGTCTACGTTGCGTTGTACGTCATTTATTTCATAAGCCACAGTTTTTCATAATTATTTTTAAAATAAACTATTATTTTGTGATATGCTATGGTTACTGGAAAAGTGGTAAATGTACAATTCAATTCTTTGGAATTTACAATTTCTTTTATTTTTTTTCTTTTTTTGTATTTAATGTTGTTCTTGTACCTACTTGCGTACTAGGTACGGAGTTGTTCTTCTGTATTTTTAGCTACGTAGCAATATGTGATGGGACATCTAGTAGAGAAAGTTAGTACTATTATAGATTAGCGTGGTTTGAGTCTGAGACGTTTTACTTCAGGTAGCTTTGTAGGCATGTCATGTTCGGATACCCTGTGTGGTTTTGGATTAACTGTACCGTCAGTATGGACACATATGTCGATAGATTCTTTACCTACACCTTTTTTTTTCAATTTCGTGGTCGATATATAATATACGATATTTCCAAAATTTTAAAATACTGTACTGGATAACTATAAGCACTAGGCACTTAGCTCTGTACCTGCCTTTTTAATAGTCCACTGCAGGACGTAGGCCTACCCACGAAGGGTGCTTTAGCATTATCTAAAAACGGTAGTGCCCCCACCAAAACGAGCCAGGTGAAGTGAAGCGTATCTACCTTTTTTCGGAGCGGTTCGTCATTTTATTGAACCCTAATAACTTTCGTTTGGAAACAACCAAGGCACCTGTATCGACCAAGATGCACAGTTTATAAGTTTAATAGCTGCCCATTCCGGCTTCACCCCGGTACGGACAGATTTTAAAAGTATAATAAACAAATGAGATTATTAATGGAGAGATAAACTAACCTATCTCTCAAAATGGATCAAACTGCACAATACATAGTGTTTAAAATTTGGAAATCGGTTAAGTAGTTTAGGAGTCCATCGCGGTCAAATAAGTGACGCGTAATTTAAGTATATATTAAGAAAGACAAAGTTAGGGCGTGTAGAGTAAGAAACTTGGCTCTTCATGAGATCTGATAATTTTTTGATTCGAGCTGTTGTCTCGTCTTGGCAACATTTTTACGTGTAAATGTTTTTGTGGGATCCGTTTACCCATACTGCTATTCTGTCATTAGGATGTATGATGTATCCATGCATGATTCATATCTAGACAGCTTGACGTAATGTTGAAACGACATTATAATAAATAGGGCCTTTATATTCAACAGGAGGCGATCGATGAGCTGAAGCTATCTATTCCATGAAATCTAGTGTTTATGCACTATGCCTTACTCCTTAGGTCATTCAACATCTTGAAATATAGCAGCGTATTTACTTAAATATTATCAAACCACCGACCTAAACAGGGTGGAGAGCTGACGCCGACATTAATTATATAAAAAAAAATATTAGGAGACACTTACTCAGGTTCTCTAGCCCCAAAATAACAAATAAAATAACATATTTGGCCTTTTATTTCAAAACCTTCAACACATTTTGAAACAGAATTAATAAATGAAGCTCTCCGCTTAGGCTGGAGTTCATCAAAAGTAACATAACCGATGGTTACGCGAACGCTCGGTTACAAATGAACGGTTGGTAAAACAAGCTTCGCTTTTTAGTGTTCATCATTTGCCGATAACCGGGGCTTAGATAATCAAACGTTTTTGAACGAATGACTCGTAAATTAATTAATGGTATTATCCACATACTACTATAAAAAATGACATTCCGTCTGGATACATTTGCTTTCACCCGAACGCTTTCAAAAACTGTCCTAATATTATCCTACAAAATGTAATTTTTTTTTTTTTTTTTTTGTGAATGACTTATAGCTGTTGGCCTCTGAGGCCTCTACAGCTTACCGGACATGGGCGAGCGCGGAAGGCGGCTGAGCCCTAAGATTAGGTTATAGGGTGACTAGCGCAAGGGCACCTGAGAAGGTACGGACCTCGGCTTGGGCCGTCACCCGGCAGGGGAGATCAGACTTGCCCGGGCACCCCAGAGGGGGTGTGCCCTGTGGCCCTAATAGGTTGAGCTGTTTGACTATTTGGAGAGAATCTAACCGATCTTCTGACAGATCCTGAGGGTCCTCGACCTCGCCGGCGGGGTCGGTGTCTGACTGTGTGCCTTTGGTAACCGGCGCCTATACCAAATACGGAATACTTCCTGTTGCAGGGAGCTGTCGGATCGGGTGACCCCAGCGCCGCAGAGGTGACTACGGCGATGGGGTCATCCGGGTCGCCCAGGAGGTGTTTGGGGCGGCGACGGAGAGGAGGTGGGTGTGTAGTGTCTGGCGTGTAGTCCGAGGCTTGAACTACGAGTGGGTTGGGGTGGTGAGGGGCCCTATCGAAGTAGCGGCGAGAGAGGTACTTGATGTACTGAGTGATAGAGGGAAGTTCGAGATCGCAGTGCAGGTCAGAGTTTCGCATGAACCAGCGAGCTCCGACTGCTTTGCGAATGAACCTATTCTGAATGACCTGGAGTTTGTCCAGGTCAATACGGGAGGCGTGGCCGAAGACCACGGAAGCATAGGTCATGACTGTGCGGATACACGTTTTGTAAATTGTCACCTTATTTCTAAGGGACATTTTACTACGTGAGTCGAGAAGTGGTGCGAGGCGGCCTAAGAAGAAGGCTGCTCTGTTTCGGACTATTTGGATATGTTTCGAGAAGCAGAGTCGACGATCGAGGGTCACGCCAAGATATTTGGCCGTGGTGACCCAGGGAATAGGCTTGCCGTTAAGCGTGAGTTGCTTACGCGGGTTGCCTGTGCCCGTATTGGGGTGGAAGTACATGGCTGCACTTTTATCGGGGTTTACCGAGATGGCCCATTTCCTAAACCAATTACCAAGCTGGTCAAGGGCTTTTTGGACATGGGTCGCCTGGTAGCTCTTTTTCCAGCCTCTGGAGTAAAGAGCGGTGTCGTCCGCGAAGAGCGCAAGCTCGACGTTGGGAGAACGGGGAATGTCGCATGTGTAGAGCGAGTATAGCACAGGGGCCATTGCTGAGCCTTGAGGGACTCCAGCAGTGATGGGGCGGGGGGTCGAGCGGGCTCCTTCGACCCTGTAGGAGAACTTCCGACAAGATAGAAAGTTTTGTATTATGAATACAAGACGGTCTGGGAATTGTTTCGCAAGCAGCTTGTAAATTAAGCCGTTGTGCCAGACTTTGTCGAAAGCCTTCGCTACGTCCAAGAAGACCGCTACGGTCCCTTGGGGCTTTGGCGTGGTAAGAAACCCATGACTGGGTTTCTTGTTGAAGCCTTCGAGGATGTACTCCGTTATGCGGTGTACTTGTTGGACGCAAGAGTGTCTGGCCCTAAAGCCAAACTGCTCGTTCGGAAGGATGTTGTTGTCCTTGATGTGGGACCAGATGCGCTTCAGAATGATGCGCTCATAGATCTTCCCCAGGGTGCTGAGGAGACTGATGGGGCGATAGCTAGATGGCTCTGAGGCCTTCTTGCCGGGCTTGTGGATGCCGATGACATCGGCAGACTTCCAGGCTTCGGGAAACATGCAGTTGTTCATAGCCGCATTGAAGATGCTGACTAGAAGGCACATTAGGGATACTGAGAAGTGTTTGAGCACTTTGTTGGAGATGCCATCAGCACCGGGAGCTTTCCTGGTGTGGAGGCGTTTGATGATCGACTCTACTTCCGAAGCCGTGACAGGCTCAAGGGCGTCAGTGGAGGGGACGGATAGTTTTTCTTCGACTTCTCTATTCACCGTATCGAGGTGAACAGGGTCGATCAAGCCTAAGCTGGGGCTGCATTGCGACTCGAGGCTGTCGGCCAGGCATTCGGCCTTTTCCTCGTCCTCAAACGCAGGTGGAAGATTGGGACGGGTGAGGGGGGGCATAGTTGTGACTACGTCGGATTTCAGAGTTCGAGCCAACTTCCAGTATGCCAGGTGAGTTGGCTGGATCTCCGAAAGTAGGCTGTCCCACCTCTGATTGCGGAGTTCACTAATACGGTTTTTTACGGCACGCTCGTAATACCGCAGAGTGACTCTGTTCTCTTCGGAGGGACGGGAGTCGTAGGCCCTAGTGGCGGCGTGTTTAGCCCTCAGCAGGTCCCTCGCGTCCTCCGGCAGGGCCCAGCGTCGGTCGTTGACCTCTGCTGGGACCTGCCTGGAGCACTCACGTACTGTGTTGCGGAGGTGACTGGTGAGGGCGTCAATCGAGAGGGTGACGTCATCGCGGGACGCGATGTTGTCGGGGATTTTGTCTAGATCGGGCGAGCTGGTGACCCCCAAGGCTGTGCCTAGGCGGTCCCAGTCCACCACGGTCTTAGTACGAGGGGGTCTGTCAGTTGGGTCGGGGCCTAGTCTCATGAGGACTGGTCTGTGGTCGGAGTCAAGTTCGTGGATCACTTCCAACGAGCGTAGCCGGAGGGTTACACCCTTTAGAAGCGCCAAGTCCAAGATGTCAGGTCTATGGTCGACGTTATAGGGGAAGTGAGTTGGGGAGCTGGGTGGGATAATTTCAAAGTGAATTTCGTCAGAGAGGGAGTTGAGAAGGTTACCCTTCGTGGTGGTCGTATTGCAGCCCCATATTATGTGCTTGCTATTGAAGTCGCCAGCCAGGATGACGGCGCTACTTAGGGAGAAAAGCGTTTCAAAGTCGCTTCTTTCGAGTGCCTTGTTACAGGGGAGGTAGCATGATGCTATGGTAATTGGTTGATGACCAGTCATTGAGAGGCGGCAACAGGAAGCTTCCAAACTAATCAAGGGTGGGGTATCTATAGGGATACAGTGAAGGGACCTTTTGTAGTAGATCAGGGTGCCGCCCCTTGGGCCGGTAGTCCTGTCTCTACGTACCAGCGAGTAGTTCCCGATTTTCGGATCCCGCCTGCTGGGCTTAAGGAAGGTCTCGCTCACAAGTAAGATATCGACTTGATGAGTGGACAAGAATTGCTGGATTAAAGAACGTTGGTCTTTATTGTCGCTGAAGAGGCCGTTGGCATTGAACCATGCCAGAGATAAGGAGTGAGGCTTTTCCCTTAATGGTGTACTATCCATAGTACTTTTTTAAGAGATTTACCATGGCAGTTCCATGGACCTTTAGATGGTCCAGGATCGTGCGGTGCTCGGCCATAAATTGAGCGGTGTTACTCGGGTTTGCGCGGACCTTAGCCGTGAACTCGGCGAGTTCGGCGGGATCCACGATGGATAGGTGCGTGAGGAGATCGGTTGCGAACTCCACGTCGTTGATGTAGTCCTCCATAGAGGAGTTATCGACGTTGGCACCTAGGGGGGCGGGCTTAGCGGCCTTAATGGCGGCTTTGGGGGCTGGGGGCGCAGGAGCGCGGGTCTGGGTCTGCGGACGCGGTAGCTCCGGCTTGGGCTTGGGCGCGGGTCCCCGTTGGGGCTTTGGGCGTTGCCAAGCGTTGGCTACGGGGGCGGGGGCATCCACGAAGGTGGAAGGGGGGGTCGTTAGCTGGAGCTTGGATTGTGAGGGGTGAGTGGGCCGAGTCGGCCGTTTGCCCTTAGGCTTGTGCTGGCCTTTGGCGGCCTTCGGCGCCATGGGGCAGCCGCGATAGTTCGCGGTATGCCCCTGGGTTCCGCAAAGGACACAGCTAGGTGGAGTGGGGTCGTCCCTGGTGCGCGAGCACTCGGAGGTGCTGTGCGCGCCTGCGCATTTGACGCAGCGGTACTCCGCATGGCAGAACCGGGCTGCGTGCCCATAGAGCTGACAGCGGTGGCACTGTCCGGGGACGCCCTTCTTGTGGGGCTGCTCGATCTTGAGTCCGGACAGGTTGAGGATCGAGCGTACTAGCTCGATCTTTTTCCCCTCCGGGGTGTTGTCCATGATGCAGAGCACCATGTCTAGCTGCCTTTTGGTTCTTCCGCTGGTCATGCGGTGGACCTGGCGACAGGGCAAGTTTTGGGCTTGGAGATCCTCGAGGACATCCTCGACTGGGATCTCTCTGGGGATGCCGCGCACGACGGCACGGTAGACCTTTTCGTCCTCGAGGGGAGCCATGTGGAACTGCACATGTTCCTCTCGTAGGAAGCGAGTGGCCGCCCTGTAGTGGTCGGGGGTGCGGACCGAGACTTTGATCCCGTTCCGAGTAGATTTCCCTGTGAAGGGAATTTGCTGCTCGTCAAGGTGATCTGACAGTTTCTGCCACATGTTGTTGTCGCGAAGGACAAATGGCGGTGGTGGCTTGTAAGCCTTGGGCTGGGTCGACGGGGCCGCCGCGGAGGGAGCCGTGGGGCATGGGACCTTGGACGGGGGCGGGGGAGAGGAGGAAGCGGCGGGCCGCTTCTTCTTCTTCCGCTCCACTACGGTGAAGTCGGTGTCGCGGACTTCGCCCTCTTCCATTTGGGGATCGGGGGACTCGGGGAAGTCGGCAACCGCCGGGACCGAGTGTGTACCCACAACGGGAGGAGCGTAGGGGAGCTCACGGTAACGTGGGCGGGGGGAGCGGCTCCTGTCGTAGGGCTTAGCCCTAGTTGGAGCGGTGGATCGAGACCGCCCGCGGTGGGAGCGGTCGCTGACAGAGCTCCGACCGCGGTCGGGACTCGGGGTTGCAAGGGCCCGTGAAGCGGGTCCCCTGAAGTCGGGAGTAAGGCGGGCGGCCGCTGCCTTGCTCTTTGGCGAGACTGGGCGGGTCGCAGGCGGGGGGGCAGCCTTGACGGCGGGGCGGGGGTGCGCCTGAGGGGCGGTCGGGGCTACAGGCTCTAGGCCTGAGAGATTGCGCTTTGTGGCGCGAAGGAACTCGGCAATCTCGTCGCCATTGTCGCGGGAGACGTAGGCAGCCCGGATGAAATTGAGCGCCTCATCGAGGTCGTTCAAATCCCTCGGGGTTGCCATGGCTCACGGGAGAGAGAGAGAGAGAGGTGTGCCGGGGGAGGAGGTCCCCGGCGGGGGCAAGAATGAGAGGTCTCCTTGCCGGGTATAGGCAAGGAGGTGGGTACCTATGTGTGACCTAACGTGTCCCGGTTGCCAATCTTAATGTGCAACCGGTTGTGTGCCTAACGGCCCTAGCTGCCACAGGGGAGAGGCAGGGACTCCGGTTTTTAGGCCGGCCGTCCAAGCCAAACACACACCCGAGGAATAGGTAAAGGATGGGTAGGGTGGGAGGGAGATGTCTGGTGTCGGCGAGGGCCGTCCCCAAGGCCGGTGGTTCCAGACCCAGCCGGGTTTCGTTGTTCCCCTGAAGGGGGAAAAACGTACGCCCCGGGTCAACGTACGCTCAGCTTCGTTGGCACGGTTACGTATCCACTGAACGACCACTAAGCGTGGATTTTTAAGTTAGAAACTGGATGGGTCGCTCTGAAAAGAGCGGTTGTGTTATTGAAACTAGGATCGCTCTGAAATGAGCGGTTTGGATGGCGCGAGCTCTGCACTGCGAAGACTCGAAGCACGGAGCAAGTCCGGCACTCACGAGTTACCGCGGTACGTGAATATCTGCGCTTGCACTAGGCTAGCTCAGACAACACGTTGCCGGGCAATCGGTGCACAGACTCGGAGACTCGGCGGCCGACTGAGGCAGACCCCGCACAGGGCGGAGCGGGCAGCAGGAGCGGAGCGCTGGAGACGTCCGTACGGCGCGGCGAGCGGAAACGGAGTGGCAAAATGTAATCTTTGTTAGGCTCATGTCATAAGCGTTTCGTGTCACTTTTATGTAACTTGGTATTCTTTTTTTATTTTGTTTATGTCAATTATTGGTACCTGCCCAGCTGTCAACAAAAAAAAAGAATAAGTAGGAATATACCACAGAGGTACCTATGTACCTATTAAGTAGGTAAGTATTTTATTGATACAAAGTTATTGCGCCGCGTTTAGAATTTGCTCAATATTCTCAAAATCTTCAATATTATTTTCTCCAAAGATAAAATTCATCGCGTCTTCGATTTTTATGGCAAATGCCGGTGATGCAATGGGTAACCATTGGTTAAACAAGTTTGACGACGTCGTTTAAGTTAAACGTGCGATTACTGTATTTAAACAACGGTTAGTGCGTGATGAACAGCAAAATTTCATTAACAAGCCGTTTAAGACTAAACGAACGGTTGATAAGGTTGATGAACTCGGGTCTTAGTTGTTTAAAATTTTCTAAAACATTCTTTTGGAGCAAGATATTTTGACATTAATCAAAATCGTAGATTGGAAGGTACGTTAAATTTGTGGGCCCGATTGTTTTAACTGTTTAGCTATGTCAGAAGACAATAGGTCACTATGAAACTCTGAAACCAGGTAAATCATATAGTCACCCGGCCTATACGAACTTGCTATAATTATTATATCAAATGTGGGTAGCAACAGAAACAAAAATTCAAAAGCGAGCACTTACCGAAAAGAAATGCTATCTACCCGCAATCTAATCCATAACCATTGCGTATCGAGCAGTCGCCAGTCATGTAGATTGGCGCCGAACCGCATGGTAATTCTGTTTACCTACCCACATTACCGATTCTATGCCGTCCTCTTTGTATTTGGTTAAGGATTTACATGGAATTCATAACGTACGGCCTCTGAATTCGTGTTTCAGAATGTCTGCCAGAATATATGATGTAACTACGTTGTGCAAACTAAACGAGATTGGATGTTTTGGGTCAAGTTAGATAGGTCTTGGATTATTGGAAAGGGATTTGGATTATTTACTTACAATTACTGTTATGGTTCAAATCATATAACTTAGCGGCTGATGTTAGCTACAAGCTGCGGATAACCTAATCATCGCGCATGAGCTTCACTCAGGATTGGGCTATACAGGGTTATTCCTAATCAATTATAAGTACACAGGGTTATTTCTAATCAATTAGCATCCTTATAGGGGCTTATTCTGTACATTAAAACTAACAACTTTTGTTCTGCGACTGTCGATCAGGAATAATCCTGTATATTGACTATCTATTATGAAATTGATTTGCGAAAACCAATCGCTTTGCATTGTTGTATAGATAAACCAATCAGTGACTTAGATTTTCGTTAGTGAACTCACACATTTTGCCGATTAGATCTGTTGTTCTCGTTTCCTTAAAAGAACGATGAGATATAGGATAGTCGGTATAGGTAACTATTAACTCATTCCTATTTGGTTTTAGAGATATAAAAGTAATTATAGGTACATTAGGTATGTTACATTAATCAATTTTTCATTGACTTCTTTGTAACAAAACTGAAACAAACAAAGAAAACTTCAAACTGATACAAACATTAAAAGTCGTCCTAATTGCTAAAGGAATATATTTTCAGGATCTAAAGAGTAAAGATTGATAACTAGATATTACCTATTTAACCACCCGTAAAATGCATATTGCGTTTTAAACCATTCGATACTTTTTAACGAGTAGGTACCTATTTACCATAAATGTGATTTGGTTCTTTTAGTTCCAATTTCAAAATCATACTAACATTGCTTGCTCTACGCTGAAAATAGACATACATCTCAAGTGAACTAAACAAAATCAGACAATCGCTTTCCATTTTCAAACTACGATCCAACGCGCCAAGCAACGCGCTTTACGAAAAATAATGGAACACATTTGAAATATGAACTACGCTACCCCGTTCGATTCCCCCAAAACGCTTCCGAGAAAAGCGAATCCTATCCATCAACAAAGAAAATAGCGATCCGTGCCCCAGACAAATGATTGACAGCGAACGAAAAAAAAACGAGTGGAAAAAATATAAAAAGAAATGATTCCTTATTCAAATTTTCGCGGCGTTCGATTTTTTCCTTTGTCGTTCCGTTTTGTTTCCAGTTGTAATTTGTCGGTTTTTGAAGGAAGTCTTTTGGAGCGTGAGAGTCTTTGGCAAGTTTTTTTTTATTGGTTTATTATAGAGGACACACGGGTTCGTTTGGGGAGGCGTGATGGTTTGACAAAGGGATCGAGAGGCAGACTTTTGAATGGCACCGTTGATTTGCTTTGACACGGTGTTGGAAAAATGGATTTGTAGAAATATTTCTCGGTGTGGTTTCAGAGACAAATTATGTATGTCTTTGAATTTGAGAATGAAGCCGTTTTCCAGGTCGATTTTCCACAGAAAGTTTGCACAGATTAACTGAAATACTTAACTGTAACTGAGGAATCGAATAAAAAATCGACACATTCAAGCTGTCTTGAACCATACACAGGACAGGGATTATGAAAAATGTTTTATAAGTGAAATTAAAGGAGTTATTTCTTTAGAAATTGAAGCAGCATATAAATCATTATATTTTTAAGTCAGCTTTAGAATGAAAAATTTCGAACTTTTCAATGTGAAAAGTTCAAGTTTTCATTTACTTTCACTTGATTTAAAAAAATGCTTCAGTCGTGACATGCACTGATGTACTTTGTGTCTGATCATAAGCCGTCTCAAGTCTAATCTAATCACAATAAAAAAGCCTCAACTTTACATCAAAATAACTGAGATAATCTATTAATATATTTATAAATAGACCTAAATCGCAATGCCAAAAAAAGTTACCAGCCATAGACAATATTTTTTTTGTTCAAACATTCGAAATACAAACAGCCAGTATCATCGACCGGCAGTCAGCTGTTCAACCCAAATACCGCGTTCGCAATTTAAACTCGGCGACCTTGTTAAAACGTTAATTCTCACCCCCAACCCCCATAATTTGCGCTTACAAATTACGTACCAGACGCGTTCTGTCTCTCTCCGTGCTGTTGTCTCGCTCACTCCCATTCATGAAACGTTTAATTATACGTTGGATGGCGTTGTGCACGAGTGAAAGTGGAAGCGGAAAAGTTTGATTGGAGTTTGCAGGGAAAGTGTGGAGTTGGATAGTTAGGTCTGTTCTGTTCTTGTTTTGAAAGTTCGTTGTTGCCGATGTGTTGGTACGAGTAGTTTGCTCTAGTTTTAGTTACATTGCAGTTAATATGCTGAGATAAAATTGAATAAAGTTTATTCTGAAAAGAATTAGGTTTTCATTGTAATTAATGACGCATAAAGTCACTATTGACTACTTTTTGGCTAGAGACAATGAGGTGAATTTTGTATGAATCTCTTGTTTTTCTATCAGCGGGTCAATTCTGATAACCAATTTCGTTGCTGAAGTGACACGTTCTTTAACCTCTCTCGTTTTTCTGACAGTTTAGTGTTGTCAGAACTGTCAGAAAAAAACGAGAAAGGTTCAAGAACGTATCAATTTAGTGAAGAAATCAGTTAACAGAATTGCCCCAAGAAAAGAATTCTAAAGTCAAATACGTTTAAACGTGAGCGCAGCGTAAATTGGGGTTTTTTGAAATGTTTTTAGGTACCATTGTGCTATCAAATACCTTTGAAATAAGTTTTATGGTATAAATGTTGATACCAACACAGCCTACTAGAGTTACACCGTATTTTTATTGTCACCTGTAGTCCAGTTCATTGTGTGAAAGGTGTAAAAAAAAATTAAGGAAAATTTCGAGATGTCTACAATCAACCTTCAGTAATAAAGGCAAAAAAGAAGAAGAAATAGAAGTACATTGTGTAATACGACTTAATTTTTGATCAAAAAGAATTGAGTCATGTTGCATAACTCCATCACAGCATTACATCTCTAGACTTTAAGCATAACGCCCGCGGGTGCGTCTTAAACGTTCATTTGCTTCCTCCCTTGTGTTCCTAATTCTTGGGGCAGGTCGGGCCTCCCTTAATAAGGGCTGGGGGTCACTGTGCCACGTTAATTGACATCTTGGTACAAAGTTTTTTTAAATATTTGCTATTTGAGCACGTTATTCCTATACTACGGGACTAATCACGCACTAAAGTAAGTTCGTATAGGTCGGGTGGCTAGCCCTGGACGTCAGAGTATTAAGGCCGCCTGAAGGGCTCTGACATGACTAAACGGTTAAAACAATAAGGATCTACAATTTAACATGTCATTCGAACTACGGTAGCGCTCAATTGTAAAATGCCACCCGCGGTCACCCATCCAAATACTGACCGTGCGGAACGTTGCATACTCGTAATTTCGGTGATCGCTGACAATTTAATCGCCTAATCAAACTACGCTACAAGCTCTACAATCACGCTCTGAAAATACGAGATATGTAAATACACATAGATACCACATTTATCCCGACATTTTGATCTAGTTGCATCGATTGTTATTATCGTAGGAATTGCCTTTAGACTAGGGTAGGTTCTCTTAGTAAGTCCTGAAGAAAAAGAAATGTGCCATAAGCACTGTGTGTATGTATGGGTGTTCTTTTGAATCCGTATCTGTAAATGTTCTTATCTGTTTGTTACATCTGTGGCTGTTCTTGGATTGAACTTAACTTGCTTGTTATTGGATTAAAGTCGTTGACTCGTACGTCTACCTAGGACAAATAGTCCAGTTAGGTAGGTCCGATTTCAAGAAAGAGGTCAGTCGCCGAATCCAACTAGGTTGGGCAGCGTTCGGAAAATTGGGTAATGTCTTCTCGTCCGATATACCTCAGTGCCTCAAGACGAAAGTTTTCGACCAGTGTGTGTTACAAGTGATTACTTATGGCACTGATACGTGGTCTCTCACTATGGGCCTTATTAGTAAGTTCCAAGTAGCCCACGCTCTATGCTCTAGGAGTCTAGGCTATGCTCGGAGTCTCTCTGCGACATCGAATCAGAAATGAAGAGATCCGTAGAAGAACCAAAGTTACCGACATAGCCCAACGGATTGACAAGTTGAAATGGCAATGGGCAGGGCACATAGCGCGGAGAACTGATGACCGATGGGGTCGAAATGTTCTCGAGTGGAGACCACGTCCCGGCAAGCGCAGCGTAGGACGTCCGCCTACAAGGTGAACGGATGAGCTCGTTAAGACCGCAGGATCGCGCTGGATGCAAGCCGCTTCCAACCGGTCTTATTGGAGATCCATAGGGGAGGCCTATGTCCAGCAGTGGACTTCTTATGGCTGATGGATTGCACTGGAAACCTGTGGTTGAGATGTGTTACAATATTTCAACAATGTTTATGAGATAGGTAGGTTACTTTTATCTTACCTAGAAAAGTTGGTAATTCTGACCAGTTTCCAGTATTTTTTATTTTATTTTCACTTGTGTTCAAAATTAAAATTAACAGCGTTGCATAAGCCCATCGCAGTATTCCATCTCCAGACTTTCTTGAACGATTATTTGCCTCCCTTGTGTTCCTAATTCTTGCGGAAGGTCGGGTTTCCTCTAATGAGCGCTAGGGGTCACTGTGCCGCCTTAATTGAGGTGTCGACAAGATTGAGATCTTAGACAAAATGGCGGATAAACTTGACTTTCGGGAGTTTTCCCTTTCCTTTTACTTAAGGGAGTTTTATTTTTTAAAAGTTGGTATCGTGATGTGGTTTCGTGTGTTTGTTTGTTCGATGCACTTGATTTGAAAAATTATAATAGCTTCGCTTGTTACGCTACATATAGTCAGTTTAGTTTATTTTAATTGTAAATTTACTTTAATTTTTAGTACGTTATGATCGCTCAAGCTACGTACTCAAAAAGAGTAATTTAAATTTTAAGAAATAATTATTATCTGAACAGTATTCTTACTATACAACAAATTAGTGCAAATAACTTAGGACAAGCTCGAATTCACTGAGAAACAAGACATTTTGTTTACCGTTCATCATCATCACTTGATATCTTTTTAACGTAGCAAATATTTCAGTTATAAATAAAATTGATTATTATTATGAAATTGTTATTTAACCCACACAACATTTTACAACAAATCACAGAACAATATCACGACAATTTACTTTGTTCAATACATAACTGATATTAAATAACATGCTAAAACGTGGTGACTGGTTGGTTTGTATATCTTTTACATACTTGGTTTTGTTTATATCCTTTGTTTTAGATATTTTACTTTACTACGAGCCTTATTAATAAGCTCCAAGTATCACTACGAGCTATGGAGAGAGCTATGCTTGGAGTATCCCTGCGAGATCAAATCAGGAATGAGAAGATTTGACGAAGAACCAAAGTCAGTGACATAGCCCAGTGGATTGGCAAATTGAAATGGCAGTGGGCTTAACGTAGTCGAAAAGTTCTCGAGTGGAGACCACGTACCGGCAAGCGCAGTGTAGAACGTCCACCCACAAGGTGGACGGAAGATCTCATTAAGACCGCAGGTTCGCGCTGGATGCAAGCCGCTACTAATCGGTCTTATTGGAGATCCATAGGGGAGGCCTGTGTCCAGCAGTGGACGTCAAAGGAAGACGGATGTATGAATGGATTTCACTTTATGGGAAAATATTGTTGCATTGCAATGTGCCCTGCCCACTACTACCATTTCAACTACCTATCTAATTGGCCATCTGCCCAAGTCATGAGAAAACAAAATTTAGTCTATAGAGGAATCAGACTGATCCAAGTGACATTTCCTTAGTTAGTTTTTGTTGGTAATCTTCTAATATTTATGTGATGAATATAAGTGTTTATATAAATGGAAAAACTTTTATAATGAACCCTAAAATATGTACTTAATTCGATTTGATTTTGATTTCATTTAATTAATAATAGAATTTAATTAATGCATGTTATTAAGTATCTTTAGCAATAAATAATATAGTTTATTTAAGTAATATTAGTTTAAGGAACAACATTATGGTCACGAAATAAGATTTATTCTTATTCTTATTTTAGCATTTTATGGGACAATTACTAGTAAAGTCAGTGTTTATTTCGTACATGTAAAACAAAAAAGGCTATTTTGTTAAAAAAAAGATCTCTCTGATCAATCTGTTTCTACTAGCGTCATTTAATCGATCTGTGGTTTCCCCGATGTCGTTGACCTATTAGGGTTCATATCACCAACTACTGTGTTCATCGAATTTACACTCGCGAGTGAGGTCACAGGTAGCAACTAGTCCACCAGGTTCTTGTTCGATTTTATCGGTTTATTACGAGATAATATCTGTTTCTTCATTTATTGCTTCCAATAATGTTCCGAGGCGACGTTATTGCTTATTGGATAGGGAAGGAAATAAATGATCCGTTTTATTTTATTTGATAACTAATTTCATAACGACACGGTTTAGTTATAGGTTCAAGTTTGGAAATGGTTAGATGATTTAAACAAGACTGAGATTTACGCGAAAATATGTCTTTTTTGATGAGCTTATTATGATACGATTAATTTAGATAATTATCATGTTTTACTGAGAATGACTTACTAAATTTAGGTTTAGACTCTGCCAAAGCAACGCAGTGCAAATATGTGCAGAGTTGAGCAAAACGTTATTATAGACTCTAAGATAATTGCCATATGCCATTGCAAAAATTCCAGCAAAAACACAAACAAAACACTGCTAGTTTTATGTTTTGTTTCTCATCAAGCTAAATACTATGGCATTTATAAAGTTACGGACTACACTATGCCTTGTTTTGGTGGAGTTTAAAACTTTACACTACTTTAAAATAAGTAAATCTTATAGGTATTTCTATTACAGCTTTTCAGCCTTATGACTAGCCCTGGTGTCAGAAGTTTAAGAAGCCTGACAACCTCTGACATGGCTATAATAACCAGCATTCACAATTTAACGTGTTTTCCAATCCAACACCCAGCTCCTATTAAATACGCTAACAAATCATTCACAAAATCCAAACTCAATAACGAACACAAACAACTCCTACGACATCAAAAGTAACCAAACCACAAGCATAACAGTACAAAACCCTTTAAACACGACACAAGATAATCCCTCAAAAACCCTTGTACCCAAACAATGACCTTATTAGCCCTCAAAGAAGATCCCGAATTCACAAATATAAAATAAGTATGTCTGTACACATGTATATTACACGTGCTACTTGCTAAATCCTTCAGAGAAACGAGATGGGACAGGGGGCCTCAGGGGGGGAAAGGGGTAGCCACCCTCCCCACCCCAACCTCACCTATAGAATGTCTCTGAAACCCCTTTGTAAGGAAGGGTTACCTTGGGAGAGGAATAGAAAATAGTACATAATAAAATTCGAGATGTATCCCACCGCTGCGACGGGCCCAATTTCCTCCTATACCCGAAGGGTGGTATGTCTTAGATTATACGGTTTCCTTTTTTTCATAACATTTGAATGAGACTTGTTTCCCTTTGTCTGTTTTCGTCTAATGATATGTAGATGTTGAGAAAATATCAAGTAGGTAAGTTCTTTGAAATGGGAAACTTTTTTGGTAAGAAGCCTGTTTTGTTGGAACTTAATTTTGTGTCATTTTTTCTGAGTATTTTATTTGAGAATGATAAAATGTCTAGTCTTTGAATAAGACCTTGATTGTTCATTTGTGAGCAGTTGTTGAGTCGATGTGATTGGAAGAATGAAATGGTTATTTTTAGTTGTGACTCAATCCGCCTTTGCCTTAATGATAAAAACCGGACAAGTGCGAGTCAGGCTCGCACACCGAGGGTTCCGTACAAATCCAGAAAATTTCCCAAAATTGGGAAGTACGAGTAAGTTGTTAAAATCTCTACCTATACTATATCATCGACAAAAAAGTTTATTTTTTACTTCGTGTACTCGTCATACTCGTACATTAAAAATTACACATTGTTAAAATAATTAAAAATCTGTTTCAGCATGTGCTAATGAAGCTCTTTTATACATGATACAATTTACTCACTTTGAATTTTCAACCCATATTTTGTGAATCTAGGCCCTATTTTTTTTGTGATTTTAATAAAAATGTACAGTTTTCAGATTTATTCCTATATGTGTACTCTGAGACAGTGCTTCTCGCCAAATTTTATAGTTCTATGTCAACGGGAAGTACCCTGTAGGTTTTGTTTTTTGTGAGTGTCAAAATATGAGGTTTTTTACGACATGTGTGTGTGTGTGTGTGTGTGTGTGTGTGTGTGCGCGCGCGTGTTTGTATGTGATTGCAATCAATTTATTATTGTAATTAAGTCCTCGGTATCTTGGTAAGATAGTGATAACAGCCATTCAACACATTTCATTTTACATTTATAGGAGGGGAGTGGGTAAATACTAAGTTCTTTATTTAATCTTTTATACAATAATGAGCTAATAACTTGATAATGACGGCTTGCTATAGCAGTGCGGCACGGTTCCGAGCTACAAACTTTATCAGATCTGCGTTTATTAGTTATGAAGTCAGGATCATAATACATTTGTGTATGTTTCCGAAGAATAGTTTGTAATACAAAAAGTTGTCTTACAGTGATAACTTTACATAGAGAGTACAAGTCAGAAGTGGGAAAGCGGATAGGTTTCTTTGTAAGGACTTTAAGTACAGCTCTCTGTGCTCTCTCTAGTCTTAACATGTAAGTTTTAGCTGATCTACTCCAGGAGGTGATGCAATAAGATAAGACTGATTGGGCTAAAACATAATAGACACATTTGAGGTATCGTAAGTCTCTCATAGATCTCACAGATCTTAGACTATTAAAAACGAAAATTAGTTTCCGAACCCGGGACACCATGGAATCAATATGTGAGTTCCAGGACATTGCATAGTCTAGAACGACTCCCAAATACTTAATTGATGTCGTTTGAGTTAAAGTTTTGCAGTCGCATCTAATTGAGTTCCTAGGGCAAGTGTTAGCACAAATAGCAAACGAAGTCGTTGGTTGCATTGATACATTGGGAGCAAAAGCTATGACCTTAATTTTAGCTACATTGAGCGTGAGTAAATTCAAAAACTTTAACCAAGATGTAACAGCACGGACTGCATTTTCACAGTGTTCGCGGACTTCTTGCCAGTTTTTGTCATCAATTAGCAACACTGTATCATCAGCGTATGTTATTATTTTACAGTCATATTACAAAGATCATTAATGTAAAGTAGGATATTGGACCAATGACGCTTCCCTGTGGGACACCAAAGCTAAGGAATAAATTGTCACTTTAAAGTAGTTAGTCCGTAGTTTATGTATCTCTTATTTATTTTTTTGACAATTGTAGTTACACAAAAAATCGGATAAACTACTCCAAAGTTTGCTTTGGAGTAGTTTATAACATTTATTAACCCGCCGTTTGTGACGTTAATTTGACTTACATCGTTTGTGACCCCGGTGTCACGCACCGGGTTTTTCAAGTACAATATTTTTTTATTGAAGTCATTTATCCCATTCCAAATGATTACGTCATAAAAACACATGTTTTTATTATTATTTAACATAGGTATTATTTATATGAATTGTCATTTATTAGGTCTTATAGAAACAAAACTGAAATGCCTAAAATTTTTAAACCATGTCTTTCGATCATTCTAAATGTTTAGCAGAGAGGATGAGACAGTGCCTAAAATACGATATTTGCAAACTGCTTCAAACTAATGGTTCTTTTGGAAATCAATAGGTTATAAGTCTTAAATAGAGACCACAAGCTTGAAAACATAGCGTAGGATGTTCACTTTCAGTGTACAAGGTTCTGTTTATTGGACTTACTTCACCAAAGGATCTTTTAAAACAAAAGTGATGATGATGAATATGATGATAATAATTCGTTTTAAGTGTCCTCTGTACATTTAACTAGGTTTAAATGAACCTGCCATCTCAGGAAATCATCAATTGTTAATTTTGCATAGCGAATGTATTTCAGTAGATATTTAAAAAAAATATTGAAAACCAACTATAAACCTTTTGGGTCGTATAATTATACAATAATACAATTAATAGTAATAAAAGCATTAAAGTAACCTCTGTAAAACATTGAAAAATCAAAATAATGCTACATATGTTCATTTGACTTACGTAGTTTGTGACCCCGGTCTCAGGCACCGGATGGACGCCAAAAGTCAAACTTCCACTTTTCCATTATTATTGCAAGTTTGCCCTGCGATGAGAAAGACCTTGACCCACCCTAATATTTATTTTCATTATATTTCGTGATTTGGGATACAGAGTACAAAGCTGCATAAGAAGTAGAGCCATTGATGTGAAACAAAAACTCAGGTCGTATAATTGCGTTTCTGTTCAAGACATTTAATTCGATTTTATATTGAAATCAAAGTGTTATTTTTAACAAATCCATGCGAAGCATTTTCTGACAATAAAATTGAAATATTTTCTCAATTCTTTCTTGTTTTTTATTATCCTAACCATTAATTTAAACTTTTAGCTTAGGTACTCACAATATAAATTTAACTTTTAAGCTAAGAACTATTATATCTTCTTTGGTTTAGCTACCAATAAAAGTTGAGTCAGCTTATTTACGAAATAAAGTTTTGTTGCTATTTTCCATTTACAAATTTTTGTCAAAGTAACATTCGCTCCAAACAAATATAATTCCAGAAAAAAATAAATATGAACATGTGCGGGTTACACCCAAGGGTACTATATCGCGAAAATCACCCACACATCGCCAACAAAACAAGATTGTCGTGTACATAGACAAGAATGCTTCTGTGTGCGTGATCTAAGCCTTCCTATGTGTGCTTGTGTGCGATTTCTTTCCGGCTGATCTGTATTTTTACATGTGTGCTGTAGGACGGTACTTAGACGCACACATGCTTAACCCTTTTGTTAAGGTGCAATCGCTCTTTTTCCCTTTTTCCAATTACTTTAGGGTGGCGTACGTTTCTAGGGAAACATGTTTTACAGCCTGACCGAGCCCAATTTGCTCAATAGTTGGCTGTTAGTGGTTGTATTCCAATTTTTGATTCAAGCTAAGCGTATGTACCTATGTATTTAATGGGGATATTGTATGCCTGAACGAGGATTGGAAGACTTCACGTACATTCGAGGACCGGAAAATTCTCAAATTTGTCTCGACTTACAGGGTTATATTACGGGGTTATATTACAGGGTTATACGTTAGGTAGGCAAGTTTATATTATCGACATTGTCGTATCTTTTTCAAGTTTTTCTGCACTTTTATGTAGTTCTAGCTTTTTTCTTGTTGAGATATTTGCTTTGCCTTGACGAAAATGAGTACTTGTGCGTAATATTTTAAAGTCCCTGATAAAATATGATTTGGCTATGCTCTGCTGCGTATATAAATTGTCTAGTTCTGAACTTTAATTTAGACTTTACCTATTTGGCTTAGAACCTACTGATTTGCGAAGTTTTTTTATATTTTTTTAGGAAGCTTATTGTTGCGGTGTTGGACTAATTTGTGAATGTTGAAAAGCGGCATGTATCCAATGTTTACCTACAGTCTTTATCAGATCTGTATGTACACCCTATTTACAGTAATATCGTTCATAATATTTTCTATGGGTCCATAGTGTGCTCTACCCACTGCTGCTTCAATTTACCAATACTAAGGCCGTTAGATTAGACTCTTTGTTTAATGATATTTTATTTTTCAAATTTATTAAAATATCACCTAGCCCTTAAAAGAAAAACTCTATTCCTACACTAGTGTGCGTAAAGGTAACTCGTGCAAGCATTAGTGTGACTTCTATTCAATCTTCTTACGTTCCATTTCGCAGGGACATTCGACTCCTTCTCCTTTGCTCTCGAGGCAAGTTAATACTTCTGTCTCGTTCTACCCTAACGGGCTTAGAACCGCGTGATATATTGTATTGGATGGATTTTTCGTTTGAAAATGGAATTTCTTTCGTACCTGACACGGTTCGATCAGACCACAGTTTCCTTCCATTACATATGAGGTAGATTCGATTTGATGGTTTGATGCGATGTTATTATTTGGTTAGTGGTTATTTAGGAATGTTTTGGTGGCACGTGAAATATGTGAGAAATAAATGTAAGATATGTGGTGGTGGTGAATGAATCAGGAATAAGGAAGCCTAAAGACAAATCAAAATTAATGATATAGTCTAAACAAGGTTTGCTGATTCAAGAGACAATAAGCAGAATAGCGCAGAGAACTGATTTACTGACGATCGGTAGAGTTAGAGCGTTGAAGGAGACCCTATAGTTGCAAACGCAGCGCAGGACGTCTATAACAGACCCGTTATTTGGATATTGCTTGATAAAGACACGTGATCGCGCTGGACATAAGTCTCTTACGACTGGTTTTATTGAAAATCTGTTCGAGAGGCCTACATCCAGCAACGGACGGTTTAAGTCTGAAATGAAAACGATGCTAGGCAAGGGCATAAGTTAGAATTTAAGTTACGTTATTCTGTTTTAACCACAACAAAATACAATACTACTACTACCTATGCTAAAACTACATAATTAAACTACTATTACGAGTACATACAAAGCAATTGGATCAACCAAAGACCCTTAAAGGTCTAAGGAATAGATAATCCAAATGCTCAAGCCCACTGCCAGTTGGCAGCGTGTCCAGCATGCTGGCGGCATTGCCACGTTGAGTGGCAATGCTTTTGCGTTGAGGTTTTGGAGACACCAGCATTTTGGTCACGCGTCGCGTCCACCAGACGCTCAGAAAGACTTATGAAAACAAAATGAGCTCCCGGCCCCCACGGACCCATTCTTATGTTTTAACCTGTCTTGTACTTTGTCTATCTCTATAGCATATACAAATTACAAATAAAGTATGTATATGAATATAAGCTATCTTGACTTCATCGTCTCAGCAGTTTATGAACCCGATAATGCCACTTCTCATGTAAATGTTCGTCATATAAATCTATTTTTCCGCAACACACGTCGGTATTAGTAATGGGTTTTATATGCGACTCGCACGGAAGTCGCCGGTTAAACGCGAACGCGGACGTTTAAGTATGCGGTTCCAAGGGCCTCATTTGTATGTTCCAGTCCAGTCACTGGCTTCTTCTCATATTTATGATCTAGTACGTTTCTCTCCATCCAAGAGATGCTTTAGAGAAATCAGATGCAGTGATGAGGCTGACAGTACTTCGCAAAAATTCAGACTATTTATAAGTTTTCTAACGTCTCTAATGTCAATAAATATTTGTGTATCTGGTTATACCTATATAAAATCTAGCATCAATATGAAATGTGAAAAAGCATGTCAATGTGATTGAGGCTTGTGTCAGTGAATAAACTTCTTCACGATTTTCTGTCAGCAATTTTTCCTCACTATGCGACGTGATGTTTGCTTTCTTTTTGATTTTCATTAAAAATATTCGCCTTGGCCTGCCTCTTCCTCTCAGTTGCTGTCAAAAATCTGTTTTTGACGACCATTCTAGCCTAGTTAACATGACTGCCTTTGAAGCTGGGCGCAATTTCGAATTCTAGCCGAGCTAAAGTTTAGATGATGAATGATCTGAGTCTGAGCGTTATTTGTTCTGAAACATCTTCGACACAGGAATCCTTAGTAAGGCTGTGAGTTTGTAGAGACAATGCTATTTTACAATACTACCAAAAATAAGATGCGTTCAGTAATTTTTCATCGAATTTATCATGGAGGACGGAAGACAGAACGTCTTCGGTAGATCGCCCATGTAGAGTGAAAAAGATGAACATCATTCTGGCTAGTGACTCGCCCAGCGACTCGCCCACCCACTATCCCATACAAACGCAGCACGACAGAGCTGTCGTGTCAGAGCAACATTCGCCTTCGTATGCTTTGTTAGCATTCATGTGATATGGAAATCAGCAGTATAACCATAGATTATTTATTCTGTCGCTACGTTGTTTGTGGTTATCTGTACTGGAGTGGAGCCACTGTTCTATTTTCTGAATGAAACTGGCATTGAGCTTGGTTTTGAAAGCTTTATTTCGAAGATCTAGAGCTCAAAGCGAAGTTTGATTTTGACTCCTTACTGATCATCGAAGTGAAGAAACGGTAAGTATGGTCAGTCTTAGGATTAGCTCGGATGGGTAATCGACCATATTTACAAATGAGCGCTACCTTGGCTCAGAGGATAAGCAACTATGTAAGCCCCCGTTGTTCTATACACAAGTTACAAGTCGTCAAATGGCTTTAACACTTAAAAAATAACTATTTTCATGTTTATTGTTATTGAAAACATAAAACAGCTACGATGTCAATTTAATAGCATCGTCTTTACAATGTTGACCAAATAATAAAAAAAAACAACTAGAATAAGTTATTAGTTTTGTAACTTGTTGTATACAGGGTTATCCAGAACTAAGCCGAAAGGGGTTGATTAAAAGCGCCATAACGAGCAACCTCAACCTAACTTTTTTTTTTTTTTTTTTTGTCCAGGGGAAATCCTTTATGGATACCACCGCACCTCGTGGGCAGGCGGGTGGTTATGTGGGAGTCCCGCCACTGGTCGGTATACCCACCAAAACCCCTGGGTGTTCCTCCACTGCGCCTGGTGTCGGGGCTACGGGCACGCTTCCGCACTCCTCCGCGGCACCCGACAGCGCTGGCCCAAACCGGGCCCCACCTCGGAGCGTAGGCTCCCTCCAGATTGACGACGTGCCGAACACCAGACACGTCATCATCCACCACCTGGGACCAACCAGCACTGGGCGTCAGACAGCACCCGTGTCCGACAGCCCTGGTCCCGATGCAACGGGTCAATTAAAGTGGCCCCGCGCCTGCCACTACGGCTGCAGAGGATAGGGAGAGCGGCCATCGCGATACCGACACGCCTCTTCCCCTGCAGCCCCACCGCCTCCGCCAACACGTTGGCGGCACCCGTTAGGGCCGCTGGCAGGATGGATAGGCAGCGGCTTCCTCGCCGCCCGTCCATCCCGTCGCCGCCCCCGCCTCGATGGGCTCGGCCGCGGTATCGCGATGAACGCGACACCGCAGTCCTCCTCAGTCGGCAAGCCGACCTACTGGCCAGCCTCTACAGGGGTTTGGGGAAAAACCCGGAGAGGCGGCCCCACCTCGGGTTCCTCTTCGTTCACCAGGTTGGGACAGACCTGGCTACTAAGCCCCCCCGCCACGACAAGGCGGGAACCCACTCGGGGGGGAACCTCAACCTACCTACTATGGAGTCAACTTACAATTCGAGAAAAAATAATCAGCTGTTTCATACATTTTGTCGATTCCGAGTTGTGATTCAGTATAAAACATTTTTTTTCTCGAATTTCGAGTTGGTCCGATAGTAAAAGTTGTACGTAATATTGGTCTTAATCACCCCATTTTGTGTTAGTTCAGGGTCAGCAAATAACCTAAATCAAATAAAAGTAAAGTGCATTGCTTTGGTTTAGGTTTAAGCACTTCATTATTAAAAACTTTTAGTATAGGACCAAACTTCGCGAATTAGGTAAACAGATATTATTTTTTCATTTTTGGTAAGATTTTATGCCTACTACCTAGTAAGTAATAATTTTTCTTAAGACATACAGTTATTGGGCCCAATTATGAAGACGCCATCGTAAATTTAATAGCAACGTAAAAAGTGTTCTTTCTATGGGATGCCTAAAGTGAAAAAGAAACAGAAATAGTCTATTTAGTTATTATAATTACGATGGTGCCTTCATAATTGAGGCCTATCACGCCTTTAAGAGACAAAAACAATATGTAGAGTGTTCTGTAGGTATTTTACGATTGTTAACAAAATTCGATTCCAGAACTGAAACAAATCACAAACATTCAAAACAATACAACCCCAATCACACCTGACATATAAGATAAAACTTCATCAATATCTGTCCAGCCGACAACACACAAAAGGCTTCCGAACTTTGCTACCATCCTGCAACTTTATTTTTCTGTCTCCCTCTTACTCTAAAAGCAAAGTTCTAGTACTCAAAATCCTCAATTCAATAGGTACTGAAAATTAAAGCGAATTCAGAGAATTTTGAACTCTATCCTGATACATATAAAGCAGTCCTGATTTCAAGTAAATAAATCAATAAACGGTAATAAGTATTCAAAATTTTAGCTTAAAAAATACTATTTTGAACCTTATATCGTCGATTTAAGGGTGGTGGTAACATTTCTTAGTCATTCGAAGTGTGAATGCAGTTGCCTATCTCCAATCGTCTGGACGGGACTTCCGACTGAAGTCAAAATTTATCCCCCGCGTTAGAATTTATTTGTTGGAAATACCACCTGCTTGTACTAAACTAAGCGATTCGTCTCTTCATTCATAATGCGGACCGCCAGGGATTGGAATGCTCTGCCTCCGTCATTGTTTCCTGACAATTACAATTCTTTTAGGTCTATATACTCCATCTTCGGCTACAACTTCGCTTTCCATCAAGGCGAGTTGGGGCCTAATGTAGCCCTATTCTACATTAAAAAATGTACGTCAATGTCGGATTTCCTGCAAGGAGGTAGTGATAAGAGCCTTTAGTACAGGTTTTGCATAGTTTGCTCCATACATTTTAGTTAGTTTTTTCTCATTTCCGCCAAGGGCGCTGTACAACAATGTATAGAGCCGTACGAAAACTACTGTAGTTTCAATTTAAGTGTAAACCTGTACTAATCCCTTAAGTTTACCAATCTCTCTATCTCATCATTTCATTTCATTTCATTTATTATCATCATCATTATCAGCCGTAGGAAGTCCACTGCTGGACATAAGCCTCCCCTGTGGATTTCCTGTTAGTCCGGTTGGAAGCGGCCTGCATCCAGCGCGTTCCTGCGGTCTTAATAATATCGTGGGTCCACCTGGTCGGTGGACGTCCTACGCTGCGCTTGCTGGTGCGTGGTCTCCATTCGAGAACTTCTTTACATCAGCCATCAGTTCTCCGAGCTATGTGCCCTGCCCATTGCCAATTCAACTTACTAATCCCCTGGGCTATGTCGGTAACTTTGGTTCGTCTGCGAATCTCCTCATTCCGAGTAATTCCTGATTCGATCTCGCAGCGGGACTCCGAGCATATCCCTCACCATAGCGCGTTGGACTACTTTGAGCTTATTTATAAGGTCCACGGTAAAAGACCACGTTTCGGTTCCATATATGTCATCGCTGGCAACACACAACTGTCGAAAACTCTCGACTCTCTCGAATCTCTATGTAGGGCGAAACAAACACACTTTGTGAACACTTTGTAGTGCTGTAGAAAATATATCAGTGCAGGTAGCGGGTAGAGAGTAAGGTTTTTTTTATCGCGAATAATTCTGCGCTTGACCACCATCTTGCCTGGCCATCGCGACGTTGTGGTCGAAGATGAAGATACCGATTTACTTTGATCTTGAAAAACTTTAGATTATATCTCTTAGGAAACAGGAAAGAAGGAATACTGTTCCGTTCCCTATCGAAGGAAAATCGACAGTGTAGGGGAGGTAATGTGGCGTCTTTCTACTTATCCTGTAGTACGAGGGTCAAACTGAAAGTTCTTAGAACTGGCCACTTATAAACAATATAATAAAAAAATAATTCTATAATTTGAAAATAGAACTCTTTGCCAATATTACTGAGTATATACTTCATTCATTTGTCATTTGTTTTACGATTTGGCGGCAAATTGAAAATTGTCTGTGTCACGTCAACATGAATTTAACACGAGAAAATTTTCGTGCAATGATTTTTTATGACTTTCGATGTCATTTAAGTCAACAAGAAAGTTATGATAGACTACGATTGGCCTTTCACGATGAAGCCCCATCTCGTGCGACTGTTTACAACTGGTTTAATGAGTTTAAACGTGGTCGCACTAATCTCACTGATGATTTACGTGAGGGACGGCCTTCTACGGCGACGACTGAAGATAACATCTGTGTTGTGCGGCGTATGATAGAGACTGACAAAAGAGTGACCTATCAGCAGATTCGGACAAGCTTAGGCATCGGTATGAGTCAAGTGCACAAAATCCTACACGAACATTTAGCGGTCAGGAAGCTTTGCGCCCGGTGGATACCTCATAATTTGACTGAGGCTCAAAAACTCCATCGTGTGGATTGGTGCCGTAAAATGATTGAAAGATTTAACGGAGGTGACTCAAATGCTGTGTTCGACATACTAACAGGTGACGAAAGCTGGATTTACTGTTATGATCCTGAAACCAAAAGACAATCTGCTCAGTGGGTGTTTCCTTTCGAGGAGTTGCCAACTAAAGTGAAGAGAGATCGAAGTGCGGGGAAAAAAATGGTGGCCTCGTTCTTTGGAAGGATAGGTCATTTCGCGACAATTGTGTTAGAGGATCAAAAAACAGTTTCTGCAGAATGGTACACTACCAATTGTTTGCCACTTGTCTTGGAAAAAGTTCGAGAGAAACGACCTCGCAGTAGGATCCTCCTTCACCACGACAACGCCTCATCGCACACCGCCAAGCGAACGATCGACTATTTGGCGACATCAAACGTTGAATTACTGGGTCACCCGCCGTATAGCCCCGACCTCGCGCCTTGTGATTTTTATTTATTTTCAAAAATTAAAGAAAAACTTAAAGGAAAGCGGTTTATGAATGCTGAAGAAGCGGTGGCTGCGTATCGCGATGCCATTGAAGAGACCCCTAAGGACGAGTGGGCAAAGTGCTTTTCCCAGTGGTTCCATCGCATGCAGCGGTGTATTGACGTGAATGGACAATATTTTGAAAAGATATAATAAAACTAATAACTGGCTAATGTAATCAGTTTTTGATTTTCTAAGAACTTTCAGTTTGACCCTCGTAAAAAGGGGATGGTAGGATAAGGTTGTGTAGCTCAGATGCAGACAGCTCAGAGGGATATGCGCAGCTTGTAGCTAACTTCACACAACGAATTATTTAGCTTATACATAACAAGCATAGGAGAGGACTTTGCTTGGAGTTTCTGCGAGATCGAATCAGATATGAGAAGATCCCTCGAAGAAACAATGCTACAGACATAGCCCAGAGGAATGACAAGTTGAAATAGGACTATCTGACTAACTAATATCCCTGATTGAACAGTTGAACAAGAATAAGAAAAACAGTATTTATATAGTACGCAACATCGCACCGATAATTTAAGAGGCCTTTCTCGCTGCCAAAGTTGTTAGCTACGTTCCACGTTTTGCCGGATACGTTTCGGCAAGTTACGACTTTGGCACGGCACTACGGAGACGGTTGATGACAATTTATGCAAGCAAATGTGGCTGACATGTCTATAGAGTGTTACTGAAAGTTTCAAATGGTTTTGATGCCAGTTACTACCATAAAAATCGAGGTTCTACAGTTTTGTAATAAGGAAGATGCAGTTTTGCATGAATTTAAATCGAAAATAAGGATTCCATATTAATTATTTTATTTAAAGCGTTCTTCTGCAATTAAATATGAGAGTTATAATTTGTAATTAAGAAGATTGTTATTTTTAAATGACTGACATCAATATCAATTTTATTACAAACAAAATCTAATCTAGGTAAATCATATAAACTACTACATCTAGACATTTGTGTTAGTACACAGAACTACAAACGTGCATGAAACTTAAATAATTCTTTCATAGTCTGTTAATAATAAGAATAGCAATAACCAATAAACAACAGGCGAACAAAACTTCCCACCAATCACATCTCGCTGTTGCCAAAGTCGTTAGCTACGTTCCAAATTTTGCCGGATACGTTCCGGCAAGTTACGACGTTGGCACGGCACTACGCCGACGGTTGATGACGACTTCTGTAACTATTATAAATGTAGTGTATTCGGGGTGTTAATGTTATAGAAGAAAAGCAACGTATAAAGTTTGTATAGGCTGGTTGGTTAGCCGTGGTGTCAGAGTTTTTAAGCCACTTAAAGGCCTCTGACATCGAACCACGGTAGCGCTTAGTTGTAAATGCTACCTGCGGTCACCCATCCAACCAACAAGTTTAACTCATGTTGGTTTTACTAACGGGAGCTTTAACCGATTTACTAAAAAGGAAAAGGGTATTCTATTCCTATTAACGGGTGCGATTTTATTAAGAGATTTATCAGTAGGTATTATTATCGCATGGGAAATTTTCAACAGTAAAGGACATGTCCACAAAATGTATGGAGGCTGGTATAATAATAATAAAAAAAATCTTACCACAACATTCGTTACATCTCGAGAAATTTCATATTTTTCTGAATCTAATACATCAGTTAAAACCAAAAAAGAGCCCCCGGTTTTTTTAAAATTTATTTTGAATCTATTAGGATAAATAAATATATTTGGCTCAATAAGTAGTTTACCTTTAGTAACCTTGGTTAAGTAACATCCATTATTGTTAAATAAAAGCATGTTTACCAATTAGACACAGTTTTTAAGTGTTTTTTGTCACATTGTACCTACTAACTGGTCACACTGGTAGGTTATAATTTTTAATTTTAGCAAATCAAGAGATGTATGTGGACGAATCAGCTACGAATGCTAGTAAAATAACGATAGAAGCACTATATTATTGCTAAATAGAAAAAATACTAAGCTCTATTATTATTTTTCATACAATATATTTTTCAAAATTAAAAAAAATGTAGGCTAACAAAAATCAAAATTAAATATTTTTGAAAAGCCCATAAATAAAGCTTTCCAATTATGTATATATCATGTTGGTTTGATTTTTCTCTGAACAATATACCACTTGTGGACGTCTCCTTTACTTTTTTCGCGATTTTTGTGTTGGTGCCATGATAAAAGTTGTTCATAACGATGAAAACAGCCTTTGATAAGCAGTGTAGTATTACGAAACAGCATTTCGATTGCCTTCAAGTAAATGGTCTAATTTCATTTCTTTTTAATATGTAGCAGTAGCTTAAGTGAAAGTGCAATAAATATTACATTCCTCATATTTTCGTATAATCTAACAATCTGACGGATTTATTATATTTTTTAGTAGGTAATCATGCCTATTTGTCCAATAAAAAACGTTAATAAGAAGCTTTAGTTCTGGCAAAGCGTATTATAAGCGTAAGTCCATATTTACCTTATTTGTACAGTGTTATTAATTCAACATTGCATTTTATTGTATAAGTAAATAAAAAGTAACTCTTCACCTTTGTGCTTGCAGAATATAAATTTTATATCTACTCTTAATGTTCCTTACATTGACTTTAAATGGGAAAGTAAAAAGAAATCAATTAATCAGTATTTACCGCGTAGTAATGTATTTTTAACACTTCTAGTGTAGTTTAATGCTAGAGAACTAATAATAAACGCACCTGTCGTAGCACCCCGGGAGCAGAGGCTGTATAGAGCAAATTATCTAGAGGTGGCAATCTTAAATATTTAGGTGCTTATAGTAGCCGGCAAACAACTTGAATGTTAAACCATAGCTACCTCTCTTTTGTTTTCTCTGCTAACGAAAGGGAGAGAGTGATATTTTTTTGTTCAACTTACGTGCCGGGACCTATACTTACTTTTAAAGCGCTTTCTTAGAGCACATAGCACGCAGGACTATTGACCGATGCGGTCGAAAAGTTCTCGAGTGGAGACCACGTCCGGCAGCGTAGGACGTCCACCCACAAGGTGGAAGGATGACCTCATTAAGGCCGCAGGATCGCACTCAATGCAAGCTGCTACTATCCGGTCTTATTGGATATCCATAGGGGAGGCCTATATCCAGCAGTGGGCGTCTTATATCTGAAACGATGAACAGAAGCGCTTTTTGAAACTTTAAGCATCATGGATTTTATTCTTATTTATGTAATTGTCAAATATGGACACATTAACTTTATTATCAAATTACCTATACAAACAAATTGCAAATAAGAAAAAAAAAGTATATCCCAAAACTGAGAAACAGGTTACAGGCCGGGTGGCTAGCCCTGGTGTCATTTTCAAGCTAGTTTTAATGAAGTAATTTTCAAGCTACTTAAAAGCTTTTGACATGAATTTACTAATAAAACCACCGTAACCTATATTATTTAACGTGACAATGATTAATAATACTTGTTGAAAAGGCCTTATTCGGTCGCTTATAAATAAAGCTTTAAACTTTACCTTTTGTCTTTATTTTTAAGTACATTATGTTCAAATCTCCTGGCATGCCTACGCATTATTTTATTTGCTTAAACGCTATAATTAGTAAGGACTTGTCCACAAAATGTATGGATACTGGTATAATAATAATCAAAAATTCTAACCACAACACTCGTTACATTTCGAGAAAGTTCATATTTTTCTGAGTCTACTACGTCAATTAAAAACAAAAAGAGCCCTCCGATTTTTTAAAATTAATTTTGAATTTATTAGGATAAATATATATATTTGGCTCAATAGGTAGTTTATATCTAGCAACCCTGTTTAAGTAACTACCAAATTGTTAAATAGAAGTATTTTTACCAATTAGACACAATTTTAAAGTGTTTTTTGTCGCATTGTACCTACTAACTGGCCACACTGGTAGGTTTTAATTTTAGCAAATTAAGATATGAATGTGGCAGAATCAGCTACGAATGCAAGTAAAATAACGATAAAAGCACTTTATTATTGCTAAACAAGAAAAAAATAAAAGCTGTATTGTTATATATCATACAATTTATATTTCAATTTGAAAAAAAATGGAGGGATGAAAAAATCAACATTAAATATTTTTGGAAGCCCATAAAACTAGCTTTCAAATGATGTATATATCATCCTTTGATTATTTACTTGTCTAGATATCTAGTAACGCACCAAAAGCGGCCAAAAAAATAGAGTATAACTGTTATACTCTAACCCCGCCCGCGCCCATTAGTGACGCCATAGACACCGCGCGGATAACACCTAGTATTATTCTCTGTTTCGCGGCGAAAATATGACGTACTGTGTTATCAATCTGTGCCGCAACTACAAGAGACGTTTGAAAACACCTAAAACGATTTCTTATCACCGGTAAATACATTTCAAACAACTATTATCTTGTATAATTAGAGATAATTAGTAATAGAACTTTCGCTATACATACTACTGTGCTATCTGTGTCATTAGTTGCCAGCTTTCAAATTATATTTTACCCAAATTTTGTTGACATTTATTTTGTACCATTTTTTTTATAAGAAGATTAGGAGGTGAAATATATATATTTTTTCGTTATATTTTTAGGGTTCCGTGAGAAATCCGTATCGTTGTATAAGTATTTGTATTTTTTTTTTATTTCGAATAGGTTTGCGTTTGACTACACACTGCCTGATGTGTGTATACATTGTATGTAGTTGTGTATGTATGCCCTGGACCGATGTGTCCCTGTGCCTGAGGTGATGGCGTATACTCGCAGAATACGTTTCTTTTTAATTATTAACCGACTTCAAAACAAGGAGGTTATCAGTTCTTCTGAAATATTTTTATGGGTATTTTACGCGAATACTCCGCTATTGATGAAACGATTTAAATTTTTTTTACCAGTGTTTCAAGGTCGGTCCCATATAATAATATATTTTTTTCATTTGGATCAGAATTTTTTGAGAAAAAAAACAATATTCCAACAAATTAAAGATAAAGTTTAGGAAAACCAATTTTACTTTTTTTATTCTTAATTTCCAAAATTACTAGTCCTATTTTGATGCGGTCTTCTGTGATGGGTTGAAGTTTGATTAGTGCACGTGGGCGCTGCTGTATGTTTTATATCTTTAAAGTTACTAGCCCGATTTTGATGCGGTTTTCTTTGATAGGCTTAGATTTGTTTGGTAAATGTTTTTATTTATATGATTCGCTGACTATTCACTATAGGGCGCCTTAGTGAAAATTTGTTAGCGCCTAAAACTAGTCCGATTTGACATTACTAAATTACAGTCACTAGAACATAAAGTCCATCCATACATCCATCAGCCACATTTTTATTAACATTATATTATAACCCTATAACCAGTATAAATCTACTTATAACCAATCAAAGCGCGCTTTGATGGTATGGAAGTTTACGGAACCCTTCATGCGCGAGTCTGTCTCGCACTTGGCCGGTTATTCAAATTATTTCACATCACAGCATATTTGTCAACTTTGTGGAAATTATTTAAAAGCTAGCAACATTACGCACACAAACATGGGACTCGGCGCGCTTGTAACTACAGTGTAAGGCAATTCATCTGTTTGCGTGAACACTCCTACATGCGTGCCTAGCCTGGCCACCTATTCTTATTACCGTTGCAGCGCTACACTCAATCTAGACAATAAATGACAATAAATAATCTAAGATATCATCTTCGTTCGATTTTTCTCTGAATAATATACCACTTGTGGACGTCACCTTTGCTTAACCAGCCAAAACGTAGAGGAAGAATCTGGCGACGCAGCAGCCGTGTGTTATATTACACGAACTATTTCTAGACAGTTTTGACCCCATCTTAGTAGTTTTACCGATATTTATTCGCCGGCATCAGTACCACTGAAAAATATCATTCAACCTCTCCTCCAGTATAACAAGTCTATGACTTGTAAACTTATTTTGTACCACGTTTCCCTTTCTAAGTAAGCACACTACAATATGTCCGTACTGTCGTTTTAAGGGCCCGCTGTCAGAACAGATAGGAAACAAGTTCTATTCTTGACCTGACATTTCCAATTATTCCCTTTTAACACAAAACAAATAGATGTCGTGAATGGCAACATATTTTTTTGCAACTGGTATATTGTTTTCTAAGTACTATTGTGTTTAAATGGCAACTCACCACTTAGTTTTTGAGTAATCTTTGATCGTTTCTAGAGGGGTAATTTGTGATATTTCTGCTTGACAACCGTCACTTAAAATTGCCCTTTTACAACAGTTTTATAATGACAAAAATTGCAAGCATGAAACCCTACTTCCTACTAATATTATAAACGCGAAAGTTTGTGAGGATGGATGTATGGATGTTTCTTACTCTTTCACGTAAAAACTACTGAACGGATTAAGATGAAACTTTGCAATAAAATAGCTTATATATCAGAATAACACATAGGCTATAAATTATAATGATATTGCGTCAAAAATCAAAATATCATGCGGGCGAAGCCGCGGGTAAAAACTAGTATTATATAAATACTAGTTTTTACCCGCGGCTTCGCCCGCATACGCAATATTAGACACGTATTTTTTCTTTTGTCAATTAAACAAAGATTGACGAAGATATAGCCAGATTAAGTTCCGCGTGACGTCACGAGTGCCATACACACTCGTACAGACTACGTCGCACTAGCCACGAGCCCCCAATTCCTTACTTTGACAAGGGTTATCTTGTTTGATTGAAATACGAGTCCAATTTTTTTTTGACCGACGAAACGGAGGAGGCACTTAATTCGACGCGAATATTTTTTTGTATAACCACGTATAACTTTTTAAATAGTAGTCCAGTTTCGAAAAATCTTTTTTATTGGAAAAAATATTCTTTGAAGTCGCTTCCATTTAAATTTATCATAATCGCCTGAGCCATTTTTGATAAATCAAATGTCAAAAATGCCACATTCATCCGCGAAATATTCGCGAATTCTGTACACGGTTGAAGTCGGTCATGCCATTTTCTGCAAAAAAATAATTATTGTAGACTAGCTTTTGCCCGCGGCTCCGCCCGCGTGAAATTTGACTTTGTAACCTTTTATTTTTTCGAGAAAAATAGTAGCCTATGTCACTTTCCGGCCTTTGAACTATATCCATGCCAAAAAGCAAGTCAATACGTTCCTCTGTTGCTGCGTGAAAGAGGAACAAACCAACAAACTTTTCGGATTTATAATATTAGTATGATGTGTTTACTCACTGTATAGGTACCTACTATACATACAGGGATTTGGGACCAATTTCGAAGTATATCCATCACATAATAAATTATTCAAATCGGACTAGATACTATAAACTGTAAAAAGTTATACGTAAAAAAATATAAATCTACACGGCATATATGCGTCGAATTGAGAACCTCCTCCGTTTAGATGGTCAAAAAAAAATTAAATTTAATATCAAAACTTTAAGCAATAGCCACTGCCCCCGGGCCAAGCAACCTAGAAACCCTCCAGTTTTGGCCCGGTCCGTGTCCAAATCTGGCGAAACTAATTGTAACAATAATTAACAAGCATTTAAATGTATAAGTTATTTGACAGCGTGATTAGTTATTACAATGCTTTTAGGGGCATATCGGGTAATTGATATTTATGTTGCAGTTTCATGTTTATATTTGAGTCAAATAATAACTTTTGTCAGTAGTTTCTTTGAGCTTTCAATCGCCATGAACTACATAGCAAAGATAAATGCACCAATGTTGCACTCGTAGCGTAGTTTGACTAGGTGTTTGTCAGCGATCACCGAAATTAAGCAACGTTCCGCACGGTCAGTATTTGGATGACCGCGGGTGGTATTTTAAACTGAGCGCTACCGTGGCGCGAATGACACGTTAAACTGTAGGCGTTTAGCCATATCAGAGTTAAGCGGGTTAAAAACTTTGACACCAGGTCTAGCCACCCGGCCTACTTTACTTTACTTTTTAATGCACTCATAAATTAATAGCCCAATGAATTATTTTCATCATCATAATTATATCGGCTATAGGATGGCCATTGCTGGGCATAGGCTTCTCCTTAAGTGTTTATAAAGTAAATATAAAATAGACAAATGCCCTAAGCCCTAAAGTGTCGCTCTAGTTGTCCGCATTCAACAAGTCATATGAAATGAGGTCCTGTGGTAATAACGCATTCATTAAATAAATAAAAAACAATCATTTTACAGATAAAATAAAAAGCTGTCTAGTGAAGTATGATCGAGACTTTTTGTTGTAAAATGAAACCATAAATTGTAATAAAAAATAATGAAAGAAATTATTTTATAAATAAACTTCGTATTCGAGAAAAAAAACTAGACAAGTGCGAATCAGGCTCGCACATCGAGGGTTCGGTACAAATCCAGAAAACTTCACAAAAATGGTAAGTAAGTTGTTAAATCTTTATCTATACCATATGTAACCATCGACAAAAAAGTTTTTATTTTTCACTTTTATCGTCATACATCGAAAATTACACATCTACACTAATATTATAAAGAGGAAAGATTTGTATTTTTGTATTTTTGTATGTAACGAATAAACTCAAAAAGTACTGGACCGATTTTAATAATTCTTTTTTCATTAGAAAGCTACATTATCACTGAGTAACATAGGCTATTTTAATTGTAAGAAAAATATAAGGATCCCTATTAAAACTATAATAATGTTACCCAAGGTGTAAAAAAATGCCTAAAATATTCTATACATCGCGTGCGCTGCGAAAACTATTGATGATGGAATAAAATAATGTACTACGACTTTATAGAACACACCATAATTTACAAAAAATGCCGCGACAGCATATATCTAACTATTATAGTTAAGCCGTAATAACTGTTCTTTTATTCTTAAAAATTAATTGAAATACCGTCGCAGGAAAAGGATCTTAATTTGTATCTTGGTATTAATCCTTATCAAAATAAATTATTTCATATTCAAGACTGTTTTAATAACTTTATGCAACTTTTTAAATTATTTAATTCAGACGTTTTATTACAAAGATATCACGAGTTCAAAAATGTAAGTATTATAAAAGTTCCGTTTCGCCGCTCACCCCGCTTGGCAATTCATGTACTTTGTACAATGTAGGTACATAATACAAAATTCACTTCGAGCAAATATCTATAGAGTCACAATCGTGAAAAAAATTGTCCGAGCCAAAATCCTGCCCAAGCTACGTAGTGGGCAGGCTTTTTAGTTAGTCGTAAGGCGATTCCAAGCCGACTACAACGCCTCGCGATGCCAAAGTGCTCGGTTACAGGCACTTATTAGGTGACATATCGTCGAGGTTCGAGGAAACGGGTCATTGAGAATTGAGAAGGGTGCTTGGGCCATATCCACCACCAGTGCCAGGGCCCAGTGTGGGTTGGTGCAGATTGCCACACAATATTTTCATTCGCCGAAAAGCCAATGATTTGAAATTCCGTACATAAGTTCCAAAAAAACTCATTGATACAGGATCGGGATTTGAATCCACCACCTCACGATTGTAGGACAGGCGTTACTACCACTAGACCACCACAGTTATATATCTCCGCCATTAGTGTGTCGATTTATGTTTTATTGGTAGTAAATAGGTAGATATGCAGTGGCGTAGCGTGCCTTGGGGAGCCCTGAATCAAACATAGTTGGGGAGCCCAAATCACTCATTTCTCACAAAAGAAACAAAAATGCTTGCATTAAATTGAAATAAATATTTACCGCCTTACCGCAAAAGATTTAAACACGCTTTAAACACTGTTTAGCCGTACAATTTGTATGTTAAACATTGTCTAAAGCCTGCGTAAAACTTTTGTGGTAAGACGGTTATTTATAAGTTGTCACTTCCTCCTAGAAATTGAGCTAGCGAAACAATTCAAATGAAATATACACTTTTCTTGCCTTTTTTTCGGGAAATTGATAATTGATAATGAAAAGAATATAATTACCTATATCAGCTAAGTAAGTCTAGCTGAAGACGATTTTAGTTGTTATAAAATTTCTGCCTCTTAGGACAACTTTTGGAAGAATGCTTAACCCGGGAAAAAAAAGAGATGATTTTTTTTCGGGAAGTACGAGATTAAGTGACATTGTGGATAACATTTTACTAAGACAATAGTTCTCGCCAAATTTCATAGTTCTATGTCAATCGAAAGTACCCTGTAGGTTTTGATTTTTGTGAGTGTCGAAATATGCGGTTTTTTACGACATAAACGGCTCTAACTTTTTTAAACGATAACTGAGAAGTTTTTCTTTTACATAACTGCAAGAGACGATAGATATACGTATATGGTTTAAATTTCAACTAGATATCTTTACGCGTTCCCGAGATAAAGAGTCTTGAAATACACACAGACGGACAGACGGACAACAAAGTGATCTTATAAGGGTTCCGTTTTTTCCGTCTGAGGTAAGGATCCCTAAAAAAACTACAATACACCTCTTCAAATATTGTATGGCTGACTTTTATTGAGTGAACTTCTGAACTTTCTAAAAACTAAAACAAACTAACAAAAAATCTCAACAGTTGCGTGTAACATCCAACCCTGTAATAACCGACAAAAAATCACTTTCACTCTAACCTGTGAATGGTTAAAAAAAGCCCATCTTTGAATCACCTGAGATTTAACAATGGGATGTTGGGGCCTTCTTTGTCGAACAATTGTCTGTTAACCCTTTCATTTTGGGGCGGAAGTCTTGGGGTCTATTAGACACCTGCGTAGAAAGTGAATCCGTTAAAGCACAGTACTAAGACGTTTGCAGTACATCAGTTTGATCATGTAGGTAAAGAATTAGAACAACAATTTATATTTTTCTTATCAAATGTTTTCATTCTTGTAGTCCTTTTAAAATATGAAAGCATTTATATAGCAGGTGCCCCGGTTATGGCCACAGACCCGGTTGTGGCAATTTTGGTGTCAAAATGATTACAGAAATGGTAATTATAAACAATGTTACAACATAAATATTGTTTGTGTGAATTTCAAATTAAATTATTTTTTTAAATATTATTTGTACTATAAATTGTATCATTAATCGTTAAAATTCAAAGTGGCCACAATTGATACTAAAATGGTCACGACCAGGGCATCTGCCCTACTCATATATTTGTCGGTCATAAACCACCAACATAGTTGTTTCTGAAATTGTAAGTAGCGTACGTTTTACTAACTTTTATTTAATTTATACGAGTAAAAAACACTTTATACGCATCTTCCTTCATCATTTACACATCTCTCACATCTGCTCAGCTGAGAACCAAACCCTAAACTTCTACTTCTATTCTATTATACTATCGACTAGGCCAGTATGACCGTCTTTTATCCTTATCTTTTTCTTTCTGTTTCTTGTAAAATGAACTTGAGGTACTGTCCGTATCTTGTATAGTTTGTCTTACTGATTGAGGGTTGTCCTACAAAGCAATCTGTGTCGATGTGATTTATAATGGAATATTGAACCGAGACAATTATTTAGTGTGTGAAATTGATAGTTGGTTGGATAGTTGGTTGGAGAAGCTTTGTAGCATAAAGTTATGATTTGAATTCTCATGCTCTCCAAAATGCTCAGTGTTTAAATAAAATGTTAAGTTATTTTTGGTTCTTCAGTGATGTGATGATTAATTATAATTCATAGGTAGGTATAAATATTTTGTTGTTATTTTGAACAATTTTATAACACGGGCATTTGAAATATTTAACGATAATAATTAACAGTTAAGTAGGTACCTACGTGTCAAGAGAATTAAAAATGGACAACGATATTAACCGCTGACTGAAGTACGTGATAATTAAATATACATGTTGTTTTTAAACTTTCGCGATTTGAACATATTATTATTAAATACTACGGACTAATTGGGATGATGAGGTATTTATTTATGTCGTAATTTCAGTGATTGATTAGTCCCGTAGTATATAATGATAATTAAATATACGTTTATAAGCGTTGAGTTTATGCTAATAATACGTTACGCATAGAAGTGATAGGTACATGGTGATTAATTGATAGTGTAAAAGTTGAACATATTTATTAAATTAATATCATAAAAATATCTATACTTTACTAGCTGCTTGTCCTAGCTTTGCCCAGCTAGGAATAAATTACATAGCTATAAGCTTTGGAAAAAAAATACAGAAATAAAAAACTTTACACTTTTTTGTGTTTTTACACAGACAAAAAAGCGACTTTGATTCATTTTGTAGATGAAGATACGTACTTCAAAGTTTCAACAGCTATGAGTAAATAAAAGTAATAATCAATATAGATGCAAAAATCTGAGATTGAATTGCAATTTACTCTACTCGCGACAAATATCTTGGCGCAGAAACGTTCACACGTATATTAAATAGACTTGCCGAAGCTAACAATAATGGGAGTTTTTTACCCATTGTGACAGACAGAGCACCTGTGCATGAATGCAGTATTGTATCGAATGATTTATATTTGCATACGAAGTTGTATGAGTTCGTTAAGAGAGGGTTCAAGTAAAAGATCAATTGTTAAGGCATGGGGCTTTTTAGGCCCAGCGCGGCGGTTGGAGGGTTAAGGTGCAATTAATTTTAATTTGACTTGTTTGTGGGAATATGTTCAAGGTGTGATTTTGTTAAAACTGATTAATTCTTTGTAAAAAAATTATTTAAAATTTTGCTGCACTTGTGAAAAATAGATTTTAATTACTGTATCTAATATAGAGATAACTAGCTGAACCGGCGAACTTCGTTTCACCAACTCAGAACCCTTTTTTGGCTCATGCACAACAACTTTTCTAACGATCATCACAAATGATCAAATGCATAGTTTACGATTCTATAAAGCACATACAAAAACATTAATTTATATATATATAGAAGATATATGTAAGAAGACTGAATTTAATTATCTAAATCTGTCTTTCGACATCCAGACGAAAAGAAATTTTAAGTTTAAGTATTATTTCCAAGTTATTACTAAACAACCAATGGCGTTCAACTCTTTGTATATAGATGTCACAGTTAAAAAGTTATAAAAATAATATCAAAAATGTGTAAATGAACTTTCACACTATTTTGGGTTCACATTTAAAGTTCATATATAAACAACATGTAATTCTTTTTTACAAAAAAATAAAAATTGAAAATAAAATCCAAATATTTATCAAAATACTCACTCACACCGCCTGTTATAGCCAATTTTAACCGACTACATTCACGAACTGTATATTCAAGAGTAGCACAAATACTGTAAGCCAATAAATCACTCCAGAGATCAATAGGCGTGCGATCGGCAAAGCGACACAACTACCTGAGCCAAAATCAATAAAAAACTTACACAAAAAAACATAAATTTGCATCCCAATACAGGGAGATTTGCATATTGGGTTACGTTAAGTTTTTGCATAACAAAATGAAGTATTGTAGTTGAGGATACCTGGATTAAAGGGTGACGAGATGCTGCAGGGATGCTGAACATTTTTTGGAATTGTTTTTGATTTTATTAGTTTTAAATTATATATCTTTAAGCAGATATAATGTGAAACTTAACGAAAATCAACTCTACTAGTAATTTTGCGAATCAATACTTTTGTGAAATCAAAATAAGAAAATTATTTTTCATCATTTACCTACATAATTCTCTTTTGTGTCGCTATCCGGTTCGTAGTGCGTGTTTTTTTTTATTTGTAACAAAGTCATACGAGGACTTCAGTCGGCAAAAAAATCTCTAAAAGTTTACTCGTATATAGGTACAAACTACATGCAGTGATAAAATAGGTAGTAAAAGTTTGTTTTCTTTTATAATAAAAAAAAAACTTTAGTGACATAATTCAAATTAAAGGCACACCTGCTAATTTTATTGAAAATTTAAACGTCAATTTCGTCAAACTAACATTTTTAAATGAATTCAAACCATGTTTCACTCATTTCGTGCCACCGACCATATTCCGTATTCCACTATCCCAAAGCAATAAAAATACGTGTAATCGAAATTTTTACCCCAAAATATCGTTCCGTCCCACATGTAATAATCCCGAGGGGTCACAGGGGTCACTGCCGAGGGGTCACTGTCGAGGGGTCACCGCTACCGGGCGTTTTTCTACCGTTTCACCGCTTACATGCGAGGGTGGGTTCCGAGGGGTAGGTACTCGTATATGGTTAGAAAATTGGCTTTTTTTGACGAGACGATGTTGATCGATTTGGCGTATGTACCTACCTACTTTTACTTGTAGATGTAGGCTTGAAGTGTTTTAGTTCGATTTATAAATTTCTAGGTGTTTAATGTTTTATTCGATTTATAACATTCCGGATTTGGCAGACTTAGTTACTTATAGGTACCTAGGTAGATGTAGTTTTTGGCTTGAAGTGTAGAATTCGATTTATAAAATTTTGGCTTAGGTACTTAGTTACTTGTAAGTTCCTAGATGTAGTTTTAGGTTTGATGTGTTTTATTCGTCTTATAATATTTTGAAATATAAATAGATAGTGTTAGTTCTCGTAGATAACCGTTTCGTCGAAATAACAAAGTTACCAATATAGCCTAGCGGATTTGCAAGTTGAAATGGCAGGGAGCAGGGCACATAGCACGGAGGTCTGGCCTGTAATGACCAATTGCATCGTAAAGGGCCGTACTTACTAAGTAAGTAAGTTCATATAGGCCGGGTGGCTAGCCCTGGTGTCAGAGTTTCTATGCCGCCTGAAAGCCTCTGACATGGCTAAGCGGTTAGAACAACCGAGACCTACAATTTAAAGTGTCATCCTAGTCACGGTAGCGCTCAGTAGGAAAATGCCTACCGCGGTCACCCATCCACTTAATTAAATCTGTTCATAAAGAATGTGTCATGACCATGGAGCATAATAGATAATGTGCTCCTTGGTTATGACTGTGACACTGATAAAGTACTTATGTAGGTATGTAATAAACAAATAGAATGATTTACTTGTTTACTAGACATGATAAATCGTATAAATATTTATGAAATTCCATATTCCACGTGGGCCTTGACAGTGAATAGGCGGGAATATAAATTCACTAGTGATGGGACTCGTACAAAATTACATATTACGAGTATTGTAAAAAATTAGAAGTAGTTTTAAGGCCATAAAATATGAGAGTTATAACATGACTAAATTGACTTGACTTGACATGTTCAGTAAGCACTTTCATGCCTCCTATACAGGGTTATACCCACCTGGTATACTACGCTGAAAGGTACTGATTTAAATCATCATTTACTATAAGGAATTCAAGAAAAAAAATACCGGACGAGTGCGAGTCAGGCTCGCACACCGAGGGTTCCGTACAAATCCAGAAAATTTCACAAAACTGGGAAGTAAGTTGTTAAAATCTCTACACTATAACCATCGACAATTTTTTTTTTCATTTTCCTCGGCTCGTTATACATCGGAAATTACACATTGTTAAAATAATTAAAAACCTGTTTTAGCATGTGGTAATAAAGTTCTTTTATATGATACGATTTACTCACTTTTGAATTCACACTTGAATTTTGAACCCATATTTTGTGAATTTTGAGGCCCTATTTTTTGTGATTTGAGTAAAAATATACAGTTTTCAGATTTGTTCCTATATGAGTACTCTGAGATAATGCTCCTTGCCAAATTTCATAGTTCTATGTTAACGGGAAGTACTTTGTAGGTTTTGATTTTTGTGAGTGTCGAAATATGCGGTTTTTTACGACATAAACGGCTCGAACTTTCTTAAACGATAACTGAGAAGTTTTTCTTTTACACAACTGCAAGAAACCATAGATATACGAATACAGTTTAAATTTCAACTCGATATCTTTACGCGTTCCCGAGATAAAGAATCTTGACATACACACAGACGAACAGACGGACAACAAAGTGATTTTTTTTCCTTTTGAGGTACGGAACCCTAAAAAATTAAAGCGACCTGCTATTTTTCTTTATATTTTAGGTGTTTTAGGTCATACCTAATGATGAACAAAGAGAGATTCCAAAATATGTCCCTCATCTAAAAATAAATAGGTAGGTATGTGCTTCGAATTGAATAAAAAATACTTTTTTTATGTAAGAACAAGATTATTTTTTGCAAAAAATAGCATGACCAACTTCATCCGTGTACAGAATTCGCGAAAATTTCGCACGGATGTATAATTTTTTACATTATTTTGATTTATCGAAAATGGCTCAGCCGAGTTCGATAAAATGTAAATGGGACCAATTTCGAAGTATACTCTTTCTAATAAAAAAAATATTATTGAAATCGTGCTACTATGAAAAATATTATGCGTGGTTGTACAAAAAAAAAATCAAAATAATATTCGCGTCGAATTGAATACCTCATCCGTTTCGTCGGTTAAAAAATAAAGCCAAATCTACACATCCCTATCGCAGAGAAATAGTAAAGTTATACTCGTAACTCAGTGAGTCATGTGTGCCGATGTCTTAATTTGCTTAGAATAGACCATGAAGAATTCCTGACTTAATACCTAAGCTATTTTATGACTAAACCAAAACAAATACTGATATCAAAGTTAAGTTTTCCGTAATCAATTTTAGTTAATAATCTTTGAAACTAAAAACTGATTTTCCGAAAACCTAACTGATTTTTCGTCAGATCCTCATAACTTCTCGAAAGTGTGAGAATCTGACAAAAATTTGCCGTAATTGTCGATTTACAAAATAAGTTTCTAGGCAAAAATTAACAAGAAAAATATCATCTGTGAAAACTCACTAAAACATTGTTAGGAAGAATGAACTTTTGAACTTTTATAATAAATAATATTCTACAAATTGCACTTGCATTAATTTTTGCACTGATATTACAATAAAATTAAGCTTTACTAAACTTAAAGTAATGACACTATATAGTAGTACTACGAATCCGATATAAATCAATGACCAACTAAACTAAATATATAGTAATAACATAGATAATTATGTAGGTACTGGCAAACACCTGGGACATACAACGCGAACCAAAAAAAAAAGAAACATTCCAAATTAACAACTAACAAAAAACATCACCGTAAAACACAAACCACATAATTACCAACACATAATTACGCAGACACTTAAAAAATAAAACTTTATAATAAAAAAGCTACCATTCTCCGTGCCCCATAATTTGGTATTGCCAGTCGAAATAACTAGCAGCCACCCCGCCATATTAGGTGACGCCCATCGATATTCGAAGGGGAGGGGGTTGATAGTTTAGGGGTGACAGCTGACGTTTCTTATAAGATTTTTTTGGGGAAAAGATATTGGATTACCTTGTCCTTTTACGCTTATAAGTTTTTTGTATTCCTGTTTGCGGAGTTACTTTGCCTATAGCATTGAATAGATTACCAGTAAAATCTACTACCGGTCTTTTTAAGTTTTTTTGCACATTAAAATCGATTTTATTATCAATGATTTAGGTTTCATACGTAAGAAAATAGTTAATTGTTATCTACTGCTATTTTATTCGAATTACGATATTGGCAAAGTGCATTGGAAGTGGGCAGGATACATAGCGCACAGGTCAGATGACCGATAGGGTCAGAACCCTTAGTCCAGGTTTTGCTTAGTTTATCTAAACTTTTGTGTTAGCGTGTGGGTCCATACTTGTCATTCTTCTGAGCTCCATACATTTTGGTTAGTTCTTTCTCGTTCCCGCCAGGGGCGCTTTCAATTTACGTGTAAACCTGGACAAACCCCTCATATAATTCTCAAGTATCGTAAAGTGCGGCGTAGGATTTCCACCAACGGGGTGGACAGATGACCTTATTAAGAAGTCAGGATTGCGCTGGATACTAGGCGCTTCCTTACTGGTCTTATCGACATCTGTAGAATCTCTCGAGATCTGTAGATAATTATGCCCAACTGTGGTCGTCTTATATCTAAAATAATTAATTATTACAATGTCATCGCACTATGTTCCTATTAAACAAAAATTGTGAGAACTTTTACTAAGTTTTACCTCAGTTTGAAATTGAGTGTGAATATTTTTTTCTTATTTTTATTCCTTAAAGGTCATGTTCGTAAAAAACATTAAGTCATTTGTATTGTGGTTATAACTCACTGAGCAAAACATAACACACCACAATCAACTAAGTAATGTAATATAATTATCTTAAAATAATTACCTAGCAGTTACCTACTAAAATCTATGAATATTTTCATCTTCATTAAACTAATAAGATAAATCATTATTCATCATCATCCTCAACTTTCTTTATCCCACCGCTGCGCCGGGTAGGCCTCTTTCTTATAGTGCCATCTGCCTCGGTCCTTTGCCAATACTTAGTATCAAAATCATTATTATGTGGAGTTGAAATAAAATGCATAATAATCAGAAAATTATATTTTTGTCTTGTGCTAACATAAAAATTATACATTGTTGCAGAATGACAACTTGGAGACAGCTAGCGCCATCTGTTGAGGGAGTGGTGAGTACGCCACGTTTAGAAGCCTTCACCCTTTTTGCACTGCCTGGCTTGGCGGCAGTTGTGTTAGTTCCAGTTTTGTACACTACTTTACAGCGCCACTTATACCTAGATATTTCCAAGGTTCTTGTTCACAAACTCTAAAAAGTTTACTTGTGAAATAAACGAACTATCTACTCTATAGATTTACGTAGAAAACATAAATATAATTTTATAGTCCTGAGTAAAATAGGTTACGATAGTTTGTTCCGTCGTTATCTATTAATATACCATTACAAATTATGCGTCACGTTGTTTGTCCGCGATGGACCAATTTAAACCAAATTTTGCTCACTACGTGCAGTTCGATACAACTTGAGAGATAGGTTAGTTTATATCCCAATTTATAATCGCATTTCTTTATTATATGTACTTTAAAATCTGCCCGTACCACGGCGAAGCCGGGATGGGCTGCGAGTGACTTAGATTATTTTGGGCTATCTGACATTTAAACTACATAAATCCATGCAGAAAATTAAGTAGATCCCTCCCTCTGTTGCTGCGTGAAAAATTAACAAGCCTACAAACAAAATTTTGGATTTGCATATAACACTAGTACCTACTGTTCTTCGAACAGATATTTTTTTTTAATTTCAAATAGGTTCGCGTTTGACTACAAACTGCCTGATGTTGAGCAGATGTGAAGTCTAGGGTGTAGCACGCTTACCTAGAAGATACCTATTTACTCGTGATTTGAAGACACCCACGTTGTACTTTAACGGAAAGACAGACCCAGGCAAAGCGTTCCACATTCTGGCTGTTCGTATGAGGAATGAGGATTCGAAACACTTGATTCTAACGCGCGGAATGTCCACCACATCTTGCGACACATCTGTTTCCTATAATATACAGGGTAATTTGTAATAAATTAGCATCCTCGTAGGGGCTTATTCTGTACATCAAAACTAACAAGTTTTTTGTTCAACGACTTTTAGTCAAAACAAAAATGTATAAAACAACTGTTCTTTTAGTTTTTGACAAATGTCGCAGAATACAATTGTTAGTTTAGACGTACAGAATAAGCTCCTATTAGGATGCTATTTGGTTCATACTGCCAAGCCAAAATACATCTGATAAGATCTGGCATATTTTTACTACCAACCCAATTAGATTAACCATAGACAAGTTCTAATTAGAACAGTTCAAGTACTATTTAATCGTAAATCATTGACTTTCATCACAAAACCTTGAAACAAAAAGGCACACAATAGCTACAATCTATTAACTAAACAATTTACAAGAGTTTAAACCCATTATTCTGAAGACGACAATTTCACATAAAAAATGTTCAACAATCGCCATTTTATAACATCAGTCATCAATCGCCCACATAATAAAGAAAAAGGTTATTGTAGTGCCAATTCAAATGATAATAAAACTATAAAAGCAAAATAATACAGTAATAAAATTTATTATCCCGCCAACGATGGGTATCAACATTAGACACCTATATTTTTATTGTAGCGCCATAATTTTCTATGGAACACATTTTTTTTTAGTTTTGACAAATGTCGCTGTATATAAGTTGTTAGTTTTGATGTACAGAATAAGCCCCTAAAAGGATGCTAATTGATTAGAAATAACCCTGTATAGAAATCTCTTTATAAAACCTATAGGGTATAGGTATAAATATTATTCCTTACTCCAATGTACATTATAGCGTATGGGATATGGCCTGAAATAAGTTTTTACTCATTCTTCGTAGTCCTTTCAGTCATGGGACGGTCACTGCTGGACATAGGCCTCGACTAACCATCTCCAATAAGACCGGTAGGTAGCGGCTTGCATCCAACGCGATCCTACAGTTTTTAAATAAAATTAATTAGGATGACTTTGTAAAATATTTAAGATTAACTGTTTATTTTGTTTAGCTGTGTTGTTTGTTTTGTGGTTTTGTTTAATTTTATTTTTGTCCCAATAAATAACTGTCTATTGTCTACAATGATGTCATCCGTCCACCTTAAGGGTGGACGTCCTATCGACGTCCAGTATCCCGCATTATCTACCTCATAATGAGTAAAAGAGGTATACGCTGCGCTTGCCGGTATGTGGTCTCCACTCGAGAACTTTTCGACCCCATCGGTCATAGTTGTTTTTTTTTAATTTAATCCCCAGATTATGATAACCTGTGCCAAAATGCATATTCACTTTACTTCACCTGGTGGCTGGCCCTGGTGTCAGTTTTTAAGCCGCCTGAAGGCTATTGACATGGCTAAACAGTAAAAACAATCGGACCTAGAAATTTAACGGGTCATCCGAGCCACGGTAGCGCTCAGTTGGAAAATGCCACCCGCGGTCACCCATCCAAAGAATGACCGTGAGTAACGTTGCCGCTGACAAACATAGTCATAGTCATATATTCATAACATAATTGTGTTACATGTCAAAATATTAATTCAAAAAATAGGTATCCTTAAGATCACATTGGAATAGGTACAATAAATAATAATTACAATTGTTATAAATTTGAAAATTGCATTATATAATCTTAGTATTAGTCATCTGATTAAAGTTGTAGAACGCCTCTTCGACCTAGTCAAACAACGCTATTAGCACTACATTTGGATAATTAATCCAAACTGTACTAATTGCCACAAGCGACGTTTATAACAGCACTGCAAGGTTTGCATTGTGTGTCAATCAAGTAGGTAATAGCGTTGTCTAGAAGATCATGTTTCTAGAAAAACAGCAAATATCCCAAGAATCTGGTCCAGTCACGCCACGGTAAAGAAACGAGCTATTATCACGGTCTATTGTGTTTGATTTCAGTAAAATTGTTTCCATAAATAATTGTTAATTAATCCGCATTTAAGTACCTTATGAATTGCCTGCGGCTTCTCTTGCAAAATGTCACTACGAACGCCGGCTGCACGCACAAAAAAGTATCACGTCCCGCCTGAGCCGAGCGAGTAAACGAGAGTGCGGATCAAGCGATAAAGAGGCACGATCGGTTTTAGCGTTTGATTAGTTTCAGTTGTTGATTTGACAATGGTTTTTTAAGAAGTTATCACGTAAAGTTATCGTAAAACTTATGTATCTGGTAGAGAACAATGTGTAGAAGTTACAGGACTGACAAAAGAAAATGAGCTATGTCAAAAACGATCTGCATACCAGGTAAACAAATGCGGAATCCCACAGGGTAGTGTGGTTGGGCCGTTGGAATTTGTATCACTAATTAATGACCTGCCTGACATAACAAATTATAGATGTACACTATTTGCTGATGACGTTTGCGTTTTACTAACAAATGACAAAAATAATACTAACTTTGACATGGAAATTAATAAGACTATTGAATCAATTATAGACTGGTTGGATAAGAACAATCTTAATGTTAATTTAACTAAAACAAACTTTGTGGAATTTCTGACATACGGATCAAAATCCCCCACAAGACAACTGCGATATAAAAATACTGCACTGAATAAAGCTAGTAATGTAATTTTTTTGGGTATTACTTTAGACCAATATTTAAACTGGAAAGACCATGTAAAAAATGTATGCACTAGGGTAAATAGGTTTGTTCATGTACTGAATAATCTTCGCAAAACGTCATCACGAGAGACAGTTTTATTAGCATATCATGGCTATGTGAGCTCCGTTTTGCGGTATGGTCTACTTCTTTAGAATAGAATAGAATAGAATAGAAAACGCTTTATTGTTCACACAATTTACCATTTAACAATAAAAGAATACAATATAATTAAAATAGTGCGACAACCGGCGGCCTTATCGCTTAAAGCGATTTCTTCCAGGCAACCTAATTAAGAGAGGAAAGGATTATAGAGGAAGGTAAGGGACGGGGTGTACAATAATGGCGAATAAATTAAAACAAAAATGAATACACTTGAATAAACAGTCATAAATATACATAAGATATACATACATACATATACATACATATCAATATACATACACAAGAATTTAATATTACAACAATAATAATAATAATGCATACAAAAACATACTAATACTTAAATAAATAAAAATACTAAACACACATTAATAAATATAATAAAAAATAAATATTATAAATCAACTAAAAATGACTTTCTAACATGGAGGCAACTGCGACAAATAAAATTCCATGACTTGCTCCTTAAAGACAGCAAGAGAAGGAGCACGTCGAATAGGAACAGGTAGCGCGTTCCATAACTGAACAGCTTGGAAAGCAAAGGACCTGCCGTAAAATAATTCGGAGCGGGCAGAAGGAGTCATGAGGGTAAGGTTTTCTTTGGACCGGAGGGGAAGGGAGTGGGCGGACTGCCAGAAGGTAAACCGTTCTTTTAGGTAACGTGGAGTAGAAGGATTAAACAAGATATTGTGAAGAAGGAAAAGGACATGAGCATTCCGGCGAAGTCGAATAGGAAGCCATTTGAGCTTTGCGCGAAATTGAGATACATGATCATACTTGCGTAGACCAAATATAAATCTAATGCAATAATTTTGAAGGCGCTCAAGCTTCTCAAGCTGGATCTCGGTGAGGTCAATAAAGCATGCGTCTGCATAGTCTAAGATGGGAAGAAGAAGAGACTGAGCGAGCGTAACTTTAGTGGCAGTGGGTAGAAAATTTCGAAGACGCCTAAGGGAACCGCCAGAAGCAAAGATTTTGCTACTGATTGTTTTAATATGAGTATCCCAACTCAAGGTCCGATCAAACATCACTCCTAAATTCTTAACAGAATTACTGAAAGGAATTGTGACACCTCCAAAAACTACGCTAGGAACTGTTGTCCAATCAATTTTGCAAATCATACGTGAACTACCTATGACGATGACCTGTGATTTAGTAGGATTCACGACCAAGCCATATGATGAGCTCCATTCAGTGATTCGACGGAGGTCATTGTTAATGCAAGTAATTGCCAAATTCAGGTTTTTAACTGAGGCTTGCGAGTAAATTTGCAGATCGTCTGCGTAGAGGTGATAGGAAGAAGTGAGGTATTGGGATATAGAATTTATAAAAATTGCAAAAAGTAACGGAGACAATACGCCGCCCTGTGGCACCCCTGCATTTGTACTGCACCAAGAAGAGAAAATATCTTCGAGGCGAACACGCTGCCGGCGGCCACATAAGTAACTGCGAAACCAATCGATTACCAATGGAGATATGTTAAGAGAGCTTAGTATTGCCAACAAGATGTCGAAGTTGACGGCATTGAAAGCATTACTGAAGTCTAGCAGAGCTAGAACAGTAAGCAGGCCGCCATCCATACCCAAGCGGATATCGTCGGTAATCTTAATAAGAGCAGATACAGTGCTATGCCCAGGACGGAATCCGGATTGAAAAGGATTAAGGAGGTCATGACTAGTCAGGAAATTGTTTAATTGTGTGTGAACAAGACGCTCCAGGACTTTGGAAAGGAAAGGAAGTATTGAAATGGGTCGGTACTCAGAAAATGATTTTGGATTGGGCTTCTTCGGCAATGGCAGGATTTGTGCATCTTTCCAGATTGCAGGGAATACTCCAGTTTGGGTTGAGTTATTAAAAATGGAGCAAAGGACGGGAAGGATGACGTCAAGGATGGGCAATAGCATGTTCCGACTTATATTGTCACCGCCCACCGCATTGGAGGAGATCGACAACATGCTCTTCCTAACATCACATTCGGTAAAACGATTAAAAATAAAAGTTGAACAATTGGGAGGTGGAGTGGCAGAAAGAAAATCGATTGTTTTATTTTTATCCGCATCCGACATAGCAGGCACAGAAGAAAAATGTTTATTTAAGGCATTAATATCAATATTGTTAGAAACCGCATTTTGACGTGACTTGCCGACTCCCATAGATTTAAGATATTTCCAGACCTTAGCTGGATTCTCATCGCTAACGCTTCTTTGGGGTAATTCCACCCACGTACAGAAAGCTTTTCTAGCCCAGAAAAAATGTATACGTGCTATTGTAGGGATTCGACCATATGAGTCTTGTAGACCTATTTTTAAAAATCTTGGCATATTACCATTAACATGCATGTATATTTTTGAAATAGCTATATTTGTTCGTAAACATCCAAAATTATTCCGTACAGCTAATGACAAATATCCAAGGAGTACAAAATATGGAAAAAGATTAGTTTTTGAACGCCCCCCTAGACTGACATTATACCAAAAGAACAGTTATGCTATGTGTATCACCGTGTATAACCAGTTACCAATAGTAATAAAAGAACTGCCATATAGTAAGTTCCGTAAAAAACTTAAAATGTGGTTAGCAGAAAAATGTTTTTACAACTTAAGAGAATTTTTTGTAAAACGTAAATAACAATTGACATATCAGATCGAGATAATTATCCGAATGTATTGTGTATCTTAACGTTGTATAATTGCATATTATGACATTATTGAACATTTTTTATTTGAATATTTTAATATTGTGACATTATTGAACACTTTTTTATTTATTTAAGTTTTTAATTTTTTTATAATTTGACATTATTGACACTTGATTTGTATACATATTTCTTAATCATGAGTTATGACATTGTCGTATATTTCACATGCCAAGGAATGGCAAAATAGATTGGACAAATCTTACAAAATTAACACCCTAATTGTACTCTATTTTTTGTGAAATAAATATCATTTCATTTCATTTCATTACGACAGCGAGTGCGAGCCAGCCCCAACAGTATTCTGACGATGATCGTTAATAAGCTTGATTGCCCCATACAAAATAAATGGATGAATGTTGTTATGGGAGCAAAATTGAGATGTCACTGTATCTGTCTGTCGCTGTTGTCTTATATTATTTATGTGATTTTATTTTTAATTTATTATTGACATTTTTGAATTTCATTGTAATTTTAGTATATTTCTGTATGGTTCTTAAAACTGAAATAAACTGATTATAATAATAATAATATAATAATTCCATGGGAACCTTTTATTTTTCAGGGATAAAAAGAAGCCTAAACCTGTCACTTTCTAACTTTTGTACTATATTCATGCCACAAGAATCAGGTCTATCCTTTGTTTTGTTGCTGCGTAAAAAACCATAAGAGTAACAAACCAACAAACGCACTTTAGGATTTATAATATTAGTAAGGAAAGGATTAAAACTGTCACTCTTTTTGCCTCTTAAGCCTCTCATTATTCCTTATTTGTTGAAACAATGGGCATTTTATGTTTTACAAGAATTTATTTCTATATTAATTACAATTATTTTACTAGAACTATGTAAATTTGTTAGCAGAAAATATTGTACCGTAATTAAATTCTCTAGTAGTGGAATATTGAATAATCTTACTTAGTTATTGACTTAGATATTTTTAACAGATTCTGTTAAAAATTCTGTTTCACTAAGAATTCCATTTGTTTAGTGGACTCCAATAAGACTAATTAAAATCTGCGTATGTTCCGTTTGTTGCTATGGGAAAACTTACATAATTGGATCCTTTGTTTCTTTATGTATATGCCTTAACTACAATTTCATCTAGTTTTTATAAGGGTTTATAAATGAATACAACATTAATATCAATTATTACGATTCAGTATTTTTACCACAAAACGACAAAAATAAACAGCTAAAATACACCATCGTTAGATGCAGAATTGAAATCATCCACAAACACGTATAGGAAACCATTTGTCGTAATAAATCTATCGGAAGCATTTGACGCAGTCGACTACTTACAAACAATGTTGCCACAAGTCTCCTTCACCATTAACATGCGACGTCACAACCGAGTCGGCACGTGTACAGCCTGCGATAATGCAGCCATCGATACGTGATTATTTTTGCATCGAGAAAACCTGTACCGCAAATGGCGTGCCTCAAGGAGCGGTTATAGGACCACATTTTATAACCCCTTTTGGTTTAATACTAATTGTTGGGATCGATAACATTTTAAAACTTTATAAAGAAGCTATCTTGTTTTTGCGTCAAACCAAGTAAGGAAACAGTAGAGGGGATAGAACTTTTAATTAATTCATGAATACTAATGACAGTGGATACTGTTTACTTGTAGATTTGTTAGCGTCTTAGTTACGCAGCTGGTTTATCAATAAAATATTTAAATGATAGTTAAGCCAATCTTGGATGATAATAAAATAGAGTAACACATAAATTGGCGTTGATGAGGAAATAACTAATAATCATAGAGATAATAATGATTCATTTTTAAATAAGGACAAGTACAACAACTATATATTATTACTGGAGGATAAAATTAAATTATTATGTGTTAAAGTAATCGCATAGGCATTGAATAGTTAAGCGTGTTTATTTTTATATTTATTAATTACCTAGGCGTTACTGGAATTTTGTGTGAAAATATAACATGTTCACTTATTTTTTAAATTCTGATAAATGAAACAGGAATTTTGAGAATTATTGGAAGAAAATATTGTGTAGTATTTCCATTTAGTTATCTATAAACTAAAAGCTTACGTAATTACTGGTTTTATAATGTTTGACTAACTTCTTAATATTTTATTGAAGCGTTTGTAAACCTTTATCGTCATCATAAGCTCAACACGTTATTAATTCTATACATAATACTCATACAATTACTATTAGTAATATTATGAAAACTATAAAGGAGATAATGCAAAAATAGGTAGGGCTTAGGCCGTTACCGTGTTTACGAAATTTAAATATTTGCTTGATTTGTTTTGGAAAATGTATTTCCTATTATTTTTGCTAATAATAATCTCCATTTAAAGTAATTTCATATTTTCGTATCTTATTATTATGACTTATACTTGCGATATTTATGGCGGCCTTGAAAATAATTAAATAAGAAAATGTAAAATTTCAAAATAATTAGGCATTAAATAAGTAGTCAAATAGAAGAGTATAACTTGCCACTTTGCTAAGCGTTTGTGGATTATGAGAAAGCCTTTGATTCGGTCGAGACATGGGCTGTGCTCGAGTCTCTCCAACGATGCCGTATATCGGTACATCGAAGTGTTGAAGTGCTTGTATAATAACGCCACTATGTCGGTGGGGTACAGGAAGAGAGCTCCAAGGCGATCCCTTTAAAAAGAGGCGTAAGACAGGGAGACGTAATTTCTCCGAAACTTTTTAAGACTACTTTGAAGAACGCCTTCAAGCTCCTGGAATGGAATGGATTCCGCATCAATATCAATGGCGAATACCTCACTCACCTTCGGTTTGCCGACGATATAGTAGTCATGGCAAAGTCGATGGAGGAACTCAGCACGATGCTCGAAGGCCTTAATCGGGTATCTCAACAGGTGGATCTTAAAATGAACATGGACAAGACGTAGATAATGTGTAATTCCCATGTTGTACCCACCCAAATTTCTATAGAGAACTCGTTGTTGAGAAGTCGTTGACTCGTACGTCTACCTAGGACAAGTAGTCCAGTTAGGTAGGTCCGACTTCAAGAAAGAGGCCAATCGCCGAATCCAACTCGGTTGGGCAGCGTTCGGAAAATTGCGTAATGTCTTCTCGTCCGACATACCTCAGTGCCTCAAGACTAAACTGTTCGATCAGTGTGTGTTACCAGTGATGACTTATGGCACTGAAACGTGGTCTCTTACTACCATGGGCCTTATTAGCAAGCTCCAAGTAGCCCAACGAGCTATGGAGAGGGCTATGCTCGGAGTCTCTCTGCGGGATCAAATCAGGAATGAGGAGATCCGTAGAAGAACCAAAGTTACCGACATAGCCCAACGGATTAGCAAGTTGAAATGGCAATGGTCAGGGCACATAGCGCGGAGGACTGATGACCGGTGGAGTCGAAAAGTTCTCGAGTGGAGACCACGTACCGGCAAGCGCAGCGTATGACGTCCACCCACAAGGTGGACGGATGACCTCATTAAGACCGCAGGATCGCATTGGATGCAAGCCGCTTCCAACCGGTCTTATTGGAGATCCATAGGAGAGGCCTATGTCCAGCAGTGGACGTCCTTTGGCTGATGGATGGATGGATGGATAGAAATAAGTACAGTCATTTATTCTGCAAATTTGTTTACCATATTTTAATGTTATTTTTGGGCTACTGTACAAAGTCTGGGCCCACTGTGCAAGATCTCTTTTAGCCCTTACTACGTACCTTCTCAGATTCCTAGCTCTATCCTAGTCTGAGTCATCGTTTCATCAATTCAATGTCTGCAATTAATATTTGCATTCCCGTCCGATTACTATGCAGCTGATAGAAGCAAACCTCGCTGAGGTTTCCGGTTTAGAAACTGATTATTATCATGCACTATAACTTTATGGCTTTTTATGAAAATTGTATTTTATTGCAATGATTTCAGAATCAATTACAACGTAGAGAAATAGATGTAGAGTGTTTTTATGGACCTTTTATTGCTCATAATGTGTTGTTTTAAGATAGCATCTCAGGGATATCTATTCTATCGTCTTCATTTTATAAGAGGAAGTATTACGTGTCTATTACGGAATGATTATATCTATGAATGTTTTATAACCCTTTTATTTCAATTTTATAGGAGGTAAGCGCAAAAAACGGAACTATTTTAAAGCCTGAATAGCTGTCCCTAACACCTGATTACCTGTTTCAGGTGATTGACTCCTTTTTTTTTTACTTTTTTTTAGTAATTTTTTTATTTAATTTTATTACTCGTACACCAATTTTCAGCTTTTAAAGGTAGTTGCAAGATATTTTTATAAAAATTCAAACGGGTATCCTCACCAAAAGCTAAGGAACCCAGCTGACTGATTCCGGGGTATTGTTGTACACCACCAAGATAACGTAATAAGTACCAAAAAATCATCTTTTAGAAAGTACTTGCATTTTATGCGGTTACCTCCCGGGCTATTATTCGTTTTGGTGCGATACTACTTCCTTAAGAGTTTATAAAGTTATAAGCATAGTTATTACATACATTTCACATTGACTTGTGTATTCCCTGGTGTCAGTTTTTGAGCCGTATTAAAAATACCACTAACAAAAATAGTATTGAAATAGTTGCAAACATTAACAAGAACCTAAAATAAGGAATAAATATCAACATAATTGTTACTAGCCGAAAGAGTTTACATTGTTAGACGTAGGCCTCCCCAGTCAATAGGTTTTGAGTTAGATCGGTTTGTAAACTGTGTCTAATAAGACAATTTCTGTTATTTGTGGAGTCAAAAAGTTTCTACTCGAGTGGAGACCACATACCGGCAAGCACAGCGTAGGGCTTCCACCTACATATGATAGAAAAATGTCCTCAACAAGACTGCAGAATCGCGCGGGATGCAAGCCGCTTCCAACAGTTCTTATTGGAGAACTACAGAGGAGGCCTATGCTCAGCAGTGTACGTCATATGGCTGAAACAATAACGACGAGATTATTTCTATGTCATGTCCATATCAACATTTCTTCATAAATATTAGCAAAACATCAAGAAGTTACTTCTAAGTAAATGAAAGACCACCTGTCTAGTGTCTAATAATAAATAATAACAATTAGAATCAATAAATAAACTTGCACTAGCAGATGTTACAAGAATACACAAAGAAAATACACTACTTTGCTGTAATTACACTCCCTAGGGGCATAATTTTTACCACATTGATAGTTTCTAATGATTCTATGATAGCTAAGTATGGGCTATTATCGGTGTATGAATTATAAGTGCGTAAATTTCGCTTTGCTTATAAAAGTCATCACTTCAGCAAGCAAAAATGCAATTTGTTTACTAAAAGCCAAGTAATATTAAAACTCCTTTGCATTTTTTATCATGGACCACTTTTGCTGTAGGTAAGTAATTTTGTAAAAGCCAGGTGGCTAGCCCTTGTGTCTGAGAGCTACCCGAAGGCCTCTGACATGGCTAAACGGTTAAAACAACCAGGATCTACAATTTAACGTGTCTGGCAAGCCATGGTAACGCTCACCCGCGGTCACCCATCCGAAGACTGACCGTGCTGAAGGTTGCTTAACTTCGATGATCGATTTACTTTTGCTGTGGGGCCAATCAAAAATTGCTAAGAATAACAACTGTTCCATACATTATGTCGACGGTCATGGAAAATTTTATTTTATATTTTGTTTTCATTTATTTATAACATAAATAGGTGAGCAGTTACAGCTTCGCCCCTCCCGATCCGACAGCTCAGCCTAAAGTGTCTAAAGAATAAAAGCTTACTAGTTTAAAAAAAGATATTATTTTTAAATTAAATGCTATTTGTTGACTCCGGCATAGTAGGTACCTTTTACATCTTCCAGACCATTTTAATATCACCAATGCTCAGACCAAATAAAAAAATAATGACAGGATGTTGTGAACAAAAGTGAGGCCGACCAAAACTACGCCTCGCCGTGTACAGACAATCACACAAACATCCAACGTACAATGAAACTACGCTTTGGCTTGTCAGTCGAACTATGGCGGCGCAATTCCGACGCACTCACACATGTATTAAAAACCGGCCTCACTTGACTGTTCAACGACGTTCTTTCTTGTTTTTTTATTTGTTCTGAGCACCAATGTAAGAATAATTGGAACAAGTGGAAACTATTTTTTTTAATTAAAACACCCACTAAAACTCCCTCGGTGGCCAGCCTTTGTGCCTTCTCGGAAGCTCCGGGATCTCCAAAAGGAGGCACCGGTGCTCCCGGCACTTTGTGTGTCTATCGCCTGGTGATAACACTGTCCTTTACGACAGCGTTGCCACACACGCTGCCGTTGACCAGAGCCCCAACTCTGACCACCCACGAACCCAGGGGTCCCCTTTTAGTAGGCTCTTACTACAGGCGGGGGATACCGATGCCGTATTCTAGAGCCCCGGCATCAGGGCAACTAACATCTGTACCTAGAATGGCTTACAAATGCACTTCTTCATCATAGCAATTCTCATTTGTAGTCTTTAGGAGGAGGACCAAAAAGGAGGTGGTATTATGTTCGTTTGCATGTATTATGTTCGTTTGCATGTATTATGTTCGTTTGCATGTATTATGTTCGTTTGCATGTATTATGTTCGTTTGCATGTATTATGTTCGTTTGCATGTATTTTTTCGTGTATGTTCATCTGTATTTTCGACAATTGTGAACCGACAAAAAATAGTTTCAAAGAGTATGCTTTGGAGGTGGTCCCATTTAAATGTTATCGAAATCGGCTGAGCTGTTTTTGATAAATCAACAATAATGTACATGGATGACACATCGATTCGTGAAAATTATTCGAATTCTGTACGCGGTGGTGATGTTGCGATTTTTTTGCAAAAATAATTATTTATATTATTATACACCTACGATGCACCTAAGCTGTCAGAACGTTGTACTTAATTTTAATTTCATTTTAACACCATTTTCATTTTCATTGTATGCTCCAAAAATTCGTATTCCAATTAAAATGCCTTCATTCACCGCAAGCTCAAAATGGGCTAATCGTATACTAGAGCGGAAATACCCCAGAGATGTGTCCCAATACAGATAAACTACATTTTCAATTGAACCATTGTACCCAGGTTGATTGGTACACCTTTTCAATAAGCAGTGACCGGCGTTAAATGGCGGGCCGTGTACTTGAAAATTGCTCTCTTGTTCAACTAGGAAGTAGGCTACATTTGTGAAACCTTATACGAATTAAATACAATTCAGCCTTACCCACCCATGCCAATAAATAGATCGAGCGAGTAGGTAAATCTAGTGAAGCGTGGTGTCGCCAATTGGGGATAACATCCGCTCTGTACCAGCCTTTTTATAGTCCACTGCAGGACGTAGGCCTACCCACAAAGGATGTGATTGGGCCATATTCCACCACGCTGGCGCAGTGCGGGTTGGCGGATTCACATACGCCATCGATTTTTCCACGGATATATGCAGGTTGCCTTACGATGTTTTCCTTCACCGAAAAGCGGTTTGAAATTTCGTACATAAATTCCAAGGAATTCATTGGTACAGGACCGGGATTTGAACCCACAACCTCACGATTACAAGGCGGGTGTCATTACCACTAGATCACCACGGCTTGTAAACGCACGGTGTGTAAAAATTCTTATAAATAAATATTTAAAGCGAAATTACTCCTTGCTTTGAATAGCTGATTTTGTTTTTACATCTGTCTGGATGTTCATTTGTTTGTAATATATGTTGCTTTTCGCTTAGAGGACGTAATTTTCAACATATCGTAAAGAAACTCGATAATAGTTTTTATAATTTTTTTAGTCGTTGCGGATTTTGATTATGGCATGTATCCTTCAAAAAATAGGGCAAATATTTCAGCTGATTTTGACGAATATTTGGTAAGACCGTTAAATAAATCTATTTTGTAACAAGTTTTGTGAGTACGAACCAAATCGGTCAAGAGTGTCGGTACATAATACAAGTAAGATATATTATATTATAATAATATGTAAGTATTATGTTAATGAAGATTCAGTTAAAGATATGATAAATTAATTGTAAGCACTTTACGATTACTGAGAAGAGCAGAGTTATTGAGAATATTTTTGCATGCTAAATGGTGCATTTTTGGGAACAGATTAATAGAAAATGCTACAAATTTATCCTCAGCTAAGCTAAGTCCTTTGTTATGCGAAAATGTTATAAAAAAGCTGCATTCCAAGCATTGATGTAGTTAAAAAAACGGACGTCAATGATTCCAAGAGAATACTTTTGACCCAACTGGACGTTGGGTCAATTAGAATTTACAAATTTTACAATTCATGCAGAATCAACATGTTTTCAACCATTTTACTACAATAAACCTGGTATTTGGTATCGGTTAGTGTTGTAACTGAATGTAACTTGAGCTTTTATCGATAATTTATTTATGAATATCGATAGTTTCAATCAACATCGCAGCAGGACCCTTATTGGTAGAGCATTTGCAGGGTATTCAATTAATTGAAAACTTTAAGTTAATAAGTGAACAGACATAAAATTTCTGAAGAAAATTCAATTTGATGAGATTGTTTTTGCATAATATATTAATGAGCTTTTATTTGTAACTTATTAGTGATTATATGAGTTTGTGATTTGGTTTGTCGTTGACTACATACTACCTGATTAAGCAGATATGCTGTCTAGGGTGTAGCACGCATACTTAGAAGATACCCGTAAACTCGAGATTTGTAGACACCTATGTTGTACTTACTTTAGTAGAAAGACGTACTCAGAAAAATCGTTCCATATTCTGGCATCATTTCTTTGAATTGCTGTTTTCTACACTTATATTAAGTAATTTACGAAACTTATACCTACTGTTAATTTAGACTACACGTAACCATTAACTTCATTCAATATTAATACGGAAGGCACTAAATCCCACGACACAGGAATTCTCCTAGTGTGGGATTTAGGGTTCACCCACAAGTATGTACAGTCCACGGACACAATGTATGTTACATAATAACAATTAGTTATAAGTATACTATAAAAACTGTATTACTGTACCTATTTCTGTACATAGCCATAAGAAAAGTCAAATAAATTTATTATTAAATTTATTATTAAATAAAATTTAAGTGATAATTTTAATTTTAACATTCGAAGTTGTGTATGTGTAAAGTAGGAATTATTTGAGACATTGGTTCCGTGGGGCCGGGAGCTCATCTTGTTTTCAAAAGTCTTTCTGAACGTCTGGTGGACGCGACGCGTGACCAAAATGCTGGTGTTTATTTAGCTCAACGTATACTGAGGCTGCATGTCAATCTGTATAAAAATTGCCTTGTATTTTTTGCAAAGCGGGCTATGTTTATTGAAGTGATCCGTACTGATTATTTTGAGATTTTGTTCATTTGGTCCCTCAACTTGCGTTTTAGGTAGGTACACCTTGCAGGTCACTACGGTATCTACCGTGGTAATCTGCTGCGCTGTTGGTTAGGTTCGTTAGTCAGGTTGTCAATCTGTGGAGCCCTGTATTTGCAATGCAGACCTGGTTTATTGAAGTCATCGGTTATGCTACGATGACTCACCATGCAGGAAGTCAGATAGGTATTATGCACTGTCATAGCAGAGAGCTGAGCGAACCTTGTAGCATAGCTCGAGAAGGTATTCCTACTTTTATTTGATCGGTCAAAAGTGCCTTTCATAACTGCAAAAATACCTGCAATACTATTTTATAAGCTAAAACTACTACTACATAAAAAGTATTTGGATCATCCACAGACCCTCGAAGGTCTAATGATAATGCTCAAGCCATGGCGATTTCTTCCAGTCAACAGTGTAGCCGCACGCTACCCTGGTTGATATTTTAGCAACTTTGGTTTTCTAATAAAACTAAATACAATTCGAACAAAGCACAGATATCTCTAAAGATCCAAAGTTAGATAAACAGATAAACAAATTTATTGGTAATTTGGTTTTAAAAATTACATGTCATTTAAATCTTAGTTAAATCATTTGGATCATTTGTTAAGTAACTTCAATACAAAAGTACGAGTATTGAATTAGCGACATAGCCCAGAGGATTGGCAAGTTGAAATGGCAGTAGGTAGGGCACACATCTCTGGAGACTGATGACCGATGGATGCAAGCCGCTGCCAACCGGTCTTATTGGAGATCTACAGGGGAGGCCTATGTCCAGCAATGGACGTCCTATGGCTGAAACGACGACAACGACGATAAATCTCTAGTCAAAGGAATAAGCTTACAGTTCGGCAAAATGCAGATATTGTTATTGTATGATAAAGTACCTATATATATTTTGTATTGTATATTTTTTTCCAAATTTTGAGATTGATTCCAAAGTAAAATTTAGTTATAATGATTAACTCTTCTCATCTTTAAGATATAATACATCCTAGAAAATTTAAATCATCTAGAAAAGACCCAAAAAACTTAATAATTAACCAAATTTGAAACGAGCACCTACCTATTAGTAGAGACTTAGAATTTCTACTTCTTGGCAACGAAATTGACTACCTTATCAGGTAAATAACAAGAAATGAATTGATTAATGTTTAAATGGTATTTATGAGTCTTTGTTCATAGCTCGATCTTGCTCGTTATGCCTCGGAATGTCGACTATTTTCCGGGTTTTGGCGCCATAACTCACCTCGTGGCAGCTACGATTGCAACTGAACACAATTGCTGTGAAGTTAGATCAGATCGGTATCTGAATAGCTGTCAAGCACGAGTGGGCAGCGCCCAGCCCAGTGGACGCTGACCTTAAGGTTGCCATTTTGTGAAATTGCCAAAATAGCGACCGATCAAAACATACTTCAAAAAGAAGGAGGTTCTTTTGTAGAATAGGGTTACATTTAGTCACCAACTCGCCTGATAGAAAGCGAAATTGTAGCCATAGATGGCCTATGTAGGCCTAGAAGATACCTAGCTCTATGTCCATCTGTCCGTATGTATAAATAAATAAATAAATAAATATTTTTGGGACATCTTACACACGGCCTCTGACTCCAAACTAATCAAAGCTTGTGCTATGGCTGCCAGAGACTGATATACTACACATACTTATTTTTAAATACATTACTACTTATATAGATAGTAACTAAATATGAATGTATTTTTGTGTGTGTATGTTCATCGATATTTTCAGCCTGGCTGGACGCAAGCTGCTACCAACCGGTCTTATTGGAGATCGTTAGAGGAGACGTCTACAGCTGGACATAGGTCCAGCTGTAGACGTCCTATGTCTGAAAAGAAGATCGATATTTTTGCTAATTGGGTACCTACCGATACATATTTTTTTTGTTTGATAGATCTTAGTTTAGAGATAGGTACTATCGGGATGTCCGTAGAAGAAATTCGATGGCGTAGGCATGTGGCTGGCGAATCAGCGTGATGGATTTGCCCCAATCGCTCTACGTGGGTAGGCCTACGTCCTGCAGTGGACTATTAACAAAGCTGGTACAGTACAGTTTGATAACAATATTTTCTCTATGTAGCCGTCGTCAATATCAGCGGATCTCGGTAAACTGGCCTTAACAGACCTGTCAACCGTAATCAAGTGATTTGTGCCGAGGAGGTCGGCTACAGGCTCCTTAACTGGCTACTCCTGATTTGGTCGGGGCGGAATGCTGAGACTAGTGCAGTTTTGTGGCTTTGTTTATCGTGTCGTATCAGCCTTATACAGGGTTATTTGTAATGAATTAGCATCCTTTTAGGGGCTTATTCTGTACATCAAAACTAACAACTTTTGTTTTACGGCTTTTGTCAAAACTAAAAAACAAAACAGCTGTTCCATACATTTTGTCGAGGGTGAACGATATTTTACTATAGAACATAATTTTTTTTTTAAATTATTAATAGTCTTAGACCAGACGTCGTTAGTTTTGATGTACAGAATAAGCCCCTAAAATGATACTAATATATTAGAAATAACTCTGTATAGTCTTCTATTGAACATAGGCTTACCCTTGCCAATTGATGTGTCCAACGCATTGAGTCCATTTCTTGATAGATTCACATACGCCATCGAAATTCCTTCTTCTCTAGCCAACAACCAACGGTTATTCTAAAACTGATTGTAACTTGTATATCTGACCCATTTGCCAGTTGCTGACGATATCTTTTAAACCTAGAATTAGATAAGAGCAGACAGCTGATGATGATGATGATTAGAATGTGTAGAAGTGATCACGTCGCTAGCAGCAATTAAATATTTAGATACGTACCATAGATACTTAAATCTGCTTTGAAAAGCAATCACTAGCAAGATAGTGCTACATCGCACGCTCTCTTGCACTTCCTACCCCAGCTACAAACGAACAAACCGATCTTCAAACTATTGCAGCTTCGTAGATCTAAATTCCCTAATTAAGCGGTTGTTTTAACCGCTTAGCCATGTCAGAGGCTTTCAGGCGGCTTCAAAACTCTGACACCAGGGCTAGCCACCCGGCCTATACGAACTTACTTACTTACTTATTCTCTAATTTTACTATTTTCCATACATAAGCATCTTTTTGGAAGATTTTTCTTTATTATTTTCTTTTGCTTTCTTTAAAATAAGCCATGTGAAGTGTAGCTTTTATGTTTAGTTTTTACTATTCCACGTAGAATCTTATACGTCTCTAATTTTCAATAAGACCTATTGGTGATAGCTTATATTTAGTGTATTTTTTTAGGGTTCCGTACCCAAAGGGTAAAAACAGGATAACAACCCTATTACAAAAACTCCGAAGTCCGTCCGTCCATGTGTCTGTCACTAGGCTGTATCTCATGAATCGTGATAGCTAAGCAGTTGGAATTTTCACAGATGATGTATTTCTGTTGCCGCTATAACAAAAAATACAAAAAACGTAATAGAATAAATATTTAAAGGGGCTTACCATTTAACAAACGTTATTTTTGTCGTATTTTGCTCGATAATGACGGCAACAGGTAGACGCTTGAAATGGGCTTAGGGGCTTCAACACGGAACCCTTCGTACGCCAGTCCGACTTGCATTTGGCCGATTTTTATTCGGTATTACCATGTCAAATGGCCCGTTAGTCAGGTGCCGAAGAAGGAACCTTGTGTCTATTAGTTATCATCGCGTGATTGCCGTCCTGGCAGCAATGAAATATTTCAGACATGTAACATAGAAAACTACTTAAAATAAATCTTTTTTTCGTTTTTATTACATATATTTTTTTTAATTAGGCAAAAGTGTATTTAAGTTCTGTGGGTGATCCAATTGCTTCTTATCTAGTAGTAGTGTATGTAGTTTTAGTTTATAAAATAGTATTGTATTTTGTTGTAGTTAATAAAAGCATATTTGCCCAATTAAAAAATAAATAATACTGCTTTGAAAAGCAATTACAAGATAGCCCTACATCGCACGCACGCGTGCACTTTATACTACCTACTCCACTCACACAGACCGACAAACAGATCCGCGAACTGATGCGAACTGATACCGTATCGGAATGCTGGGCTGAGATACCAGCAATGTATGCGCAAGATCCCATCGTTGACGACTGATTTATTGCTGATGATGATGATAGTGTCGGGAATGGTAACGGGCCGTCCATTCACGATATCATGTTGACTGCATTTTTGGACTAAAATCTTCGAGCAAATATCTATAGCGTCACAATCGTGCAAAAAAGTGTCTTAGCTGAAACCCTACCCAAGCTTCGTAGTGGGGCAGCTTTTTAGTTAGCCCTGGTGTCAGAGTTTATAGGCCGCCTGCAGGCCTTCGGCATGGCTACACGGTTATTAGAATTACGCAGTATTTTATATACCTACAGTAAAAAAATTCGGACGGAATCGAGGGGAGGCCTTTCTTCACCAGTAGGACAAAACAGGCTAAAACAACAAGAAAACAATTTCATTACCTACACATGAGTCGGCTACATATCATTTAATCAATAAATAGCGAACTACACACTATGTACTTACGAGTTTTTAGGTATTTTTTCTTCAGTGTCGTCTAGTTTCGTAACGGCTACCAAAAATGCTATCTGGGTTCCCTTATCCCAAATATTACCTCTTTGTCACCATGCACTACGTACCTGGCGGGTTCAAATCCCCGGTCCCGTACCAATGAGTTCTTTGGAATTTATGTACGGAATTTCACACCACTGGCTTTTCGGTGAAGGAAAACATCGTGAGGCAACCTGCATACGTCAGTAGAAGAAATTCGATGGCGTATGTGAATTCACCAACCCGCACTGGGCCAGCGTGGTGGATATGGCCCAATCACCCTTCGTGGGTAGGCCTACGTCCTGCAGTGGACTGCAGGACGTAGACCACGCTGGCCCAGTGCGGGTTGGTGGATTCACATACGGCATCGAATTTCTTCTACGGACGTATGCAGGTTGCCTCACGATGTTTTCCTTCACCGAAAAGCCAGTGGTGTGAAAATACTTATCTACTAGTTTGTCACGTTACAGTCACAATAGAGCACGAGCCTTAGATCAAGAAAATGGTAACATTTGACCATTGTAATCAAGTACAATAAATCCGTTCAGCAAACAGTAAACTGCACAACCTTTCATGGTATCACTAGCTTTGTGGCGACTTTTACGAGTGCACTACCACGTGCAATGACGTTCTACATTATAGACCCTTTACATACTATAATAGGAAACTGTACTGTACTGTAACAGCCTTTTTAAATAGTCCACTGCAGGACGAGGACCACACGTAGACGTAGACATAGCCATGAAGGGTGATTAGGCCACCAACCTGGGCCAGCGTTGGGGTTATCTGAACGATAGCCCAGGTTGATTGATTTACATACACTATCAAATTTCTTCTGCGGACGTATGCAAGTTGCCTCACGATGTTTTCCTTCACTGAAAGTAAGTGGTGTGAAATTCCGTACATAAATTCCAAAGAACTCATTGATAAGGGACCGGCGTTTTGAACAAACGACCTCAACATTGTTAGCTGTCACTGCTACTAGACCACCACGGGTTCACCGAAAATTTCAAATTAAAAATTTAAAAAAAATGCTCATATGCAAGGAAAACGTAGAACTTTATTTTGACAAAACTTAAAAAACATTTCATATACTATTACTATTAAAATTAACCTACTAAAAATAAAAACTTATACTAAACACTAATACTTACTCGTATACTAAAATAAAACTAATCTAAAATACCCGGGGCAGAGGGTAACGTGGCCAGAATGCTGGCGGCGTTGCCTCGCTGAATTGCAATACTAATGCAAGGGAAACTGTATTTTTATCCTACATATTGGGGTATCATAAGAAAGAAATTTTCAGCACTAGCCAGAAGAAATTTTTAATTATTATAACAATATTTAATTTTAGGTTTATAATGACGAAAAATGAGTAAAAAAATAATTAAATTTTCCCTGTCATCGATGACTGACTTTCTTTCAGGTTTTAAAGACTTTTATATTTGTGCAATTTTTGGAATTTGTATGGAACTTCGGTGGGCTAACCTGACTCGCATTTACCTGTTTTTTTTTTTCATGTAAACATTGTAATTTGTACGTTTCCGCTAAATTTTAAGCATAAAAGAAGAAAATTAAATGTAGGATACTTATGTAATATTGTTGCTGTGCTTGGTGCATGCCTGAGTGAACTTCTGTCATTTGCGTTATTTTCTGTTTGCAACAAAAGCAAACAAGCTGTATCTAGAGGTAAAGTAAGACATGATTGACCAAATGCAGGCAATTTATCAAAACCTTCGCCAGCCTGGCCGAGGTTTATGACTTGGTGACAGCTCGATAACGGCGCTTTAAATCACGCGAGCTCGACCAACTAGACAAAAGACGCCATATTTAGACGCTGCAATTATGTTGTCTCATTCAAACGGCGTGACGCAAAAGGGAGTTAGTGTATATTTTATATTTAGTTTGCTTTAGGCCCAGACTCAACCTTGGTGATGCCTGAGGATGTGTGAAGATGGGTAGAAATTAGTATTTCGTTAGTCTATTTAATTGCTGGTAAATACGAACATACGAATAGCTCTTCTCTGGTCAGCTCTTCAGCGTCCGAGCTTTGATGGAACCTAGAGATATTTTTGAATAAGTTGACGAAGTTCAAGTTGAAGTTGACTGACTAAGAATTAGTAGTTGTGGGAAAAGATAGATAAAAGCCGATTCAATTCGAGAGGAAAGCTCGGTTGGATGATTTTGTCTTGTACGTTAAATTGTATGCTTGCTCGCCTATAATAAATATATTTTTTGTGACTCTAGGTCTCTAGAAATCTCCCAAAAAAATTGGCAGACGGATTTTTTTTTCATTTACACTACTTTATTTAATTCTGTTTGCAAGCCAATTCCGACCGGTCATACTACAAATCTACCAAAGTTGTTCCGAAAACTGATAGACTATTTTACAACTTTAGGGGTACAAATCATACTCCATCAAAAATATGCTTCGTGGGCAAAAATTTAGCACTGCAGACGAGACCGTCAAAGAATTTCGGCGGTTCTTTTTTGACCTCCTGCAAGACACGTTTTTTAAATGTTTTGAAATCTGGTTCACCCGAATGCATAAGTGCATTGGGTCTGGAGGGAGAATTTTTGAATTTTTGGAACAGCCCACTTGCCCCACGTATATTAATAATGAACGTCTTATGCTGAACCGAATAAACGAACGTATAATTCCATACGACATAATTCTATTAAAACAGCTCGGAGTTTACTGAGACGAAGTTAGCAAATGTATTATGCATTCAGCATTCAAGAGCTGGTTAATAAAGATATTGAATAAGCAGCTTGCAATGAATCACAATAGTTATTCATGCGAGCTCGATGCTCAACGCTTACTCTATCCACTTGAGCACTGTGATATCATATTCATAATATTTAATCATTTTAAGGGTCTAACTTAAATGGGGATTAAATGCCGGCAAGCGCAGCGTACAAAATACACCGACGAAGTGATAAAATGACCTGAAAAACTTTTAAAAAAGGGAAAACGAGTGACTTTCAAACGTAATACCCATTAGGTGTGGTTCAAATAAGATTTAAGAAAAATAAGTGTGGTTCTGGTGTGGTTGGGGTCAGCCTAGCTTACAATGTTAGCTCCCCGAATGACAAGGATAGAGATAGGCGTCAACACATGTAGTGCAAGAGAAACAGGTACAGTATAGAGCTAGTGTGTCAGCGACTTAGTTGAGTAGGGCCCAGATTTTGCGACTGCGTCATTCGTCTTTCCTTTTTGAAACTGTCTTTGCTTGAAAGCTGAAATATGCAAACCTAATCTAATCGGTCTGAACTCAGGAAAAGTCCTAGTCCACGAGTGAAAGTTCTGTAGCTGAGATCATGATGATGATGAGCCATTAAAAAAAGCTATTCAGACATATTTTTAAGATTTTATAATAACTTGAGTATGACTCTAGAAAACTACTCAAAGAACGCATTGGCTGCGAGCTGCTTCGGACCAGTCTTAATTGAAAATCCGCAGAAGTTAATTTCTAACAGCTACCGTTAATCATTGGTTGTTGTGCTTACGCCTAAAATGATGATAGTCTTTAAATAGAGGGTACATTTTTAACAAGCTATGAAGCTGAAGGACGTTGGGTATCTTAATACTTGTGGTGACGCTTTATTAGACAAGTAAATGAAATTTGCAGAACATTACAAAAGTTTTCCATTCACCTACTCGTTCTTTGGAAATCTTTAGAGAGGGTTGTATTTGCTAATGGATGTCTAGTGTCCTCGTACGGATAATAATGAGGATTGTCCTAAAACTGGCAAATTTTCACTAAATTTCCTGTTTCCTCTTTTTATTTATAAAAAATATATTTTAAAACGGCATCGCCTTAAAAATTCTCATCCATTCGTTAGGTATTCATTTGACAGGTGTTATAAGCGATGGCACATGTAAACTACTGTTAGAAGTTCGGTATTGGTTCTCATTGGTATGGTGGGAGGTGACGCCCCAACGTGAAACTATGTGTGCCGACGGTTTTTTGCAATAAGTCGTTGAACTCTAAATCTTGTTGGTTTTTTTATAATTACATCATTTATCACTTATTAAAAAAAAGAAGATAGAAAGCAGTTGATGATGAGATGACGCATGATAGAGTGAAGTGGCGAAAGGAAACGAGCTGTGCCGACCCCACCTAGAGGGATAAGGGCAGGACGATGATAATGATGTGTCATTGTTGTATAATATATCTTTCGTAAGCTGTCTTTGTGTATTTTAGTAGAGAAATAACTACCAGATAAAATTGAGTATGTGATCACAGAAATTTAGCAACGGACAAGACGATAAATTTCTCGGATGGGTGACCATGTGTACTCGTATTTAGATATAACTGAGCACTACCTTGACTCAAAAATACGAAAATAAATCGAAGGTCCCTGTTCTTTTGACTGTTTATTTATCCATAGGTTTTCGGCCAGCTCAAAACTATCAATAAAGCTCGCCACTCAGCATAATAATTACCTACTTATTATACGAACTAGGTACTACATTTTCTTGCGGTCTTGATTAGAATATAAGACCACCTCGTGTGTGAGCCTATTATGTGGTCTATTCGAGAACTTCACGGCACCATCGGCTATCCGCACTACAGTCTACGTGGTTGCCCACTCAAGACTGCTATTTCAACTTGCTAATCCGTCTATACATATACTTTTATAGAGATTTCAAACAACAAGGTACTCTATGTTCCCAAGCCTCTCCACAAAAACACTATCTCTGGCCGTTACAGAATCCAACAAATGATATATGTACATATGTACTCATAGATGAGATCTATGTACACATGTCATGTATGTACATATATCAGATCAAGATAAATGTATTAAAATAACAGAAGAGAGACATTTACCATTACCGATACTAAGATTCTCAGGAAGCTGTTTTTGTAGACCACGCAGCGGGATACGGTCACAGTAATGGTACTTATGCAGTAGTGCGACTCGGCCGTCCCAGAAATAGATATCTGTAGCCGCGGGCGCGCGGTCACGCAGCACCTACGTAGCACGCGCAAGGGCTGCCCGCCTGGGCAGCCGCTCTATTTTTCATATCCGAACGCCTGTATAAGGAACTTTGACAGTAACAGTATTCGAAAACTATTCGCCATATTTGTTTTCTTTGTAAATAACGTTCCATTTCACGATTTCTATGTAAGCAGTCCATGGTTTCTTTTAAAATTGCTATGTCCAGCACTGAAGTTTTGCGTGAAATGGATAATTTTAACAAAATTTCGAGAAGAAAAAGGTCGTCTGTAAAGATAAGTAGGTATGTGTTCCTATAGTCATCACAAAATAAAAGGCCCGTTTTGACAGTTGATTCTTTATTGTTTACCGATCGAAATGTTCATTGTAATTACATTTTTCATTGATGGCAACCGCCCACTCGGCTAAGTGCTGTTCATAACGTTTTTTTTTCATACTATCCATGGTATGGTTACTTTGGTTACGTTTAGTCGCAAAATGACAGAAGCGCAAAATGACAACCGGGGCGCATATTGTCCAAAGAGCAAAATGTTCAAAAATAATTAAGTCCACGGCGCACAATGACTAGGAAGCAAAATGTTTAAAGCGCACAATGACTAGGAAGGAAAAATGTCTATAGCGCACAACGTCCAAAATGGTTTAGTCGCAAAATGACAGAAGCTGAAAATGACAACCGGGGCGCATATTGTCCAAAGAGCAAAATGTTCAAAAATAATTACGTCCAAGGCGCACAATGACTAGGAAGCAAAATGTCCAAAGCGCACAATGACTAGGATGGAAAAATGTCTATAGCGCACAACGTCCAAAATTCCAATTAATACTACAAAATTTATAGGGTTTAATATTGTGTTATAACTGCGATGAAATACAAATTATTTTGGTGAGTCAACACAGTAACGAGTAAATTTTAAACAAAACTACAAAATAATTTAACAAAGTTGTGTAGTAACTACAAAGTATAAATGTAGTATAAGTACCCGACTATCCTCAAATTATATTTTTTTCAATAACACTACCGTCAAATTAATATGTTTTCAATAACTTGTCATGTCATTGAAAAACAATCAAATTTCATGTCCGTTAAATAAATGATGCAATAATATTTAGAAATAATATAATCGGCCAAGTGCGTTTCCGTACCATATGGAAGCCCCCCTTAATGAATTTTATTTTAATTTTATTATTTATTTTTGAAGGAAATATACAACTCAATATTCTGTGAATATTTAAAGCATCTTCCTGTGTCGTTATTAATATCGAGCAAAAAAATCACGTTTCTTGTATGGGAGCCCCCGTAAATATCCATTTTATTTTAATTTAATTATTTATTTTTAAAGTGAATATTTGACCAAATATTTGTGAATATTTCAAGCAACTACCTGTCACCATTATTAATACCAAGCGAAAAACGGCTATAAATTCAGATTTGTTAAATGGGAGCTCCCCTTAAATATTTTTTCTCTGTTTTTATAGGGGCAATAGCAATACATCTGTGAAAATTTCAACGTTTTAGTTATACCATTTCATGAGATACAGCTTGGTGACACACAGACAGACAGCAGAGTCTTAGTAATAGGATCCCGTTTTACTCTTTGGGTACGAAACCCTAAAAATTAAGGAATAACATAATATTATGAAAGAATTTGGTTTTACTAGTATACATAGCCTTAAGTGTGTTGTTTCAAATCGCGTATGTAGATGACGCTGTTAATTTTCGTATCGGAAGTTATTAATATTAAGCTAAAAACGGCTATAAATTCAGATTTGTTATATGGGAAAAAAATAAAGAAAAAAATATTTAAGGGTGGCCTTAAATATTTTTTTCTCTGTTTTTAGTATTTGTTGTTATAGCGGCAACAGCAATAAAATTAAATTAAAATTAAAATTCATTTATTTCAGGCCATTGACCCATAAAGCAATACATCTGTGAAAATTTCAACGTTCTAGCTGTAACTGTTCATGAGATACAGCGTGGTGACAGACAGACAGACGGACGGACAGCAGTCTTAGTAACAGGGTCCCGTTTTACCCTTTGGGTACGGAACCCTAAAAATTAAGGAATAACATAATTATGAAAGATACTAGGAAAAAAATATAGTTTTACTAGTAAACATAGCCTTAAGTGTGTTGTTTCATATAGCTTATGTAGATGGCACTGTTAATTTTCGTATCGGAAGTATTGCACCAGCCTTTTTTAATAGTCCACTGCAGGACGTAGGCCTACCCACGAAGGGTGATTGGGCCATATCCACCACACCACGGGCTTTTCGGTGAAGGAAAACATCGTGAGGCAACCTGCATGCGTCCGTAGAAGAAATTCGATGGCGTATGTGAATCCACCATCGGAAGTATAGATGACGCATAAGGTTTTAAAATACCAATAGCTGTAATCGAGCACCAATACAAGCCATGGAAGTTAATTTAACAGAATAAATAAAATTTTGGACGTTTTGCTCTCTAGACATTTTGCTTCCTAGTCATTATGCGCTTTGCAAATTTTTTCTTCCTAGTCATTGTGCGCCTTAGACGTTATGCTCTTTGAACATTTTGCTCTTTGTACAATTTGCGCCCCGGTTGTCATTATGCGCTTTTGTCATTGTGCGACTAAACGTCCAAAATTCCAATGAATACTACAAAATTTATAGGGTTTAATATTGTGTTATAACTGCGATGATATACAAATTATTTTGGTGAGTCAACACAGTAACGAGCATATTTTAAACAAAACTACAAAAGATTTTACAAAGTTGTGTGGTAACTACAAAGTATAAATGTAGTATAAGTACCTGACTATCCTCAAATTATATTTTTTTCAATAACACTACCGTCAAATTAATATGTTTTCAATAACTTGTCATGTCATTGAAAAACAATCAAATTTCATGTCCGTTAAATAAATGATGCAATAATATTTAGAAATAATATAATCAGCCAAGTGCGAGTCGGACTTGCGCACGAAGGGTTCCGTACCATATTTTTGAAGGAAATATACAACTCAATATTCTGTGAATATTTAAATCATCTTCCTGTGCCGTTATTAATATCGAGCAAAAAAATCACGTTCCTTGTGTAGGAGCCCCCGTAAATATATATTTTAATTTAATTTAATTATTTATTTTTAAAGTGAATATTTGACCAAATATTGTGAATATTTCAAGCAACTACCTGTCACCATTATTAATACCAAGCGAAAAACGGCTATAAATTGAGATTTGTTAAATGGGAGTTCCCATTTAACAAATCTTAATTTAGAGCCGTTTTTCCTTAATTATTTTTTCTCTGTTTTTAGTATTTGTTGTTTTAGGGGCAACATCAATACATGTGTAAAAATTTCAACGTTCTAGCTTTAACAGTTTATGAGATACAGCTTGGTGACAGACAGACAGACAGCAGAGTCTTAGTAATAGGGTCCCGTTTTACCCTTTGAGTACGGAACCCTAAAAATTAAGGAATAACATAATTATTATGAAAGATACCAGGAAAAAAATATGGTTTTACTAGTACACATAGCTTAAGTGTGTTGTTTCATTTCGCGTATGTAGATGGCACTGTTAAGGCGAAATACTAGTGACGAGGAAATTGAGAAATAGGTATTTGGACTAAACTATTGCCGTCGCGATGCGCCCAAACCAGGGAGCTTCAATGTGTGTGGTGATGCAATTGTATTTGTGTGCGTACTGCACTTGAACTCTCCCCGCACCCTACCTGCGCCCCAACGAACTCGCTGGCCGACCGATATTTTATTTTGAATTGTAGCAAAATATGATATTACCTAGAGTGCGCGCAAGATAACTCTGCGCGCGAGTCGTGGCGACACGTACGTTATATCCCTAGTATTCTGTATTCCCTGGCAGCATTGAATTGGTTCCTGATTTTGGCCGTACGTAGAGCTATCTTGCGCGTATTCTACGTTCGCTCTGGTTACCTAGTAGGTATGGTAGATAGGTGATCGATAGCAAACAAAAAGATAAAAGATTAATTATTTTAAAGATTATTTATTTTTCTGCCATTAGGAAGCTACATTATTTCTGACATGGGTTAATTTTTCTTTATATGCTTATTTATTTTCTTTCAAATTATTATTGTTTGACAAAAACGTAAAATGTACCTAACTAACATCATATACAATTGGATATTTGATATCTGTAGGCGCTGCAGTTTACATAATATATTTTTACTGAAATTACTTCTTTTTAAGTATAAATTAATTATTTTTTTATGGAAATATCTTACATTACGTCGTTCATCTACGGTCTATAATAAATATCCCAAATGCAAGTTGGACTCGCGCTCGAAAGGTTTCATACCGTATGAGAGCCAATTATTTCGATTCAATTATATATTTTTTAAATTGACACATTTATATACATGATATATTATATTACTAAATATTCTGAGAATTTTTCAAGCGTCTACCTTTTATGGACATTAATAAAAATCGTGCAAAAAATCACGTCTGTTGTATGGCATGAAAAAATATTTATTTCATTCTATTTTTTGACCGACGAAGGAGGTACTCAATTTGACGCGTATATTTTTTATTTATAACCAAGCGTAACTTTTTACACAGTAGTCCGATTTTGATAATTCTTTGTTAGAACGTTTTTCATTGGAAAGAATATACTTCGAAATTGATCCCATTTAAATTTTATTGAAATGGGCTGAGCCATTTTTGATAAATCAACAATAATCGATCCGTGCGCACTATTCGCGAATTCTGTACCTACACGGTTGAAGTAGATATTTATTTTACTCTATTTTTAGTTTTGTTGTTATAGTGGGAACAAATACATCATCTGTGTAAATTGTATCTGTTTAGCTTTTACGGTTCGTGATATACAGCCTAGTGACCAACGGACAGACGGACAGAGGAGTCTTAGTAATAGGGTCTCGTTAATCTAAAACTTCTTGCCTTTTATATTGTAGGTACCTATAGCCGTATTTGCATTCCGAAATTAGTCCCATAGTATAAAAATAAATGAGGATTCAATGAAACAAATGCGAGGTTTACTGTTTAGAGAACAGCTTGTCATACTTTGGTTCTACTTTAAAGACGTTTAAAAAATTGAAACAATTAGCTAATTAAAGCAGCAGTGGGTACATATAATAGTAATACAGGATAGAACATCCACAATTATTATTAGATTAAAGCTTTAAAAGCACTTCTAATTGAACTTTTTAGCAAAACTCAGCGGATTGGCAAGTTAAAATGACAGATGGCAAGGCACATAGTTCAACGAACGGATAGCCGATGGGGCTGTTTTCTCGAATGGATCTCACGTACTGGCAAGCATAGAACGTTTTTTGCTTAGGTGGACTAAGGATAGATTTATATGTTGTAGTTATAATACATTTTTAGAGAGCACGTGATTTTCCTAATTAGAACTATTATTTCGGCTTAGACGCAGTATTATAATGTAATGAATGAAGTAGTAAGAATAATGGCAATGGAACTATGCCAAGAATGCTCAATTTTACGAATGCCCTATTTTATGAATGGCCAATTCTAAAAATGCTCAATTCTCAAAATGACAAAATAATTTCCAATGGGAGAATCACATTTACTTATAAAAAATCACCGGTAATTAAAGCACAATTTCTAGGCAAGTTTTACTATTGAAGAAACTAACATATTATATGTATTATATTATCATAACTAAGTATGACATAAAGACCTATATACCGTAACACATAAGATCATAATTATCAGTCAGAATTTGTACATTCATTATATTATTTCATGCTATATAAGGTATTTTCAGCGAGCCATTTTTAAGCTATGTTTAAATTTGTTTGCATCTAAAAATTTTGTGTGAAGAGGCTATTGTACACTTTTATGGCTGTATTAGATGAACTTCGATGATACAAAGTATTAAATATTGAATTTATGTTGAGGACGTAAAATTTGCGATCTAGCTGATTTATTATCAAAAAAGTAGTTTTGGTTATTTTAAACAAATACACAAATCTCTTAAAGTAAGTTTTTTTAAAGAAATTCTTAATTGAAATTATGTTGCCATAAAATTAAAATTAAATTAAATAGAATTAGGCATTCGCAGAATTGAGCATTCCCGGATTAGTTAGGCATTATGAGAATTGGTCATTCTGCACCTAAACCATTTAGATGTCTGCCGATACAACACGATATATATAAACTAAAAAAATACTACACAGATTTGTGTAGTCGCTGCAATAAGTCGCAGTAACTAAACGCATATATTCCATACATAAGATCCTTTTCTTCAAAAGTAACAAAGATACATCAGTAAAATTACAAGATTTGAAAAATTAACTAATATTTTTAATCAACATCGATATCGATGGACATCACTAGAGCATCGACAAAAATATCGTCTATTACTACATCCCTAGTGCATGTGTACGTATAGGTTTGAACCTCCCTCACCTCAACCCCACCTCCGCATCGTGCGATAGGGACAATTGCAGCTCAGAGCAATTTATACCTACAAAAATCTTGGCAAAACAACGTTTCGTATTACGCTGTTTTCTTCATCAAAAACTAAATTAATCAAGTATTTTTTTTATGTCAAAATTTAGAAAAAATATGTGTTCATGATTATGTCATTTCATATTTTGTTAAAAATTAATAAGTTTATTCTGGTGGGTCTTTAAAGACGTCGGTAAAAATAGTGAATTTTTTTGAGACTTTGAAGGATCATATTTTGCCTGATAATTAATTTATCAAAAAAATGAAAAGACAGGGTAGTTTAAACAGCTAAATTTAATTTTATGGCAAAAAATTGTAACTCTAAAAGCATTTTCCAGAAAGAAAACAGCGCAATACGTTTGTATGGAAAATTACAGACCACCTCAGCTCTTAAGCTTCGTATAGATGGCGCATAAGGTTTTAAAATACAAATAGCTGCTCGAACACCAAAACAAGTCATGGAAGTTGATTTAACAGAATAAATAAAATTTTGGACGTTTTGCGCTATAGACATTTTGCTTCCTAGTCATTGTGCGCTTCGCACATTTTTTCTTCCTACTCATTGTGCGCCTTGGACGTAATGCTCTTTGAACATTTTGCTCTTTGTACAATTTGCGCCCCGGTTGTCATTTCGCGCTTTTGTCATTTTGCGACTAAACCCTTTGGTGGTTACACCACTAGTTACGTCGCGAAGACAAATGTCAATGGGCCTATTATTTTGTGATGACTTTTAACGTTCGAATTTGAAAAATAGAGCCTTTGATAGGTAAGTGGCACGCTTACTGATTACAAACCACACGTTCATTCGTCACTACGTATACTGACTGTATACCAAACTCCGAGGCGTATAGGTATAATTCGCGTTCTGACGTAGTACTGCATAGATACCATTACCGTGGTAGAGTCGATGCATAAGTTTCCTTCGTCTCTCCTTATTTCTCTACAATGTAGAGTTGCGGGTTTTTGTCCCTGCGGGGGATAAAAGATGTTGCGAGCTATGTGCCCTTCACATAGAATTTTATTGGAAATGCTTAATCGTTTTTTAGATAAAACTATTACTTGATGAAGAATAAATTAAATAAGACCAAATTGAGATTTTTAATAGGAGTTACTTTTTATTTAGTTTCATCTGTCCCGTTGTCCGTCCGTCGGTCAAAAATCTTGCAAGTTAAATTTGATCAACTTCCCGGTTTCCGATTGAGCTAAAATGTTGCATAGCACATGTGTAAATTGTGTGGCAATGCAATATTATGATGACACGGTGCTAATCTGTTGATGGCGCTGGAAGGTGGTCCTAGGAACTCTGTAACGAAACGACGCAAACCCATCGAGTTTCGCCTTGTTTGATTCATCTTGGCGAGTACTTGTTTAGTAAAAGTTTGTTTAAAAAAAAGGGTTTTTTAAATTATTTGTGTTATTCAGTGCGTAGATTTTAGTCGTGGTATCAGTAAAAAATGATTCATTACTAAAACATATTTTGATAGTAAAACCTACTAACCTACGAACTTTATTAATATATTGATCAATTGATTTTTAATTGGTTTTTCCATGCATGACTAATTTATAACAAAGCCGCTTCTAACCGGTCTTAGAGGAGACCTATGTCCAGCAGTGCTTCTATGATGGATGAATGGATGGAACTTCATTCTCTATAAGGACTTTCCCGCATGCCAATAAATGTCAAATAGAAGGAGCAAGAACCTAAGTATAACATGCATTTATTTAATTTTAGTGGAATGGAATATTAGTGAAACAGTTTTTTTTATTTAAGCTGTACTGTCTCACTGCTGGTCAAAGGTCTCCACTAAATCCTTACATTCCTTTCTGTTCTGTGCTATTTCTGTAAAATCTTTAAAAAGGATTGTAATAGAATTATGATATAAGTGCGGTAAGTTGAAAATTACAGCCGAAGCGATATAATATAAGGAAGCAGAGCTATAAGGAAGCAGAGGCTGTAATTTTCAAAGCGCACGTATATCATACGACGTTTTATAACATATTTGCGAGGAAATTAATAAAACTCTGACTTTCTTAAACGAATAAATCTTTAATTACTTGTTAAAGCAGCTATAGAAATTTTAACAATTTTTAAAAGTGATTGTTACGTTGCCAGAATATTGACCACTTTTCTGACATAAAAACTCTTTGCTAAAATTTTAAAAAGTATTGTTTATTTTTAGACGGAGCATCTTTAAAAACCGTGCATGTTACTTTATTTAAAAAAAAACTCGTGCGTTTTACATTACAATAACGCACAAGTCCGTAATGAAATACATTACGATATTGAAATTGGTGTAATTACACCCACTTTACGAGCAAATATGTTATAAAGATATTTTAATTCATTCCAATTATTTATACAATAAGTAAATTATTGACATCAATTGACATCGTCATCACGAACATCAACTAGTAATAATAGGTAAAGCTCTAAAATACGGAACATAATAATTTAAGCGAATAAAATCAAAGCTCATAAAACAAACCTGTACCTTTAATAAGGCATAAACCAGCGGAGACACGAGCAAAATCTACTTTTATTGCCACCAAGTAATCTTCTTTCCGCATAGCTTAAGATAACAGAGATTTAGAGAGAAGGCTTCTCCTTATTCGACGTGTGTCACTAAATATTATACATATATTCATGTAACTATAACAGAATACGGCTAAAACTCACGTTATAATTATACGGTCGATCCGCAAGGAATCCGACCAGTTTCGGAGTATTTAGTACTCCATCCTCAGGGAATACGCGCGCCCCCGTCGCCTGGCGCGCGCGCACTGAACTGGCAATTTTAGTTTAGCAATAATAATATATTCATAAATTATATTGTTTACTAAAATTGCCTTTTTGTGTAGCTATCTGTGTATCCGCTTAAATCTTCTATTTTTATACAACAGATTGCAATTTTTTTCTCTGTTTTCTGATTCATTAGTAGCCGGGCGAACCCATGATGGACAGCTAGTATGTGATTATGCGAAACCAACAGCCAGAACGTGAAACGTTTCAGCCTGTCTATCCGCTATACAACATAGCTTTCTTCAAATCTCGAGTAAATAAGTATCTTCTAGGTAAGCGTGCTACACCCTAGATCTACATGCTATATCTTAATTTTTTAAATATGTTATTTTTTAATATTTTATTTTTAATTTGAATGTACTTAACCGAAGTTTTAATAAATTTATTGTTATGTTATGCCTAATAATTCTGTTGAGTACATAATTAATAATTGTTATTTTGACCATTCGTAGGGTGTTGCTCGTAGTATAGGTATAATGTGTATTCTAATGAATTTAATTTTCCTTACTGAAAATAAATTACTATCTAACTATATATCTAGACCACATAAGTTATTAGCCATCAGGCATTCTTAGCCATCACCTAAGTTAGGCAACGTTCGTCACCTTCAGCCTTCGGATGTATAACCGCTAGTGGCAAGACCTATCTCACAATATCTGTGCTAAAGACCGATGTAAATTCCTACTGAGAGATACCTTAGGCCTGCCGAGCTTACTAATTAAGGAATCTAGTTTTAGCCTTGTACTTGGTACCTAGGCTGCCTACGCTTCAATAAAATAATCGCTTTGCAGACTGTTTCTATGTGCATGTCTTGAACGCGGTAATTGAATTAGTTCCATCCTACTAATATTAGAAACGCGAAAGTTTTTTATGGATGTTTGTTCTTGGATCAAATCTTGGATGGATCTTTCACGAACAAACGGCTGAACGGGCTATCATGAAATTTGGTATGGAGGAAACTTAGACCTTGGATTAACACATATGCTACTTTTTATCTCGGGCTAACGCTGGTATATATTTTTAGAAATATATTTCTACCGACTTCCATGCTCGTCTATAGGTTTTTTGTGTATGTTCATCGCTATTTTCGCCAATTGAGAACTGATTAAAAAAAAACGAAAGGGTATACTCGCGAAGTAGGCTCATTCCAATTTTATCGAAATCGGATGAGTCGTTTTTAATAAATCAACAATAAAGTAAATAGATGTCGCATCGGTTCGCTTCTGTAGTTAGGTGTAATTCGATGGAGCCATTTTTAGCGAAAAATTATTATTTAATTAGGAATTTATAGCTAAAAATATACAAACAAGCTTTCAGGCAATAGATTCCATATCAAAGGTTAATTCTTCTCAACAAAGTCACCAACAAAGTTTACACAAGTGTCAAGATTCAAAACTAAGATATGTTTCTTAATTTTCAGATGAAATGTTCGGAAAAAGCAGCAGTGGTTCCAACATCTAGCACTATAAGTAAGTTATGCATTTATTAACTACCACTAAATACAAGACATAATCTAAAACTACACAAACTACGAGTACTACATGACAAGCAATGGACAAGTTATGCATGTATTAGTAATATTACACATAGTTATTATGATGATTTTGGACGCAAATAGTTTGAAGAACGCTTGATCGATGCCGTTCACGCATGCCTTGTAAAATTCTTGAAAAGATACCACATATTTTAATATTTTATATCACGGGATTGTACTCACATTTATTTTACATTCTCATTACTACTTGGGTTATTACCGTAAAACTTGGGAAAATATAAGCTTTCTCAATTCAATTCCACATTTTATGTGCCTAATCACTTACCTTCGTAGGTAGATTGGAACATGACATGCCAGAAGTGAAGAGGTCTGTACCCATCGGCGAAAAAAAATCTTCGTGGTGGATGATAATACAGTCAATCATTTTATTTTCACAGTAAATACAATTAATTGCTACATATTTACAAGTAAATTAAACGACAGTGAAGACAAAGGATTACAACCTTTTGTCCTCAGTAATTTTAATTTTATAACAGGCTCTAACTGCGACCTAATTGCATTTTACAACAACGCTAAGTAAGTTATTATTGGTGACAAATTCCTGCGCGTACGCAAGGCTGACAAATATCACGGAAAGGTTTGTCGTTACTTTGTTGTTTAATTTGCCCATAGATGAGGAGTCAAGACGATTATTCCTTTTTGGGGTGACAGACAGGCCGCGCATTCTTCGGCATTTTAGTTACAATTAGCATGGAAGTCCGTCTTATGTTAATTACATATAAAAAATTACTAGAGAGCAATCAAGTTCTGCTCAGTAAAAAACCACGTTGGGGCTTTTTTTTTTGTTGTTCCTCTTGTACTTCCTCCAACATAAGTCGGAGACATTGTCAAGCTGAACATTTGCTTACGCAGTTTTCTGTTTTATTAATGAACGGCCAATTTGATTGCCTCGTGCATTTTCGTGTGGGCATAAATATGACATGCATATATAATTATACATATGTTACACAATAGAATAGGTACATATAATATGTTACAAGAAATAATAACTTACGTTAGTTTAATTCAAATTAAAATTTTAAAGCACTAAGCCTAAAGTTAAACACTTACTGTTATTACCACTATTAATTATACCTAGCATACAATATCTCTACAAATTTCTATTCGATATTTTTTTTTTACTATTATTATTATTTTTTTCCTTTTTTCTGTTTTATTTTCATTTTTTTTTCACGTAAATATTCATATCAGATACTTATAACTAGTACAGTATAATATAAATTATTCAAGTTTCTTTTATAACTATTCCGAGTTCCAGTTTTTATATACATATTATAATCTGGCTCGTCACTTTTGGGTTATTTCAAAGCGTTTAAATGAGTTGGGTATGCATGTTATATACCATGTCCACACTCATTTATGTCGGATTGACAGCTGAGTATTATAAAAGTGCAAATATTTCCACTATATTTGCAGAAAAAAAAAACGTTGGGGCTTGTGGATTAGAGGAATCATGGTAGGTATAGGTACACATCGAATTACTTCAACAGACGCATCCAAATTGCCTCAACGAAACTCACGATGTTTTTCTCCACCGAAAATCCAGTCGGGTGTAAATCCATAAATTACATTACAATAAATAAATTCACTCACTCAGGTTGGCCTAAAATACCTAGTCATCGGTATTACACATATTCGTTTTTTAGGGTTCCGTACGCAAAGGGTAAAAACGGGACTCTATGACTAAGACTCCGCTGTCCGTCCGTCTGTCTGTCACCAGGCTGTATCTCATGAAAGGTGATAGCTAGAACGTTGAAATTTTCACAAATGACGTATTTCTGTTTCCGCTATAACTACTAGGTACTAAAAATAGAAAAAAAAATATGGAGGCTCCCATACAACAAATCTGCATTTTTAGCCGTTTTTTCTTCGATATTAATAACGGTGACAGATGCTTGAAATATTCACAGAATATTTAGGTAAATATTAACTTAAATACTTAAGGAGGACTCCCATACAAGAAACGTGATTTTTGGCTCTATATTAATAGCGGTAACAAGACATCTTCCTGTCATCATTACTGTCATCATCTTCTTGAAATGTTCACAGAATATTGCTGTGTATTCCCTTAAAAATTAAGCAATTAAATTAAATATACTAGGGGGGCTTCCAAACGGTACGGAACCCGTGCGCGACTTCGACTCGCAGTTGGCTAATTATTATCACTAGAGATTGCAAGGTTGTATGTTCTCGAAAGTAATATTTGATATTCAACAGACGGTATTTTATTTTTGCAGTTTTCTGAAGTCTAGATACTTAGATGTTTGACAAAGGTAATTTAATTAAGTATAGGCTAAGCTAAATATCTGATGTTTATATTTAGCCGAACGCTTCCTCTTATGGAACCTCTAATTGACCTTTCTTTTGCCAAGAAAAACTGATCATCCGTGTCACATAACTTGGCGTCTGCCGCAAAAGGTTGGGGCTAATTTAGTAATTTTATGTCATAAGCGCAATAATAAACGAAACAAAAACTAAGATAATTGAACTAAGTACTGGCGGTTCGCGTTATACAAGTGTCTCGTAAAGTATCAATTAACCAATGATTACAATAAACGAAACACTAAACTATCCCTGTGTTTATATCTACTTATATGGGACCGCTAAGTCTTTAATAATTAATTTTCTTTGTGAATACCTGGACTCTTCGCTGTTCGATCTTTCTTTAACTTTAGTACTTAGTTGTCGGTGTCACGTACCGTAACGTTAGTGTCAAAGGGTTGGGATATTTTTTATCGACTTAAAAAAGGAGGAGCTTGTATATTCGTCTGTGTGTATTTTTTTGTGTATATTCATGTTCTAAGTATCTAACGAGGTGGTCCAGTTAAATTTTATCGAAATCGGTTGAGCCGTTTTTGAAAAATCAACAATAATATAAAAATTGTATACTTACCTATATTATTAATACGAGTTTACTATTCGAATGTTGTACACGATAGAAAATTGTTTTATCATTTTTGCGAAAATGAATTCTAACGCCATAGATATTCGTAAATATAACTAACGAAAAAAATTTAAATTTCATCTTGGCAGTCCTCACTAGTAGTGTCTCGTAACACTACAGCACCATTTAACTAACGACTAGAACTTAGACTATCCTCTCTATTTCTATGACTATGTCCTCTATTGGGACCGTTAAGTCTTTCCTTTGCCAAGAAAAGTTGATCATTAAGCGTGTCAAAGGTGACGCCCACAAGTGGTATACTATTCAGAAAAATTGAACCTAGATGAAATATACATCAACTCGTTCTATTATGCCTTGTTTATTAACTTATTAGGTAGCCACATAAACTTGCTAACCCAGCGGCCTATTAATTACTGTCAACGGCCAAAACGCATCATGCGCTATCACTCGAGTTGATTAAACGAAGTAGGTATGATCAGTTTGACCCTAATCCACAGTTAGGTGTTTATTTTGGCCTGCGCGTTAAGTGGATGAATTTGACCCCAATTAGTGAGTGCAGCTAGTTATTAGTGCCGGGTGTTGTCCGGTTAGCTGCAAGTGTGGACTCTACTGTACGGTAAGTAAGTAAGTTCATATAAGCCGGGTGATTAGCCCTGGTGTCAGAGTTCTTAGGCCGCTTGAAGGCCTCTGCCATGGCTAAGCGGTATCTACCTACTCGGTATACCTATTGCATTCATCCAACAACCGTAAAGCGATCACCAAAGTTAAGCAGCGTTTGGCACGGTCAGTCTTTGGATGGGTGTCCGCGGGTGGCATTTCCAACTGAGCGCTGCTGCGGCTCGCCGCTCGGGTGACACGTTGAATTGTTGGTTTTGGTTCCAACCGTTTAATCATGTCAAAGGCCTTAAATACTCTGACATCAAGGCTAAGCACCCAGCCTATACAAACTTACTTATCAGCTGTAGGACATCCGAAGGCTGCTGGAGATAGGCCTCCCCTATAGATTTTCTTTGAAAGTGGCCAACATCCAGCGCGTAAAACGGGTCCATCTCGTCGGTGGAAGTCCTTGTTGCTACGTGGTCTCTATTCGAGAACTTTACGGTCCCATCAACCATCCATTCTGTGAATGTGCCCTCCGTACTGTCATTTTAACTTGCTAATCCGCTAGGCGCGAAAACTATCCTTATTCCTGATTCGATCTCGCAGAGAGAGTCGGAGCATAATAATTATAGTCCTCTCCATAGCACATCGGGCTATTTTGAGCTTATTTATAAGACCAACAGAAAAAAAAAAAACACTTTTTAGTACCTACCTATAAGATATTTCGGTATAAGTTCATTGCAACTCAATTTTATATTCAGTTTTCCGTCCTACAAAGAACAAGAAGCAATAAAAAATAACAATAAGTGGAATAAAACGTAATAGTATTCTTCTCAAAGCTTAATCATAATTAAATATCGGACAATCAATCATAATTATAATAATAAACTTGTCAAAACAATGATAACAATCATCTGGTCTTTGTTCTGGCAGAGGTGTGAAGTGTGACGTCATTCTTTGTGACGTCACAAAGAAATGTCTTACAGATGGCACTGAGTCACTAACTGCATTGAATCATAATACTTGGATTTTTATCACAAAGAAATGGGTGATTACTTCATGAGACAAAGACGATTGTTAACAATGGGTGGATAATGGTTCTTAACACTTATTGTTACGATGGTTCGCAGTTTTCCTGGTGATTTTCATGACTCAAGATATAGGTAACTTATTTAGGTATTTATTATTTTCTATCTTTCATTTTTCATGTGTTAGGAGGTGTTAGGCATGTTGACTGGGACCTTTGTTCTTACATACAGGTTATTGTCGTCGTTTTGGCTCTAGAACTTTCACTGTTGGACACAGGCCTCCCCTATAGATCCAATAAGATCGGTTGGCAGCTTGCATCCAACGCAATCCTGTGGTCTTAGTAAAGTCATCCGTCCATCTTGTGGATAGACGCTGTTCCATACATATTGTCGCGGGTGAACTAAATTTTTCTATGGTACAACAAAATTCTTTTTTGAGTTTTGACGAAAGTCGTAAAACAAAAGTTGCTTGTTTTGATGTACAGAATAAGCCCCTAGAAGGATGCTAATTGATTAGAAATAAACCTGTATTGTACAAATAGCTAATGTATTATGTAAGGAGGCTTTGGGCCGGGAGAAGGCAACTAAATTGGCATAGGACGTGAAAAATGTGTATTTGTAATTTATAAGAAATAAGCATTGCGCGCATGCCCCAAGCATTCATGCTCGCCATCGAAGGCTCCTTCTTGCGGCGGCATCATGTGCCGGGTCGCTCTCTTCCCTCAAATATGGTCGAGGAGAGCGATGGCTGGCACATGTGTCACACTCGTGATCGGGTGCTGATTGCGGGTCGCCGGTCTGCTCGTGGCATACACGCAGTGCATTGACTAACTTAGGCTAATATTTCTAGTAGTAGGTACTAGAAATATTAGCCTAAGTTCTTTGTACAGTAACTATAATAAAATAATTGTAAATCCTAGTTAACAAAGGGCACTGACCCTGGAGTCTGTGATTAGTAAATGTAATTTAAAAAAAGAAAAAAGGTTTTATTTATGTTCTTATCATATTTTTCCATTATAAAGATGCAAAATTTTACTCATTATTATCATGTCCACTTTTTTATTATTGTGCCATCTGCTTCGGTCTTGTTGATGTTTTAATTTTAATTATTTTTGATCTTTTGTGACGATGCTATTGCAGATACTATAATATTATTTTTATTTTTAGATTATTTTACGTTAGAGTATTGTAATTTGGTGAATATGTATATCTTTAGTAAATATTATGTTATTGAAAACCTTTCTAAAAAGACGATTCTAAGCGCATTTCCATATGTCCAAAGAATAAATATTTTTTTGAAGTGAAACTTCTAATGCGAATTCCAACAAGGTTGCGTTAAACGTTTAACGTTACCATGGAGGGGTATCAAAACACTCTTGCGTCAAAGTTTCACTTCTTCCGCGCGGAGGAACTCCACGCATCTTTTTTTTGTGCCAATCGTAACCACATCTGATCCATGATTTCAACAAATAAGATACTATTTACTCAAATAAATGTTATTATGTTATTCAACTGCACGCAATCGGTTCCTAACAAGTTTAAATAGAGTTCCTCGCAGTTAATTGATAGTGTCGCCTCGTGGGTTATTCATTACTAACCTTGGGAAGTGACTGCGCTCGTCAACTGCTGGAATGTGGCTTGTATTCCATCGCAAGATGTGTAATATCATTTCTAAAATACGATAGTAAAATAGGCAATAAAATTTACTGAAACTTCAGCAAAGTTATATACCTACGTTCAGTATTTTGGACATGTTAACAAAAATGGATAAAGTATGTAGGTAGGTATACTTACGATAGTATTTCTTACAAAGTTTGTGTTGAGTATCCAATTATCTATATTATTACATACTAGTCATTACCCGCGGCTTCGCCTGATGATATTTTGATTTTTGTGCTATCCCATGGGAACCCTTTATTTATCCGGGATAAGAAGTAGGCTATGTCACTTTCCGTCTTTAAGCCCCAGGCCCTACCTTACCACCCTTAAATAAGGAGGTGGAAAATAAAAAAAAAACGATTTGACGGTTGTTCGATTCGACAGTTGTAATTTTTTTTGACTTTTCTTAAAGCGCACTCTAGAATAGCTCGCAGATAGCAGAATTTTTCCTACTTACTTAACACTTATCGTTATACTATGTAACATTTACGCAATAACATTATAATTTATAGCCTATGTGATGATATATAAGCTATATTATTGCAAAGTTTCATCTCAATCCGTTCTGTAGTTTTTGCGTGAAAGAGTAACAAACATCCATCCTCACAACCTCACAAACTTTCACGTTTATAATATTACTAGTTTTTACCCGCGGCTTCGCCCGCATGATATTTTGATTTTTGACGCAATATAATTATAATTTATAGCCTATGTGTTGTTCTGATATATAAGCTATATTATTGCAAAGTTTCATCTCAATCCGTTCAGTAGTTTTTGCGTGAAAGAGTAACAAACATCCATCCATCTATCCATCTATCCTCACAAATTTTCGCGTTTATAATATTAGTAGGAAGTAGGATTATTCAGACTAAGAATAAATTGGATTTCCAGTCGGAACCTTTGGATGCATTACTGGTAAAATTTACAGCTGATCGCTACCGTGGCTTACTGACGTCGTACTAATAAGCATGTTTTATACTGCATTGTTGCTGTAACCTATGATGAATAAATAAATTTTTCTGGGTATAAAAATCATTATAATAATTAATCCGTTAGTTAGATTATTGAAAACTGTTGGACACGTATTCTTTCTTTCGTCAATCAAACAATTAATGACAAAAATTAACCTTGTCAAAGTTTGAGAGTGGGGCTCGTGATGTCACTAGCCGGTAGTTACATTTTAGTTACCGGTTAGTGACGTCACGCGGAACTTTAACGGGCTATATCTTCATCATTTTTTGTTAAATTGACAAAAGAAAAAATACGTGTCAAATATTTTTTGATAATCTATTTGACAGAATAGTTATATTTTTTGACCGAAGAACCACCGGAGGAGGTATACAAGTCGACGCGTATATATATATATATATAATTTTTTTATGTATAACCACGCATAACTTTTTTCGTAGTAGTCCGATTTTAATAATTTTTTTTTTTATTGGAATTTTTTTTTATGTATACTTTGAAATTGGTCCCATTTAAATTTTATCGAGATCGGCTGAGCCATTTTTGATACATCAACAATAATGTGAAAAATGCTACATCGATCCGTGCGAAATATTCGCGAATTCTGTACACGGGTGAAGTCGGTCATGCTAATTTTCGCAAAAAATAATCTTGTTTAGTAAACGAGTCTATTGTAGGACTCGTATTTACAAAATTACCTTCTACGCCAGAGACTAAAGAGAGCAGGCGGCCTAAACCACTAGTCTAAGTCGGCCAGATGTATAAGCTTGACGTCAATATCTGTAAATGGTCAACCAGCTCAATATTAGATGCATTATCGACCATACCACACACTTTACACACTGCTTGAATCAGACCAGCTGTCGCAATATCAGCTCTGACCCCTCGGCATTGAGTTTATTTCTAGAAATTATAGTGGTAATGTGATAGAGTGTTGGTGTTTTAATAGTGCAAACCAATGCTCGTGATCAGAACATTACCTACATTGTATGGGGCAACTGGGACCTTTCATGTTCGTGGTGGGAACCTTCGAGTAACAGCTGCCAGTGGTGGTACTTACCGTTGAGTGTGGAATAGGTACTTAGAACTTATTTATTTCCTCGCTACTAAAAATCACGAGTCGAACCGAGACACGATTCGAACAGGACCAAAACAATAGCCCCAAATGTGAATAGTATTTAAGCGAAAGAAACTAGATCCTGCAACACAGCTGGAGCCTAACGCAGGGTCTAGGATACCTATAAAATCCTAGCAATAATATATTTAAAAGAATAACTATATATAAGATACTCGTTTATTAGACCAATATGACGTCGTTCAAGATTTTGTCTATTTAGGTTCGATTATATCTAACAATGGCGGGACCTAAGGTGAAATTAGACGACGCATTGGAATGGCAAAAGCGGCGATGACGCTTCTGGACAAAGTTTGGAAGGACCGTAACATACTGAGAAAGACGAAAATGTATATTATTCGTACGCTGGTGTTCCCCATTTTTCTCTATGGAGCATGGACTATTAAAGCTGGTGACCGACGACGCATTGACGCTTTCGAAATGTGGTGCTGGCGGCGCATGCACCGTATTCCGTGGACGGCTCATAGAACAAACATTTCAATTCTAAAAGAGCTTAAAGTAACAAAGAGACTCTCAAGCATTTGTCTGCAAAGAGTATTACAATACTTCGGACACATTGCACGTAAGCCCTCCGACAACCTGGAGAAGCTGATGGTGACCGGGAAGGTGGAAGGGAAAAGACCCAGGGGGCGTAGCCCAATACGGTGGTCTGACCAAGTTGGTAAAGAACTGGGTATAACCATATCTGACGCCATACACCAAGCGGAAGACCGTCAGAGATGGAAACAGATATGCCATGACGTAACACAGAGGCGGGACATCACGACGCTCAGCAGTGAGCAAACGACCTGAGGAGGAGGAAGATACTCGTATGCTTTAGCCTTTCAATGAAAGTCCTGATTTAAACAATAAATAAGTGAAAGAGACTAAATCCTGCAACACAGGCACAACCTTGTACAGTGTCTAGGACATAACTGATACTTACTTTTATACCTAATTACTACTGGTATTATAATGTTAAGAAAATTGTTTAAATTAGTTTAAGATGAAACGTTTAAGATTTTCTACAATGTATTATCGATGCTGACTAAAGATATATTATATAAGATATTAATATATATAAAAAAATTATAAAGGCGCTATCGTAAATTTAATAGCAAGTAAAATTATAGGCTTGTGTTGTTTTTAAACTATCGCGATATGAACACATTATTATTATAGGCTTATAAGTAATAGGTAAATGAAAACATAAGAAAAGAAGAATCTCGATTACGTTTCTAAATCCATCACATAAAGTATTAGGACGAAAGTGGCCACAATTTTGACTCTCTCAGTTGCTCGGTTGTTAGTGACCCTAACTCCTTGACCCAAAGAGTCGTGGATTCGATTCCCACCCCGGACAAGCATTTATGTGATGAGCATAGGTGTTTGCTCTGACTGGACGTTATTTCTATATCTTTAGAAAAATATGTATATGACATACCTATGTAGATAGTAATATTAGTAATTATATCAGTCTCTGCCAGCCATATTTATCACAAGCTTTACTTAATTTGGGGTCAGACCGGACGGAGACCGAGATTTGAACCCTGGACCTCAGGATTGTAAGGCGGGTGGCACTACCACTAGACCACCATGGTCTTTAAAAAGATTTTCTTTAATAAATATTGTATCAACGAACTATTAACAACTGCATGACATCAACCTACTCCTTGACCGCTGATCAAATACAAATGGGTACTTCTTCGAAATTTCATTCTTCGACTGATTCATCTGGCCAAAATTTTATTTCACTTTCAGCTCTGTCGCACATGTTCATATGTAACGAATGTAACTAAGAACATATATTTCATTGAGGGACTTGTTTTTATTAAGTAGTTTTTAAGATATCTATACGTTCAAATATTTTGTGCCTAGATGAATCAAAATTGATTACAGATGAATCAGAATTGATTACAGATGACTCGGAATTGATTACAGATGAATCAGAATTGATTACAGATGAATCAGAATTGATTACAAAAGAATCAGAACTAAAAATGAAAAACTACGTAATTTGGCTGAGTAATAGGGAAATACCTAAACATATTTTACATAAGTACGTAAAATATTTTAACATAGCACGAAAAAAAGTTAATGAATGAACAATATTTCTTGTAAAACATTTTAGAAATCTAACAATGATATGTAATACTTAATTATAATTATATTACCTGGCAAAAGCGAAAACATTTTAAAATAACATAAATTAACTATTGTTAATATTTGTAACTCTGATAAATAGGTAGGTACATGAAAGTTGGTATAGTAATTGGTACAATATATTATTCTCTCTGTTTATTTTTTTCCATGTACATCTCACGAATCCTGTTTATTATACTTAATGACTTAGCTTATTATAAGCTACTTGTATATAACCTTTCATAATTAAACAATCACAAAAGTGTATTTTGAGTAAGAGACGTGAGATCAACTTAATTAAATGGGATTTTTGACAGTTATCTTCCTTGGTAACTATCAAAGAAACATATTTTTTCTTAGTATCGTTAATTATAAATAATGAAGTCACAGTTAAGTACTACAAGAAAAAATCTTTAGCTTTATGCAAGGGCCCGAGCTTTTTTTGTTATCCTTTAAAACCCTTTTTCTTGTTGACAAGATCTTGATTTTTTAAAAGAAGATTGAGTAATCATAATTATTTTCACCAGTGGCGTGAGAATCTTTTGTAAGTTTATTATATTGAGGCTTTTAAAACACATAAATGCCCTCATCGTCAGAATCTGAACAATCATCCACGGTATTCTGAGAAAGGATGGATAGGACATCTTTGGTGAATTTTGGAGTAGTAATTTTTTTTTTTTAAACTAAATAATTTGAAAATTTGGTATATAGAATATAAAACAAACAAATATAACGACTTTTAATATTACACGTCAATTTGACGTATGATTGGGCTTTATGGATTTAAAAATATGATTGGGCTTCTAGGGTTAATATAATTATAATTCATAATGATTTACCAGAGGGAAAATGCGATATTGACCATTTTCTTTCGAAAAATGGCAAGCGGACGTGGTAAATGAATCAGAAGGTTCAGAAGAACAAACTTCAAATATTTTTAATTTATACTTAGACTGCAATTTAGCCGTTTTGTTTGTTGGTTTCAGAAAGAAACCCATAGAAGTCCAAAATTTTGTCTGCGATGAAGTACCCAAATATATTTTATTTATGGTCTAATCCTAGATAATTGATAGTTGACGCAATATCCTTTGAAGTATTATTCCACCTTTGAGAGTGATTCTGAGCGTCAAAGCCCACGCCACCGGCCCTTTTGAACCTGGACTTAATCAGCTGGTTATATTGAATGTCCGCCAACACTAAAACACCTATAAGTACAGTAGTTAAGTACCCACCTACGTACCTAGTATGTACTTAGCATACCTAAAATTGCTTCGGTGGCTCAGTGATTAGTAAACCTGAATCATGTGCCAAGAGGCGTGGGTTCGATTCCCACGCAGGGCAGGTATTTTTGTGATGAGCGTAGGTAGGTATTTGCTCTATCTAGTGCCGACAAGCGCATCGTAGAACAGCCAACCACGAGGTGAACATATGGTCTTATCAAGACCGCATTATAGCGCTGGATGCAAACCAGTTTTATTAGAGATCCCAGGGGAGGCCTATGTCCAGCAGTATTCATGTATTGTGATGATCTTTAGCAAAGTTGTTTTGCATGACCCAATGAAGGTTTTTGAGTTGGGGAAACGAAGTTCACCGGGTCAGCTAGTTGGTAGTAAAAAAATTCCAAACGACATTTCAAAATATTTAAAAATCTACCAAGTAAATCACCATGTTTATTTATTTCATAAAACCCCTCTATTAGTCTGAAACTATCAGTGCAGTGGAAACATAAACTACCGAGATAACTCCCGCCCGACGAGTTATAAGCCCTGGGCCTTATCTGGGCTATTTAGTCCAACAATTTGTGCAGCAATTTGTTCGTTATCTGGGACCTAAAGACCAGTTTAAATTAATTAGGAAGGCGCCACTCACTGCCGGTTAGTACTTTGAATAAATATTACAGTTCAGTATTAATTTAGTGCTAGTTGTTGATATTTTTTTTAAAAGCTGACCCAAAAACATATTTTTGAATATAATATATGTAATAAAATTGAATTAACTAGACATAAAATAATATAGGTACTTATCACGAGGATAGATTTATGTTCAGTAGCAGCGCAGCCTGCTGGTTAGTGGATCAAATAAGGTATAATTTCTTCTATGGCAGTATGCACGTTGCTTTACGATGTTTTTCCTTCACCGAAAAGCCAGTGGCGTGTAAATTCCAAATACCTACATATACCTAGGCATGTTCACTGGATATAAAACTCATAATTATTATACAATGTGTTTGTCTACCGGTGTCTAAGCCTTAAGCGGTCTATGACAAATTTTGAACAACTATGGGACCAACTCTGAAAGCGTAATTTTTTTTTAAGTATAGACTTTCGACAAAAAGTATGGAAGAGCTGTTTTTTGCGTTTTCAGAGTTGACCCCACAGTATAAGTTGTTCAAAATTTGCCTTAAATGTCACCGCTTAAGGCTCTTACACCGGCGGCAGACAAACACTTAGATTACTAAGGTAAACGTACGTAATTGCGGACGAGTCCCAGAACGCGGACGTTACTCGGTTTTTTAATTTTTGTAATTTTCTACGAAAGTTTAACTTAATCTTATGAATGACAATAAATTCTTGGTTATATTTCAAAGAATTATACAGGCAAAACTGTACACGTAGTGTTATGGTGTCCAAACCAAATTATCTCAAAAGTGCGGAGTCGTAAAATTTTCGTTAATCTGTTAATTCAGTAGCTGAATTTGGTGCCTACCCTGTCATCAACTTCAGTTCATTTCTTTGTTGTCTAATGTAATACAGTAAGTGTGCTATTTTATTACGATACTTAGATAAATTACCTAATATTATAACCTATAATCTAGACATAATCTTTATGATTATTTATAATATTTGCGTATCCGCCTACTGGTACTCACTAAACCCGTACTTGTCCCAATGCACGGACAATAATCACATTTTCCGTCCGAGAAGTGGGACACACATCAGTTCTTTAATAACCGTTGTACCAAAGTTCGGATCTCGACCTTATTGCCTTGAAATAAGTCTCATTTTTCCTTGCATGTAATAGCATCGTTTTCAAAATCGTGCTAAATGCAATTATTATAATTAGTTTGCGTCTTATTCCTATGAATCAAGAATTACTTTGGGCTGGCCCAAGCAATAGTAGTAACCAGTTTGCATTAGTATTGCTTAAACTGTATTTTTTATTTATTAAAAATTATTTAAAACAATATTATAATATTGTAGTTTATGCTTCAATATTTTTACATTATGTTTAAAAGATTATCTTAAGTAAGATTTTTCGTGCTCAGATTTTGATTTTGGCAAAGGACTCTCTTAGCCCAAGATTGTTTTTTGCACCTCTCATCTGCGTATATGTTCCAAGATAGCAATATATCGACAGATACCTCGTTCTCTATGACTAGCTCATACATTTCTCTGTCGAGCTGTGTTCTAGCTATAATATCCGTACCATTTTTTGCTTTGGGAATGATTGCCATCGCCCGGTTGATTATTTTGCAGTGGGTTGTCGTGGTACTCATATTCTTTCACATATTTTTAGATTCAATCCATAGAGCAGAAGTTATCGATTTCTGTTGTATATATGCAGGTGCAGCGGTGTGATCTCTAAGATTATTTCAACAGCAGCTGAGTGTGTCTTTTTCATACATCTGTTAATTAAAGAGCACGCTTTTCTGCGTTTCTCGTAGCATAGTTGTATTTTCCGCGTGTTGGTATCTGATTATTTGTTAGACTTCAGTCTTTTCCTACCGCTTTAGTGTATTGCCATAAAATTGTGTTGCCTTCGTGGTGACATGTTCGAGTATTTTTTCCACAGAAATTAATAGCCTAGCCAGATACCTAACTTATTTAACTTCCTTGATTAGTACCTATTAACCTATTAGTATTATACATAGTGTTCCTAGTAGTATCATAATAAATCTGTTTTTTTGGTTTTTTGTGTGAATAACACTCACTCCATTTCAGTGGCGGATTCACGGAGAGTCCGTGGCGTTCACATCATTTTTCATTTTATCTCCTAACACGAAGTTGGAAGTCAAAAAATCCAGACACTATTATCACCAGGTTTTCAGCATATGCCACAGTGACAAGGCCTTCTTTGTTAAGAAGTGCGACAAATTCGACCACTAGTAAACTAGTAAAAATGACATGATGTTGATTATTGTAGACTGCGTTTTTGCTAGGGGTCTACCTCTTATGTGCTCATTGCAGATTAATTCCAGCGTTTTCAATAAGAAAGAGCTGAGGTTATTGGTGCAAACGACCTTGGATTTATGTAATCGATCTTTCTTGGCTTTGGCAGTAACACCACTTTACTTCTCTCCAGGCTTAAAGTAAATATCTGAAAAATCCCCGCCATACACGATCTAAATATGGCGATTAAATGTATTTTATCGTTCTTAGGCCCCATTGGAGAAGAACTGGATATATTTCACACAGTTTGGGCGCCTTGTGTGGTTGGAAAGTGCTTATTGCCCATAAAAGAGTCTCCTATGTGACAATTAAGTCTGCAAAATCACCTGTCTTCCATACCAGATTTATGTGGTTCCTATCTATCTGTGTAGTTCAGTTAACAGTCGGTAAAAGTACGTTTGTAGAAGCAATTTAAATTGCTTCTGGTCTGAGATTTTATAAGTACTATCAGGCTTCTTCAAATGCCTAGCTTTATTTGTGAGTCACTCTATATATATTTTTTCTGAGTCACGTAGTTTCACTCTTAGATTTAATAGAGTCGCTAAACGTTTTTCGTGAGTTTTTCTGGCCTTTTTTACCTTTACCTTGAATAGGTGGCGCATATTTGTATACTCTTGTCAGTTCACTGGTGCATTAGTGCTTATAGCTCTGTTGTAGAGATGTCTGACCTTTTATTTGAGCATGGTTACTAACCACTTGGACGCCCGAATATTAAATACTAGCTTTATTACAAAAAGGAACTCTAACATTATGGATTAAAGCTGATTTCTGAAAAATCGCACCGCGGTTCCCAGAGGAACCGGTAGCGGCTTAGTAAAGATTAGTCTTGGGTCAACCAGGCACCGGGAGCGTCCAAGTGGTTATTCCACCATTGGTTTTTTAGGACTGAAAAACTAAAGTTCTCATTTTTCAACGGGCAAGCTTTTTCATAGTTCTTTCTTAAAGGATGTACCAAGACTTCTGACTAAAAGCATTAATTCTTCGACCGCCAGATGTAGTGCCACTTCTGTTATATCTAGGTACGCCGTGTTCTAAAGGTATACTACTGAGGTTGCCTAAGAGACTGTGGGATATAATTATATAAGAGTACGCATTTTATTTTGTATGGGAAGACTGAATACATTACCTTGGGAATCATTCAAGCCGATTATCTTGCAACGGACTAAATACGGTTCCTTTACCTAACGTGTTAACGTGTGTAACGTGTTAACTACCTAACGTTTCAGCATTTTTTTTCATAATGTGATTATTGTTTGTTTGAAATATATTTTATTGCATGTAAACTATTATTTCTTTGATTTACGAGAACTTAAATGGCTTAAACTAAAATATTCTGTAATAATAACAAGTAATAATACAATATTAGGCAATTTAATTTCTAATGTAAAGCAAATAGAGTTCTAATTCGTATAGCGTCCGGGAATTGGGACGATTTGTCCAAGATTCGGGTCGATTATAAAGTTCATAAAAATAATAATACAATAGAAAGGCAATTAAGATTCTAATATAAAGCAAATAGAGTTCAATTTCGTGTAGCGTCCGGGAATTGGGACGACATTCCGCGCATTGGGACAATTCGTCCGCGGTTTGGTACATTTGGGTATTTTTTTACATTTTGGATATTAATTCCCATTAAAGCTCAAACAAATTATAAAAAGTTTAATTATTATAAAACTTAGATAAATGCCCTGCCTGGTCATATTCACTTTGTTGTTGTAAGTCTATTAGTATAAGCGTAGTATTACTTCAAAGGCAGCGAAGTTCAAAAACGTCCGTACATTGGTACGTTTACCTTAAGCCTATTGATACGGGTCCCAGTATTTGAACCCACAACCTCATGATTGCAAAGGAAACTTTACCGCTAAGTTTACTTAATTTTACTAATATTCACCTGCAAAATAATAACTATAAAGTAGTTCGGTAGCCTGATATCATGTAAATTTGTTTGGCCTGATACGGACAAAAATAATGTTTTAATTAAGCTACCGCAGTAGCGGAAAACTCAATATTAAACTATAAATTTTAATGATTTATGTTCCTAATCAATTCAATAATAATAATGGCGGTAATATAAACTTGTGTAAAATGTATTTTTACAATGCGTAAAGGATATACGCAGCCACAATAGGTACCTATAATTCGTAGATAATAAAGTTAATTCTGTTCACAAACCGACAGAGTACAAATTATATCTTATTTACAGTAGCGCTGAGTTGGAAATGCTACACGCGGTCACTATCCTTATCCTTATTCTGGTTTATATTAGCCTGGAAGAGATTGCTATCCTACTACCTACTAATATTATAAACGCGAAAGTTTGTGAGCATGAGTGGATGGATGGATGGATGTATGGATGGATGTATGGATGTTTGTTACTCTTTCACGAAAAACTACTGAACGGATTGAGATGAAACTTTGCAATAATATAGCTCATATATCAAAATAACGCATAGGCTATAAATTATAGTGATATATTGCGTATGCGGGCGAAGCCGCGGGTAAAAACTAGTAAGCAACAAGGCCGCCTTTTGTTGCACTAGTTTTAAGTTGCTTTTTTCCTCTCTGTGTATTTTTCTGTATTCTGTGTTAACAATAAAGTGTTCATTCATTCATCTTTACTAATATTATAAATCTGAAAGTGTGATTGTTGATTTATTGGTTTTTTCCTCTTTCACGCAGCAACAAAAAATCATTTTTTTCGGATAGACATAGTTTGAAAGACGAAAAGTGACATAGGTTCCTTTTTATCCCGAAAAAATCATGGTCAATATAAAAATAATAAAAAAGATGTAAAAGGGCCTCTCAGTGTTGGCTTCGGCCCCATTGATGCCTACCAAAGGACCAAGCTTTGCTTGTGATTTTAACTAAATAAATAAATAATAATAATAATTTATTTGAAACTAATAATAATATGCTGAACATATCTTAGTCTTAACCAAAGTGACATAAAAACAACATGGTTCCCGTAAGCACGGTAATGTGCAGTAGGATAGGCAAAACAATAAAAAAAAGCAAAATACCCTATGACATGATCACCGCAAAATGGCGTTGAAAATGCATAAAAATCGATTATTATAAAAAAATAGATAGATATCGCCTATGGGGAAGCTTAAAAATCAAAATGTGACACAAGCGAAGCCGCGGATAAAAGCTATTTAATCCTACTGTAGGCCCAATTACCAAGGCACCATTGTAATTATAATAGCTAATTAGACTATTTCTGTATCTTTGTTTCTTTAGGCATTCGATAGAGAGAACACTTTTTACATTGCCATTAAATTTACGATGGCGCCTTCATAATTAGGCCTTACTATAATATTTTAAACACAAATGTTTGTGAGTATGTATGGATGTATGTTACTCTTTCAATCACAGACGAATCAACCGTTTTGGATGAAATTCAGTATGAAGGTAGAGATCATGGATTAACACAAAGGTTACTTTTTATTTCGGACTAAAGTGGGTAACACCGCGGGGCGCAGCTAGTTCTTTATAACTTAACGTGTTGTATGCGCCTCGGTAGAGCTCCCGTGCCGTCTCATGCCGGCCACCCCTGGTCACCCATCCTAAGACGTTTCCTTAGTATTAGATAGTTACACTAATATATCGTGTTTCCCGCCATAATCCATTGAGCCAATAAAACGGGATCGCGGCGCCCCCTGCCGGCCTGGCTACGAATAACATGCTAATGTACGTGCAAATCTGTTTTCATTACATTTTGTAAGCAGATGCTAAATAAAACTATGCATTTTTGCCTGGTGTTTGAACAACATTAAAAAGTTTCACAATTATAATAAAGTCTTACTGATATTATAAATCTGAAAGTGTGTTTCTTTCTCTTTCAATGGAATGGAGCAACGTAGACTTAATTTTCAGTATGGACATGGTTTGAAAAAAGGAAAGTGACGTAGGCTACTTTTTATCCCAGAAAAATAAAATGTTCCCATAGGAACACAAATATGAAAAAAACCACGCGGACGCAGCTGATGACAAATTAATTTTCGTTTACAACTAAAATCAACTGTTTAGGACCTAAATTTAACTTACATACAATGCCTTCACGCGTTATTCTTATAACACTCCTGTTTTTGTGCAACGAGTTAAATATATCGTAGGTATTATGGGGCATTACGTAGAGTCAATTGGTTCCTTATATTTTTTTTAGCAAAAATAGCAAAACCGACTTCCATCGTGTAGGTACAACATTCAAATAGGTAGTTCGCTCGAATGTGTTCAATTTGATTTTTCAAAAATGGCTTAGCCGATTTCTATAAAATTTTAATGGTCGTATTCCCTACATACTAAAAAATGATTTTATGATTCGGTTCACAATTGGCGAAAATATCGATGAACATAAACCATAGGTACAAACGAACATACCTCCTCGTTTTTTGGATGTCGGTTAAAAAATCCATTACTATGTGACAACTTTCTTGTCATTGTAAGTACTTAGCGCCACTCCTTCGAAATTTCCGTGGCGTTTTGAAGCAACATTTTCAGGGTTCGTATTTTAGTCATGGCGCTGCAATCACGCGGTGAAAACGCAAACTAAAAGCAACCAACCAACCCCTTTCTCTAAAGTGCTGCCACCCTCGAGGTGTAAGCTTTCACTTGCGACGTCACACGTGAAAGCTCCTAAAGCTTCCGCTACTCACCGCTAGGTGGCAACCGCTTCACAACGTCCCGAAGCATTCGTTTATGATTTATGCGTGTGTGTGTGACAGAGTGAGACCGCAAGTGAAAAATAAAAAAGGAGTAAAATAGACAGCAATATGTGCGTATACAAAGGCGTGGTTTTACGTGCATGCACGCGATTTTTTTTATCGCAAAAATGGCCGGAACTTTACACTCACCGCGTTAGACCGTAAAGTATTAACTACATTAGATGCGGCATAGATTAGCTCTTATGCCAGAGTCGTAGGGTCTAAAATAGCACAAACATCCCATTCAAACTGCGTTTCATATGACGAGGCATAGCAAAATAATTGGCGTCACAAGCGTCGCGGCGTCACTAGAAAGAGAGAACGTTACGGCGACCCGTTAGCGTCGGAGCAGCGCGACCGACGACCGTTAGAAGGGGGACGGGGAGTTAGCGAACGTGGCCGTTAGAAAGAGATGTCGCGAAAAAATGTCCGAAAAAAGCCGTTTTTAGTGCCGCAATAGAAATTACAGAAACATGGGCGCGGTTTGAAAAAATGTCAGGGGCGCCTGCGCCCTCGACGCAAACCCGGAGCGGAAGTAAAGGGGGAAAGAGACGTGGTGAGTGGGCATTATGCGAGTTGCAGTGCCGCGCCGCGCCGCGAGCGGTCGCCACCGGCGCCACAAAAACAACACCTAATTATTGCGATTATCAAATACCGTTGCACGCGACGCGCTGCCACCACACACGAATCGGCGAACAAAAATTTGAATTCTCGAATTCAGTGCGCGCTGTGTTCTTTCTCCTCGTTCTTTTTTCAAATGTGATAGTACGTGTGGCAACTAGTGATGTTTGTTCGATATTCGTCGTGACGATGACGATGCTTTTTCCCGCTAAAATTCGTAATTCGAATTTAGTGTTTGTCTTACGAATTGAATAGTGAATGATAATGTTGACTGAGCTACTGTGAAAATTAGCGGCTGCTCGAGAAAAATATTATTTTCACAAGCAAACAGGACGAGGTATGAAGGTACGTATTTACGTAGGTAGGTGTTTGGAGATAGGCAGGTTAATCTAATATTAGGCCCACCTACTCCACGTGAGTAAACAAGAAACAGGAAAGTAGTATCTAAAAATTTCGTTTACCTACTTACCCATCCTACCAAAAAGTCGTCTAAAAATACACTTACACACTACTTAGGTAGATACAAGTCTGACCAAGTACTACATAAATTTCATAAAATAAGAAACATTACAGAAAAATACAAATCAAAATTTGGACTCCACCAAAAATTACCTAGTCCGAAGACAGTAAAAAACCTCTTATTTTTCATTGGCCCCAACCAAGAATTAGGTTGAAAGCCTTATAAAACTGTTCGATTTGGACACATTCTGAAAGTAAAAAATACATAAATATGTGTTGTTATCGCGAACACTTCACTTCGTGAGTATCTTGGACGATAACTCGTCAGGTGAGCCGCCATTATCAAGGCTTAGCCTGACGAGATAAAACATTCAATGTAAATAGTAGGTAACAGTTCAAATTATTTGCTAGGTGTTTAAGTTTTTTCATAGAACTTTATGAAAAAATAAGAATTAGTGTACTCTAAAACGTAAAATGAATAGTGAAATCTGTGAGACATTCACAAGACATACACACACATAACTACAGTTTCATCAAAACTAATTTTTATTAAAAAAAATTAGCTAGAAAAATAATACTAGTTTATCTATACTAGAACTTTTTTTTTTTTTAACTTTACACATTATTATCTGCATGACTAGTAGGTAAATGTTACTCGATAAAGAAAAGTGTGTCTAAAGTAAACTTAAAAGTAGGAGGTTTTGGATCAAATACTTATGGGTAAGTGCAGTAGGTGCCTACCTACGTTTAAGAAAAAAGTAACGTAGGTACCTAGTTAATTGGGTTCTTTTAAACTTTGATTTTCGTTTCCAATAAGATTGAAATGATTGTTAGATTCATATTTTGACAGATTATCAGCTACGTACGATTTTAAATATGCATTGAGAATTAAAACAAACTAATATCACTACAAAAATTTGCGGTAACTATACAAATAAAGTATCAAAACCAATGATAATTAAATAATTTATTCAAATGCTGAATGTTTTCGTAGAATCATCGAATATAATTTTGTAAAGCATTTGCTCCATATATAAAAAATGTAAGCCCTGAAGTGGGATAGAGAAGGCTGCGGATAAAAAAATACATTGTAAAATTTCAATTTCCCATCAATTACTTACTCAAATATTATACATATACCTATTTACATATAGTGAAAAACATCTACCGAAATAGAACCAACTTATGAAAAAAGTTCTTAAATTCAATGTTTCTGAATGTTAAGATATTCCATTAACCACTTGACTGAATTTATGTTATTTTTAGTGAGTAAATAAACTAATTAATTTTAAACAATTGGCTAAGTATTATCGCTTGCCGTACACTTTCCTGTTATTGATACACGTCACTTATCGAGATTAAAATAAATATTTTAATCGTTAGCTTAAAGGGATTAATTTCGTTCAAAAGGGGCATGAATGTACCTACTTAAAAATAGTTATGAAATAAAACTTTACTTAATAAAGAAGGAAGTTGAATAATAAAGGAAATCCTCTGTCAGAATGCATAAACATGTTAATTATTCTGATAAAATGTAAAATTATCATCATATTGTCAATGCTTATCGAATAAAGTGTAGGTGTGTAGTGAGGCAATTTTTAAAATACTTGTGACAATTTATCCCAAGTGCTAAAAACGTTATTAAAATATATGGTAGATAGTAGGTAGGTAGGTACCTACCATAAGTAATATAAATTGCAAGTCAATGTAGAGGTCACTGACAATCAATTTCTTATGACAGATCAATCATCAAAAGTCTAATGTGTGCTGTAATAAATTATATTAAAAATTACAAACCACTAGCAAAAACTTTTCTAATTAATTGATAATACGTAATAAATATACATACTTCTCTGTATTTTAGCGAAGATGATTCAAGTAAATTCAATTGGGTCAATGAACTAAAAGATAAATCGAAATAAAGTAAACGATATAACTTATCGATAATCACCACATCACTAAAAACATTTTTCCCACATTTTTTTTTATACTCCAAACGACAAACTTATTTAGCCGTTTTTCGAATGACATCAAATATCAATAAAATGTAATGTTTCAACTCCATTTTTGAACTTTCACGCTTGTTATCTAGATTTTAGGTACTATTATAAATCTATTTAAAGTCCGTTCAAAAGTTCCAAAGAGCATCAGCAATGTAGAATGTAGAATGATCAAAATAATGTTCACTAAATATAATAAATTAGGCGTAACACACCTGTAGCCACGCACCACGCACAGCCATTAGATAAATCATTCCAAATGCTGGCCACATTAAAAAAATCTTGTTAAAATATGGCCAAGCAAAAATGTACACGGGAAATAAACGATTAACGGTTTTCTTGAATTTGATGTTAGTAGTAGAGTAAGTGGCAGAGGACTAGAGATTATCATTAAGTCGGTATATTAATAGCATGTTCCGATGTCAATTAAATGATTGACTCCATCCTATTGGGTTTATTTATAAATAAAAAATTGTGCTGATTTGTACTCATTTTAACCCAAAAAACATTTTTGACACTAAATATATGTTCAAAAGCTGCAAAGAAAACGCAAGATACGTAGTAATCAACAGTGATATAATTATTAACATAAAAATTATAAAGTTAATAGTGTACCTACTCTGAGACGTAAAATGAATACCTACTTAATAAAGTAAATAATTTTTGATCTGAATAGCCTCCAAACACATTTAGTATGAAAGCACTAAAATTACCACGACGAGGATCGTAAAGTTAGTATTTTATCACATATTTATCCTACTAGAGGTCCTTAACCTCACCTTGTATTCTATGAAATTTCCAAATGGCAAACACGTGTTAGATGAATTAATTCATTGAACTAAGACTTTGCCAGCTTGCGATAATATTTTAAATTATACTTTTATGCTTGCTTACTTATACAGTGTAGGTAATAATTATTAATTTTTCAATCCATCATTCCTTTACATTTTCACTTATGAGAGAAATAGAATAAAATAAAAATGGTATGGGAAAATTCAAAGTTCTATTTTTTTATTGCCATTTTAATTGACTCGCTCAGACAGGTCCCTTTTTCCTTGACCAGAAATCTTAAAAAACCAGTCGTATAAACACAAAACCGGCAAGTTGCCGTTAAATAGTCTTGGAATGCCTGCCATTGGTCAGAACCAATAGAAATTCGTAAATTTGAATTTTGAATTGAGAACGTGGGCCAGCGAGTGGGTGTAGTACCTACTTAACCGTACCTACTAACTGTAAATTAAACTGCTTGAATATTAATGTAATGTATCACTGTAAGTTTGCATCACAATTTCAGAAGAAAAGTTTTGTGAGTAAACGAACTTACTTACCAAGTGAAGTTAACAGTTATTTAGTTCAATTTTGTACTTGTTTATAAACTGTTTGAAAAAACGCAATTTATATTTTGGACATCTTTACGCAAAATTAAAAAAATAAGGTGTTAGTATGATACACGTGCTTGTTGAAATAGTTAGAAGATACTAGTAGAATATAACACAGTCAAAAAACTTTCCAACTTAACAAGCGTATACTTTCGGAGATATACGAGTTTAAAAATGTAAAATAAGTAGGTACATAATGTAATACATTCGAAACCGTAAATTCCATTGACACAAGCTATTTTCCAATAAATGAACAATATCAACTACTTGGTCACTTAAAAAAGTCATGTTAGTGATTATAAAATTCCAAATTACTCAAAAAGAAAGAACCTTCAACAAAAATATCATAGACGATTAACACTTCAGGTAGAAAAGTGAACATCAACGAGTATCATACCCACCATAGTAACTGAGCCGTGAAAACATTTCAATTAACTCGAGTACAAACCGATCCAACTGCTCGCCATATGTCGTGACACCGCTGAAATGAATAAAACTTTCATTATTGAAGTTTCAAACAACACAGATTAAAAATAATAATTACTACAACATTTCCCATACGCGTACTCACGAAGTCTGTTAAGATGCTATTGCATTGCATCGCTCGGGCTCGGATCGGACAGACATGCGTTACGCGTCTCAACTGTACTCTATCTCTGTCTATTATAGGTGTTCTCGCTCGGCACTCACGATCGTCATTCGTGGAGCATAGGAGCTAGATTGGCGCGTCGCATATTCAAAATAGGAACGTTAGTGATGGCGTTGGATGTGGATGTGTGCGTGTGAGAGAGGCATCGACCCTCCCCCGCGGTCCCCCGCCCGCCGACGCCGGCCGAGCGAGCGGTTTACACAATCCACAAACCGTTGGCTCGACGCGCGCGGTGCTCGCGTCGCGTCGCGTCTTCGTTGGACGAGCGACGCGCGAACACGCATCGTCAATTGTTTTTTTTTTCAAACTTGAATTACGGTTTCGGGACTTGTAAGAAACGGTTCTTCCAATAAGACACTTCGCTCCAAAGAAGATATGTGCGGAAGATATAGTGATGAGATGGCATTTGAAGATCAAGCTAATGCTATAATAGGACTAAAACTTTTAGAAATTTTAACTTAAATTTGAACTAATAAAAGATAGTGAAAGAAAAAAATTGTGTTCAATGAAGAAGATAAGAATTAGAAAAGTTTTGGAAGATAGCATAAACTTGAATACGTAGTAACTAGACGAAGTCGATGATGAAAATTATCCTAGATAAAGCATAAAAGAATACCTGGAATTGAGCGATCACAAAATAATCTAAATGGAATTGAAACTTAATGTGTTTTAAAAAGAAGACAGTGATAAACTACAAACAATTAAAAAGAAACACGCAAAACCAAATTAAATGTGACTTGGAAAACGAAATGTGACTGGTGCACTTATGGTGCATCGATCAGAAGAAACCAAACCAAAATATAAAGTTGAAAAAATAAATTAAAAGAAACTTATGTATTGAGAAGCAGCCCGCATTACTTGGTGAGTAAATTTTCAAGTTTCATCATCTTTTCAAAATCTTTTAATGAGTGACAATGTTGAAGTCGACGCCAAAGTGAAATTAAAGAAATAAAATACCTAGTTTAAAAAAAATACTAATCTATAAAATGTTAAATCGAACGAACGACGAAATTAACCTAAAAGGGCTAAATCGCAAAAGTGTGTAAAGGATTAATTTTTTCACAATAAATAAACTCACCACGGCAACCCAAAATAATCTTTGCCTAGGACCGTTTTTGCTGCCATTTTTTGTTCTCCGTTTTTTGTGCCCTTGCGGCAACGAAGCAGAAAAAATTGACGGTGTTTTTGTAAATTATATGACAGCCATAAAAACTGTTATCATGTCAAGTGGTCAAATGTTGGGGATTTTTAAAATGTGCAAACAAAAACTTTAACAGTTATGCAAAAAAATGCCTAAATTTAGAATTTTTGGACTACTGTTAAATGTATGTTAGGATCGTTTTTTTTATGTAAATATTACTAAGTAAATACCAACTAGTGTTGTGTAGGAGTTTATCAGCCTGCCTAGCAACAGCGAATGGTCCGTGATAACCACAGTCACATGTTTTATCTTGCTACTACGATTTAAACGCTACAGCCCTTATCAGGTGAACAAATATAAATTTAAAGTGTTGAAAACCTACCTCGTGTCCTTCAACCATTTAAACTTATCCTCGTTCTCACCTATTCCTATATCAATGATCATTAAAGGAGCACCAAAAATATTAGCGTTTTTCTCGTATTTCAAATTCAGTACAAAAATAAAACATTTATCACTAATTACAAGACGTGGCCTGACGTAATCTGTTGCCCTCTCTATCTGGTTTCACCTTTAAACCCGGTGTTTTCGCCAAAGGTGATTTTATGTATTTTCTATACGTAAACGCTATGTGCACACAATTTAGATACAAATGCTAATTTTAAATGCCAAACGTCATTGACAGACATAGCAAGTCATTTTTTGTTGGCAGTATGTTTGAATAATACCTATTGTTGAACCTTATCTTTGTTGCTAGGCTATGCTTGATGTATAATATTGTTTTGACTTCCATTCCTGTGTTGTCATAACTTTTTATATTGTTAAACTACTTGTAAATGATAGGTACCTACTTATTTTACTTTCTGAGTAGATTGGGAGTAACTTTACTTGCTTGGTATTCATATTTTAATCTCTTAACATAAAAAGTATTTTTATATTTAAATTTTCAACTATAGGGCTTTTACCCATAATAAATGTTGAATAAAGTGTAATATATTTTGTGTCCATATATTTTCCATTTATTGCTAATATATAAATACTCTAGTTTACAAAACCTCAAAATCGCATATTTTCTATGTAAACTCTAAAATTGTAAATTTTCATAAATGTAATATTCCTAAGACACAGTTATGAGTACAAATAAAAAGCCGTTGTTATTTCCATTGCGCTTGAGTAAATGGATCCATGACGAATTGACAACATGTTGTTTTTCATCCCGAAGCTAGCCTAGCAAATATTTCATATTGTACTTATCGTTAGCACTCACCCACTGTTTCCTGTTATACTAGGTATATGACCCATCTTTACATGTACCTATGACAGAGGATCGTTATGTATATTATCTACCTAGTGTGTTATTGTTGGAATAATAAAGTGTGTTCGTGGCAAATCGTGCTATTCAGGTGATATCATACTTTTACGTTCATCTTTCTTTGTGTAAATTGAAACACAGTAGCAATATTACTTTGTAGAAAATCTATAGATTGTAGATTGTGCAATCATGATGGCTTTATCAAAGAAAGCATTATCATTAAACATGTCTCTATCATAAACAATAATAATACTATTTTCGCTTTGTAACTACATACTTGCTTAAAAAAGTAGTTTGTAATACAGCAGATATTACAAAAAATTCAAAATATATATGCATATACATTTCGAAGTTGAATATTGAATTTTGTTGCATGTTTCAATTTAGTAGTATGTATGTTTGCTTTTTATCGCGTTGCGTTATTTATTTTTTTCTCATTCACGTCTATCGTTTTAAGCTATTTTAAATTTAAAAAAGGCAATTAGAATTTAAAAGATTGCTCTCACCTGATTTATCTTTAACTCAAAATCCATCTTATAATTATTATACTTGTAATTATTATTTTAATGTTATTCAACATGTGAGTCATGAATTAAGATAGAAATCAGACGGTTGTTCCTTATTATTAATTTCATTCTGCCTGAAGGGACGACTGATCATTAGACCCCAAGTGCAGTCAGGGTAGGTAGGAGTCCTGACAGCCAATTATTATTAATAGTCAGTCACCTTTTATCTAAACCCTTAGGCTGTAAGTACCTAAGCTCAGAATATATCAACTCAAACCAAAAGCTCTAAGTACATCGACAACCAACGTATATTTTCTTATCCTTAAATCTGATTGGAGAGATTTTAGTAAATTTAAGATTTTTTTCTTCCAAAATTATCGTAACATTTTTGACTTTCTTAGTTAAGTCTGTATTTGAATACTCCACATTATTCATCAGGCTGCAATGGCGTAAAAAACGTTGAAATGTAGATATTCTCTTTTTTATCAATACAGTAAACATTACACATTTAGCTAACGTAACAGATTAACAATCACAAATTTTAGTATTGCTTAATCCCCTCTTGGCATTTGCTTTGTTTACTTCTTTAAATTCGGTACCTAAGTAATTAATGTGTACATTTTATTACATCCCAACAATTTTAAGTGTCCGCTACGAGAGTACTTTCTCTGTCACTTCATAAATTTCATTTTATAACCTACTCGTCACGTCACACACACTCACGGCGGAATTTATTCCCCGTGAGTTGTTTGGCCGTCCGCCATTTTGGATGCAATTAAAAATATTTCACTGTCAGTTTACGAGGTGAATGTTTGTATGTGATTGTTGTCTACTTAGTTGTGTGTAATCTTTATAGTTTTAAATAGTTTCTCATGATTATGTATTTCATCTCTTATGGTTTATTTAAGGACGAAATTTTTACCATAATTGTTCCATATCCATACGATGATTATTTTGAAACGTTTTTTGTTCTCCTTATCTTGCCAAAGAATTTGTACTTTCAGTGTTTTCTTAATTTTGAATTAGGTATGGCTTTTTCAGACAGTTAAGAAAATAATAGTAGCAGAGTTAATTTACATAAAATACTTATTAAATATTGGGACTGCTCTTGTGCCTGTTTAGGTACTTTGTATTCATCGTAAACAGGAAAGCGAATGCTATTTCAACCATTTAATTAATATACGATTATTACAACACCCGTGCTTGCAATAACATACATAAGTTTAGTTACATAGTAAAATAATAAAAAATACTACATTTAGAGATATTTTTCTGGGTACTGCTCAAAGTAGTCTTTCAAACTAACGCACCAAATATAACGTACCAAATACAGTGTAGGAACTTAATATGTTACATAATTATCGTGACTCTCAGTGATTATTTTAACCCATAAAATTGCTGTTGCACAAGATTTTTTTTGCAAAAATTAGCATGAACGTGTACAGAATTCGCGAATATTTCACACGGATCGATGTAGTCTTTTTCACATTATTGTTGATTTATTAAAAATGGCTCAGCCGATTTCGATAAAATTTAAATGAGACCAATTTCAAAGTATACTCTTTCCACTAATAAAAGAATTATTGAAATCGGACTACTACAAAAAAGTTAGGTATGCGTGGTTATACATAAAAAAAAAAATATACGCGTCGAATTGTACCTATACCTCCTCCGGTGGTTCGTCGGTCAAAAAACTCAATCAGATGAAAAATCTCTTAAATCAAAATCTCTAAGATCATATAAATGCACCTGCAGTAGTTTCACCGCGCACAGTTATCCAACATGTAGCTCGTAGTGTATTTAGGTGTTTCAGTAAAAATAATCGCTGAGTGGGCGATACGGCCAACAAAGTTGGTAACAGGTTGACTCACCATCTCGGCAATTTATATTATGATGATGATATTTCAAGGCCGACCGTGCAATAGAATGCTTCTGATGCAGGCCTTTTGATATTTTATAATGCACTTTAAATGTCATCTCGTTTGAGTCATATTACATTGACCGTTTGCGCGGCGCCGTGACCGGAGGCACTAAGTGATTTATAGGAAATATACTTTGTTAAATATTAAAAGGTTGGCACTTTGCTGAGATAAATTTGTCAGTGGGTATGGAATTTAATGCGGCAGTATGTAATACTGTGGCAAGTACAAACAACTGAAGATTGAAAAATGATTTGGACTAGAACCAGGAGATGAACAAGTTATGACAATATCAGTAAACGTCGGGATGATGAGGTATTTATTTATCTTGTAAGTTTAGTGCGCGATTAGTCCCCGTAGTAAATAATAATAAAATATCAGTAATTATCAAAGGAACAATATTACGTAACATTTTCAAAATTAAAATTTCTATATAATAACTTGGCAAAAAAACCGGACAAGTGCGAATCAGGCTCGCTCGTCGAGGCTTCCGTACTAATCTAGAAAATTTCACAAAATTGGGAAGTAAGTTGTCATTAAAATTACACATTGTTAAAATATTTAAAAATCTGTTTTAGCATGTGCTAATGAAGCTCTTTTATATGATTACCTTACATGATACGATTTACTCACTTTGAATTTTCAACCCATATTTTGTGAATCAAGGCCCTATTTTTTGTGATTTAAATAAAAATGTACAGTTTTCAGATTTATTCCTATACTAGCTTTTACCCGCGGCTTCGCCCGCGATATAATTTAATTTATGTTTAACTTGTCAAAAAAATATGGTAACAAAAATAGTAAGTGCGCCAGCCCTCATTCAATGTGAATCGGTACCCAAATATTGTAGAAAATAATCATTTCAAACCCAAAAAACAGACAATCTCAACTAATTTGTTTCGTCATCGTTATCATCTGCAGCTTTCTTTGTCCCACTGTTGGGTATAGGCCTCTCTCTTGCAGTGCCATCTGCTTCGGCTCTTTGTCGGTCGTGACCAGGCTCGACCGGCGGTATTAATGATATCGTCGAGATAGTCGACCCACCTTGCTGCCGCGCCGCACATAGCTGAGCGCTGTCTCCTATTCAAGTACTCTAGTTGACCAGCTCGGTCACCACCGTCTTTCTTGCTCAAGAAGCGCTGGTAATTAGTTGCCACGCCATTGTGAACGATGTCATACGCAGGCCTTTTGCGACCGCCAATATCGCAGCCGTACTCAAACCGAATGGGTTTGCGCGTGGTGATGGCAAAAGGCCTGACGGTATGAAGCTAGTCCTATGGAAGTGTAGACGGCCCTTAGTATGGAACGCGACTTGCGTCGATACTTTGGCGCCGTTACATCTTTCTGAGACTCAGAGTAAGGCTGGAGCGGTGGCCGATTCCGCGGAGGAGCACAAACGGCGCAAATATGCTAACCTCGGCAGTGGTTATATATTTGAGCTGTTTGAAATTGAGACATTGTGCGCGTGTTGGCCGGGAGTTCATCTTGTTTTCAAAAGTCTTTCTGAGCGTCTGGTGTACCCGCGTGACCAAAATTCTGGTGTTTATTTGGCTCAACGTATAAGTAGCATTGCCAAGCTGATTGGCAATGCTGCCAGCATGCTGGGCACGCTGCTAACTGGCAGTGGCCTCGAGCATTTAGAATATCTTTAGACCTTCCAGGGTCTGTGGATGATCCAATTGCTTGATATGTAGTAGTTTATGAAGTTTTATTTAGTGGTAGTTAATAAAGGCACTTTCTATATAAAAACATCAAGTACCTTGCACCTTGTTGTTACTGTTAAAACCTAACCCGCCATCAAAATACCTTATACTTATAAATGCTTCTGTTGATTATGATAAAGTTAGAGTGTATCCGCCCATGGGTTCCCGTCTTGTCGTGGCGGGGGAACTTAGTAGCCGAGGCTTATGGGCGGCGCGAGAATCTCAGGCAGAGCCGCTTCTCTGGGTTTTTTCTGAGACAGCTGAGAAGGCGGCGCTAGAGGTCTCCCGATGCTTTTTGGTCTTTTCCCCCTAAGCAGTTTAGAAGTTTGCACTCGAGGTTGGGCCGCTTTTCTGGGGTCGTTAACTATAGCAGCTGAGAAGCTGGCCGGCAAGTTGCGTGCCTCATGAGGAGTGCCGCAGCTGAGCCAGGCTGCTCTTTTATCAGTGTTCAATCTTAACCAAACCAACAAAAATTTATGTTCGTGTCAAGGTCACAATTCAGAATAAAGGTTAATAGCCTTAGTTTTAAGATACTCATACTCATGCCATACTACTTCTTAAAATCAATTCGATCCGTTTCTTCGTATATTAGCATGGATTCTGTACCATAAAGGTTGAATAAAGAAATATGTTTAACCTCTAATGGTGGTATATTTAAAACTATTTTTAATGTCAGACGAAATGACGGCCCAGTATTAAACGTCATTGTAATATGTAGCATGGCAAAGGGAAAACTATTTTGTCCAAATTTAATGTCAGTTGTCATTGTTAATCCATACTTTATTTCCTCTTCGAGGAGCTATAATAGTGGAAAGACAATTTGTCTTTTTGTATGCTAATTGACTGCAGACTTTTATAAACGTCTCTATAAAAGTCTGCAGTCAATGTATGTCACCTGTCATCTAATTACGTTTTGTCAATCCATATTAGGCTCAATCAACCCAATTATGAACGCGCCATCGTAAATTTAATAGCTACGTAAAAAGTGTTCTCTCTATCGAATGCCCAAAGAAAAAAGAAACAGAAATAGTCTAATTAACTGTTATAATAAAGATGGTGCCTTCAAAATTGGGCCTTTTAGCGTCGTTGTGGTAGGTGACAGTTTCGCTAACGATAGATGTTGTCCTATCCTACGGGAATTATGCAATTTTCGGGATAAAATGTAGCGTATGTCCTTTCTCAGGCTCTAAACTATCTGTGTACCAAATTTCATTATGATCGGTTCAGTAGTTTAGGCGTGAAAGCCCGACAGACAGACAGACAGACAGAGTTACTTTCGCATTTATAATATTAAGTAAGGAAGTAAGGATAATATATTATCAGTATGATGATATCCAAGGACTGCTCATCGATTGAATTGACAGATATTCGATCGACAGTTGTTTATTTTGACATTCTTGCAGCGCACGCTAGAGTAGCTCGCAGATGGAATAATTTTCCTACTTACTCAACATTTATCGTTATATTTTGGACAATTCACAAAATATCTTTATAAATTGTAGCCTATGTGTTATTCTGATATATAAGCTATATTATTGCAAAGTTTCATCTCAATCCGTTCAGTAGTTTTTGCGTGAAAGAGTAACAAACATCCATACATCCATCCATCCATCCATCCATCCATCCTCACAAACTTTCGCGTTTATAATATTAGTAGGATGTGTACTTTGAGACAATGCTTCTTGCCAAATTTCATAGTTCTATGTCAACGGGAAGTACCCTGTAAGTTTTGATTTTTGTGAGTGTCGAAATATGCGGTTTATTACGACATAAACGGCTCTAACTTTTTTATACGGTAACTGAGAAGTTTTTCTTTTACACAACTGCAAGATACTATAGACATACGTATACGGTTTAAATTTCAACTCGATATCTTTACGCGTTTCCGAGATAAAGAGTCTTGACATACACACAGACGGACAGACGGACAACAAAGTGATCCTATAAGGGTTCTGTTTTTTCCTTTTGAGGTACGGAACCCTAAAAAATAACCATTTATCCGAATGTCAGTTGTGTTTACGATTAAATTGAACATAATATCAGCTAGCTTATTTTATTTTTCTAAGTTCTGTGGTTCATAGTAGTAATAATGCAGTAAAATTGTACATATTAGGTATAGTTGCAGTATTGCATTATCCAAGTGCTGTAATTAGTTACATTTAATATTGCATATTTATACAAAAAGGTACATTATTTTATTACATTTTGTAGGACACAGCTTGCAATGTTCACGTGGATTGTAATAAAAAAGTTACCATGTGTTGAATTTTTTAAAGGGCAAGCTGAACTATAATAAAAAACAAAAGTTCAGCATAGAGAGAGCTTACACAAAATTGAATTAAAATTACTCATGTAATTTGACACCATTAGGTAGATGGTCATTAAGTTTTATGTGTTGTTTTAATCTGAATTATATTTGAAAAACAAAGGCAAATTAAATAAAAAGATGGCAAAGGTTAAGACAATATAAAACAGCATAACAAAATGTTACCATAAATCAGATATTTTAGAGCAAACTAATCTTTAGCGTAGTTATGCGATTGCCATGTATACACATTTTGTTTTTATACTTGTTTACATATATTTCCATTTTCTAATTTTATGATTCTCTCTGTGATTTTGTGATTACTTTAATTTAAATGATTGTCATATATATCACGGAACCGTCAATAAAGTAGTACGTAGTAAGTAGCAGGTTGGCACATGGATGGTTATTTTTATGTATGTAGATTAATACGTATTTCAATGTTTCAATTATCTATTCATTATAATAATGAACATTGTACAACAACATCAATACTGTCTGTTATTTTTTTCTTTCAAAAAGATGATTTAGACTCATTTATCTTATTTCGTAAGATAAATGTTATTATTCATTTATTCCTTCGTGAATTCAATTTGCACAACTCAAATCGTGTTTGTGTTTACAATTTGGGAAAGTTTTGGCAAACAGCGATTCGTCTTTCGAACACCGATCTGATATCAATCAAACATTTTCCAGTAATAAATAGGGTTGGAATATTTCTCTTTAACCCTTTTTGGCTCATCGATAGGTGTATAATTTGTATTTCAATTATTATTTATTTTGTTTTGTATTTAACCTCGATTCGTGTTATTATCAAACTGTATTTATCTTCGTCGCTACAAATAAAGCTACCATTTTTTCTAAATTTCAGTTTTTTTAAGTTTTGATTCTTATTTCTTACATCTATATCGTAATGTATTATTAAAAAGATTTTATAAAGTTTCAGTAAAAAGGTTGTATATCTATGATTCATTCGTAGACAGGCAAAGCAGGCAGCTAGTTTTCAAATGAAGTGGAACTTACCACTGTATGATGTTAAGAAGTAAGTTCAAGTACAAAATGATTAATTTTCCTATGAATCATTCTCTTTTACCTAGCAATATACCTAATGAGCTTTTTTCCTAATATGTAATGTAGAACTACGGCATATATTAAACTGCGCATGTGGGCCCAATATTAACAGTGTGGTTGATCGCAGACCATATTTTTTAAAATTTCAATGCAAAAAGTGGCCAACCATCAACCCTAGATATGACACAAGTAGATAGGCAAACAAGCTGCAGTGGCGCGTGACTCAGCATTGGTCAGCACCGGGAATAGATTTAATTGACACCCGTTTATCCGAGCTAACCTGGCTTAGGTAGGTACTATGCACTATCTGGACACTCATAATTTTAACCAAATTAAAAAAAAAAACATTTGCTATTTGTCCTCTGAAAACAAAAGACGTCAGTCAAGAAAGTAATCGAACGCTTACGCATAACGTTTGCGGTTGAGTAGGTATAGAATAATAAAAAAAAATGGACAGGCGATTTTTCTAAAACCGTTGAAACTGGGTGTATGCAAGCCTCTTCCGTCTGATTTAGTTCGAAGTTAAAGACAAGGATTCTAAAACAACCCGTTATAGCTGATTATGATGATAAATCCCGTTTTACAGCACGTCCTATAATACCTAACTAGGCACACTTATTTAATTACATTTTTATTGTGGAAAAATGGGAACTTGAAGTTAATTCATCAAAAATGTCTTCCGCTCCAATTTCGTATCCAGTATAAAGAAAATAAAAAAATATTGCTCATACTCACTTTGCAATAATTTATGTCGATTGACAATTTACTTAAAACATCAAAATTCAAAAGTAATTTTCATGTACATTGTCAATAATCATTCCCGTTAAATGCATTCTCAATTTATGCAGGTAACGAGTAAAAACTAGTAAGTTAACGTAATAAATTTTCCATAAAAGTGCCTACGTTGATGCATTCTGTAAGTGGTATTCAATTTTGCCATCAAATTTAACCTTTAATGACATTGACATAAAATGTTATGTCTTACTTTTAACCCATTCCGTTACGCTGGTGACATTTTTTAATCCCTACAAGGTGCTAAGGTCTAAAATTTAATTTAGTTTTACAGTCCATTTGTAATTTATTGTTATAATTATGTTCTGTTATGGTCACTAAAATTATTATAATAATTTAATGTGACTGCTTTATTTATAGTTCAGCGGCTTTTCTAGACTTTTTCAAGTTGAGATATTATTTTTATTTGTTTTTAAAGATGGAATTTGTATAAGCTGCTTGAAATATTAGCAAAATAATAGAGAACTATAATGTAGTTTCCAGATAGAAAAACAAAACCGACTTTCTCTTAATAATCTAGAGCTAATAAGGTAATTAGGTACTTAAGTATAGTAACAGTTTCATAAGTAATGGGATCTAAGTAAGTACCCTAAATATGTAACTGGATTCTTAATATAAAAGATTTATTTGTTTTACAACTCACGGGTTGCCCCGGATCTTTGAAGGGCATTGGTGGGGCCGAAACCAACACCAAGAGGCCCTTTTACAATTATTAAGTAAAAAAATACAGTTTTTGGGTGATAGGAAGATGGAAACTATTGTTAAGGCGGGGAATAGGTACTTCTTAGGCTATTTTAATGAATTATTACATGATATAAGCTGGTCTATGGAATGAGGTGCGGCACCCGCCAAATGATGCCTCATTTCAAAATATTTAGGCGGGTGGTGACTTGCCATCCACTAAATGGGCCCCCCATAAAGGCTACCGTAATTTGGCGCCGGAGGGGCAACATTGGTGTGGACGGCTTAGGGTGTCGAGAGGTGTGCTGCGCTTTCACTAGACGCTACTAGCGGCGTTATGCCCTTTAACACTTCCACCCTGGAGCTTAGGTTCTTAGCTCTTGCGGTTTCCACTCCAAGCCAGCCAGTTAAGGCAAGAGAGGAGTCAGGGGTCTCATTTAGCCCCAGGGAATCAGGGTACGCGGTGTCGCCACAAAGCCGCCCCTGCGATAAAAGATTTATTATTATTAACATTGAAAAAAAAAATTAATAGTCAATATAAAATATTTTTGCTTTAATGTAATATTTGATAGCGAAAACCGTGTTTCAATCATCCTTATTTTTATTTATTATTCTGTAATCTTTAATTTTGTTGAACAGTTAATAACAATAAACAAAACCAGCCCAAATAACATAACCGGAAATCGGATACACAAGAAAAAGAAAAAAAAAACAATGGCAATGTGCAAGAAAGGCACCCAAATAATAAAATAAATAACCCAAATATTAACAGTCGATACACTTACAAAATAAAAAAAAACACAATAAAAAAGCTATAAAAATTACGTTCCAAGGTTCAAATTTTTTGTACCGCAAAAGGTTAGATGTCAGTTGACTTGACAGGTAATTAAACAAAGACGCTCGTATTCTCAAGTGCATTGTGGAATAGAAATATTTCATTATTTATTGCTTTAACATCGTGTTTCTGTTGGAACCCAAGGGCGGTCGTGACAATTACTAATGATTTCCAAATGTTATATTAATTTATTTGTGAGGAGACCTACTATTATTGCGATTGGTGTAATAAAAATTATAAAACTGTTTGTTATTATAGCGTATTTATAAATCATTACTATCTATTTCGTTTGTGATACAATCTTGGAATAAAAACGTTAACTTTAAGTATGATACTAGTCACAATAGGCACTAAAGTTATTAAAATAAAAGAAGAATGATAAAAATAATATTATAATGTTTAGTTTATCACAATATATAATTACCTACCTAGGTACATTTTAAAATAGTTAAAAAATTAAATGACGAAAATTTAGATACTTAGAAATTAAAATGGTTTTTTAAATGTAAATGTACTTTAAAGCTATCGATAAAAAAGATATGATGTAGTTTAAATTATTTTCCTCGTTAAAGTTAAATTTTATACTCGGATTAAAATGAAATTGTAGAAAAAAATGATAAATATTGACCAAACCCGCTACAACAAAATAGATAATGAAAAAAAAATATTGCAAAAATTATCATAATTTTAGCCATAGGGCATCCACAGCTGGACATTGATCACAAATCAACATTTCTAATAATTAATACCACTAAACAAATTAAATTAATAACATTCATTACACTAAATATCAACATTATAAATTGTGGTTATTTGACATCGGTTTCAGTGACTATCGCCGAGCGTTCTCCGCTGTCAAAACATGTTTGACATGGTGAAGTAACAAGTAATTCATTACTGCCCTTACGACACAAAGGCTTAGAAATCCATAGCCCACCGCACAATGGGACAATCGTATTGAGCCGAGCTGTTATTTGACAACTCAAACTATTGTGATTTAATTTTCTTGAGTCGTTTGCGTCTTGAGTGTTATGCTCTTTCAATTTGAAAAGTTGCGTTGTTTTTTTATTTGTAGTAAGTACCTACGCCTTTTGGTGTTTGTTTGTTTTTTTGTAACCTTTTTCTTATTGCAATTTATCAATTATTGAATCATATTTTTTACCCGATTCCAATTAATTTGATTTATGATTTTGTACTGCTCTATTGCTTCTTTTTGAATGTCGTTTGTAAAGTTTAGCTTTAGCCCTCAGAGCAAATAAAAAATCAAGAGAGAACGTCGTTGAACAGTCAAGTGAGGCCAGTTTTCTATACTTGTGTGAATGCGTCGGTGTTGCACCGCCATAGTTCGACTGACAAGACAAGGCGTAGTTTCGTTGTACGTGGATGTGTGTGTGAATTGTCTGTACACGGCGAGGTGTAGTTTTTGTTGGCTTCACTTTTTTGTTCACAACATTCTCTCTTGATTTTTTATTTGCTCTGAGTTTATGCTCCTTATTTTTGGAATATTATTCTAATCTTCCAACCTCAAATCAATTTTTAAATTCTCATTGCGAATTTTGAATTTAATATATTTCTATTCGTTTTTCCTAAAATCATTGCCAATTGTTTGATAGATCCAATTAATCGTATCGTAGAAACATCATTATATAGATTATATTCCTTTTTTCTTAAAAAATAAATAATGGTTATATTACCTACCTATAAAACTATTTTAGGTAAAATAGAAAAGGAATTCCTTTTCCCTGTTAAATTGTTTACGCCCTTTAGTGTTGCCTGTTATTTTTTACAAGTTCATTTTTTCCGTTAATCAATATTGATAAGTAAGTAAGTTCGTATAGGCCGGGTGGCTAGCCCTGGTGTCAGAGTTTTTAGGCCGCCTGAAGGCCTCTGACATGGCTAAACGGTTAAAACAACCGGGACCTACAATTTAACGTGTCATCCGAGCCACGGTAGCGCTCAGTTGGAAAATGCCACCCGCGGTCACCCATCCTCAATATTGATTAAACCCGACTATTACAGCCATATGCTTCAAGTCAAGTGGCAACGTGATATTTTATATTTATAATTTCCGAGATACAATGTAGCGTTGTGAGTTCAAGGAGACCGGGATCGGGTTACGCGTGCTATGGTAAATGTCGGGAGACATAACATGATCGAGAATGTTCGAACTAAGGGGTTAGTTAGGTTTCACATCACTGGCTTTTCGTTGAAGGAAAACATCGTGAGGCTACTTGCATACCTACGTCCGTAGAAGATATTTGAAGGCGTACATGAATCCACCAACTCTCACTGAGGGTGGGGGATAAGACCCAATCACCCTTCGTGGGTAGACCTGTGTCCTGCAGTGGACTATTAAGAAGGCTGGTACAGTACATAAATAAACAATTTCGATTTTTAAGTTTTCGGTTTCGGAATTTTAGGCTACAATTAGGTTCTCAGATTTTTATTTTGTACTCATGTCACGCCATTATTAACTTCTTTGCTGTTTGTAAGCAAAGCGATGCTTATTTTTCAATTTGTTAAATGCAAAATGATACCATTAAATAACTCACTTTTAGTACCTAGTTTGAAGACCGCTCAAAAAACGATAAAGCCAGTTTTAAAGTTATTGTCAAAAAAACGTATTATTACTAATCGTTTCGCAGCCAAAATATTTCAAAAAGTTGTCAAAAGAGCGTTCAATAAATTGCCCAAAATATTCGAATGCATTTGTTATAACGCCTGCAGCACACCCGCGCGCGTTAACCCTTCAACAGCGATGCAAATTTCGCGCAACATAAATAATGCATGCCTCCGATATTGTCCGATAAGTCGCCTTAGACAAAGATGGATGGTTAAATAAGATTCGTTGACACCTCCACGCGATAAAATTTAATAAATCATCCGCCGTGCCTGGATTATTTTAGTACTTAATTGGACAAGGGGACTGTTTGAATGATTGGCCGAACCTTTTTTGGTCAGCAAAATGACTGGTATTTTTTCATTACAAATAAATAAAATTAGTTTATTTCGGGCTACGAGGGCCATATAAAATAATACAAATAAATTAAATTGATATAATTAAAACAAAATCTTGAATGTTATTGGATAGCTTCATTATTAATGCTCATTTTATTGGTTAACAATGTTCATATCTTTCAAATACATTAGGAATGACATTAAAGTTTATTTTATCAATTTATTGATACAATGACAACGTAACAGACCGTTGTGATATTCATTGATTTTTAGGTACTGTGTAAATCTTTATAAAGCAGCTTGATTAACGTTCCTTGTGATCTAATATATTTATTCATCACGATATTTCTTACGAAAAAAAATGTATCCTAAACGAATATTTTTTGCTGACCAAAATAATTTAGAAAATATCTAATCGTGATCTTATTGCTGAAAATTTAAATCATACCTTTTGAACACTGGCATTTTCGTACTGATTGGCGATCTTTGCTTGGCAATGGCAATAATAAATTCATTTATAATAATAACGATGAAGAATAATGACTACTTAGTGCTTATTTTAGCTTTTTGTTTGCTTTGTGTTATCGAGTGATTTTACTGTTGTTAATTTTTAGTTATTTTAATTTTACGTAGTTGTGATAATGTTTCAATTATAGTTATCATTCATAGTTTTCTGATCTTGTGCCAATGGAATCCAGGTGGCCAGCAGGCCAATTGCACTAAAAAATTACAACTGAACCACAATTGAACTTTAACCGAACGTCGACTTTTTGTCTATATTCGTATCGCGCTAACGATTTTGACGAAAGTTGAAACGCAACTCGATCAGAGTTGGAACGTAACCGCTGTCAAACGAACGGTTGATAAACAGCCAACTTGTCCCGTAAGATGAGATTAATTTAAACAAAAACTTATCCATTATTTGCCTTGCAATATGTCATAACATAGCACGTTTTAGCGTCAGTGATCGTAGCTCAAGATGTTTTGAGACAGTGTTCCCGAAGCAAAAAACATAATATATTCAAATTAGTCTCAAGATAGTATCATCTCGTCTTAACGAAATTGACATGGCCTGGAGGCTTATCCCTCAGACTGTTTTTTTTTAATTTTTCACAATATAACTAGGGATCTTAACAGGCTCTATCTAATGAAATAAGTATAACTACAAAATAATTCTCAATCATCTCAATACTCTATACTGTATACTATGCAAATAAATAAATTCAATTCAATTCAATACTAAGTAGGTATATTTTTGAAGGCATTCTATCATCTGCACATAAAAAACTTTATTTGTAAATTTATTCAGAGAAAATCTAAATAGGTGTGTCTAAACCACAATGACGTTGACAGTGCATTTGTATGAATTTTACATGTTAGGTAATACCTACCTATATTAAACACGACTGGTCTTTGAGGCCACGCATCTACACCAAAAGGTTAAGTACCTAAATATAGTGTTTAGATGCGCGGTTCCACGAAGGACCATAAAAAAGTTATAGACATACAATGATCATAGATATTGCAATAGTTGAAGAACCAGTCCATTTGATAACATCGCAGAACCAGTATAAACGTAAATATACAGTTATATAGGACACCTATGCACTCTGTGTCGACAGCAGACTGGAATTACAATTATTGTAAAGAGATTTAATCGTGGTCATTTCTAGACAAACTTATTAAGCTACCATCCTATAAAATAACCAGTTTAGGTAAGTTTCCTGATTTGACAATATAAGCCATAAGTACAAACCTCAATCACAAATCATACTTAATAGTGTTTGTGTAAAAAGAGAAGCGTCGTAGGAATTGAAGTCGCCCGTGTGCCATTTTACTAATTTTGTTACGTTGACAACACTGCTCTGTCATTGCTAGTACAACTAAAAGTGTTTGATACTTGATAGACACCAATTCGGTTTTCATCAGTAGACTCGCGTCTAACAAGTAGTCGGTACCTTGGCTGGTGATTACAATCTAGGTATTGTTACTTCACCGTAACGCCGCGACGACGGTTCTCTTTTTGCACATACTCTAATAAGTAAGTAAGTAAGTTCGTATAGGCCGGGTGGCTAGCCCTGGTGTCAGAGTTTTTAGGCCGCCTGAAGGCCTCTGACATGGCTAAATGGTTAAAACAACCGGGACCTACAATAATAACTAAACAGATACTTTTGTCATAAAATCAGTCTTTGAGCCTTGGGAAGTTAATACACAATTCGTAGTTTCAAAGTCTGCGTCTTTTCCGTGTATTGTGTAGCTACATAAACGTAATACATACTTACTCAGAATATGACTTGACAATGTTTTCTCTGAATTCTTCATTTGGGATCTGAATAAATCCATTATGTACCGTTTTTCCTGTATAACAACCTTATGAGGAAAAACGGCACGAGTTATTACGTAGATGACTTTGTGATTTTTCATAGTAAATATTCAAAATGTTTCAATAAATATTATTTAGATATTGTTGACTATACTCGTACATAGATGATAATACAATCATGCGTTTGGCATTATTCAAGGATTGCAAGATTTATGACGACAAAATTGAGCATAAAATCATTAGATTTACTTATTTCATAATTGTTTTGATATTTAACTACATCGGAATACAGAAGTACTTATGTAACTACTTCAATTTTCGGTTAGGTACCTAAATTCAATGGGTCACATACATTTGCTAGAATATAAAACAATTACACAATTTTAATGTTTTGACGTTTGTATAGGCAGAGTGGCATGGTTTTAAATTTTTTAAGCCGCATTAAGGCCTCTGTCTTAGCTAAACGGTTAAGATAATCACGATCTACATTCGTGTCATCCGAGACACGGCAGCGCTTAATTTCAAACACCACACGCGGCCACCCATCCGAAAACTGACCGTACTGAACGTTGCTTAACACTTTCCCTGCTCAGTACAAAGTTAAGAACTGTATTCATACGTCCACCTACAATCTCGCTCTAGCTTGAAAAAACTGGCAACATTTTACGGAGACCGTTTTAAAATTTTTGGTAGCCTCCATGAAACTCTTTTTGCTCTTATTCATCTTTCCAGTCAAATAAAAAACATCAATTTTACTTATAAATTGTGACTCCAACTAGAGTCGTGGACGTATGACATGGTACAGATGTGACTCCTTTTGGAGTCATTGGACAGTGAACATAATTTAACATTATTGACGCTACCACCTAGTCAAACTGCGCTACTACGCGACTCTAAAGTCCCCCAAAACGTAACAATCATTACTACGGGCACTAACCTCTTAACTCCCCATAAACACGTCAGATTCCACTCGATAAGGATCATAAATTCAAGCCATAAACACATTTGTATCGCGTTTAATTTCGTAATAAAGTTATTTTGTATAAATATTCATGTATAATTCATTGTTTGTTACAGATGTGAAGGAGACCAACGAACCTGGTTAACTAAAGGTAATATATAATTACGTTAGTGCTGTGCGACTTTACGTTATGTATCGGTCTTTTAATAGTCCACTGCTGAATGTAGGCCCACCCACTAATGGCGACTCTACCACGCTGTTTTGCGCGAGTTAGTAGGTAAATTCACATACGCTATCGAATTTCTACCTACTATGGGTGTATACAGGTTGATTCACAAAGTTTCTTTTTTCAACGAATAAATAAGTAAATCATCAACGAAAAGCCAGGGTTGTAGAAATAAATACATAAGCCCCCAAAAAACTAATTGGTACGGGACCGGCATTCAAACTCCTGACCTACGAATGTAAAGCGAGCATTACCACCTGTAGGTCACTATGGTCACCAACTTTAAATTTAAATGACGTAGAAACAAAATACAAATAAATAAATAAAAAAATAATAAAACAACGGAACATGGCCAAAATAACATAAGTAAGTAATAAATGCAGTTAACGAGCTATAACGTATCATAAAAATAATTCACGACACGAAACAGAAATGTCAATCAAACACGTTCAGCTTTTTCTTTATAATTTTTTGTTTCGTTTTTGATTAGTAGGTGCTTGAAGTCATAGGTCAAATTATAGTCTTCGATTAGTACCTGCCATAGGTCTCAAATGACGGGACATGTCGTTTCAATCTGGGGACGTAATTTCTGACTTAAAATCACAAGGGCGCAATATTGATACTGTTTATTTTACTGTACATTTTTGATGTGATAACTTCTGTTTTATTATAATTTTTGACGTCATAACGTCTAAAATCGGTAAATGCTGGCGGCACGCACGAAAAAGTGTCACGTTCCGCCAGAGCCGATCGTGCAAGAGAGAGCGCGGTACAAGCTATAGAAAGACACGATCGGCCTGAGCGTTTGGCTTGTTTCCATTTTTTGATTTATGTACCTTTGTGTTCAATTATTCTGCAATAATGAAATATTTTTTCATTGAGGATTCTTAGCACATGTAACATGTTTATATAATTTTTAAATAATATGAGATTTTTAGAATTTTAACCAATAGTAAAATTACACAATTTTATTAGTCATCGAGTTCTTTTTTCATATGCGCTCAACAACACATTCATTTAATGGCGTATGTGCATTTGCTACATGTACCTAATCTCGCGCACTTGGTAAAGAGAAAACATTTCCCCAGATCTCTATGACCAACACTCATCAGGTGTTATCGAAAAAGTTGCCATTTTATATGACCCCGTTTTATTGGCAAAGTAAATTGATCATTATTCTCTGCTGTTATCAATTTGTTTTATTTGCGGTTTGGTTTCTGTCATATGCTGTACCTACTGTTCAACTGAAGGTATTAACAAATACACGTGTGATATATATTATTACAATTTGTATATCTTCAAGTCAAGAGTGAATAGGTATCTTTTAGGTCTACATACTCCATCTTCGGCTACAACTTCGGTTTCCGTCAGGCGGGTTGGTGGCCAAATGTATACCATACACAACAAAAAAAATCTAACGTGGTTTTTGGAAGCAAATAATATTTAACCTCTACAGAGTCTATGCTTACATGACAGACGTATTCTACAATGTTATCGTATTCATTATTATGACAAACTCAACATGGGACTAACCACAAAATATCAGCTGTCCGCATATTTGCTTAACATCAGGCATTATGTAGTCAAAAGCAAACCTATATCTTACTAATATTAAATATTATAAACGCGAAAGTTTGTGAGGATGGATGGATGTATGGATGTTTGTTACTCTTTCACGCAAAAACTACTGAACGGATTGAGATGAAACTTTGCAATAACATAGCTTATATATCAGAATAACACATAGGCTATAAATTATAATGATATATTGCGTATGCGGGCGAAGCCGCGGGTAAAAACTAGTGAAATAATAAAATATAAAAATTGTTGTCTCTTAACAAAATAGATGTAACAGCTGTCTTTTTTGATGCTCTCAGGGTTGGTTCCATAGTGAGCGTCCGTCGTGATAATAAGTAGAGTAGGTACAATGATATTTTATGATCATTTTTCGCAAAAAACGGCAAAATCTATTTCAATCGTGTACCAACAAAATTTGAATAGTTCGCGTGAATTGATTTATAGATTTTTTAAAATATTGTCGATTTTTCAAAAACGGCTCAGCCTTGAGAAAATGCTTTTTTGAACTACAAAACATTTTTTTTAATCGATTCACAATTGGCGAAAATATAGATAAACATACCTGCACAAAAATACATATCCACCACAGACGAACATAGAAATTACTCCTATTTGAAAGTCATTTAAAAATATCTCCATCGTCCAGAGAAACATCCAACATTTTTAGCATAATTACGTTAAAGTCAACTCGACATTATAACAATGACTTAACTTTTTATTTGTCTTGACTTATGTACACATTAGTAATAAAAGCATAGCATTATTCTAATTGTGTTATTACAAGCAATCATGGCGCTTTGCTCAATTATATTCAAAATGGCGCTAAAAACTTGCCCGCACTCTATAAATGTATTTTAATCGCAGGAGGTATCTTGAACATACACACATCATTATTTCATAAAGAGTATTCCATTTTTCACATAACATGGCGCCTCAATTACCTATGCTAAAGTCAAAATGGCGTCAAAACTTCCCTCCATTTATAGGTTATTTTTTATTCGTTTTCCATCATAGGTGGTATTATAAAACGCATAGCATTTCTTATGGCGAAGTGAGTTTTTCACACGCCGTTGCCCACCGCTGCATTTTGCAGCCGCACGGAATGGGCGTATAGGTAAATACTTCTCTGAAAGGTTTTTTTTTACTCCTCTTTTAATGTTTATGACTTTATCTGTAGTTTTTCATTATTAATTATGTAATTGTATGATTTCCATATTGTTGTAATTGGTAGTCATTCAATGGCTGCCAGAAAGAGAAAGCTAGGGTGACTTGCGTTCATGGTACTTATTTAAGACATGTTCGAGCCCTTCGTGGGTAGGCCTATGTCCAGAAATGCATTATTAAAATGGGTCGTACAGAAACCTTAACAAACACGTCGAGTTTATCCATCCTTAGTAAATGGTCTATCAATCCGTCTGTCAATTTATCTCAGTGTCAATTTTTTTTATAACTTCCTTGGTAACTTTAATTTTAGAGTCCACTTAAAAAAAATACTGACTATACATGTCATTATCATCATCATTATCAGCCGTAGGACGTCTACTGCTGGGCATAAGTCTCCCCTATGGATTTCCAATAAGCAGCCTGCCTGCAAGCCTGCAGTCTTAATAATATCGTCGGTCTACCTGGTCGGTGGACGTACTACGCGGCGCTTGCCGGTGAGTGGTTTCCATTCGAGAATAACTATACGTGTATCTGACTTACACCTAACTTTCTATTTTCCAAATTACAACAACTGTCTCAGCCGCGAAACTGTTCATATACAAAGATAATCGTGTTATCAAGTACGTACAATGTCAAATAGTATTAGCGATAACATTATCCTCCAAATAGAAAGTTGTGATAAGATGTGATCGATCGCAGAGGCCTTATCAGGCTTATCAGGGTTTATCGGAGAAATTTCTCCTTGGCATCGTAGCGACGAGTGGGCAGATGTCTATCTGTCACAGTTGATGTTACAACTGTCACTTGTGAGGCCATCTGGTTTTGGACACTTTTTAGTTTGCCGAGTGTCCTAGAAAAACAATTTTGACCTAGAAAATGCAAACAAAAGAAAAGGTAGATAAACTGATATAACTACTTGAAAACAAATTGCGATATCGCTGTGTATATACTTACATACCTATTTATTATTTTTTTGCACTTGCACATATTTTTTATTGCTTTACTGTCTTTAATTGTCTTATTATTGTTGTTTAATGGAAGTATTGTATCGACACAATAAAACGCCTGATTATTAAACATATACTAATTTGATATATCACAAAATAATTTTCGGAAAAAATGCAAAATAGTGATCAGATTTTTCAAGAAAGTAAATCTGATTAAAGAATAATATGGACTGATATTTAAAATATTTTATAACAAATGAAACAAAGAATCACCACTAGTTATATAGGAGCGCTGGTTTTTTATATAAACCTAATGATAATAATACACCAACCAACGGAAACGATGAATTTATTATGCAGGCGACTAAGTACAATCATTATTTTTAACATCACAACATCATTTTAACATATTTTCTCCACCAAAAATTATAGACCACAACATAATGCAGTAATAATTCATTCCTCACAATGTTTCGGCTATTATTCACCTATTTCTTTGTCTGTTCTAACCCTTCGCCGACATACGGTGTCTTCAATACCCTTAACTTTCACATCCTTCCTGTTTTAAATGTATTCATAAAGCAAAAAACCCTAATGCGTATCATTCGACGGGCTCTAGACAAAAGACCGCGCTCTATTGTGGGGTTAAATGATTTTTTTTTCGTTTCCGAAATTGGATCTGAAGATTCGACGGATAGTTTGCATTGTTCTGAGGTATCACTTTCGGATTTTTAATCGACGCTTGAGATAAAAAATAATGCCTGCTTGGACTGCAATTATTCAAAGTTTAGTCTATTATCTTAAAATTTGATTTTTGATCTTGACTGGAATATAATTATAGTTTTTTAAAGGTACACCTACATTCTGTTAACGTAAATCGAATTAGTACAATTTTAAAGTTTGACAAAGATGGTTTTTAACGATAACCAAGTAAGCCTGATACTCCCCAATATAGCATAAGCTATTTAGCTTAAAACGTGAAACGAATACGTTTTACAACCCGACAGAATCGGGTTTACGACTCAGTAAATCACCTCGTTAACTAAAAATACCTCTGAGCATCTTACAAACCACTAGAGCATTGTTAGGAGCCCTCATCTTCACACAAAGCTACCGTGCATTATAAAACCTTGCATTGCGACATCGCAACACTACTTTGAATAACGCATCCCATTGTCACTATTATAAATATTATGCTAATAGTGAAAGAATTTTTGACTCCGTTCTACGAGACCAGGTGTCACGTTTAAAGGGTTAAGATTACTCCCCTATTTGAATGCGATCATTTATTAAGATTTTAACTCTATTGTTTAGTTTGTTATTTCCCATACGTGTGCATGGATGTGTAGTAATTTATGTGAGAAGAATGTTAGTGATATATTTTTTTGAATATTCTAATGCACGCTTGATTTGAACTTTCTAAGGAGCTTCAGTGGTCGTAAATTTCGGATTATCGTGTAGTGAACGTGTCTCACGACTGGTTGGCCGACATGTTGGTTATGAAATATAGTTTTTGGTAGCCAGGCATGGGTTTGAATATTAATGAGCAGATGTTTAGAATAAAAGGGTTAAGGGTCCCAATAGATGGCATTTGATTATTCCAAACGTAATGCTTTGTTTATGTCTAGTTTTGTCTATGACTATGGCTATTGTATTTGGTTTATAATCAATTTTTTTTTTGCTAGGCCTTCAAGCGAAAAGGATTAAGAGTAGAGGTGTCTATCTTACTCTACGCTTATTCGTACGTGGTATTATATCGTAAACTTATTCTTCTTCGTTCTTCTTCCAAGTCGTTAAAACACGTAAATAGAGTTCAAAATATTCCATATTACAGATTTAGATTTACTACATCCTACTAATATCATAAACGCGAAAGTTTATATGTATGGATGTTTGTTCCGCTTTCACGCACAAACGGCTGAACCGATTTGGATAAATTTCGGTATGAAGGTAACATGGACCTTGGATTAACACATGGTTACTTTTTACCTAAGGTTAAAGCGGGTAACACCGCGGAGCGCAGCTATTAATCTTTTAGTACTTTTTATATGTATTATCATAACATAGTAGGCAAGTTATTACTTACCGGCTTCTGAAGTTAAACAACTCTCTGCACGGTTAGTCTTTGGATGGGTGACCGCGAGCGGAATTTACATCCTAGCGCTGTTGTGGCGGATCATTCAATTGTGAGTCCCGGTTGTTTTATAGTTATGTCAGAAGCCTTCGGGCGGGTTCGAAAAACAGACACCAGGGCCAGCCACCCGGCCTATACGAACTTACTCTACAATAACTCTACAATCTACATGTGAGCGACTTCCAGCGTGGTTAACAAACAAGTCCGCACAGATGGCGCACACAGCTGGTCTCACTATTCTTATGTAAAACAGCTCCACCACTGTACTTACTACTGGCCACAGATTCTATCATAGTATCACGGTATTCGTTTTTCACAGTCCATAAAAATGAAAAAAATTGATTAAGTTTTGATTCAGTGGTCAGTTGAAACTACAACGTATATTGTTATATTTAAAGATATATCTATGGTATTTTGTCATAATATACAAATGACTAAGTCTCGGCTTTGCCTGAATGCCTGTCCTTTACATATAATGTAATATGTATAGCCATATCACAAGCGTTGCTTAGTTTGGGGTCAGAGACCGTGTGTAAGACGTCCTGATATTGGTGAAAAAGTATTGAAATAAAAGACAATATCTATTTGAAAAGGAAACCCAGAAATTTTTGTTTAGTTTTTAGTTCATTTAATCAAAATCAAGGAGCGCGTCTGTTTTTGGTAGAGCAAGTTCCACTTCTAGCTACCTGCTTTTTAATTTGGTATAAAAATGCCCTCTTAGCAGTTTTTCTCTTTATCTAGTTTGAAGTAACAAAAATAAATTAAAAAGTTACCCCTCCATAACATTAGTGTAAATAGAAAATATACGGGAATATAGAATGAAAAATCTTTACTTGCAAAAATGTCTAAGTTATTGCCTTACCTTTTCAAACTGGTGTCAAATCAAATCGACCTTGATTTCAACCCAAGTTCATGTTCGAAATTCAAGGCAATTATGTTTATCAGAATAATTAGCCGATAAGGCCCTGACCTATCAATAATTTTGTAAAACAATGATTAACCTGTTACCTATCACTATAGTGATAACGGTTATCATTTATTTTTAAATATGAAAGTTTGGTTGCACGTGTGTTGTTTTTAACCATTGATACAAAAAGAGGGGTGCTATGAGACGTGTGTGTCCGTAGTTTATTTTTTGAGCATCATAAGTTTCAACCGAATGAATGTTTATCTTTGACACAAATAAACAGGTTTTTCTAAATATTTTTGAAAAACCTGTTATTTTGTTTTGTTAGCTTAGTTTATTTCACTGGTATCATATTTTGGTTTTTGAGCTCTCTTTAAGGATTCTTTAGGCCTCGGTAGCTCAGTGGTTGGTGACCCTAACTTCTGGATCAAAGAGACGTGGGTTCGATCCCCACCCAGGGCAAATATTTATGTGATGAACATAAGTATTTGCTCTGTGTCTGGGTGTTATTTAGTTACTATCTATATAAGTATGTATTTAAAAATATGTATATGTAGTATATCAGTCTCTGGCAGCCATATCTCAAACTTTGCTTAGTTTGGGGTCAGAGGCCGTGTGTAAGATGACCCAAAATATTTATTTATTTATTATTTTATTTTTTCGGGATAAAAAGTAGTATATGATAAAAGTACTCCGATCCTTAAACTATAGGTACTTACTTATTTGTGTAAAAAATCAAGTCTATTCCATACGTATGTAGCTGCGTGAAAAAGAAACAAATAGACCAATAACCAAAAAACACATTTTTAGATTTATATAATTTTAGCAAGAATTTAATCATCATCATCAACACTATATCCTTCGTAGTACGTTGGCCATTATTTTTTACCGACTTGCAAAAAAGAGGAGGTACTATGTTCGTCACTATGTATTTTTTTTGTGCATGTGAATCGATATTTTCGCCGTTTTTTTGGTTCACAAACCAAAAAAACTCGTTTTAGTTAAAAAAAAGTATACTTCTGAAATGGTCTCTTATTAAAATTGTATCGAAATCGGCTAAGTCATTTTTGATAAATTAACAAAAATGTTCTTGGATGTCACATCAATTCGTGCCAATTATTTAAATTCTGTATACGGTGAAGGTCGATGATGCCTTCAGCTAGAGTTCCAATTTCAAAATTCCTTAGTCACAAAACTTACACTTATTGAACAGAGACCACAAATAAGCAAACATAGCTTAGAATTTCCAACTAACTATGTGGAGATAGCTATAATACTCGCCTTTGTAACACGTTGGATGTAAGCCGGTCCATCTGAAAATTATTATCCATAACTCCATTAAAATTTTGAAAACTTCCTCAAAACAGGATAAATATAAGTTTTTACCTCCCGTAACTTATATTAATAGAATACGTATAACAACAAAGTATAATACTAATAACAATGATATCGATTAAAATATCACGTTAGCCATAACTACGAGTACAGTTACAGATTGGGTTTTCCCGCTCAATTGTAAATGTTTAATAAGTAGGTACAATACTTCGCTGAATTTCAGATTTATCTCTTGTCGTCCGCTAAATACATACATAAACTATTATACGCTATCATACTATTTATCAGTCATGGCGCATTTGTTTTAGTTATTTAGTTTGTTAGTTGCGCTCATAGCGTAGTTTGACTAGGTGTATGCTAGCAATAATCGAAGTTCGGCACGGTCAGTCTTCGGATGGGTGACCGCGAGTGGCATTTCCAACGGAGCGCTACCGTGGCTCGGATGACAACATTAAATTCTAGGTCCCGGTTATTTTAACCATTGAGGTACCTAAATCAGAGTCCTATAGGCGAGTTAAAAACTGTTACTTAAGAAAAAAAAAACAAAATATATTTATGAGCATTAAAGAATGTACTATTACAATGTAGTGCTAACGGGCCCCAAACTAGGCAAAGCCTGTATCTTGGGCGCCCTGTGGCTGGTTCCCATAGTTCCCTGTCTCGCTGAGCGTTGTACACATTCAGTTGCATTATTTGTTCAATGCTTACAGCAATATTTGCAACAAAGAGTACAAACTAGTTAATATTCTATTGTTTTTTTCTTCTACTAATTCTTAATTTAATGATAACAAAGTAGGAAAAGCTTAAGCAAGGTAATACACATTTTACTATAAACATTTGTACTGATTCATTTATACTTAATTAAAAATAATGAAAGTTTTTTTTTTGTATACCTAATTGTCTACCCACCCAGCCTGTCCGAAGTTACCTACTAGCGCATTGGTTTACAGTTAGGCATAGAGTTATTCTATACATTATATTAAGATAAGACTGGTTTAAAGCAACTTATAGTATTGTGATATTTACTTTTTTAATAAACTAACAAACACTGAAAATCTACAGTTCTAGAGATAAAATAGTATATAATAATCAAAATAATTTAGATATTACATAATTTTATATACTTACTAAGTAACTAGGTTTTTTCCAAGCCTGCCTGGGGAGACTACATCTTTATCCATCAGTTACTTATTGATATCTCTGAATAGCTTAATATGTACTTTAAAGAAAACATTACTATTTTTCTCCTGTTTGATGAAATTCGAAAGCAATTTTACAAAATAAACATTTACAACTTTTAATTTCTAGAGAACACGACATCGACAAATTCGCACATAAAAGATAACATCGCCATTTTAAATGTACTAAATTAACTCAGCCGCAAATAAGACAACAAAAACTCAACTAAAAATATCTTACCCAAATTAAAACGCATCGGCAGTCGTTAGTCTCTGTTCGAGTAATTGGACGGACACAAAATGTTCTTAAATCGTCTTGTAATTTGGCAAAATGTGCAACCTCATTATAAAGGATAATGTTTATTTCTACATATTTGTATTATGGGTTGTCCACATGTTTGGCGAGGCAATTTGGTGTGACCATTTGAGGCAATTTTTATCTTGTTTCATTTAGTCATATTATCTGTATTATCTTCACAAAAAGTTGTATTTTGGTATGATTGGGAATGTTCAATCACGTCAATTTTGTTGTATGGTATTTTGGTGAGGCTGATTGGAGCATTATAATTTTGTCAACAAATTAAAATCGACAAGCTTTATAATGTTATTATAAAACTTGTCGATTTTGGGGAGACCTTTGCCCAGCAGAGGGACAGTAAAGGTTAAATAAAAAAAATCTTTTTCTTTTACATTAAAGGAAACTCATAAGAAAAGCCTTCTTTCTAATAATTATTAGAATTAAGTTCTGAAGCAAGGATTAGCCTTTGAGTTAAAATCAGAATCAATATTTGTCGAAAAATCTTGTACTGATCAATTCTGAATAAATAGTTGCAGATAGCAACTATTTATTTTTATATCTTTGGTTGGTCTGTTAAAGTATAAAACTTGGATTATTTTGAATCATTGAAATGATAAGAACTATACATTTAAAAACTCTACCTTTATCTACTCCTTCCCAAAGATACCACTGCTTGCTACCACTCTAGGTTCGTGTATGGTAGTCACACTGCCTCACACTTGCTCTTCTGAAATTCGCCAAGCGTGTACCCTCAGCATAAAGATATTTCTTCCCAAAGTGCCATTCTAAGGTCGTCCTTTTGAAGTGCATGCATTAACGTGTTTGAGTGTGAACGTCACTCGCTCATTTGGTCGCTTCCTCAATAAAGTTTTATATGCCATAATCAAAGGACGAGGACCACACGCCGCAGCTTTAAATTAATGCTACTGTTGTAGGGCTACTCGCTTTAATATAAAGAGTTATTTTGATAGCGTTAATTTATACGGTTGTTCAAGACTTATACTTACATACCTACAGGGTTGGTAAGACTTATACTCTTACGTATAAGGAGTTAATAGGAAATAAAGAATATGGAATGGATATGAATATGGATTTATTTAATGGGAGCTTTATTCATACTTTACATTCTTACTTTCTTAGATTATTATGAACCTGAAGAAAATCTAAAGTGAACTCTAAACAAAGTGACTTAGACTTGTATGAACATTGGCGCACTTATTCAATAATATCCTATGAATAACTAATTTATTATTATTAGTCAGGGTCTGCTCCTAATCATGCATTTTTATTGACTGTCAGTAGTACCTACCATGGGTGGTTAAACTCAGGTAATTACGTCACTCGTATTTGAAATAACGTCCATATATATACGTCCATGAACTGTCTTATCAAAAAAGTTTACGCACGCTTTAGGCAATGACTAACAGTACAAATTGTACGATAAAACAGTGTTCAAAGCGTGTTTAAAACTTTTGTGGTTTGGCGGTAATAGTTAAAAATGTGTTTCCTATCTTATTATAAATTATTATCTCTCTATTAGTCTTGTACGTATAATTTTACATTCATAATCATCATCATTATCATATCAGCCGTAGAATATCAACTGCTTGTCACAAGCCTATCCTATAGATTTCCAAAAAGAACTTTTAAAAGCGGGTTACCTAGCGCGTTCCTAATCGTCTGGCCACCTAGTCGGAGGACGTCTTACGCTACGCTTGGTGGTTCGTGGTGTCTATTCAAGAACGTTGTAGCCCCTTCGGTCATAAGTTCTCCGTGCTATCAGTCCTCTGTTCACTGCCACTCTAAATTGTTAAACCTACGTTCAAATTAAAAATCAAAATAAAATTAATAAATTGTAATTAAAAGAAAACACTATTTAGCAATTCAAAATTTAGCAGAGCAACAACAACTACTCTAAAACGATCTGATAACGCTTACTTACAAGTTTTGCTTAGTTTTGTGTTAGAGACTGTGTGTATGATGTCCCCTTATATTTATTATTATTTCTAATAAAAAGAAAAACCTGCAACACTACTTAGCAGTTCAAAACTTAGCACAGCAACAATGATAAGTATGTTTTGTGTTAGAGACTGTGTGTATGATGTCCCCTTATATTTATTATTATTTCTAATAAAAAGAAAAACCTGCAACACTACTTAGCAGTTCAAAACTTAGCACAGCAACAATGATAAGTACTGCTCTAGTATTATCTGGTATCGCTTACTACACAAATGAAATCAAATGTAAATACCTATAAATATAACATTACGACAAAATGTACTTTATGAATTTAGACAGCAGGAAAATATACAAAAATATTGCCTCTACAAGTCAGCTAAAAGTTTTTTGAACTTTACTTAGCGTACAATTTTCATATTATCAAATACCTAAGCAGAGTAAACATTGATAAATGTGGTAATTCGCATGTGATGCTGTTAATTTGCAATATATTTAAATAACACATTTTGTATATTTATCGCTTGGTTTAGGTGTAAAGTAGTGGTAGTATTTTTAGCTTATTTTTACTATGATATCAAAAACATTTGGCTCAGTATTTTACAATTTTTTTGTGAATGTGTTGAAATTACAAATATATTCTTCTTTCAAATTTTATAGATCCATTTTAATTGTGAAATATTGATTTGTTTATTATCAAATTTTAAATACTTATTTGCTTGTTACTTTTTCACGCAGCAACATAGTAACAAATCGTCTTAACTTTTTGGCATTTATATAGTTCAAAGTATTTATAGGTACATAGGTTATATAGTATCCAGGAAAAATTAAGACTCCTGTAGTGGGTAATCGCAGATAAAGCAAATAATAAATAAATTGTTTATGCAGTGCTGATATCACATGTTAAGTGCATACACAAAAAGTTCATTGGCCTTCAACAAAGCATAGAGGTGCTGATTTTTTAAATGTTGATAACATCACCTGCTTCTTGCATTTTGTCTATAGTTAATGAACATTTTGGTTGAAACAGCAGTTATTTTGCCATTTCGAGATTTGTTCCCATAGGCATGATGAGTGGGTAAAAAACACCGAACAAGTGTGAGTCAGGCTGGCACACCAAGGGTTCCGGAAAAAAACAAACAGAAAATTTCACAAAATTGGGAAGTAAGTTATTAAAATCTCTATACTATAACCATCGACAAAAAAGTTTTTTTTTTAAAACTTTTCTCGTCATACATCGAAAATTACACATTGTTAAAATAATTAAAAAGTTATTTTATATGATACCTTAGGTACATGATACGATTTACTCACTTTGAATTTTAACCCATATTTTGTGAATTTTGAGGCGCTATTTTTTGTGATTTAAATAAAAATGTACAATTTTCTGATTTACTCCTATATGTGTACTCTGAGACAATGCTTCTCGCCAAATTTCATAGTTCTATGTCAACGGGAAGTACCCTATAGGTTTTGATTTTTGGGAGTGTCGAAATATGCGGTATTTTACGACATATTCGGCTCTAACTTTTTTAAACGATAACTGAGAAGTTTTTCTTTTACACAACTGCAAGAAATTGTCAATATACGTATACAGTTTAAATTTCAACTCGATATCTTTACGCGTTCCCGAGATAAAGAGTGTTGACATAGACGGACAACAAAGTTGTCCTATAAGGGTTCCGTTTTTTTTCCTTTTGAGGTACGGAACCCTAAAAAGTGTCTTATATTTATTTATGATCTATCTGACAGACTAGTTATATTTTTAGTCATCACGCTTATTCTGAAAGTATCAACACTGCAAAATATAACACCTTGCATACCTACTTATAGGTATTTATAACTTATTCATTTTTATTAATACCTTAATGTAGGTTAACTTAAATGTACGCTTAACCATCGATTGGTATCTCACTGTGCAACATTATTTTAATTTTAAACTTCCAATGAAATAATGTCGGTAATTACAAAAGAATTATAATAATTTGTATTGTAATTTGATATAATTATACGCAGCGTAATCTTTTAAGTCCTTGGAATGCAACTTGTAAAAAGTCCTTGGAATGCAACTTGTAAAAAGATAACTTTAATAATGGACTCTATAAAAGTGATGTTTTTATTTTCGTATGGCAATCTTGGGCTCTGTCTGATAAACAAAACATGTGAAAATTAATTTTGAAAAATAATAATAATCATCAGCGTTTATCGATTTAGGTACTGTGCTGTAGTTTATTGCCGAAAATCTTTCTTCTTTGCTCTCTTTTAGTATTGTTTTATCTCGCTCTCTCTTACTCGGGCTGAGCTACCAGACTTGATGCAGTTTCTTATTGGCTTTATATATTGATTTATTGGCAAAGTACTGCTCCATGATCGTTGCGTAGTATAGAGTGATCAAAGTATTATAAAAAAAATAAGATGAGACTATTTTCAACTATAATTTTAATAATAAAAAAATAAGATGAGACTATTTTCAACTATAATTTTAATAAAAATAACTCAACTATAATCTTCGCATTTCTGAACTAAGTTTATAGCTTACTAGGTTTTGACCGCGGCTTTGCCCGCCGGATATTTTTATTTTTGTGCTATTACATAGGAACCTTTTAATTTTTCGGGATAAAAAGTGTTCTATGTCACTTTCCGTCTTTCTAACTGTGTCCTTGCTGAAAATCAAGTCAATCCGTTGCAAGGTTTCTGTGTGAAAGAGGAAACAACCAACAAACCAATAAACGCCTTTTCGACTTGTAATATCAGTAAAGGTAGCCATGTCGAGTCTTTTAGGTAGCTTAAAATTCTGACATCACGACTTACCTACCACATATTTTACCACCGAAATACAATACTACTTTATATACTAAAACTACATGCTCTACTACTACATAAAAGCAATTGGATCATCCACAGACCCTTGACTTACCACCTGTATTGTATTAATATGTAATATTTAAGAATAAAAAAATGTAAGCGTCATACCGACCTTATTAATTCGAACCAATTGCCAGCAAGGGGTAGCACTGGCAAGTAAGAATTGCCGCGAAAAAAGAACATGGAACTGACCCAATTTTATTTATCACCTGTCATCGGGCGAGCGGTAACCACTCCATTTGGCCGCGTAGTTGTACTTTAAAAAATATAATGAATGAGGCAGTCACGCCATTTTGTTGGCTCAAATGTGAAGCCACTTGAATAATGTCATGTAGTTATAGTAAACTATTGCTATAACTATTATATTGGCAGGTTGCTAGACGCTACAGACTTTGTAGCTAACTATTACAGATAAACAAAGTTTTTTGGTCCGATAACTATAGTTTTATGTATTTACCATTTGTCAATAAAGTAATAAGTTCATATAGGCCGGGTGGCTAGTCCTGATATCAGAGTTTCTAGGCCGCCTTAACCAGCTTAGTCATGTCAGAGGCCTGCTCTGACATGACTAAGCGGTTAAAACAACCGGGACTTACAATTATCAATTATTTATCTTCGACCTAGTCTCCTTATGTTTTTTATTTTTATTTTTGTACCCTCCGCTGTCTTGTCAGCCTTATCATCATATTCCTCGATTTTTTAGCTCTGAATCTTTACGTTGCGTTTTTTTTAGTAAAATTATTTAGTGAATTTCCTTACCACAAATCTAAACAAAACTAGTCATTTAAGATTGTGAGATTGTACAATCTCTACTATTAAAAGCACTTAACCATTTTTTTATACTCGACATAATTTTCTCGCGACGATAGATATGAACTGGTCAAAACATTTATTTACATGACGAATACATAATCATCCCGTGACAATAAATATGAAGTGGTCGAAACTAAATTCCCCTATCTATTTATGAGTAATGTTGTATTTTGCGCCATTACCAACCCCTGTGCAGGCGGGGCGAGTACGGTCCGGCTAATCGCGCCCCCGCCGCGGCCATCTTGGATCGCCAGGGGAATTACTCGAAAGCGTGCGACACTGCGTGCGGAAGGGGTGAAGAACCGAGCGCAGCGAGGCTAGGATAGTTGTATTCGAACGCCCAATAACATAATCATTCATCATCAATTTTTCATCAAAAATGGCTTAACTGACTTCAACCGTGTACAAATTTATAGAAGTTAGAAAGTTAAAAGAAGTGAAGTTAGAAGAGTTGATGATTTAAAGAAATTGGCTCAGCTGATTTCGATAAAATTTCTCTGTACTCGCTTTAAGATCCCTATTTCGCCATTTCTCCTCGTCCTGCTCCCTTATTGTGTACACGTTCTAGGATTCGGCTTCGGTTTTTCTCCTGCTCGCGCCAGTTATTCGCGCCATGAGTATGAGCGGGAGGAAAAATAGTTTTGAGAAAAATAATAAAAACTTGAATTTAATCTTCCCATACATAATGTCCTACGAGTAAAAGTTCTCATTGACATTTGACAGATGGTGAGATGAAGTTCACCGAGTCAGCTAGTACGAGTATATTATAAGTTTCAGTACATTTGTACTTACATCAATTAATATTCTTAATACTAGGTACATAGCCTGCTATAACAATTGCAAGTACTCACAGTCTACTTCATGTAATGTACTAATGTAGGTAAGTACCACTTCAACTAAGAAGTAGGTACATACTATGACGTTAACACAGTTTACGCCTTTGTTACAATAACAATTAGTTAAAACTTCTAAAAGATACTGTACTTAAGAGTAAGATTTTACAGTGAGACACGGTTCTATGTAAGTTACACCAATTTACTTGGTACAATGTAATTAATGACCAACACACGTGTATGTCTTTATTTGCTCGTAATTTATTAGTTTTAATTGTTACAATATGTTCGTAACATGAAATTATGAGACTTTATCTTGCAAGTGAAAATATGATGGTTGTATTTAATATTCTTTAAGTTTTGTGGTGATTATAACACAAAACATGGTATAATTAATGTAAAATGGCCACATTTTGAATTAATTAGACACGATTTATTTTATGTTGTGTTATTTATTTACGACAATGTACGAGCATACTGAATGTCAGTTTTTAAAATGTCGAATTTATATTTTTTTCTTTTAGATTGTGAATATATTTTTATTATCATGATAAAAGATTATTTTTCATCCAGATGTAGAATAGTAATACGAAACACTTAATAATCTGGTAAATAAACCAATTTTGCATCTAAATAGTCATTTGTAAGATAGAGTGGTAGGAATATTGATTCTCTTTTGATCCTTTTGAAGCCTTGAAATGCTTTTTTTTAATATCAATAACAATTCAAACAAACTTCAAAATTAGAAAACATAATTATTTTTTTGCAAAAAATAGTAAGTATGACCGACTACACCCGTGTACAGAATTCGCGAATAATTCCCACGGATCGATGTAGCATTTTTCACATTATTATTGATTTATCAAAAATGGCTGAGTCGATTTCGATAAAATTTAAATGGGACCAATTTCAAAGTATACTCTTTCCAATAAATAAAAAAAAATGAAATTGGACTACTATGAAAAAAGTTATGCGTGGTTATACATAAAAAATATATACGCGTAGAATTGAGTACCTCCTCCGGCGCGTCGGTTAAAAACCATACACAACATCCTTGTACAAAACATTAAAAATAACCGAAATTTTCTTACGTTTCAGATTTGGAACGTGTCGGAAATGCGTTCAAAAACGAAGACACGCCAACCTGTTGGATGCGGAGACATTTGGTGAGCGTTCAAATCCATTCTTAACCCTTTTTTGTGCGACTTTTTTATAATAAAAAAGTAAATAATACGCCTTGGAAAGGTTGAGGTTGAGACGAGTGATGTTAGGTTGTGGTACAGTAGGAGCGATTAAAGTTAATAGTTTAGTTAACAATGTCTTTCTTATCAGTAAATTTTATTACCGGTTAAAGCAGCGGACCACTTATTGTGTCATTTTTGACCAGTTAGGTCACAGTAGTATTTATTTATTCAATTTCAACAATCAAAAACTTACAGTCTAAAACCAAAACGTTTTTGAGCTTAAAAATAACTTAAACATATCTAATTACTTAAGCAAAATTACAAATTTCAGGCAAGAAAAAAATACAATTTTGAATTATTTCACTAATTTTTGAAAAAAACAAATCTGTATTTGGTTGGCGAGCAATTAGTTCGTTGAGGAGTGTGAGTGCATGGTGTGTGGTGGCATTTATTTGTTTGCTATCAAAACTTCAATTAAAAACAAAATAAAATACATATATATATAAGGGGACATCTTACACACGGTTTCTGACCCCAAACTAAGCATAGCTTGTAATATGGCTGCCAGAGACTGATATACTACGTATACATATTTTTAAAATTTAATACATTTTTATATACGATGAATACCTAAATAATACCCAGACACAGAGTAAACACCTATGTTAATCACATAAATATTTACCCTGGGTGGGGATCGAACCAACGCCTCTTTGACCCTGGAGCACAGCCCGGACACTCCGCGTTTCTTCATACAAAATCTGCTGTCTTACGCACACAACACTATATTTATTCACAGACACTACACATACGCACGAACGCTACACGGGTATTTGCAGCGGCCTGTGCAGCCCGCGCGCAGAGTAGTCAATCGTGTCCTGACGCGGGGTGGAAGTGAGGAAGACTCAAACGGGTGGGGGGTAACGAGTGGCCGTTCTATACGTAGTATTATTATATCTTCTTTGCCTGGAGTCAGAGTCAATAACCACTGAGCCCACCGATCCATACACCATTACAAATAGAATAATAATATAATTTCAAATACAAAAACGATATAATTACAAATATCAGTCACAGATATGTAGACTTTTATACCTAATATTTTAAACCGTTTTTGAAATATTAATAAAAAATATTTCGGTAGCCGGACGCTATAGGCATTCGTAAAATAGTGCTCGTCAACTAGTCTATCAAATTATATTGTCATAAATTTTCAAAGATCATATTAAAGATTATAATAAAATAAAGAAATAAAAAGATTAAAATACGACTCACGATCTAAGTATGTCCTCAACTCAATTTCCCATATCTGAACAACCGGGCCCACTCGCCCCGTTTAAGTGCAGGTATCTTTGACGTTTTTTATCCGTTTTTTACCCGCCTCGGAAATAGGTTATAACCTATTTATTTTACTTTCGAAATTGGGGATAGGATAGAAGTTAATTCGATAGCATACTCGGGAGAAGGGTTAAAATTATGACCTTCTCTTTTTTAAATTATGAACATTTTTGATTTGACAGTAGATATTGTAAGCTATTATAGTTTTTATTTAGAGAACAGAGTTTTTTATTTTTGTGGAAAAAAAAAACAAAATTCAGCAGACAACAAAGTCATAGAAATACATTGTGCAGGTGATGTTTCAGGTACTAATGACAAATTAAAAGCTGTACCTACACTGTACAGTCACATAAAAAGCTTCTAAGACGCATACAACTTTTTTGTAACAAATAATACAAATAGATCTTCCCATACAATCAAAACAAACCACTAAATCAGAATACGGTCGTCTCGTCTTCACATAACCTTTTGACGTAATGAATGACAACACGTGAACAAATATAGAAAACAAGATAAACATAAAATGGAACCAAATTCATATTCCAAAACGATTTTGAAATTGAAATAATGGCTATTTCGCAGAATTTGTCTCAATTATCGTTAATTTCATTTAGTTTTTGTCACATCTCGCCGTTGATACGTTTTAAATTATGCTATTACATTTATAGCACTTATTTTGCTATTCATTCATGATGATTACTCCATGGTGTAGGATTTTGTTTCTTGTGCTGGGGTCATTAGAGGTTATTTTTGTTTGTAAACAGTGGTGCATGTTGAAAGGAGAACATGTGACTGATATACCTACATGCTGCGGGATTTTTGGACGGTTTTGTGCTATATGAACTAACGCTTCTATTGCACAAGATATCATATTATGCCTATAACTTTATTTTATTAGTTAAAGGTTCACTTTTTTTTTAAATCAATTTAATTTTATACGCCCTTTTTTGTGACCACAGTATATGTAAAATTAAGTGAGTCTTTATTGCACTCTGGCCGCGTGAGTTACTTTCAATTGCCACACATTTCTTGTTGCGTGTGCATGTGTGGTGTTTGTGCTTTTGTTATATTCTTACAACGTAGAGCCAATAAATTATATCATTGTTAAATTATCAATAAATAACCAGTTTCATCTTAACTGCCTCGGTGGCTCAGTGGTTAGTGACCCTAACTTTTGAGTCAAAGAAGCGTGGGTTTGATCCCCACCCAGGGCAAATATTTATGTGATGAACATAAGTGTTTGCTCTGTGTCTGGGTGTTATTTGGGTACTATCTATATAAGTATGTATATAAAAATAAGTAAATGTAGTATATCAGTTTCTGGCAGCCACATCACAAGCTTTGCTTAGTTTGGAGTCAGAGGCCGTGTGTAAGATGTCCCTAAATATTTATTTATTATTATTTAAAATAATACTCCTCTATATATTAAGTTTTTTTACTGAAGTATTCAATTCTATCTTATACGTGCTTCTTAGAACCCAAAATTTAAGTACTGAAAATATTTTAAATTTCGAGCAATAGGACAAAAAGACGACATAAGTTTATCTCTTCAATATAAATATTGCATCCATGGATGCATATCACATAACACCGTCTCAATGCACCTGCCACTAGACCGGTTACAAAAAAGTATTTAATCTGTTGCATCGGAAAAAAAAACATTTCGAGTCTGTGGACCGTGGGACCTCACTTTGTTGTTTATAATATCGGGAATGTTTCTGTTTACGTTGACTTACCGGTTACCGGGTGATGACTACTATTTTACTGAACATAATATCCAAACACATTGGTGATGTTCATATCTGAAGATATAACCAAGAATTGGCAAATGCGCTGACGTGCTGAGGCTAGGATAAGAAAAAAATAATATCTGTTCTAGTGCTAATGTTATTGAGAAAGCGATATTACAAAATGACGTTCCTAAAACAAAATGAGACTTAAATGTATGGGTATTAAAGGTTTTTAGCGGGAACGCGGAAAAGTCATGTCGCCTCATTGTATTATTTTGTTAAACTTGTGTTTTTTCGTTGATTATGAGCTGATTTACGTGCATGAGTGTAGGCAAGGTGATATAACATGACGTATCATGTCGTTCCGTGTTGTTACCAAAACTCCATAGACGCCTCTCCACTGCTTTACTGAGGTATGACTTGGACTACGTTTGGACTTGACCGCGACTTTATGACGTGACTACGACAGCGACTATTTTGATAAAATATCAATAATTATTAAAACTTAATACTTAACACTGGCAAATGCACAACAATGCGACGCCAAGCAAAAGAAGAAGAAAAACAAGAATGGGTATTAAAATTGTTTAAAATTCGAATTTAGAGTTAGGTAGGTCTGAAAGAAAAATGTCTGAAAATGAACAGATTTTTTAAATTCCGATTTAGAGTAACTGACAAGAAAATGAAAGAAAACTAAAAATATTTTTTACTTATTAAGAACTTAGCTCGTATAAATAACAAGTAAATAGATCTATAATATTTTGTAGAGAATATTGTATATATCTGTTCCCATTTTCTGCAAATAAAACTTTCATATTTTTAACAATTTATTTATTCACAATTCTTTACAGGCGTGCAATTATTTTATTTTCTCTCGATTTTTCACTAGAGTGCTCTTGAGAACACCTCTTTAAAAAACGTGCCGTATCTTCGTTTAGCTCATTGATCTTATTTTCCAATATACAAAAAAATGTTCTGACTTCTGGCATTTATCTGAAAGTTTCTGAAGTCTAGCAAAAAACGTGCATGAAAAGAAATTGTTCAGCATTTTTTTATGTAAAATCTGGCAATATTATTTGTAAATGTTTAGAATTATTCGTATATATGTATATTAGTATGTTGGTTCTGGTGAATATGACACAAAACGTAATATTTTTTTTTATTCTGGAATAAATAATCACAGATACATAATTGTTACACAGATAGATAAATAGCTGTTAAAACGAAACTTACTGATCAGCATTAATAAACGTAATACAATTTTACAATCCCATCGTAATTTAAGAGCCACATTCCTTCTATTTTCTAGGTCTTCCTTTTTACCCGACTACCAAGAAAAGGTGTTGCTTTTTGTAGATACCTACATAGGTATTATTCTTTTTTCAATACAAAAAACTTCCATGAATTATTGGACTTCAAGATTTTGATACAATCATAGTTTAAAAAACCCTAGAAAAACACTCTTCCGGCTTCATCATCAGACCTTGAAACCTAATCGTGGCCAAAGTTCATTACGAGACTTTTCTAAGAAATCTAAAACAGCTATGATAAGATTTTCCATCATGAAGTTCCAGTTCATATCATCCAGGTCTATCATAAGATCAGCTCGACAATACCATATTATTGTATTGTCATCAGAACTACATACAGCTGCAAATTTTCATTACGCTACGACCCTTGGAAGATGGTTACCTTAGATCATTACATGGTTATATACAGGTCGACCTAATAAAAGCGTGTTCAAAATCGATGTACTTATTTTCTTGTTGTATGACACATTGAGGAAAATACGCGCCAAAAAGCATCTGACTACTAAATACCAAACGTTTGTACTTGCTTTGAATTCTCCGTTTTAAAACCTCAAGACCAAATAAATAAAAAAACAAGCCAGCAATTTGTGTAGTTTCGCACGACGCTCGCTAAATGCTCTAATCAAAAAGTTTTTAATCCCCGATTATTATCGCATTCGATACCCTGCGCCAAGCAATTATGGTTTTGGAGTTAGGTGCCAAAAACTTAAAAAAGAAACGTCTTTGATTAGGCTTTCCATTTTTAAATGGACAAATATTATTCGATCCTGCATTTTACATGAAACCAATGATATTTTTACTTGTCTTATAATTTCGTAACACAAGGTTGGTCCCACATTAAAAATAATGATGAACACTCATGATTATGAACCATCTTATAATTATTATTTCATTTCATTACCCTAGTCAGTGTAGAGTCTACACTGACTAGAGTCTACAATGTAGACAATACCGTGTATCGAAACTATTTGTATGGTCGATGCTTTATAAAATAACTGATTTTATCGCTAATCCCTGGTTGGTTTTATAGTAAAAATTGTTCGTAATTGTGTGTGTGTGACAGTTTATGCACTACAAACCAATATTTTGTATCTAATTTTTTTTTCATGCATAGTGTAAAAATAATGTTTTTAACGTACAGAACCTTAACAAGGTTTCATTCCTAACATTCTGAAAAGTTGTTGCCTCTACCGCATTTTTTAAACAACCGTTCACTGGTAATTGATTCTGTCCATGAAGCTTTTAAGAATGATCAGAACGTTTTGAAAACCAGTGTTTAATTTGATTTAACAATAGAATTGAAAATATTTTTTGGTTCTCTTAAAAAGTGCTGTTTAATCGTAGTTATAGTATGTAGACATCTAGATGTGACCTCTAATTTTTTTCTTAGATAAAAATGCTTTATGCTTATAGCATGTACAGTACGCATGCCACGATTATTTATTACGTATGTATTTTCATACATGATGTACATATTTTCGCTGATTGTGAACACTATAATAATTTATTTTATTGTTGCTTCGCTATACTTAAACTAATTTGAAGTACCTAAGTATTTCAGTTTGTAATATCCAAAAAACATTACCCAAAAAATCTGAATTTTCAACTAACTCTAAAAATTGTATTCCAAATATCGTATATACACATGTATGACAAGGTATATAATATCGGTTTTCTTTAAACAAATTTATTTTTAAGACCGACCAAAAAGGTAACGCCCCAATTAAGGCGGCTCATCTCGTAATCGAAACAACATCATTAAGATAGCCCACATGAGCGATAAACGTAACGATTTCCTAAGTGCCTGTACTATTAGCTTCCTTATCTTCACTGCTTTTCGTCCCATTAACGTTCTGATAAAATAACTATTTGGAAATTTCCTAGTCAAGTTGAAATAACGTTTCACCTTAAATCTTAAAAATGTGACGATAGTCTTAATGGTTATCATTTTATAACTATTTATTGTAACCATTTTCTGAAATGGTGTCATTTAAACTGGTATTACTGCACGAACAGGTATGATAGATTTGTTTTTATTGCATAATTTATCGGAAAACTAAAAAAAAATTGACGGAAGAACTCTTCAAATTCAGTTAAACGTGTGAGGCCAGATTTTTATGAAAAAACGTCTCGGTTCTTTTTTTTTAATTATCTTAAAATAACTGTACGTTTTTCTTCATTTTTATCGCGAGAATGGTTCATATATAGTTCATAATAGTTATAACAGTAAAATAATTTAATTCCACCAATGACAAACACTGTAATTTCTCTATAAAAATACTCTCGCTCTACAAGTAAAGTTCAAGTTTTGTCTCTTTATAAATTTACAATACAGTAAAACCTCAAAATACTTTAGTTAAAAATGAAAAAAAAACAAGTTTTTGTGAATTTCCATCCCATTTCCAAATTAATTGCTACATATTTTCCTCGTTTTAAAACATTTAAAATCGACATTGCAAGCCCCGATAAAATTGATTCTACAATCGAATGTGTCGGTCATTCTCGGCTCGATTTTCGCGCAAAAACCAAAGGACGGCCGTATAAAAAGGACGGTCATACAAAAAATATGGCCTAACAAAGAATAGGTCGCGGAGGTCGCGACGGACTATCTGTAAAAATATCGACATCATCGCGCAGACAAAAACTTCGTGAGTCATACGAATAAACGCTATTAATAAGTTTTGTGCATAGGATTTCAATATTTGATTTATTTAGCGTAAATGTAGCCTATGGATATTATGTATGGATCACTAGACACCCAATTTGCTACACTTTACACGAGTACTTTTATGTACTCCCTAGTTTTACCTATAATCAAATTTTAGGTCCTCCGTTTTCCATATATCGTTGAGTTTTAGAAAATGAGGTTTAGGTTAGTTGTTTTTTTTTATAACATACAAAAAGGCTTTATTAGCTAAGTTATTTTTATACAGATAGAGCTTAATAATAGTTATAATGAAGGTTTCTATTTTATTCCATCAAAACTTAGGAAACATTTCAAAAACTATTTTAACTATTAAAATTAAACCTACTTACATTAAAAACTCATACTAAAAGAACTTACACTAAAACTCATACTAAGATATAAATTATAGTTATGATTATATCCGTGTGACAAGAAAAATATAGCAGAAGGGAAAATTTAAACTTTTCAGATAAATACCAGAACCTAACCAGATAGGTACTTAAAGTTTAAGTATGGTAACATTGATGTTAACTTTTCTATAGTTTTGTGACTCTCTACAGATAAATAATAAAAAATAGATAATAATTATCGTACTTCACACAGCTTGGAGTCCCATTGCGCTGTGATTACCTGTCATTTGTCATATTTGTGACTCGAGTGACGAACGCGCGTCGAATGACACGAGTGACATTTACCTCGCGAATTGTTCTATGTACAGAGATATGATCTAGGATACAACATTTCAACTAATTTCAATTTGAGAGCTGAGATTTTTATTATGTTTTGTTTATGGATTCGTCTTTGGCTAAAATAAATCTATTAATCAAAAAATCGGTAAATTTCCCAAAAGTATTTGACCACTAATTCAATAGATTTTGTCGCGGTATGATTTTGTACCACCGCTGGGTACTGTATCGCCTTTTTAATAGTCCACTGCAGGACGTAGGCTTACCCACGAAGGGTGTTTGGGCCGTATCTACCACGCTGGCCCAGTGCGGTTTGGTGGATTCACATACGCCATCGAATTTCTTCTAAGGACGCATGCAGGATGCCTCACGAAGTTTTGCTTCACCAAAAGTCCAGAGGTCTGGAAATTCGTACATAAATGATAAAGAACTCCCTGGTACGAGACCCACGTGACCCACAACTTAACAATTGTAAGGCGGGTGTCACTACATGATGACAAAAAAATTCTCACTAATATTTGACATTAACTTTTGACGTACTTAATTAAATTACTTTGACGTTACTAATTACCAATTGTGTGACATTATTTTGATACTTGACTTTATTTTAATTTTCGTTGACATCTTTTTCTTATTCTTGAAATTTTGATTATTGTTATTTTATTATTAATATATTTTTTTTAATTTGTGGAATTTCTATTCTCTTGTTAAATTTAAATTTTGATATCATATAACTATAACGACATTTGTACGCCACAATAGGCAAAAACAACATCTACATGTATCAAGACCTGTATACGACTTTGTTGTTGTTACACTGTTACCATGTTTTTACAAATAAATGATCTTGAATATTGAAACTACCGCTTGACACCACGGCTTGGTCCAGTAGTATGAGTAAAAATACTTCTCATAATGCCGCTGGGTACAGCTAATTTATATTTTGTAATTTCATAGCCATATTTAAATATGTCAATATTTCTACTTATCATATTTAACAACTTTGACTATAGGACCAACCTTGAAAACGCAAAAAAAGTACCTAACTGTAAAAAATCGGTTGTCTGCAAAGTCACACATTGTTGAATCAACAACTGAAACAAGCCGAACGGTTAGACTTAGACCGATCGTGCCTCTCTATCGCTTGTTCTATTCTCTCGCTCGCACGCTCGGTTCAGGCGGAACGTGACACTTTTTCGTGCGTGCAACCGGCGTTCATCGATTTATGCCTTTTCGATTTGACTGCCTCGGTGGCTCAGTGGTTAGTGAACCTGACTTCTGGATCAAAGAGGCGTGGGTTCGATCCCCGCCCAGGGGAAGCATTTTTGTGATGAACATAAGTGTTTGCTTTGTGTCTGGGTGTTATTTAGTTACTATCTATATAAGTATGTATTTAAAATATGTATATGTAGTATATCAGTCTCTGGCAGCCAAATCACAAGCTTTGATTAGTTTGAGGTCAGAGACCGTGTGTAAGATTTCCCCCAATATTAATTTATTTATAAAACGTTATTACCGACGGCAAAAAGTACAACGACTTTCGACAAAATACATCAATTTCGCTCTAATGAACTGTACTTCTGCGAAAATGCCACTCTGTAGCAGAAGTGAATAAATCGTGTAATTTGCGCCTGCGCAAATTGTTTGCGATGAATGATGAGACAGATATTTTTTGTCTCAGTTTCCTGCACTCGACCTTGCATTTTCTTTGCAACATCCGGCTGAGTCAACAAAATGAATTATTTTTAGCTGCGTTCATTCGCCTTTGTAAAATGTTTTTGATTAGCATAATGTAAGTAAAATATTCATGAAATAATAATTACAGAGGTGAATGACATAAACAAAGCCTATGGACAACAGTGACTTATCACGGGCTGATGGTGATGATGAAGTAATAAGTACCTATCTAAATACAAAATTAACCGTTTTTAGGGTTCCGTACCTCAAATGGAAAAAACGGAACCCTTATAGGATCACTTGGTTGTCCGTCTGTGTGTATGTCAAGACTCTTTATCTCGGGATCGAGTTAAAATTTAAACTGTATACGTATATCTCTTGCAGTTGTGTAAAAGAAAAACTTTTCAGTTATCGTTTAAAAAAGTTAGAGCCGTTTATGTCGTAAAAAACCTCATATTTCGACACAAAAATCAAAACATACAGGGTTCCCGTTAACAAAGAACTATGAAATTTGGCGAGAAGCATTGTCTCATAGTACACCTATAGGAATAAATCTGAAAACTGTACATTTTTATTTAAATCACAAAAAATAGGGCCTCAAAATCCACAAAATATGGGTTCAAAATTCAAAGTGAGTAAATCGTATCATGTAAGGTATCATATAAAAGAACTTCATAGGCACATGCCAAACAGTTACAGGTTATTAATTATTTTAACAATGTGTAATTTTTGATGTATGACGAGAAAAGTGAAAAAAAAAAACCTTTTTGTCGATGCTTATGGTATAGACATTTTAACAACTTACTTCCCAATTTTGTGAAGTTTTCTGGATTTGTACGGAACACTCAGTGTGCGAACCTGAATCGCACTTGTCCAGTTTTTTTTTGGAGGATAAGCATAATGCAGTACGATGTATATTTTCTCTACAATAACGGTCAAATGAGTGTTTAGGTTCCGTACCTCAAAAGGAAAAAACGGAATCCTTATAGGATCACTTTGTTGTCCGTCTGTCCGTCTGTGTGTATGTCAAGACTCTTTATCTCGGGAACGCGTAAAGATATCGAGTTGAAATTTAAACTATATACGTAAACCTATGAATTCTTGCAGTTGTGTAAAAGAAAAGCTTCTCAGTTATCGTTTAAAAATGTTAGAGCCGTTTATCTCGTAAAAAAAACGCATATTTCAACGCTCACAAAAATCAAAACCTACAGGGTACTTCCCGTTGACATAGAAATATTAAATTTGGCGAAGAGTATTGTCTCAGAGTACACATATAGGAATAAATCTAAAAACTGTACATTTTTATTTAAATCACATAAAAATGGGTTCACCTCAAAATTCACAAAATATGGGTTCAAAATTCAAAGTGAGTAAATCCTATTATGTAAGGTATCATATAAAATAACTTCATTAGCACATGCTAAAACAGGTTTTTAATTATTTTAACAATATGTTTGTACGGAACCCTCGATGTGCGAGCCTGACTCGCACTTGTCCGGTTTTTTTTTATATTTTAATGTCGTTGTTACTTCGTTAGCGCCAAAATGACAAAAGAGTTTATATCGACGAGCAAAAAGTCCGGCAAAAAGCTAGGTATGCCACGATTCGCCTAGCGCAAGCCGCTGCAGGTTGACCGTCACAAGGTCGTCGGTATTTTGAACTGCGAACAAAAACATTCCACATTTGAATTTTGAATGTTGCATTCTGATTGATGGGATTTCTTTTCACGGCACGCGATTGATTTGTTTTTTTTTTCGGTGTTCATTTTCGGCCTGTGTTTTTGTATTGTTTATTTTTTTAATTTTGGGTCGTCTTTGTTACAGGTCGTTGACAGTTTGTGGCCCAGCCAGTGACATTGAAGACAAGTAAGCGTACGCATCTTGTGACACAAAGAACAAATGACACTCATTCATTTTACGCTCCACATATTTATTCAAAGGTAAGGACATTCTGTCAAAATACTTTCAGTACCTAGTTATAAACGATAACTTCAAACCTGGATGCGTCTAATAAGTATTTTGATAAGAAAATTAGCAATGATTTATAAAAAGAAGCAAAAAAATATTATGTATAGAAATTAAAAGGGAATGCATTTTTGGCCATCTGTGAAAAAATAGAAAATAACTTTAGAGATAATTTCTCCTACTCCAACCTAATTGCCAAGCGGGTACCGAGTAATTATTACAAAATATGTCCGAGCGAAGCACAATGCACAAAGACATGCTATTGTGTGGAACAATAGCGTGACTCACGAGGGACAATACGACACACGCCGTAACGGACATTGGTGTTCTGACACACCTATTTAAAAATATAGCTAGTACTGGCACTGGCAAATGCATGAAAGTGCGACGCCAACGTCTAAAAATGTCTTTCTGAGAGAATTTTGTCTTGGCGTACCGCAGATATCCTACTAGAGAACATTACTACAAAATAAAAATGAGAGCAATCAGTTTTGATTTGGTTCATTAGTTGTGGAAATCTAGCACACTAAACTAACTTACTTACTTACCTTTTACTTAATACTTATCACAAAATCTGTAAAAAAACTTTACCGCTTCTTCGGAACAAAATGTTTAAAAATACTGATCATTTAAAATAAAATACTGTCTAGTCATTTTACAATATTTGCATTACGGTTATGGAGTCCGAAAATTTTGTGCTAGAGTTTATTGACATTTTACTCTTGGCAACATTCATTACGGTCGTTTGTCGACAGAAAAAACTGTAATTAAATACGAGGAAAATTATACACGGTAAAACGTTCGTATCCCTCTTTTTGTAACCATTAATTAAGCCGTTTTCGAACAATCGTTCGATAATGATTTCAATTTCCAAATTTACGTTTGAAATCGAACACTCGATATAGCCATTTTGAATTTGAACGCAAATTCGCATTTACCTCGAGCATTCAGGGATGCACTCGACAACGGAAATACACTATTATCATACCCTCCACACATAAACACACACCCTCACATGTAGGGTTGTACCCCACGATTACCCCTGGGGGTAATTTTTACCCCATCACTGATCGCGTCGCCACCCACTCGAAATATCTGAATTACTTATGAGCAATTCCGTAATTCAAATTTCGAATGTTTCACTTCGAACTGGCCAGCGATATTGGGATACCTAATTAACGATATATTTTTTTTAAATTTCTCTGCGGTATTTATTTGAATTGCTTTTAATTTCGTAATTCGAATTCGGAATGCTCCAGCCCAATTCTGCGGTTTCGGTCGCTAGCTATCGCGCAATTATCGATACGTTTTTAAAATACCGAACTGTTATCGATGTAATTGCAGTTGATAAAGACAATTACGTTTGGAATTGGAATTAATCGGTTAGTTTTTGGGGTCTCGTTGATTTGTGGCTCGTTGTGAGATTTGAAGCAATTTGCGGGACTGGTCTTGTGGGAGCTATAGCTGCGTGTTTGCGCAACGCAACTTGCGGTCGGCCTTTTTATTCGATTTAGTTTTTGATGTTGAGATAAATTAAATAATGTTGTTTGAACAACATAACGAATTAAGGGGTCAAAGACATGAACCCGTAAAAGTAGAGGGCGCTTTTTGGCTTCCTATACGCAATTCTTTTAACATAGGGACAAATTAATAATCGATGACTGGTAAAAGTAAAGTTAAGGATAGGTACCTACTCTATTGACATCTTCCGTAGTTCGTGTGCTAAAATTAAACAAGCTAATTTTATATTATTGTGCTATCATAGTTTTTGAGTTTTACTCATTACATTAGTCACCAAAATTCCAATGTCTTGGCGTTCATAAATCGCTAACAATATTTTAGTTGGCTACACATCGACCAAACCGCGTAAAGGGGAGTGTGAATTCAGATTCAATATTCATAATTCTATCGCGGTCTCGCTCGCACCCGTAGCAGATCGATACTCGGACTAGTTCCACACACACGCGCGCACGAATACCGCTAATTTGTTTTGACATTACTGAACGAACGACCACTTTTCCCGCCTACAACTTATCCCGCGAAATCCGGAGGGGATTCGAAATTCGAAATCTCATTCGAAAATTCGTATCGATAAGAGCGAAATTCGAATAGTTTGGGAGCTCGTTGAATTTTATTGTTGGATTGCGTATCTATTATTTGACCCCTGCGTATTTTTGCCCTTTGTGTCGTCCTTTAGAGGGCAGGCCCTAGCGCGTGCCGTGAGATATTATTTTTCACATCATATTTTTTATTTCGGCTGCCAGTGCGATTTTTATGTCTATGTAGGTTCTATTCAGTTCAAATGATGCAGTATTAGCTTTATCAGTCCATTGTTGGTTATAAACATCTCCTCTACCTTTTCTTAAAAGAACTATAAAGATATATAAAACAATGTGTATACTAATTGATACTGAATGCAATATTTTTTGTAATAGTATTATGAGTTTATAACAAAATTAATATTAATTTCAATTAGATATTGAATTTGCACTGGATACAAACCGCTTCCATAGAGTCTTAGACCGCATATCTATTTAACATCAGGCAGTATGTTGTCAAACGCAAACCTATACGAAAAAAAAAGTAAAAAGTTATGGCACGAAAAGCAATTCAAGCAAAATGAAAGTTATCACGCAGTTTGTTGATTTAAAGTTTGTATAAGCTGTTCTTACACAAGTAAGTCCCTACGTGAAAGTTTTCAAAACTTTCTCAAAACAAGACAATCAGTGAAACGGTCGGTTAAAATAAATCGGTTAAACGATATCGTTTCTCAAAACGGCAAAGCAATGATCATCAAAAATTATTAGCAAAAATTATACATCATTTCGAAGGAAAATATCACGATTCTGAAAATTGTACCCTGCACTGGCACGCACAGCCCATAACGATTCAAAATGCACAACAATAATAATTTTTGAACATTTTGAACATTTATATTTTCGTTTTGGCCATCGAGAATGATGATTTTTGTGAAAATGTAGACCACACGCTGGTTTATTTAGCTGGTAGGTTTATTTGATGTAATATTTATTTAAATTTAAAAAAACTTTTTTGAGCATTATTAACATTTCTTTCTTTTTGGGCATCGACATTGGATATTTTTTTTGAAAACGTGTAGATACTACAGGTTGGTTCTCTGAACTGTGTTCGTTTTGAAATTCTAATTTAGAAACTCAACTTTTTTGCTATCGATATCGTGATGAAAATTAATTCGACAGAATCTGTGCTAGGATAATTTTAGAGATCTATCTATCTATTTCTATCTAAGACGTCCATTGCTGGATATAGGCCTCTCCCATGGATTTCCTATAGAGAATTTTATACATAGAGATAAAGAACTAGAGATTTGGATCATGTAACCCTAGTATGGGATTGTTAAGTTTTTCACTTGATGGAGTTTTCGTGTAGGTATGCTAAGGGACGATTTATATTAGAATGGACCGTGCACGAGACGGACCCGGACGGGGTCCGTACGGGGCACGGACTAAGCAAATCCATACCATTCCATTTATTTTGTGTTTACGTGTCCGGTCCGGGCCCGGACACTCAATAAAAATGTATGGCATGTACGCCCTCCGTGCTCCGTCCGGTCTTCGTCCGGGCCCGTCCAGTACACGGCCCGTTACAATATAAATCATCCACTATTAAGCGCGCTTAAAAACTTAGCAATCTCTTGTTAAGGGTACAGATTCGATTTCTCAGAACAATTCTAATAACTTCAGCTAGCATTAGTACAAATATTGAAACAAGCCCGTAAACTGGTGTTCCAGAGCATTTCACGCGTTTATTGCCGTAATACTCGACAAGCGGCCATTAAAGTGCGCGGCATTAACTACGACGACTAACGTCTTCCCCGGCGGTAAAACACAGCTCAGAAAATGAGAAAGTTATGTTCGATGATATATTACTTACTGTACTGTACCTAGCTTTTTAATAGTGTTGGAACATAGGCTTACCCATAAAGGGTGATTGGGCCATATCCACTGCTCCGACCTAGTGCGCGTCTACGGATGCACAACGTCCTTTTTACTTTAGAAAATTATACTTCAGGAAGCAGACAATGAAAAAACATTCATTTAATGGCATCGTATGTTATATGATTCCAATAAATAATTATATTTATCATAACTCTTTAAATAATGTGAATATAGTTATAAATATACCAATATAAAAAAATATAAAAAAATTAAACATGGCCTGTATAACTAAACTAAAAAAAAAACTAAAATAAAGTTTAACTGCGCGCCAAATCCGCCATCTTTTAACTGTGACAATAAAATTTGAATATGGAACGGTCGGAAAATGGCGCCATAAACATACGGACGCTTGCATTTTGGCGAATCTTAATGACCCATTAAACGGTCTTAAAACTATTGTAAGTTTTCTCAAACCTCTCACATTTATTGCACCAAGTTGTGAAAAATCACAAGTAATGAGAAGCAATAAAAGTTTCATATTATCCTACCAAAAACATTTTTATGTAAAATGTTGCTAAGAGCAGACCTTCAGGCTTGCACTATCAAAAAGTTATATACGAGATCTCATGTAGAGCGGAACTTCTATTTCTACACGCCCTAATTCTACAACTTCAACTCTAATTTTAGTCAAAATATGTGACTTGGCTATTTCTCTACCAACTATTAACATAGGTACTGGAAATTATCAATTATTTATTAGTCTACGCCACAGATTTTGACTCAGGTGACTAATGATTGAATCAAGGCCCTGATAGTAACGCAAGTTGATTCCAATGGGTCATATTGGAAATCCAGAGGGGAGGCTTATGTGCAGCAGTGGACGTCTTATGGTTGATCTATCCAGCCATCCATGACCCATAGGACGTCTACTGCTGGACATAGGCCTCCCTTACAGATCTAAAATAAGACCGGTTGGAAACGGCTTGCGTCCAACGCGATCTTGCGGTCTTTATGAAGTGAACTGTCCACTGTGGAAGTCCTACGCTGAGCTTACTGGTACCTGGTTTTCACTCGAGAACTTTTTGACCTCATCAGTTGTCACTTCTCCTTGCTATGTGCTTTGCCTACTGACATTTCAACAAGCCAATCCCATGGCTGTAAATCATGATAAACGTTGAAATCGATGTCGATGTTTTAGGCCATCTTCTTTTTAACTATTTTTTTCTGATGATGAGTGTAGACTTGTAGAGTAGTGGTGGATCGGGGCGGGCGTCAAAGATGTATTTATCGAGGATCCCCGAGCTGCGCGGGCAGATACAAGGCAAACTGTTGCGGGGCACGCGAGGGCTAAGTGCTAGTGCTGGGACGTTTCATCGATATCGATATCGAACTCAAAAGGCCCCAGAGTCTTTGCTAGCTCTAAAAGTTAATTGATATTTTTTTTGACAATTGTTTTTGAGAGTTTTTTATTACTTGCACGCAAAAACAAAACAACCAGTCTATTTGCTTTTTTGTATGGACATAGGACCTTTCAAAGTGTCATAGGGTACATTTCTAAATATTCGTTCCTGTGGGATAGTTATCGTGTGAAGCTGTGAGTACAAGCTAAAATTGGATTTTTAAATGAATAATAAGCGATGATAGAGTCGTTTCACTATGTGTAAGTGATAATTAGCGATTACCAAAGTTAAGCAACGTTTGTCACGTTCGACGCGATCTGTCTTCGGATGGATGACCGCAAGCGACATTTATAACTGAACTTGTTTAGCCAAATCAGAGACCATCAGGCACTAGGGCTAGCCACTCGACCTATACGACCTTACTTGTAACCGTAATAACTGTACCAGTCTTTTTAATAGTCCACTGCAGATGTTTACGTTTGGTAAACAGTATCTGCAATACAAGCTTTTGCTTAGTGTAGGTCCTGTGTACTAACTAGATTTGTAACCGCTAGCCGATAATATAAATGTGAATGTAGAAAAAAAAGGCCTACCCACGAAAGGTGATTGGGTCATGTTCACCACACTGGCACAGTGCAGTGGATTCATTTACCCCATCGAATTTCTTCTAAGTACGTATGCAGGTTGCTTCACGGTGTTTTCTTGCACCTACAAGCCAGTGGTGTGAAAACGAACTTAATGAAGAATACTTTTATCGATAATTTACCACATCGCTAGGCATAATAAAATAAGTTTTGTGCTGAGTTTCGGTTCTTGCTCGCCACTTGATTCCGCCGTGTCGTGTGTAACAGCACTTAAACCGCGAGCTTAATCTCTTTTCATCAATTTATTTTTGCTCTACGTCATTTATTCCTGAAATAATAATTGTTTTCTTTTAAGCATATTGTTAAAAGTTTAGCGTTATAAATTAACACCAATAATATGAAGCTACTGAGAATTTATGTTACGTTTTATTTATATTGACAGGATTTAATTATTATTATTTATAGTATACAATTTGTTTTTTATTGAAGTCATATTCTGCACTTTATAAAATAAACACCATTAATTGCCATTGCGTATTTCATTTAATTAAACTACTTATAGTGAATTATTCAATTTTATCTAATTGGGGTCCACATTCAATATTAGTAGTTCGTCCCTTTTATTATTACATTTTTTTCAAAACGAATGTAAAATCGAAATAAAGCCATTTTCAATTTTAAGAAAAAAAAAGCAATAAAAATCTGCGATGCTAAAATTGTCATCTAAAATAACAAATAATTTATGTTTTACGAGAAACCTCGCATAATACCCGCATTTTGGTCTATCCTCGACCCATATCTACCGCTTGTCGTGCACTAAAGCACTAACGCATTGTGTTGCGATCCTTTACGATTTTTTCTGAATCTATTGCGTGGTGTCACTTACATTTTCCCATTTCACAATTTCCCATACTTTATTGCGTGGCGTTATTCCTTTCTCTTACCCCTTTGCGTGGAGGAACTTACGATTTCTCCATTACGCCATTGCTTGGCGTCACTTTTCGCTCATTCTCCTTACACTGGCGTCACTTACGTTTCTCTCTTTAATCCCATTGCGTGGAGTCACACGATTTTTTCTCTAACGCCCTAGCGTGGCGTTACTTACTCCTTTTTTACGACATTTCGTAGCGGCACTTTCGTTGCGTGGCGTCTCAATCGAGCTGTTCGTACATATTTAGCCGGAATTAAAGTTTACGACTACAGCTTAACCACGTTAATGTGTTGCAGTTTCTCAAAAACAAAGTGGGTCATTAAAAACCTATAAAGTTCAGCTAACAAGTGCAAAATGGTCGTAAACGTGAAATTGCTTCGTGTGTTGGAAATAATGTGTAATGGACATGTTTCAGATATTTTAATGAACTTCGAAAGGTTTTTGGGTTGGGTGACTGCCAATGACTTTAATTACCTTTGAAAGGTTATCGATCTAGAATACGAAGTATACTCGTACATTGTAATTAAGTACAATGACTAGATAATTGAGCTTAATGAACTCCTGAATGCCGACCAAAGAAATAATCAAACTAACATATAAATCTTTGCACAAAATATTACCACATTTTGTTCGGATGTCCATTGTGCTGACAGTTCTGTTGTTGCTAAAGTGTGACCGTTACTTATAGAGAACTGTAACGCTGGAGATACAAGAGAAAAAGAAGATAGTAGGTAACTGTATACTATAGTATAGCTTATTATTTCTGTTTGGAAAAGAACCTTCTATTATTACCGAGCAAAGAAGAATGAGAGGCCGTTTTATTTGTTTAACCGACTTAAAAAAAGAAGGTTCTCAATTCGACTGTATATTTTTTTATATATTCCCATGTTACGCGATAACTCCGCTAATTATGAACCGATTTTGATGATTCTTTTTTTAGTGGTCATAAAAAATGCCATCGAAAACGGCTGATTTTTAAAAATCAACAGTTATGTAAAAAATTACTACATTGGTGAAACATCGATTTGTGCGAACTATTCGTACACAGTTGAAGTTGGTACCTAGTGGCATTTAGGGCAAAAAAAAAATTTCCAACGGTCATTAGACTTTTCAATCATAAAGTATCTTCGTAGTCAAGCTATATAGAGTTGGAATAGCGCGATAATTCCAAGTTTCACACAAGCAGTTTACGCAAACACAGGAAATGGCGTTAATTGCCCTCGGCACGAGAGCTCCTTCATTTTTGTACTTAACACGTTAACTGCCACTTGGCTGGGGTTTATTTCTTAATTTTTTGGCTTTGGTGTTTGGTGAAAATTGGAGTTTAGTACCTATATATACGTATAAAAACAAAAAGCAGATAGTTATTACTGGAAGTACCGGCCTTTTATTAATCCACTGTAAAACATAGGCCTTCGCCTGAAGAGTGGTTGGTTTCTTACTTCAGCAGATTGTATAAAAGTTCTTGGTAGTATTTCTGTCTTCGATGCAGGGAGTCTAGGGTTCGATTCCCAGTCAGGCAAATACCTATATAGCTGATGAATAAAAATATCTGTTCTCGGCCTGGGTGGTAGTTGTCTTATTATGTGTTACATGTCGCCCTCGGATATAGGGAATTACGGAAAAGCCCTTTGTCCCATAAAATGCTATCTTTGTACATTTTTATCTTATTTTATCTCGAAGGCAGTATTCATAATCAAAGCTTGCAGGTATTGCATGACAAACAATGCCCTCGTAAAAACACCATAACACAAAACAATTCCAAATTCAAACTGTCACTACATTTCACTACAATCGTAAAAATAAGCATCGTTATACATAAAACCTTCAAGCAAACGGAATCTATTTTGCGCATCCCTTTTTTTTAAATTTACATCTGTAGCGGGGTGTGGTAAGCCCGAGATTTGCTACTAATTTCGGGTTGGATCCCTAAAATGAGCGGGATTTGTCGACACCCGTCTGCGCACACCTTTATTTGTTGTCTCACGAAATGTGATTGTAGATTATATTATTCTGTTCGTACCAAGAAGTTTAGTATGATTACAATCCGATGTCGTACATGGATAAAACGTGCATTGCCCTCTGAAAACATAGAAAACATTCCCATTTTTTAGGGAAATTGCCCTCATTTTCAAACTAACCAACATAATTGTTGTTATAATTGTTGTTTTAGTCTGTTAAGTCCCACTGCTGGACAAAGGCCTCCCCATCTCTTTTCCTTCGGTTGTTATTGTATTATACCAGTTTTTATCAAAGGTGCGCCAATTTAATTACCGACATTTTAAAAATCTAAATACAAAATCATAGAACCTCAATTTTGTCAAAATATATGGAAAAGCTGCAAACTTTGGAATTAAAAACATTGTCATAGAAAATTAACATTTTGAAAAGTGTTATAATAAAAAAAGACCAAACGTACAGTTATTGTGAAGTTGAGAAATAAAACAAAATTATGTGATACGTTAGGAAATGATTATTCGGCGAAATAAAATTCCGCGAAACGTTAGTTGGCAAGCGAAAATCGGACAAACAATTTTCCGTGAAAAAGCTTTGAAGCATTTTGTATAAATGACTATTAATTTGACGATATCCATTATATTTTGTACACAAATTATTATGCAACACGTATGACACATTGATAAATAAATAATCAGTAATCAGCAGATAAATGCTATCACTGTTAGCATAATCATAGTCTGTTGCGTAATCCCCTATCTTATCTTGTTTTTCGTGGTGCAGCTAAATTAGACAAGTACCTACGTACCGATTCACTGAATTGCAATAATTCATTGAATAGCCTCGTAGGTATACTTGTTGATACAGTAAGTATATATTTTTAATATAGTGTGTTGATCTAGACGAATGCCATCATTATAGAGACATCGCACATTATTGTACTCATTATTAAAACCATAATTATCATAATTTTCACTGTGGGGCTAACCTCGTAAAAATCGGATGTGCCATCAGAAAAGTTGATTGTCTCGCGAAAGAATATTATGTGGAAGAATTGATTTTTTGCGAATTTGGAATTGGCCCATAGTAAAAGTTGGTCACATAATGATAAGTAGTTCAAAAGTATTCTAGAATCTATATGTCAACTAAAGAAACGCTTTGTATAAATAAATAGAGTTTTAAATTAGAAAATATTTTGTTTGATTGCCATACTGAGTGCTAAAAATAATACTTTATTCTTAAAAATTTAATAATAGGCTTCAAAAATATGCTCGAAGTTATCGCATCAAGCACTAAAGCTTGCGCCACACTACAAGTACATGTCCAAACTAAAGTCCTCCACACACCTAGCCCTGAGCGTACACATGTTGCGAAGTTCAACTTTAATGACCCGTGACTTGCCATGTCTACACCCCCTAGTAATTAGGCTTTACCGAAGCCCTTAAAAACATTAAAAAACCTTATTTACAAAATTATGCCCTAACTGTAGACAGTTATAGCACAAAATAGTTCAGCTCTGAGGTTTAAGTTACGACTTTTGTTTTTTGGTTGTAGTAAGGGCCAGCTTAGAAAACCAACTTAATGAGACCTTCAGTTACTAATTAAAGTGTGAATATGAGAGTTCAAGGTATAACGGTTTTTGTATTATCAAAAGATGGTATCATCACATCACAGACTTATTTATTATGATTATTAAAACGTAACAATGGCGAGGAATAGGGCTTGTTTTATAATGTCATAAAATATTTTTTGTTTGTTTGTACTAGTTTGTTTTATTGTTCCAAGTTATAAATATGTAGATTACTATAAACGCTTCAAATGCAAGTCGCGTTGTATTGACGATAATTCTAAAAAGTTTTTTTTTAAATATACTCGTGTACCTTACGAATGAGCATATCGGTGCAAAAAATAATTGACAATAGACGCGGTGAATACTAAAAAGAAAAAGACAGTACATTCTTAAATGGTGAAAATAATTAGCGTTTATTATCATCCTGTCTGCCGTCAATCGTTTCCCGCTAGCCATAGGCTGCTCCAATAGCTTTCCAATAAGACAGATAGGAAACGACTTCAGAGCATTATAGATCGTCGTTCAACGATTGCTTTCAATAAATTTTCATTTCATATTACAAACCCTAAAATGTGCGCTCCTAAATATTTTCCCATAATTTACATACCGGCCCGAACGTCCCACCTGACAAATTTCTTCCCGTACAAACTACCTACTTTAAAAAGACTCAAAACATAAAAGCTTATGCAAAAATGCCAAAATTCTCAAGCATCAGAATCTTTATTCAACTTCCGTAAACCTTTTGAGAGATTTCTTATGTAAATGTCCACAGATTCCCACAGGCCATGATTTGCATAGCCAAAGTTGTGCGCAAAGGGTCAAATGTATTTAATTTTGTACTTTTGTGACCGAGTAAGATTAACTTAGGGTTGAAGGTGAGCAAGTTTATAAAAGTCAGCCAGCACCATTTTGTACTAAATATTTGGATTAATGCCTCATAACTCTTTTTAACTTTTCAAATGTACACAACCTACTCAGAGCTCGTACCACAAGTTTAGCACTGTTCAGGAGTTTTTAATACTCCACTGTTAAACATAAGATAATCAACGCAGGTCGATTGGTATTCAGACTCTATAATATGTGTGAAATCTCCAGTAAATATCGCAAAGTTGAAATAAACATCGATACAAAAATCGAAAAAACCATCGATACAAAACGCTTTGCCAAATCTTCCCAAAGCTACTGTTTAATGCCAGATTTCTTATGCAAATGGCCGAAACTTCCCACTGGATTAGCATACCTTAACCCTATAAAGGTAGCCCGGGACAAAAGGGCACCAAAATATGTAAATGAAATAAGATTATTAATTATGACAGGGGTGCAAGCAGCTGTTTAATTCAGATGGTAATTTTTGAAGGTAAATGTCAAGAGAGGAGCATTAGTTTAGTTTTTGGGTTCCATGTTTTTGATATTTTTAGTTGATCGTGCGCTCGTTTCAGTTTTAGAACTTTTACTGGACATAGGCCTACCCTATAGATTGCTAATAAGACTAGTAGAAAGAGGCTTGTATACAGCACAACCCTGAAGTCCTAATCAGGTCATTTCGCAGAGAGATGCCAAGCTTAACCCTCTTTATTACTCTTTGGGCTACTATTTTTTATACAAATTTAGCAAATTCCAAAATGAAATTTTCTCAGTAATACAGTTTTTTTTTTCTATCCCTATTTTAGCTCAGTATCATGAAGAACACGAAAAAATCGTACCGAAGAAAACATTTCACAGAAGATATTGGAATCAATCAAAACAAGAAACAAATTAAAGAAGAAATTGAAGAGAAAGATAAATAAAGAAGAAATTGAAAGAAAAAGATAAGTGCAGAAGAAAGAAGAGCGAAGACTTCTGGTGATTGCCACTAGCGAGGTATAGAGTTCCTACGTGTCACATATTTGTAGGAACTTCATACCGTGCTCTTGGGTTTGCCAATTTCCAACATTTCCATAGAAAACAGACGAATTACTGCAGAAGAAAAAATACAACATTTGTATTATATATACTATTTGTAGATACATACATCGTTAAAATAAATAAAAATTATTATCGTTGATTTATGATGAGTTTTAGTTATTTATGCATTATAGCATTTTATTGATTTTTATAGCTTTGTGAATTGTGTCTTTTGTTTTAGTAGTAGAAATAATGGCTGATTGGTAAATGTAATTTTATGTTGTTTTAATCTCTAATAAACAATGTAAAATTGTCGCTTCAGGGTAGTTTTGTCGATATCGATATTTGCATCATGGTGCACTGGCATTGCCTGAGAAAAATAAAATCTTGCCATGATAAAGAATCACTACATAGTATACAACAAAGTAGCTTCCCTGTCTGTCTGTCCCTACGTATGCTTACATATTTGTAACTACGTAACGGATTTGGAAGCGGTTTTTTTTAATAAATAGACTGATTCAAGACGAAGGTTTGATATTACGAGTATGTATAATACCTATACACTTGTGCGAAGCCGAGGCGGGTCGCTAGTATAATATAAGATTCTATTTTATTTTTCTTGAATTCCGAATTTCAGGTTGACGCTATAGTAAAAACTGTTACCTTTGTTGTTAATAACCCTGTACTAGAACATCTAGTTCGCGATGATGTACGAGATAATACAGTCGTAAAACTTTAACAGCCGCAAAAACGTTTTAGCAAGAACATTACAGTAAGATCTTTCATACATGTGTTAAGTAGTTTAAGCCCGCATGTGTACATTCTATTTATTTGTTTTGTACTGTATATGACACATAGTGTACATGATATAAAACATGTTAGGCCCTAACATGTTAGGGTAACAAAGTAAAAAAATATTACTCAAAAGAACGATAAAATTACACATACTAAATACTACTCAATAAGTAGCTATTTGGAACGCACAAAAACAGTTGACGGTGCTAATTACTACATAGATACCTTTTGGCATGCTGGCAGCACTACGATTTTGAAAGTGCAAAATAAAAAAATTTAAGAAACAATACTACCCGTGCAAATTTGACCAGATAGTTTGGCATTGTCTACTTTATGTGTCTTTATGTGGTATCAAAGGACCCTTATATATTATATATTTTTGAATATGTTTCAGAGTAGCTATTATTATGTATAATTTATTTGCAACTAGTATTCACCAAGGAGCATATGTCTCCTCCATGGTATTCACAGATTTTAGCTATGAGCAAAATACGACTCTTTAAATTTTCATATGTGGGTGCTAGTTTTTACCCGCGGCTTCGCCCGCATGATATTTTGATTTTTGACGCAATATCATTATAATTTATAGCTTATGTGTTATTCTGATATATAAGCTATATTATTGCAAAGTTTCATCTCAATCCGTTCAGTAGTTTTTGCGTGAAAGAATAACAAACATCCATACATCCATCCATCCTCACAAACTTTTGCGTTTATAATATTAGTAGGATAGGATAAAAACAAAACTCCGACTAAACTTGCATTACTAATTTCAATATATTTAATTACATCTATTTACACAATCTCTTTATTTACTGTGTGCAGTAGTCTAATAGTAAATCAAATAAAATTCTTACTGCTAATGGTATTCCCATTCTAATTAGTAAATACTATAGACAGACATAATAATATTATTTATTACCTACTTGTCTTATTTGAACTACGTTCAAGGTTATGTAGAATTTACTTATGTAGCCATCATCTATCAATTAGTTAGAGGCTGCCCATTGCTGGACTTAGGCCTCTATGGATTTCCAAAAAACCCGGTTGGAAGCGGCCCGCATTTAGCGCGTTCCTACGATCTTAATTGTTTATGAAAATTACATGCGGTTCTTAACTAACATATGTAATTATATACAAGTACAAATAGTTATACTTATGAGGGTATACCCTATAAGGGTATGTTTTATTATTTGTAATGGAACGATTTATTATTTGTTGTTTGTTTTCTATGTTTTCTAAATTATCGTTAAAAATCGTCTAATGTTTAATATCATTTGGACAATAGGATAATTTTTCGTTGTTTTATGAAACAGTTCGCATTTTCAATATCTGTTACATTCTTTTGGCAATATATTGAATATTTTTAGCCATAGAATTGTGCATTGCTAAGTTAGACTTTGGTGCCACGAGTTTATGTCTGAGATCTAATTTGGTGCGTTTCATCAGACGCTTTGTTAAAATAGTCGGTATATCATTACGAATAAGATACAGGCCTTGATTACATCCTCTCTCCATATTGCGGCAACTTACACTATTTTACTTGGGTTGTGGTCTCCGTATGGAAATTATGAAATATGTAGGTGTATACAGGGTTATTTCTAATCAATTAGCATCCTTTTCGGGACTTATTCTGTACATCAAAACTAACAACATTTGTTCTGTGACTTCGATCAAAACTAAAAAAAATCAGCTGTTCTATACATTTGTCGAGGGTGAACGATCTTTTTCCATGGAGCAACCACTTTTTTTTGAGATTCGACAAAAGTCGTTGAACAAAAATTGTAAGTTAGTTGTACAGAATAAGCCCCTAAAAGGATGCTAATTGATTAGAAATAACTGTGTATAATTTAACAATTGGAAAGATGGATAACAATATTTTCTAATAATTTAATCCCTAGCGTGTTTGTTGGTTTATTGGCTTGTTTGTTACATTTTCACGCAGTACTAGTGTAACGGAACGTCTTGATTTTCGGCATGGACTTACTTAGTTCGAAAATGGGAAAGTAAGTAAGTTCGTACAGGCCGGGTGGTTAGCCTTGGTGCCAGAGTTTCATGAAGACCTCTGACATGGCTAAACGGTTAAGTATAGTTTAACGTGTCATCCGAGCCACGGTAGCGCTTAGTTGTAAATGCCATCCGCGGTCACCCATCCGAAGACTGAACGTGCTGAACGTTGCTTAACTTTGGTAATCTCTGACAAGCGCCTAGTTATGAGAGCTAGACCCACGAAAAACTATGTACTGTGAGAAGTTCCGAGTAATACTATACCTATAAAGATTGAATAAACTATAATATACCTATAAATTAAAATTTAAAATTTATGATTTCCTTTGACGTATTGCTGATTTATAATTTGAATTTTTGTTATTATTTTATGTATTATTGTTTATGATTAAGAATTTTTAAATCACTCCTATATACAGGGTTATTTCTAATCAAATAGCATTCTTCTAGGGGCTTATTCTGTACATCAAAACTAACAACTTTTGTTCTACGACTTTCGTCAAAACTAAAAAAAAACATCAGCTGTTCCATACATTTTGTCGCGGGTGAACTACATTTTTCTATGAATAACATTTTTTTTTTGAGTTTTGACGAAAGTCGTAGAACAAATGTTGTTAGTTTTGATGTACAGAATAAGCCCCTAGAAGGATGCTAATTGATTAGAAATAACCCTGTATATGTTTTAATTTTGTAAACAGACTTGGCTTGTATGACTTGACATGTTATAAATGGCCTATGTATGATCTGAATCTGAATCTATAAATGTAGCACAGGTCTCTAAAAACCCAAAATGATACCGAATTTGCCTTCAAGATAACGTATTGATAAGGGGGTCGTCCTAGTAGCTATTATCGGTCTAAGTACACACATAATGGAGCAATTTAATATTGTAAATCACACGTAATTGCAAACAACTATTATCTAGACATGCATTAAATGTAATTATTTCAGATTTATGTAAATTAATGTATTTATATGTGCAATATTAATAGATGAATAATTTATTGGCAAATCAATTGATTTGAGCTAATAGCACAGTTTTGCTGTTAACTAAGATTCTAGAAGGAATGTAATGTATATTAATTATTTATTAATGTTAAATAGGTATTATCAGTAATAATATTGTACTACTGTTTTAATTAAGAGCCGTGGTGGTCTAGTGGTTGTAACCCTGGCCTGTCATTATTAAGGTCGTGGGTTCAAATCCCGGTCCCGTACCAATGAGTTTCTTTGGAACTTATATATGGAATTTCACTGGCCACTGGCTTTTCGGTGAAGGAAAACATCGTGAGGCAATCTGCATACGTCCGTAGAACAAATTCCATGGCGTGTGTAAATCCACCAACACTGGGCTATCGTGGTGGATATGGCCCAATCACCCTTCGTGGGTAGGCCTACGTCCTGCAGTGGACTATTAAAAAGGTTGGTACAAGTACAAGTACATTGTTTTAATAATAGTTATAGTTAAACAAGGTAATAGTTGACTTAGGAACGGGAAAATGACTAAATAGAACAAAGTAGCAAAGTATGACTATTGATTTTAGTATTTATCATAGTTTTACTCTCATGTACCTATTCTTGATTTTCCTTATAAGTCAGCGAGGTTAAACAATAGTCAGTAGGTACTGGTAAACGCTGCTATCGCTCGTTTGTACCCTATGATATCTACGTACGCCATAACATACTGTAACAGCCTGTTTAATAGTCTACTGCAGCACAGGTAGCATGACGAAGAGACAAATTGTCTTTCCACCATTATATCCCCTCGAAGAGGTAATAAAGTATGGATTGACAATATTATCTGACATTAAAAGTGGAAAATAGTAGATTGTATAATATGGGAGCAAAATAATATTTTTACGGCGAGGGCGCTTTTTTGAATCCAGAGCGAAGTGAGGGATACTTTAGTAGAATCCTGAACGTAGCGAGGGATTCAAAGTACGTCGCCCGAGCCAAAAGTATATTTTGCGCCTGATAGGTACACTCTACTTTCATCAACTCTATGATAAAATAAAAGGCACCTCATATTTTATTGTAATATTATTATTTAATAAAACGTAGAGTAACAACTAAATTGAAATTAAATGGTATCAAATAATAAAACAAATGAAAACTTATATTTACATTCATTTTCTTGGCGCTGAACACTAACATTACAAAAACTTCCAAATTCAAAAAGTGCGCGGCAAAGATCATTTCGGCGCACTTATATGTTCCAAATTCAAAAAGTGCGCGGCAATAATAATTCAGGCGCACTTATAGTTGCTTGTAGAAAACACCACCTTTATTGGGCGCACTTCAAGGCGAACCAAGTAGTCCTTTTCGAATAGATGTGATGAAAAATGGTTTTCTCCACGCTCAGAGCGTAGTTAGACTAGGTATTCGTTAGCGATCATCGAAGTTAAGCAACGTTCAGCACGGTCATTTTTCGGATGGGTGACAGCGGGTGGCATTTACAACTGAGCGCTACCGTGGCTCGGATGATACGTTAAATTGTAGGCCCCGGTTGTTTTAACCGGTTAGCCATGTCACAGGTCTTCATGCTTAAAAATTCTTGACACCAGGGCTAGCCACACGGCCTATACGAACTTAATAAAGAAACTCTGTAATACCTACATAGTTTTGTAACCATTTAACCAATTACAAGCACATGTGTAGTTTAAATTATGAAAATATATGTATTTAATTCTGTATTAGGCATTTCGATAAAAAGTCTGGTCAAAAAGCCTAATTTAAATAAACTAATATGGTCGAGTTCGAGCCACACTCTTATCTCGACCGGAATATCAAGTAAATCTAGTTTTTATAGATCTTTGATCACGCCCAAACTTGATTTAAATTAAATTAAAATGTAATCCCAACGTACTTAAGGAATTTCAAATAAAAATACTTCTCATTAACGTGGAATTTTAAATGAGAAACCGATATTAACAGCTAATGTTAATGAAAACGCCTAGTCTAAAATGAAAGCACATATTTGACGAGTAGAGCCATTTATATAGATCGTGTCGTTTTAAAATACACGTTTACAAAATTTATAGAGGCTGGTATAATAATACTCAAAAAATTAAACTACAACATGAGTTATCGAGAAAGTATATCTTTTACTGACTCTATTACATCAGTTATAATTATTTTTGCAAAGAATAGCATTACCATATTCACCCGTGTACAGAATTCGGAATATTTCGCACGGATCGATGTATCATTTTTCACATTATTGTTGAGTTATCAAAAATGGCTCAGCTGATTTCAATAAAACTTAAATGGGACCAATTTCGAAATATGTTCTTTCAAATAAAAAAAATATTATTGAAATCGGACTTCTATGAAAAAAGTTATGCGTGATTATACATAAAAAACCGGACAAGTGCGAGTCAGACTCGCACATCGAGGGTTCCGTACAAACACATTGTTAAAATAATTAAAAACCTGTTTTAGCATGTGCTAATGAAGTTCTTTTATAAGACACCTCACATGATACGATTTACTTACTTTGAATTTTGAGCCCATATTTTGTGAATTTTGAGGCCCTATTTTTTGTGATGTAAATAAAAATGTGCAGTTTTCAGATTTATTCCTATATGTGTACTCTAAGACAATGCTTCTTGTCAAATTTCATAGTTCTATGTCAACGGGAAGTACCCTGTAGGTTTTGATTTTTGTGAGTGTCGAAATATGCGGTTTTTTACGACATAAACGGCTCTAACTTTTTTAAACGATAACTAAGAAGGTTTTCTTTTACACAACAGCAAGAGTTCATCAATATACGTATATAGTTTAAATTTCAACTCGATATCTTTACGCATTCTCGAGATAAAGAGTCTTAACATACACACAGACGGACAGACGGACAACAAAGTGATCCTATAAGGGTTCCGTTTTTTCCTTTTGAGGTACGGAACCCTAAAAATATATACGCGTCGAATTGAGTACAACTTCCGGTTTGTCGGTCAAAATTTTTTAAATGTAAATAAATAAATATTTTCGTACATCTTACACACGGCCTCTGACCCCAAACTAAGCAAAGCTTGTGTAATATGGCTGCCAGAGACTGATATACTACATATACTTACTTATTTTTAAATACGTACTTATATAGATAGTAACTAAATGACACTCAGACACAGAGCAAACACTTATGTTCATCACATAAATATTGCCCTGGGTGGGGATCGAACCCACGCCTCTTTGATCCAGAAGTAAGGGGTTAGGGATAATGTACTTTAGTTTACATAGTTATCTACATAATCATGTAAACAAAAGCAAGTTTTATTTGTAATAAAATAACAAATTAGTTAATTTAGTTGTGAAATTGTAAATTCGTCAAAAAATAATATAAATTCCAGGCAAAGAGTACTTATCTACGTAGTAATTTCCGTAAACTATCATTGAAATAGTACATACTTGAGAAATTTATGTGATTTTTTTTTATATTCAGTATTTAAATAAAGATCTAGAATTCTACAAAGCTAAGCTTTTAAACGGCTCTTAATTTAGACATACGTCATATTTTCTTCCTAACCTATACTCTCCCACTTCAAGGCAAATGTCTCCCCTACTTCCCTCTATCTTTCGCGTTCTATAGCCAAATCTCGCCAACCTTCCCGGAAAGTGTCAAGATCGTCACGACAGCGTCATTTGAGACAAGGAAAAATAATGAAGAGATAATTAATTTAACAAACGTTCACGCGAACAAACACGCGTTCAAAAAACCGGACGAGTCAGGCTCGCACATCGAGGGTTCTGTACAAATTCAGAAAATTTTACAAAATTGGGAAGTAAGTTGTTAAAATCTCTAGGTATACTACCATCATCGACACAAAGTTTTTTTTTTCACTTTTCTCGTCACACATCGAATATTACACATTGTTAAAATAATTAAAAACCTGTTTTAGCATATGCTAATGAAGCTCTTTTATACATATGTCGTAAAAAACCGCATATTTCGACACTCACAAAAATCAAAACCTACAGGGTACTTCCCGTTGCATAGAACTATGAAATTTGGCAAGAAGCATTGTCTCAAGTACACATACAGGAATAAATCTGAAAATTGTACATTTTTATTTAAATCACAAAAAATAGGGCCTCAAAATTCACAAAATATGGGTTTAAAATTCAAAGTGCGTAAATCGTATCATGTAAAGTATCATTTAAAAGAGCTTCATTAGTACATGCTAAAACAGGTTTTTAATTATTTTATCAATTTTCGATGAATGACTAGAAAAGTTAACAAAACAAAACTTTTGTCGATGATGACGATGAGTATAGAGATTTTAACAACGTACTTCCCAATTTTGTGAAATTTTCTGGATTTGTACGGAACCCTTGGTGTGCGAGCCTGACTCGCACTTGTCCGGTTTTTACGACATAAGCGGCTCTTAACTTTTTTATACAATAACTGAGAAGTTATTTTTTACACATCTGCAAGACACGATATAGATATTACGTATTTTTTAAATTTCGGTATCTTTACGCGTTCCCGAGATAAATAGTCTTGATATACGGATAGACGGGCAACAAAGTGATCCTATAAGGGTTCTGTTTTTTCCTGTTGAGGTGCGGAACCCTAAAAAAAGAAAAAACCTTAATAGTGATGTTTCACTTCAATGTGGCTGATTAATAATCGCAATTTACATACATTTATGTTTACAGCGGGTTATTTCGGGCTCACATTCACGTGTTATTTATCGGTTATGGAAATATGCGCGATAAAGATAGAAATCAAAAGAAGTTTAAAGAAAGATTTCTTGTTATTTTGATGAAGGCCTCGTGTACCAGGGATTTTACTGGGTGGTCGATTCGACTGGTTAATGTTCACCAAATCAAACCAAAGTATCGAATTATTTTATTCATTATAATTTTGACCATTTTAGTTATTCTTTTCTTTCTTCTCTTTCTGGACCACAAAATGACGCCTTAGTATGACATTTTTTAAATGATTATGAGATTATATCGACGCGTATATTTTTTTATGTATAACCACGAATAACTTTTTTCGTAGTAGTCCAATTTCAATAACTCTTTTTTTATTGGAAGGAGTATACTTCAAAATTGGTCCTATTTAAATTTTATCGAAATCGGCTGAGCCATTTTTGATAAAACAACAATAATGTGAAAAATGCTACATCGATCCTGCTACATTTTTGCAAAAAATAATCTTGTTGTAGAAATACGTTTATGTCAATTTTTCCTCGTTTTTGGTAGGGACGCCTGGAAAGATGAATATAATCAAAGTAGAAAGTATTCTATTAAAACTTATTAGGATAATTAATAAAGTAATTGCAATGTATTTTATGGTGTTGCATTATTATTATCTGGTTTTGAGTACCGACACTCCCAAAAATTTAGACAATCGCAAAAAAGTTTATACTTATTCTTCGTTTTAACATTTTAACAAATACCCCAGGAAAACAAGAATTTAACTTTGCACTTTGCATTTCGATCCTGAGGCATTGCGAGGTAGGGTTGCGAGCCTGTCCATTTTCTATAGGATTCATTTCAGAGATTGTGCATCTGAGATACACGACCTTATCCTACGAGATCCTCTTTTTAGTACATGAAAAGTAGGAGGACGCCACATTACCACCCCTACATTGTCTATTTTCTTTCGATACGTACGAAGCGGTTTGATTCAACATTTCTGATTCGTACCGCCAGGGAATGGAACAGTCTTCCTGCTTTCCTGTTTCCTAAGAGATATAATCTAAAGCTTTTCAAGGTCAGAATGAATAGGTATCTTCTAGGTCTGCGTGCTTCATCTTCGACCACGTCGCTTACCATCAGGCGAGTTGATGGTCAAGCACGGGCTTATTCGCGATAAAAAAAACCACTTGCCCATAATATCATTACTTACGGAGACCTAAGTGATAAAATATAGGTATTAGTACTTGCAGGAGCATAATTTATTCTTAGCGATGTATATGTTAATAATCAAGTAATTGATTATTATTGTCATAATAAATTAATTGTAACTATAATGTCGCATACTTAATTATTACGGGTTATAATTAGTTATTAAAATGAATGGACTAGATATGGTGCCAAGTACCTACTACCTATATTTATACCGAGTACGACTAGGTATAATTATTTATACTTGCGGTGACAAGCACCTCGCCTACTTATTATGATATTATGGATAATTTACGTAATTATATTATTATATTAATTAATAGTTTACGTATTAGAAGTTATACTCGGTTCTTGAAGTCGTTGACTCGTACGTCTACCTAGGGCAAGTCCAGTTAGGTAGGTCCGACTTCAAGACAGAGGCCGATCGCCGAATCAAACTCGGTTGGGTAGCGTTCGGAAAATTGCGTTCAACGTTTTCTCGTCCGACATACTTCAAAGTTTTCGACCAGTGTATGTTGCCAGTGATGACTTATGGCAGACAAACGTGGTCTCTCATTATGGGCCGTATCAGTAAAGCTCCGAGTAGCCCAACGAGCTATGGAGGAGGGCTATACTCGGAGTGTCTCTGCGGGAGTCTTTCTGCGTGATCGAATCAGGAATGAGGAGATCCGTAAAAGAACCAAAGTTACCGACATAGCTCAGCGTATTGGCAAGTTGAAATGGCAATGAGTGGGCACATAGCTCGGAGTACTGATGATCGATGGGATCGAAAAGTTCTCGAGTGGAGACCACGTTGCGGCAAGCGCAGCGTAGGACGTCCACCCACAAGGTGGACGGACTATCTCATTAAGGCCGCAGGATTGCGCTGGATGCAAGCTGCTACCAACCGGTCTTATTGGAGATCTTTAGGGGAGGCCTATGTCCAGCAGTGGAGGTCCTATGGCTGAAACAAAAGACCGAACGATTAATAGTTTATACATGCAAATACCATTGTCACCTTAGAACACTCTTTTATTTGCTTATTTTTACCGAGTTCCAAAGAGAAGGAGGTACTGTGTTCGTCAGTACGTATTAATATCGAGCAAAAACTTCAGAAAAATTGTTGTATGGGAGAGTTATGTCGGTAGTATGTTAATGCTATGCCCCCCTGAAATATTTATTTTATTCTGTTTTTAGTTGGAATTTTTTGTTATAGCGGCAATAGAAATACATCATGTCATTTCAACTGTCTAGATATCGCATCGATATAGATATATATATATAGATACTAGCTGCCCGGCCACGCGTTGCTGTGGATAAATAAATTAAAATTGCGACTATAATTTGAGAATTAAACTATCCTATCTCTCAAGTTGGATCGAACTGCACATGGTGTGCGAATTTTATTATAATCGGTTAAGTGGTTTAGGAGTCCATTGAGGACAAACATTGTGACACGAGATTTAAATATATTAAGATATATCGTACATCGATATCACATCGATTCGTGGAAACTATTCGAATTCTGTACTCGGTGGAAGTCGGTGTTACGATTTATTGCGAAAAATAATTATCACATTAAATGCATTTTCATCCTCAGCATTTTCAATCAATCAATCTCATTTGTTTAGAGTTGCAATTTTGTACAGTCCCTACCTCTGTTTCTTGTATAAAATTTCTGGTTGGCGCCTTAGGTAGTGAAAATTGTTCATAATGATGGTCGGAATAAGCCAAATGCGGCTTGGAACACACACATCTTTGAATAACCTAAAAAATGTTAACTCACTTCATGCCTTTAAAAAAACTTTAGCCGAATACATCATAGAAGATGTATTGTTATAAGTAAGATAAAAGAAGTGTGAAGTGAGTCTGTATTATGTTGTATGTTCAATTAGTTAATTTACTTTGATAATATGATAATTGAATAGGTACGACTAAAATTGTAAAATATGTTGTAATTATGTTATCATGTAAGTGACAAACTGTTTGTCTTTATGATAATAAATATCTTTAAACCTAAACCATAACCTTGTAGGTATCATGTGGCTTAGTTATTTGTATGGTTCCGTACCCAAAAGGTAAAAACGGAACCCTATTACTTAGACTTCATTTTCCGTCCGTTCGTGTGTCTGTCACCAGCTATTCAAGCACATGCGACCACGAAAAGCCACGAAAAGAACTCATTTCGACGTGTGAAAAAGTGACAGATATATACTTTGCCATAACGCTGTCTCGTTCTGACACTACGAAAGAAGTATCGTCGCTCTGGTGGTGAACAGAGGTCAAACCACATTTATTGTTAAATTAGTTACAAAGATAATTACCAATTATTATATTTAAACGGGGATTCAATAAGGTTATTTTCCTTATACGACTCAATTTTCATCAAAATCGGACCAATGGTTTAGAAGATATTATAAAAAAAATATTTTGTAGTTGACTCTTGTCCCGTAATTGCTCATCATCTAAAAACTTTATTTTGTGATTTTTAGCTCTCTTCACCACCAAAGCGACGATATTTCGTAAGAAATATTTCGTGGCACGCATACTAGCACGGCGGGCTGTATCTCATAAACCGTGATATCTAGACAGTTGAAATGACATGATGTATTTCTATTGCCGTTATAACAACTAAAAACCGAATAAAATAAATATTTCTGGGGGGCTCCCATTCAACATTTTTTTTAAGTTTTTTGCTTAATATTTATAACGGTAACAGGTATAGGGCCTTACGCCATCCTATACGGTACGGAACCCTTCATGCGCGAGTCCGACTCGCACTTGGCCGATTTTGTTCTTTACTAGTTATTAGTGCTATCGATGTTTGTGTAGGAAACATTGAGTTATTAGTACAAAATCTTTTATGAAAAATTAATGATCAGTGATCACACATAAAACCTGTAAACCGTAGGTGCACATCAGTACAGTACAGTACACAATCAGGCTTTTTAATAGTCCACTGCAGAACGTAGGCCTGCCCACGAAGGGTGGTTGGGCCATATCCACCACGCTGGCCCAGTGCGGGTTAGAATATGTATACGCCATCGAATTTCTTCTACTGACATATGCAGGTTGCCTCATGATGATTTCCTTCACCGAAAAAACCAGTGGTGTTAAATACTGGACCGGGATTTGAACCCACGACCTCACGATTGTAAGACGGGTGTCACTACCACTAGACCACCACGGCTTGATGAATGATGAGTGACCAGCCATAAATCCTGTAAGTAAAGCGTACCAAAAAGTATTAGTAAGACATGTTATACACATAATACACGTCGATATGTCTTCGTGTTCTTTTTTCGGACCTCATCGTATTAACACGGCCGTCGCAACATGTCCCACTCCGCATTCAAAATTAACATACAACCGACATAACTCTCCAAAAACTCTTCGATTTTCGATATTTACGACGACTTTAATGTTATATCTCAGTCATAAAATTAAGATTAGAAGATTGTTGAACTTTAAGTCATAAGTTAGTCTTTCCGGCCGTTTTTACACTTTTGTCTGCTAGATTACAAAATCATGATAGATAGTCATTCAAATTTATGTCAAATCAATATTTTATTGATAGAATCACGTATTAAATCACATAAATATTTTGAATTTTAATAAGCGTTTGATTTGAGGACATCAATATTTATTAATTTTATTAACTTAGCTTGTAATATTTTGGTCGTAAAAATGATTTCTTATGAAAATTCATCATAGGAATCATAACTGTAGCTAAATCCTACGCCTGGTATAAAATAACTTTAATGATAGCTTAGTCATTTCACAGAGAGTGGGCGGGTAATATATATACTTCATCGACATCTTGTTAGCCGTAAGTCATTCATTGCGGAACAACTGAGTGTTCAACAATAACAACAACAACACTTTATCAACCACATTACATAAAAACAAATTATAAGGACAAAACAAAAAATAGGTTACTAATTGGCGGCCTTATCGCTTTAAGCAATTTCTTCCAGGTTCCAGGCAACCAAGCAGGCATTTGCTTCTTTAATAGATTTTTTATTAAACCGCAACAACGAATATCCAGTGATAGTGCAGAATTACGTGGTTTTTATTAGAAACTTTTACGTCCCTATTCAACTACATAATTAGTTTCTGCAATGCACCTTGCACTATTACTTGAACTTACGTATATTTTAGGCAAACTTTGCTATCCTTGGTATATTGAAATTCAAAGCATTATAAACCCATGCTTAAGAGAATACCATCATCATCAGCCCATATCAACCCACAGCTGGGTATATACCTAGGTCTCCTTTCCCTTGTACCGTTCTAGTCTCGGGTTAATTTCATCCACGCTTCACCTGGTATGGGTTTGATGTCCTACCGGGCTGGTAGGAAGAGATTCATCCATCTATTTATCACCTATAAGATGCGTCCACCACTGGACTAGTGGACGCCCGCCGATACGAAGCTGTGGTGGTCTAGTGGTAGTAACACCCGCCTTACAATCGTGAGGTCGTAGGTTCAAATACCGGTCCCATACCAATGAGTTTTTTATGCACTGATATTTACACCACTGGCTTTTCTGTGAAAAAAAATATCTGAAGAAACCTGCATAATGTCTATGGAAGAAATTCGACGGCGTATGTAAATCCATCAACCAGCTCTGGGCCAGCCTGATGGATATGGCCCAATCACCTTTAGTGGGTAGGCATACGTCCTGAAGTGGACTATTGAAACAAGCTGGTACAGTATAGTACTACTGGACTAAAGCCTTCCTCTTTAGATCTCCAATAAACCGGTTGGAATCGGCTCGCCAATCTGCTGGGCTATGTCGGTAACCTAGGTTTTTTTGGATCTCCTCATTTCTGACTTGATCTCCCTCAGAGAGACTCTGAGCCGTATCCATACTCGAACTTACGGTAGAAAGAGGCAAGTAGAAAAAAAAAAAAACAAAATATGTCCAGCAGCGTACATGCGACATCTGAAACGATCAAATATTTTACAACTGCAAATAAAACGCGTATCGCCTTGCGGTGGCCATTAAGTCTCTAAAACTATAATGTCTAAGCATATTAATAACTATTAAAACAAAATTAATCTCCCAAATAGCCGTTAGGTAGAAATTGATATGGGTGTGTATGGTTACATTCTCTAGTTTGGTAGGAGTGGGTGTAGTAGTTTTGACAAATTAGTCGCTTTCTGAAGACATCTTAATTATTTTTAAAATTTTGGACAAAAAATGCGTGGAAAAGGCCGGGTATGGGACGACGATATTTTGAAAATGGGAGGTCCAATCTATATATATACCTATCCTTACTATCCATACAAGTATGTATTTAAAAAGTATGTGTTATATCAGTATCTGGCAACCATAGACCAGCTTTGCTCGGTTTGGGGTCAGAGGCCGTATGTAAGATGTCCCCTAATATTTACTTATCTGGATAACATTGGCACAGAGTCAAGAGGAGTGGCACATAAGCAGACAGGCCTATGCTTAGCAGTGAGCGGGTTCTGCAGTGGCAGTTACAGACTGAAAATGATGACGCAATGAATCCATTAGAAAAATTGAATAAAAAGTTTCTATTTCGATTCAATGCCGTGAGTTAGTGCCAGATGCAGAAAACTAATTTCCAACATTTTCTATTTTAAATCATTCAAAATCGACTAAATATCACCTTTTTGAACATAATTTACACAGAGGTAAGATAAAACCAACAGAAAAATACAACAAATGTGACAGAAAAGACTATAAACAAAGATTAGTAGGTACATATTATAAATAGTATAAATATTAATAGGAGGAAAAAAGCCACAGAATTCGAACACAAAAGTTTTGTAATTAAAACAAAATCAATCTTTTACGAAACAAAACCCATTAAGAAATCGATATGGGTAGTAAATTACGGTCACATTCTCTCGGTTTCTAGTTAACTGTGACATAAGTGGGTGCGAGGGTTATTGACAAATTGTGCTTTCCAAAAACATCTTAATTATACTACCATTTTTCATGCTTGGAGCTACCAAAAATGGTAATTTTCGTGCTTGAATTCGGAATAATTTATATTGCTGTAATATAATACCGTTAGGTAGAATCTATCTATCTAATAGCACCTGTGCCATCAATGTATAGAGAATACATTGATACTCGGTGGCTCGGTGGTTCGATCCCCACCCAGGGCAAATATTTATGTGATGAACATAGGTGTTTGCTCTGTGTCTGGGTGTTACTTAGTTACTATATATATAAGTATGTATTTAAAAACATATATTTTTAACAGTTTATCAGTCTCTGGCAGCCATATCACAAGCTTTGCTTAGTTTGGGGTCAGAGGCCGTGAGTGAAACGTCCCCAAATATTTATTTATTTATATATATACCAAAAAAATGGTTTGTTGAAGGAAGACTGAAAACTGTATATTTGGATTCATGGTTCAGCAGTGGGCAGGACACAACACGGAGGACTGATGGATGCAAGCCGCTTCCAACTGGTCTTATTAGAGATCTATTAGTGAGGCATTATTATATTATGTTGCCTACAATGATCATCATCTAGCCCGTGATCAACCACTGCTAAGCATAGGCTTCTGTTCTTGTGTGCTCATCTTAGTCCTGTAAAAATCATTCCATCAACCACCCTGTCACACAAACCATTGATTTTTTTAACCATATTGTTATAGATTCAATGATCTAATACATTTTAATCTATGACATGACATTCGCACAGGAAACTAACATTGGAAAGACCCTTGTAAGATGTAGGACAAATAATTTTATTAGGATACAATTTATAAGTATTTTAAATTGTTTAATAATAATTGTTTATTTTAATTTTTTAATTTTATTTATTTTAAACGTCATGACCGACTTCAACCGTGTACAGAATTCGCGAAAATTTCTCACGGATCGATGTAGCATTTTTTAAATTTTTGTTGATTTATCCAAAATGGCTTAGCCGATTTCGATAAAATTTAAATGAGACAAATTTCAAAGTATACTCTTTCCAATAAAAAAATCTATATATAATTATCTATATCGGACTACTATGTAAAAAGTTATACATGAAAAAATATATACGCGTCGAATTGAGTACCTCTTCCGTTTTGTCAGTCAAAAAAAGCCTTTTTATTTCAAAAAGATAAATAAAAATCTCAATCTCTCTAATGGGAGTTTCACTCGCATTTTCAAGTGATTTCATTACTATGAAAGAAAAGAGTTTTTGTTCACTTGCTTTGTTTATAGCTTTAAGTCACGGAATCTAGGAATGCGTAGTAGAGATGTGCCAATGTAGTTATCGATATTAAACGTTCATTATTAATCCAATAGAAAATTGTATTCTGCCATAAAAGCTCCTTGGAGACCTAGTGTAAGGTTCACATACATTATTCTAAAGTTTTAGTACGATTTATATGGCGTCTGCGAACATGGGGCATGTATCGTTGATCAATAGCAAATCCACCAAGGCATCTCAGGCCAGTGGGGTTTTTGGTACAGCTTGTAGCTGACTTCACAGAATTCGACCTATTGCACCGCGTGTTAATGATAGGAACCAATGTTTGTTTATATTATTAGTTGATATAGAACCAAATATGTTTGTAATATCTATTAAGGGATATATTTTTTGAAGTGAAACATTGCTTTAGCGGCGCTGAGCACTTTTGGGGATGGGTAAAAAAATTTAAACTCGCGTCAGGACACGTGACCTGATCGAAAACTCATAAGACGGAGGGAGCAAGTTTTCACTTAGCCGGCACTCCCGGAGTGCAACCGTTGTTTTTTTTATTTATGGACCACCGACGTAGTCGTTGCCTTAATAATACTGGAAAATAAGACAAGAAAGCTAAATTATTATAATAATATGTAAAAAATAAAAACTTAACATTGGTCATCATATATTTTCTATCGCTAATAGTCTGTATTGATTGATTTATGTTGAATCTGTAATTTATTATTTATTCATTCTATTTTATACAAGTTTCTGGCTGGCTAAAACGTACGTAGCAAAAATTTTAAAAGTCGATTTGGCTTACTTTTTCATACATTTTATTTCCAATCTGGACCATTTTATGTACAGATCTCTACAAATTGTTCTTCAAACTATCAACTACCGATCTGGTGTTTTTTTAATGAAAATTTACTAACCACAAACTCCAGGGTCTATGCCCTTTATTGATTAAAATTTACAATTATTTGAGTACAAACAGAGATTCGATACGGTGTTTATCGACAAACGTCCCATCCCTAGACGTACGGTATCGTGTGAACGAGGCTGGTCAGACCATTTTACCTTTAAATCATTATTGATATAATTAGATTTTCCTTTTTTCTTGAACAGCGAGTGAGCGACGTGCCTACTGCACGCACACATTTTGTTACTTCTTTCTACGGGTTTAATATAATTTACCTATTGTACTTACATTTCCGTATTCTTTTTTAACCTACTTCCAGAAAGGAAGAAATAATTACGTGACATTTAAGACAAGTAGCCATAGGTACTATAATCTGGTGTACATACTTAGATTACTTAGTATGTAGGTAATTAGGTATGCTCTACAAAATGACAAATAAAGAATATGAATATGCTCTAAAGCATTGTAGATTTTATTTTTATAGCTATCCACTGGAAGACTGTACTGTACTGTATAAGCCTTTTAATAGTCCACTGCAGGACGTAGGCCTACCCACGAAGGGTGATTGGGCCATTTCCACCAGGCTGGCCCAGTGCGTGTTGGTGGATTTACATACGCCATCGAATTTCTTCTAAGGACGTATGCAGGTTCTAAATGTAATTAGGGGCGATGAGTCCTGCACTGACGTCCCGCATGGGGTGTTTTGTGCATTGACCTCCAGAGTCTACCCGAGCCAGCCCAGCTCCTTAAAGTAACGGAGCGTGGCTCTGGGCCGCTGCCATAACTGCTCCAGTAGCTTAGATGGTGAATGAGATGATGGCGATTCAGGCAACAAAGCTGATGATAGTGCAGAAGCATCATGCAATCCGTTAGCTATTCTAATGTCTTCTGTGGCTTTGCAGTGTCACAGAACATGCTCTACAGTTTCGTTCTCCTGCAAACAGCCGCGACATAGTGGGCTGTCAGTGGCTCCCAGTTTAAACAAGTGACTATTTAAGTTGCAGTGACCAGTAATGAGGCCTACCATAAGTCGAAGGTCCCGTCGCTGCAACCTCAACAGGTCATTTGTGATATCTCTATTAAGATTGGGGAAAGCAGCCTTAGAATGCTTGCAATCCTCTCTCTTGTTCCATATATTCTGTTGTCGTATGCAGGTTGTAGGTGTCAGTTGCAGGTCGTATGTTTTCCTTCACCAAAAGCCAATAGTGTAAAATTCCGTACATGAATTCCAAAGAAAGACCGGGATTTGAACCCACGACCTCACGATTGTAAGGCGGGTGGCACTACCTAGACCACCACGGCTTTTTTTTAGGGAGACTGTTCATTGGTTAAACACAATATTTGGTGCCATACATAAAGGAGCCCAAAGATCAGTAGTAGCATACACAAGTATTACAACTATTTTTGTTGTCATCGGTCACCCATCCGATGACTGACTACGCCGATATTGCCGATCCTTGCTTAATACCAATGGGTAACTTTGATGATCGTTTTGGAACACTTAATCGTGGCTAACCATAGTTGTGGCACTTAATATGGCGTTGTACTACCTTAAATGACACATTCATGTTTGCCTCAGTGATTCATGTGTGGCTCAGTGGTTAGTACCCTCACTAACCACAGAGCCTCTCTTAAATTACTGACTTCTGGACCAAAGAGGTGTTGCTTCGATTCCCACCCACCCATTTGTGATGAACATAGATGTTTTCTATGTATTTAAAAATATATACTTTTATGTAGTATATCAGTCTCTGACAGCCATATCCGAAACTTTGCTTAGGTTGGGGTCAGAGATCGACAGAGACCATAAGATGTCCCCTAATATTTATATACTTATAATTAAATCATGGGCCTGGTTTCACCTGATAAATAATTCCAGAAACTCTGACACCAGGGCTAGCGACCCGTCCTACGAACTTTTCTCTGGGCTGGCCCAATCGCCGTTTGTTTTTATACGTTCGCCCACGCGCGCCACAGAATAGCCAGCAGGGCATCCGAAACCAAAGTACGGCCTCTAAAAACCCTGAACCTGTTTTGGACTGCACTTGAGATGGAATTGATCCACAGAATACGATAAATCAGAGGGAAACTTTTGATTCGAGGATCGAAGATCAAAAGCTTTGATGCTTAATATTGAGCTTGAGGAATATGTTTAGGTAGGTTTGAGAGAGAAAGATAGAAAAGAGGTGGAAATAACATGACCACAATATTTAAGGGTTCCGTACCCAATGGATAAAAACGGGACCCTACAATTGAAATTTTCACAGATTTTATGTATTTCTGTTGCTGCTATAACAACAAATTTGAAAACCGCAGAAACTCGCGCTTGGTTGATTATTTATTCCTGTCACAAAATGACTGCAGATAAACTAAACAATCCTGTTTTTTGTCAGAAGCCACGAAATTGCAAAACTTCAGACCGAATGTACTTTTAGAGGTGCATCATTTACTACGAACTGCAGAATCAACTGCAAATGACGACAAAATCTACTTCATACATTTTGTCCCGATTGAACGAACATTTTGTAAAAAATATACATCTCTGAAATTCCTAGCACTTTGTAATGACGTAACACTAACCCTAATATAAAGATCAATGGCATAACGCACCGCTAACCTATCGGACTATAGTAAGGACCCAAGCTGGCTTTGTGTTCTGGGAAGTATTCCTTCTGCTCTTTTTTAATCCATAGTTGAAGTGAGCTCTCATGCCTTCGAATACTTATTTTGTAAGCGATACCCCGAAATATTATGTTGCAAGGAAATACCTTTGCGTTTATTTATTTTTACTTGACTTCGCGTAGAGTACGAGGCACTTGAAACTGAGGGAAATGCAGTAAATTCTTTATTTATTGTGTAAAATATTTTATGTTTCATTCCACCCACGAGATGATGATATTTGCAGTAAGAATGCAAGATGTTAGCTGCTTTCATTGGTGCTTTACGTTGTTTTTTACTGTACCGGTCATTTTAATATTCCACTACCGAACATAGGCCTCCCCGCGAATAGTAAAGTAGTTATATAAGTGTTTTCTAAACGGTAGCTCTACCATAGCTTGAATGCTTAAATGTTGGACTTGGACCACAGCGATATTGGATTGTTGGCCTAGGTTGTTTAAACCGTTACGATTGACGTCTTTAGCGGGCTTGAAATTATATAAATTAGAAATTTATTTTGTAATTATTTCCCCCAAAAATCAACACTCATTAATCTAAAATAGCGTAAATAGTCGCTGTGGAAACATCACGATGAATTACATATTTAATTCCAATTGAAAAAAAGCTTTCTTCCACACAATGATTCTCAACCCAACACGTATAGTTTTTTCTATCAAGTTTCTCTATGGGATAATTACATACAAAGACAGTCAGATAATTATTTTCTAAACGTGTTATAAAATATACAACACATTTTGCGCTTAAAAGGAACAATATAATAGCATGATAATACACACACATGTAAAACCACTACTTTAACAAATTCTATGCGAAAATAGTCACATCATTCGAGGACGTAAGCATGATATCATAGCATCCGAAAATAGAATCATATCCGAAGTTCCAAAGGCACACAAACACAAATAACACATTTATCGACTCCTCAGAACCCTTCTCCAAAACTGGCTGGGTTCAATGGTCCCCACTCATTAGTTTTTGATCACTACCTTTAAAAAAACCAAAAGGCTCTACATAACAGCCAAAAAATAAACAACATCCGACTCTAAGTGGGAGATGGTAGACTTTACTTTTGATTGTTGGACAGTTGTATATTTTCACAGGTACCTTCACAACTGGTTTCATTTAGACGGTACAAAATGATAAAATTCTTTAGTCGGCCACCAAAAGATTAGGAAATTCTTCTAAACTATAAGTTAGAGATGTTTATAGGGACTGCTTCGGGCTGGTTTTTTCTAGTTATTGCTCCATAATTTTCGTTGAATTTTAAGTGTGTGTGCGGAGTCTGTGTTGCCAGGTTTGTCGGATACTGTTTGAGTTTATTGGCTTAATTATTTTTTATGGTCATGTTTATGTTTGAGTTGGTAAATTAGACTACGAAAACAGTAATGTATCGTTATGAATGATCCGTGATTAATCAGATTATTTTACAAGCTTATATTTAACTTTCAATGGATGTATCATGTACCTATATAATTTTGGGTGCAAATCTTGCAAGTTAAATTTAACCAACTTTCCGGTTTCCGATTTAGCTGAAATTTTGCACGCATATGTAAATCGCGTGACAATGCAATAATATGGTAGCATAGAGCTGGTCTGATGATGGAGTCGGGAGGTGGCCTTAGGAACTCCTGTATTAAACAAGATGGACCCGTCGTGTTTGGGCTCGTTTAACTTGTCTTGGCTAGCACTCTGCTGCTACATGATAAAACTCAGGACTTCAAAAGCTTGTATTTTTAAAAGTGATATTTTTATAATAATTTATTTGTTATCTAACTTGGTAGCTTTAGATTTTTTTGTATTTATAAATGTAGCTCTGACTTGCTTTTTTAAATTGTAATACATATTGTATTTTTAGAAGTTAATATTTTGAGTATTGTTTAGTTCCAGTAAGGTATTTTATTTTAATAAATCAGTGGGCTAGTCTTTTAACTACATTTGATTACTTTTTGTTCCCGTGAAAATCATGCAGAGTTAGTTTTGTTCTAAAAACTTAAATGCAAGAAAAGAAGAAAAGTACTTACTTACATTTTGTGTACACACTGTACAATTTATATAATATCTACAATGTATGTAATATCTGCAATAACACTAATGTCATTGCAAAATTATTAATATAAATACCGTAGTTTTTAGTAAAAACTAAAAAACACGCTTAGGAGTTAGGTACCATTTTTGACCGACAAACCACCGGAGGAGGTATACAATTCGACGCGTATATATATATTTTTTTTAATTTATAACCACGCATTACTTTTTTTATAGTTGTCCGATTTCAATAATTCTTTTTTTTTGGAAAGAGTATACTTCGAAATTGGTCCCATTTAAATTTTATCGTAATCGGCTGAGCCATTTTTGATAAATCAACAATAATGTGAAAAATGCTACATCGATCCGTGCAAAATATTCGCGAATTCTGTACACGGGTGAAGTCGGTCATGCTAATTTTTGCAAAAAATAATCTTGTATTTTATAAATGCATTGTCATCGGTCTTTGATAGGTGTGCAAAGTTTAAAGAAAATCAGATCGCTCAAAGTAGGTCAAAATCGAGCTCAAAGAGGTTGGTTACAAGCAAGCAAGCAAACAAACATACAGTTGAAACTAATAAAAGCGTGTAAAAAAGAAATACGAGCTACTTAGCTAGCAACACCGCACTTAGTATGTGAGGCACAGGCGCGCTCTCCGTGAGAGAATGTCGGGGAAATCTGTCAATTTGCATTGAATCGATCGAATTAAGTATTCTACACTCAAAACAATCAGTTTGGTCATTTTGGCCGCTCCATTTGTACATTTACATGTGTGTGATGCTTATGAAATTGTAAGCCATCAGTAAAAGCTTCATTTTGAAGACTCTGAACGTTTTATTTGAAAACTACGTTGGACGTAAAACAAACGTACAAAAACACTTTTCTTCTATCTTCTGCTATCGTACGGCTAGACAGACGCGACCAATGCGCCACCCTTTTATGGTGGACATCCCACGCGTTAGAACCAAGCGTTTTGAGTCCACATTCCTCATACGAACTGCCAGAATGTGGAACGCTTTACCTGAGTCTGTCTTTCCGTTGAAGTACAATGTAGGTGTCTTCAAATCTCGAGTAAATAAGTATCTTCTAGGTAAGCGTGCTACATCCTAGACCGCATATCTGCTTAACATCAGGCAGTGTGTAGTCAAACGCAAACCTATTTGAAATAATAAATAAACACATTACAATTTTCCCATGTTTTTGTCAACATACATAAATGATTTAATCTGATGTCTATCTGTCTATTGTAAATTTACACCTACCGGCCCTGTTGCAATCCAATCTACATTTATAAACTTTTTTTGGACAAGTAAGAGTTACATAATTGTTTTTCGCAAAAAAATCGCAACACCGACTTCCACCGTGTACAGAATTCGAATAATTTGCACGAACCGATGTGACATCCATGTACATTTTTGTTGATTTATCAAAAAGGGCTCAGTCAGCCGATTTCGATACAATTTGAATGGGACCACCTCGGAAGTATACTCTTCCGAACTAGAAAATGATTTTTTAAATCGGTTCCCAATAGGGGAAAATATCTATGAACATACACAAAAAAATACATACAGACGAACATAGTACCCCTCCTTTTTGGAAATCGGTAAAAACTGAGATTATCTGCAGCAAGAATTATTATCTTATCCTAATGTCAGATGTTTACTTGACTTCACGCAACCTCCTGACGGCAGATCTGCAGAAAGACGCAGCAGTGGTGGAGAACACCCAGACGCTACTGTCTACATCTACTGTCCTTAAGGCCGAAGGTGGTCTGTCATTTTTCATACAAACGTATTACGCTGTTTTCTTTCTGGAAAATACTTTTAGACCTACAATTTTTTGCCATAAAATTAAATTTAGCTATTTAAACTACCCCGTCTTTTCTTTTTCTTGATAAATTAATTATCAGGCAAAATATGATCATTCAAAGTCACAAAAAAAAAACACTATTTTTACCGACGTCTTTAAAGACCCACCAGAATAGACTTATTAATAATATTATATTATATAAATATTAATTTAATAAATAATTAATATAATATCTAACAAAATATGAAATGACAAAGTCATAAACACATGTTTTTAGTCCAAATACCTATTCTCAATTTCCTCGTTACTCATCTTTCGTCTTAAGAATATACACAATGAATACTTATATTATACAAATAGTAATCGGAAGCCAATGAAAAATATCATAGCACAGGCATAGGTCTAACGTGAGTTCCAGAGTTCTTTAAATACTATAAATGTAATAAAAATACCTTCCCATACAGGTACTAACATTTGGAATGAAATGAAATTAATATTTATGCAAAATCTTCGTAAAATACTAAAAATACTATTAAGTATACATCAGGACATGAAATGTAAATGGTACTGAATTTTATCGGCTCCACTACGTAATATATGTACATCTACATTGTTAATTAAGATAATTAAATTCTCCCCATCAGTAATAAACGTGTACCCACTGTTGTATCTATTAGTCTTCATTAGTCTATTAGAACAAGGCATTAGCTGGCAACACTCGAGATCTAAAATGGCGTATAATGATACAAACCTTCGTCTGACTGTTACTTTATTCTGTTGTACTGAAACTTAGCACTTCCAGGTGTAGTTCGGTTTCACACATCACAGTACAGATGCGAAGCAGTAGATCAACTTATGACTGTGGCATTTTTGGTGCAAATGCTTTGAGTAAATGCAAATGATATAAACATTTAATTATAAAAAAAATCTTTGAAACAGTATTACAGGTGACCGTGTCCGATTGTGATACTGAAAATAAGAAAAAAAATAATAAAACAGTTACTGACTGATTATATTATTTAACTCTAAAATGCTTCGTAGAAATAGAGTTTTGGGTTTGATTTTCAGCTGAGTAGATGCTCGAATGACGAATTTAAATATTTGCCCTGAATCTGTAAGTTATTTATCACTTATCAAACTTGTGTGTGCCTTTGTTCATGATTCAGCTATATCTGACACAGATAATCCTGGCGCAGAGCTTTATACCTATTGAAATAGACACCTATTATAATTTATCAGTTCTGACCTATAACATGTATTGCTCTGACCTATAAAATGTATTGTAAAATGAGGAAAAAGGGAAATAAATAAACATATAATAGGAATTTATACATCGAAACTTAGAACAATAAAAACTAATTTTAGTGCTTATCAGGAAACTGTTGAAAATAACAAATATGTTACAATTTTATGGAGTCATTGGAATTTTTTCAATACAAATATGGTCTTTAGTTAATTACAATCATTATAGAGTAAATCTACACCTAAACTATATACCTACATGCCTTCTTGATGTTTCAATGGAATATTTACTAACCTTAGAATAAATAATATTCATTAAAACATATGGTATGAACAGAACTGATTCGGTAGCGATTCAGTGTAGAGAAGAATAATTATCGTTTCTACTTATAAGCAACAAAAATATAAATACAAAAGTTGACAAAATTAATTATATTAATTACAATAAAATGACTCTTTTAAAATACCGCTAACCAAACTAATCAAAACGGTACGTGACCAAATCTTGATCATACTTATGAAAATCTGTAAATGAAATCTTGGATAATAAGTGAACTTGACTTACTGATGCTATGCTGTAGGCCAAAGTCAATATGCAGTTCAATCTGTGCTGTCCAGGAACGTATATGTCGGAGCTGTCTTTACTTTTTTGAAAAAATGTCTTTTCCTCCTCCGTGTCTGCACACAAACTCCCATTTGCTGAAAAAAAAAACACAGTTAATTATTACATTGATAAGATACAAAATCCCAAGATTAATTTTTATTATCCTTTAAATCAAAAGCCAAATAATTTAGCTAGAACTGGAAATACTGACATCTAAAATACTATTCTAATGACGCATAACAAGATTCAAAGACTTAGTAAGTTAGAGATTAGTGCACGTGCGTTAAAGGTATGAAATAAAAGTAATGTCAATTCAATACACATGCACTATTCAATAAAGCTATCAAAACTTATCAGAAAGCAAAAAGTGGAAAGAAAGGTGAAATAAAATACAACAAATATCTACACATACAACGATGTATTAGAACGAAACGCTCAGAATATACGACATGAAATTGGATATTGAGACGAAACAGAAACCATTTCTTTTCCAGTCTTCCTGCAGCATGCTGGGATCAGTTCACACGAAGGCTGATGAATGCATCCTGGAATAGCATCCACATTCACAAAGGAGCTATCACACATAGCCTTTCCGATGCATTTAGGGATCAAAATACAAGGCGGTTCGTGCCGGCAGATGAAGATTTCCTTCGGTGAACTGGCAATTGAAGTTTTCGTCTTCACTTGTGTGCCAACATTCTGCCTAGCAGTAAGTATAATATAGTCTCTGGTACAAATTGGTACGTTTCGGCACCTTGGTCGGTGTTCACAGCATTTTTTGGTCTTGTCTATAATGACACATTCTGGCATCTGCTTGCACATAGGAACGTGGATGCAGGGGTTTTCCAGTTGCGGATCGTATTTTGATTTGAAGCACCCTCTAACCACCTCGCAGGGAGGGTTGTGGTGGCAAATGCTCTGCATTATTTTTTCAGCTCTGTAATCTGTAGCCTCATTGACTTCAATGCGATATTGTTGCTGATTGTCCACTGGTTGATTATAAAAGGGTTTAGTACTACCAGTAGCGGTCCAGAGAGACATGTCATTTTTTTTCTGTTGCTGGTCTGTCGGAGAAGGTAAGTTTAAGCAGCCATTAATCAGGATGCAAGGAGGATTATGAATGCAAAGAACTTCTCCGTTATATTTCTGTGCCAGCGATGAAACCATTTCGTCGTGACCTTTTTGACACGGTTTGTTTTGGAAACTGCTTTGAGCTCCTTGTGGTTTTGGAGAGCCAAGATTATTGGGCCCCGCTTTTGCATTTTTAACATTTTTTTTCTTAACTTTTAAGGAACATTGGCACTTAACTTTCTCTGTTTCCTTTTTATTTTCTGATTTTGGACGTAAAGGATTATCTGATGATGTATTACTTGTAGAGTTAGAAGATTTTGAAGTCTTCTTTGGTATTTTCATGCTGTCATAGGAAGATTTAGGGGTAGAAAGCTTTGGTGATTTTTTCATTGAATCAGAAGAACACTTTGGGTTACATAGCTTTAACGGGTCAGGAGGCGTACATAAGGGATCACAACTTCTTTTTGCAGAAACTTGTGCATTGCGTGTGCAATCACAACTCACTATACCCCTTCTTTCAAGTTTCTGCCCATTTAGTACAGGACAACAAGTACCACGTCCACAGTTTATATTTTGATTTAATGGTAAGCCTGGACATTGAGAGGACGTTTCAATTCTTTGAGTTTGGTATTTTTTACTACAAGTTTTATCAAATAGGTATTCCCAAAAACTTGATGTTGAAGATGGAATTTTATCAATGGGATGGTTTTCATGACCACGAACGGGATTCCTAGACTGCACGGGTGTTAAGTACACTTGGTAGTTATTCTGTGCTGACGGATACTGCATTTGTCGAGTTTTTACTTGCTGATTTTGGTGATATTTCATGTGCTCTTTCATAATCTCTGACTTCAATCTTTTTCGAAATATGTTGACCTTCTGTTGTCTCTCTCGCGCACATTGAGCTTCGCTTTCGGTAGACGAGGAAATACTGCAGTAACTGGAATACTGGTTCTTAGTTTTACGATTATGTTGTTGTACCGGTTCATCTGTAATGTTTGTTGGGGCAAATGGGCCTGCTGTAGCTCTGTGCGCGTTACCTTCAATGGTATACACGGGATGGACAATATAATCGTGTTGTCTTTTATAAAATTTCCTTATATTATGTTTTTGTTTGCAGTGCTGGCAACAGTTATCGGTACGCGTGTTTTCGTGTTGGTTTTCCTCAATTATTGGTATGTTATGTTTAGTGTGATTGGGCCGTTTAAATATGCTAGATATACATGGTATAATTTTGTGTTTAATTAATGCAAGCTTTGACTTAGTTGGCTCTATTTGATCGCCACGACCAATTGTTTTGCGGGCATTATGTTTGAGATTTTGTTCCTGGTTTTTGTCAGTTTCATATTTTGTTTCTATTTCATTAATAGGTTTGCGTTGTTCTTTTAATTTTACTGGATACTCATCACAATCAATATATAGCTGTGCCATGTTACTAGGGTTATGTCTAGTGTAAAGCGCTGGGAAGTTTTTTCTTGTTCTTTTTCGCTTTTTTTGTTTTAATAGATTATGGTTGCCTTTCTTAGTGTCGATTACTGGTGTGCACTGTTCTTCAAAGTCAGAACTGTCGATGTGCTGTTGAAGAAAATTATGATCATAAGTGATAACGCAGTTTTCTGGAACCTCAAACATTTTAGCTCTTTTTTAGTCGTTTCGAAGCGACATATCGAATATTTTGTTTTGGTAGAACTATAATTTCGTTACATATTTATTGAATTTAAGACAATGTATTTGTTTTTTGTAAAAGAATTTGCATCATTTTGTCCTTAAACTTTGTCAGTCATGACATTTTTCTGTGACAACGCTGACAGATAGTGATCTGTCAGCGTTGTCACAGAAAAATGTCATTATGAGTGCATCTGCTAAAATTACAGACTACTTTGTAAAGAGTTTATTATTATAAAGAAAGTAAATAGTTTCAAATGAATCCATCTTATTTTAAGTTACCTCGGTTAAACTATGTTGTTTCACGCAGAGCCGATGGTCGATAAGGCCGCAAAGCTTCCAAGTACGCACCAATAAGCGTAGAGTAGAACAATCATCCTACAATGCACCGACATAGACTGCCATGAGTTTAAAACTCACTGACCAGAAAAAGCTATCAACCAGTACTTTTGAAAATCTGTAACTAAACAAAAAAAAAACCGGCCAAGTGCGAGTTAGGCTCGCACACTAAGGGTTCCGTACAAATCCAGAAAATTTCACAAAATTGCGAAGCAAGTTGTTAAAATCTCTATACTGTAAACATCGGCAACAAAAGTTTTTTTTTTTCACTTTTCTCGTCATACATCGAAAATTACGCATTGTTGAAATAATTAAAAACCTGTTTTAACATATGCTAATGAAGTTCTTTTATATGATAGCATACATGATACGATTTTTGAACCCATATTTTGTGAATTTCGAGGCCCTATTTTTTGTGATTTAAGTAAAAATGTACAGTTTTCAGATTTATTCCTATATGTGTACTCTGAGACAATACTTCTCAGCAAATTTCATAGTTCTATGTCAACGGGAAGGACCCTGTAGGTTTTGATTTTTGTGAGTGCGAAATATGCTGTTTTTTACGACATAAACGGCTTTAACTTTTTTAAACGATAACTGAGAAGTTTTTCTTTTACACAACTACAAGAGACCATAGATATACGTAAACAGTTTAAATTTCAACTCGATATGTTTACGCGTTCCCGAGATAAAGAGTCTTGACATACACACAGACGAACAGACGGACAACAAAGTGATCCTATAAGGGTTCCGTTTTTTCCTTTTGAGGTACGGAACCCTAAAAAATAATGAAAATTGATGCACAACAAAACTATTTAGATGTTTCTTACCTAAATGGACCTTAGCGATCACCAAAGCTATGGCATTGGCCGGCGTGGCTGAGCCTTCGTTTACATGTCATCCAAGCCACGATGGCGCTCAGTGTAAACCGCTTCCCGCGGTCACGGGTCACCCATCCAAAGACTGACCATGCTTCTCTCAGATGATCGGCTAACAAACACCTAGTCAAACTACGCTATGAGCACTAATTTTCTTATCCAATAGTGACATATTGTAGTTCACTATTTGGTAAGAAAAGGTACAACAGTCAACAAACAAGTTATAATTTTAGTCAGTACAAAGTTGAACATATTTAACAATTGGCAAGTGCCTTTATTAACTACAACAAAATACAATACCACTACTACCTATGCTAAAAGTACATAGTAAAACTACTACTACATACAAAGCAATTGGATCTACCAAAGACCCATAAAGCTTAAGCCCATTCCCAGTTGTCAGAGTGCTCAGTAAGCTGGCAGCATTACCACGCTGAATGGCAATGCTTTTGCGTTGAGCCAAATATACACCAGCATTTTGGTCACGCATCGCATCCACCAGACGCTCAGAGAGACTGGGCGACAGCTGACTAACTGAGAAATATGAACACCCACTATGGTTCTCTCTCTCTTATGACATTGTTGCTATCTACAAACTTTCTGTAAAATGGCTCCACTTTTTACCTAAATACTTGACAAATGTTATCGAAATTGAATCAAACGTCCAAAACATCCCAAGCCCCCACTATCGCCATAATTACCCACAAACATCCTCACAATCTCGGCCACAAACTCCAAAACATAACCGGCCCAAAATTGGCCCATTTCTCCTCCATATTAAAAATTCCTCACCAACCGACTGCGTCCGACAAAATATAAAAATACTGTAATTATTAAATTCATAAATCGTTTCAAAGGAATTCTCTACACATTGTTTCTCGACGTACGAACAAAAGCTTACTTTTTGTTTGAGTGGCACGTCAGCCAACTTACTTTTGCTTTTCTAATAGGGGTGAACTGAATAAATCAGTAATTCAGTACTTACGGGTAATATGATAATTAATGCGTAGCAGTAAGTAGGTTTGTTGATTGCTACCTCGATGGCACATAGAGTCACAATCGTTCAAAAAAAGTGTCCGTGCCATAACCTTGCCCAAGCTACAATGTGGGCAGGTTTTTTTGTTAATCGTAAGGTGATTGCAAGCCGATTACAACGCCGCGTAATGCCAAAGTTCTCGTTTACAGGCACTAATTTAGGTGACGAAACATCGATATTCGAGAATAGGCGTCATTGTAAATTATTTAATGTGCATAATATATACCTATATAAGTCTGTATGTATGACGGCGCTAGGACATTTTTTTTACTACTTTCATTTAGGGACTGTCTCGAAGATATTATTATATGCTCGAATACAACTAACTTCAAAAGAGAAGATATTCGCTGTAGAGCTGTTATGCCGCAAGGTCTAGTTTCGTAGAACTAAAGAACTATTAGTAAATTAGTATTATATTTTTTGAGTATTCTAAGCCTATGTAGAACAAAAAGCGGTTCGTTCGGATATTATTATCGGAATTAAACGGTGAATTAATATGCGAAGGTGATACGTCATGCTGCAAGCGCTCTCCAAATGGGGAGTACAACGACTGGGAAGTTTTGATCCTTGATGCAACTTATACAGGGTTATTTTTACCTGTTCTGGCGCATAGGCCGGGTCCGCGAGCTATCTTTACTTTTGAATATGCAGGGTTTATTATCTTTTATTATTATTCCAAAATATTTTTTCTGAGGGTTTTTTATTATTACTATTCAGATAAAGCTACAGGATTATCTGCTTGCTCTGTACTGAGCAAATAATAAAACTCGAGACTATCGTTTTAAACGATGTTCACAATCGGGCAAACCCAGATTTCGAGAAACAAAATTATCAACAAAATTGATACACGTAATTGACAAAATAGATGAAACAGCGTTTTTTCTCGAATTTCGGATTGGCCTCATAGTAAAAGTAGATAATTATGGTCTGTGTCACCTCCCTTCAGATTAGTATCCCAGTTCTGAGGGCATAGTGCTCCGACAGCGTCACTAAGATTCTAGTAGGACACTCAGATGATACACCATTGGACAATAATACGGATATCCAATATCTCGGTAGTCATTATAAAACTTAAAGTACTTACAAGGCTTGCTCCAAACTACTGGCTTATCGAAGTTGTATCACACTCACCCATACACCACCGATCACTATCACAGACTGGCACTCCAGCCCGTCGCCCAAGCCATCTCTCTGTCTACCCTCATTCTATCTACTCCTCACCGTCGCAATACCGAAGTGTGTTGCGACATGTGTAGGTACCCTCTTTAATAAGCGCAGCTAACAACTGTATTGGTTAAAAAAATCTCATCAATAGCATTTTCATGTAAAATGTGGCAACATTTTACATGATAGTGGGACTATTTCTTGCATTATCATAAAGTTATCAAGATGTCAGGTAGAGCCAAGTAGAGCTAGGACAGCGCCCGAATCCGACAGCCCTGGTCCCGATGCGACGGGTCAATTAAAGTGGCCCCACGCCCGTTAATACGGTTGCAGAGCATAGAGATCCTCCCCTGCAGCCCTACCGCCTCCGCCAACACGTTGGCAGCATCCGTTAGGACAGACAGACAAAACTCTTTATTTACAACCACAATATGAAAAATAAACACTATTTACACATATACGACAAAAATATGATTAAAAGGTGGCGGCCTTATCACCCATGGCGATTTCTTCCAGGCAACCTTGCACGAATATGAACCGACAAGAACAAGAAATAGTGGCCTTAAATAGATATTAACAAAGAAAACGCCTATAAATAATAAACTAAATATACTTATTCAATCTAAGTTTTAAATATACTTACAATACTTACATATATACGATATAATATATAAATATAATTATACATATACCTACATATATACATACCTACATACGTTATAAAATAGTAGCGAAAGGAACAAGTAGCATTATAATTTCAGATAGTGAGCTTTCACAAGTTGTTTGAAAACGTTCAATGAAGGTGAACGCATAATTTCTAAAGGTAAGTTATTCCAAAGTCTGACTGCCTCCACAGAGAAAGAAGAATCGTAGAAAGATGTTTTGTGACGAGGGAAACTAAGTGTGAGATTGTCTGAAGATTTTAGGTAATGGCTCAATAGAGAGTGTCGAAAACGAAAACGCTCTCGGAGATAGGGTGGGGACGAAGGAATAAACAGACAGACAGGTGGCAGGTAGGACAAGCAGCGGCAAACTCTACAAGTTCTACTTTGACGAAAGAAAAAAATACGCGTCTAATATAGTCTATCTGACGAACTAAATATTTTTTTTTAGTCATCATACCTATTAGGTACACCTAACATAGACAATATGTACACAGCTTTTCTAAATACTCAAAACTATCAAAACACATATCCCGCACTATCATATAACCGACGTCACTATAAAATAATAGAAATAGAATAAAAAAACACCAGCCAGAGGTGAATGCGGCACGTAGGCACTTTACCTACGATATAATGAAACGAAAGGGTTATAGTGATAGGGGAGCCACCCTTGTAATGGGTTATCTTCCTACCGGTTGTTTTAAACTTTCTAAATTAAAACTGCCACGGCTATTATGGCGGTTTTGTTCATTAGAATAATGTGCAGGATTAGGATTTATTTGTTGATTGAGCGAGAGAAACGTCTATGCATCGACTGGCTAACTGATTATGTATGTATCACAAAGGAGTACAAGGGCGACCTTATCGCTCATAGCGATTTCTTCCAGGTAACCCGTGGAGGAAAACATTGCGGATCAGCAGAATCGTCGGTGGTGCAATAATGAATAAATATAATAAAACATAATAATAATATACACATGGTATTTATAATACATATTATACACAATAATATATATACACTAGCTGCCCGTCCCGGTATGATTGGCTATACATATACTTACCACGTAATGTAGGTATGCGCCACACACATGCTAGACATACCGGATGAACCATTATGATGAGTTAAAACCTACCCAAATCGCGAGAGTTTCCGTAGTCTTAAACTGTTCGAAGTTTATGAAAAAGAGATAGTAGGTATTGGCATATCTAAATAAAAGTGAGTTCGTATGTGTTGGGTGGCTGTACATAATATATAGCCCTGCTTTCAGAAAATGACAATGATGAGAATGAAAGCGACGTTAAAATATTACAGACCCACAGTCTATACATTCTACCCATGTAAGTTAGTTTCTTGATCTTGTCTTCACTCGAGAATTTTGAAAAACATTGGACATCAGTTCTACTTCTACGAATTGTGTGCCCTACCTAAGGCCTCTTCAACTTGCTAACCCAAAGAGCTGTGATGGAAGGAATCGAAGCGCTGGCATCCAACGTGTTCCGGACGTCACGACCAGATCTTAGATTCACGTGAAGACGTTCGCTACACTTGCCAATACATTGTCTACATTCGAGAACTTCCCATCCATCGACAATTCGTTTCACATACTATGTGTAGGGGCGTAGCTACCGCAGTATCAGCCGTGTCAATAACGTATGTAAGCAAAACCTAGTAAAATGTTATCCACAAAGTTGTCCTAAGAGGCAGAAATTTTACAATAACTGAAATCGTCTTCAGCTAGACTTACTTAGCTGATATAGGTAATTCTATTCATTATAAATTTCCCGAAAAAAAAGGCAAGAAAAGTGTATATTTCATTTGAATTCTTTGGCTAGCTCAATTTCTAGGAGGAAGTGACAACTTATAAATAACCGTCTTACCACTAAAGTTTTAACAGTACAAATTGTACGGCTAAACAGTGTTTAAATCTTTTGCGGTAAGGCGGTATATATTTATTTTAATTTAATGCAAGGATATTTGTTTCTTTTGTGAGAAATGAGTGATTTGGGCTCCCCAACTATGTTTGATTCTGGGCTCCTCCAAGGCACGCTACGCCACTGCATACCTATTTACTACCAATAAAACATAAATCGACACACTAATGGCGGAGATATATAACTTTGGTGGTCTAGTGGTAGTAACGCCTGTCCTACAATCGTGAGGTGGTGGGTTCAAATCCCGATCCTGTATCAATGAGTTTATTTGGAACTTATGTACGGAATTTCAAATCATTGGCTTTTCGGCGAAGGAAAATATTGTGTGGCAATCTGCACCAACCCACACTGGGCCCTGGCACCGGTGGTGGATATGGCCCAAGCACCCTTCTCAATTCTCAATGACCCGTTTCCTCGAATCTCGACGTTATGTCACCTAATAAGTGCCTGTAACCGAGCACTTTGGCATCGCGCGGCGTTGTAGTCGGCTTGGAATCGCCTTACGACTAACTAAAAAGCCTGCGCCCACTACGTAGCTTGGGCAGGATTTTGGCTCGGACACTTTTTTCACGATTGTGACTCTATAGATATATATTATGCTCTAAGTGAATTTTGTATTATGTACATTGTACAAAGTACATGAATTGCCAAGCGGAGTGAGCGGCGAAACGAAACTTTTATAATACTTACATTTTTGAACTCGTAATATCTTTGTAATAAAATGTCTGAATTAAATAATTTAAAAAGTTGCTTAAAGCTATTGAAACAGTCTTGAATATGAAATAATTTATTTTGATAAGGATTAATACCAAGATACAAATTAAGATCCTTTTCCTGCGACGGTATTTCAATTAATTTTTAAGAATAAAAGAACAGTTATTACGGCTTAACTATAATAGTTAGATATATGCTGTCGCGACATTTTTTGTAAATTATGGTGTGTTCTATAAAGTCGTAGTACATTATTTTATTCCATCATCAATAGTTTTCTCAGCGCACGCGACGTAAGTAATTTTTCAGGTCTTTTTTTACACCTTATGTTACATTATTGGAGTTTTAGTAAGGATCCCTAATTTTTTTTTTTAAATATAATATAGCCTATGTTACTCGGGGATAATGTAGCTTTCCAAAGGTGAAAGAATTTTTGAAATCGGTCCAGTAGTTTCGGAGCCTATTCATTACAAACAAACAAACAATATTAATATATTAGTATTAGTATTAGTATAGATATATACCAAAATATAAATAAATACCTACATAAGTACCAAAGTAATTAACACATAGATAGATAGTGATTATAGATGAGATTTTTGAAAATGGGAAGTGACTTAGCCTGCCTGATGGCAACACGCAGCTCATTCCAAAGACATATAGCTTGTACAGTGAAAGATTTAGTGTAAGACAGATTGACGTATTACTCTGATTTTGTTTTGGTGTTTATACTCGAATATGCCTCCCATCAATTTTCAATTAGACCGATTCAAAGCGAATTGCATGCAGTGCTTTCCTGCTGTTAGGTTGACAGTCCACCTTGTCTGTGGCCATCCTACGCTTTGCTTGTCGGTACTGGGTCAACATTTCGAAAACTCTTCTGTGCCATCAGCTATCAGTTTTACATTTACTATGTGCCCTGCTTGCTGGCTGCCACTTGAACTGGGTAATCTGCTGGTTATTTTAGTTCGCCCCGAACAGGTTCTATCCGATTAATTGTTGACATCCCCAGTCCCCACCCAATTGCTAGCCCGTTGAAGAAAAAACCCGCCTTTTGTTTATTCAGTTAAAGTTTAGGGCTTACAATGACAAACGAATGCAACGCCTACGCTGCTTCCAATTTGGACATGATAATATTTTGGGGCATAATTTGACATAGTGAAAAAGGCTACTTTTTATTCTGGAAAAATAAGATTCCTAAAAAATACTTCAATAACTTAAAGCTTATTTGAAACAGCTGATCATTCGCCTCTTCGCGATTTCAAGGTTAGTTCCATAGTAAAAGTTGTTCATAAAGATGTACCTGATGAGTGGTTTCAGTATTACTAGATAACACGTTTATGCAAACAATAATGCATTGCAATCATTTTTACTAGATTTACACAAATGTACATTGTACAAATTTCGAATTTCTTATTAAATTACTTAAGTACGAAAATTATTGAGAATAATTTAGGCCCACCATATTTGGCTGAATACATTATGATAATAATATAGTTGAATCATTTGTTAATGCGCGTCAAATGACTTGCAGAAATATCTCAATAACTAATATGTTATGGGTAAACACGTTTTGTGTGGGCATATTTTATACACGGTGATTTTTATTCGGCTAAGCTGTTAGAGGAAGACTAGTATTAAGTGTAAGAAAGAATGGTAGCGAGACTGTGTTATGATACCATTTTACAGGAAAATGACGAGAAAACGCGGCCCCTAGAAACATCCTTGAATTACACGAGTTAAAGTACCTATTGCCAAAATTAGAATAAAACCGTGATTCTTCACGGTTTTTAATGTTTAGTAGCGCAGTATATGAAATCAACCCACAATGTGGGTGTATAAATCACTGAGACTGCAGGATTTTACTAGATTAAAGCCGTTTTCAACAGATATTATTTGAGATCTAATAGGAAAGGGCTATGCCCAACAGTGGACGACTTTGAAACGACAAACTACGATAAAAATTTCCATAGTGATTTTAGCGTTGCCGCTTGTCGAGAATGCCACATGGTATTCGCGAAAGTTTCTTAAATTCTGAAAAATCATCCTGTATATCTTTTAAGTTATTCACGGCTTTTTAAAATACCTCGCTCGACACACCTCCATCTTGTAATGAAACGTTGAATCATGCTTTATGGTTCAGCAATCAGGTTAGGAATTAGATAAATATTATGCAACAATTCCGCTGTAAACATAATTGTAATAATATTTTATAACAATGGCCGTAAAAATTCAATCCAGATCGGTAGGTCTAGCATAAGTTATTGATTTACTGTGAAAAGTTATTTTTTAAGAATGAAAAAATAAAGTTATAGACGGTCAAAATAAGCAGAGAAATTAAATTAGTCGCCTAATCGGTAGAGCCTGAAACACTATATTGTGTAAATTAAACTTCAATACCTACTATTTTGTAAATTATACACAAAATTTTTCACACGTATACGTTTTTCATCAATTGGTATTAGATATCGTGAACGATACTTATACTGAGCGCCACACAAATTGAAAGATGGGAAGTTAGCCGCAGATGACACTTCGCCGTGATTCGCTAATTATTGCGCATGTGTGCACAATGCCTGTGTGAGGCACGAGGTTGGCGGGCGGGTGTGCGCCGGCGTCTCGTCTCTCTGGCAGCCGCTAACGTCTATATTTTGGCGTTTGCGCTGCTCTCTGCGGCTAACTTCCCATCTTTCAATTTGTGTGGCGCTCAGTATACTAACTTATTGTTTTCATCGTTTTGTAGACGAACAAACAAACATTTTAGTTGAACTTAGGTTCTTGTCGCAAATTTAAACATACTTATTGCAATTTTAAATTGTAGTACATAATTATGTAGTACAGTGAGTATGTACATACATATAATGTTTTTACCTGGTGCACTTATTAACCTTCGATACTAAAGGTTCCAGGTTCGATTCGCAGCCGGGTAAGTAGATCGAACAGATTGAGTTTGATCAAAGGTTAATTAACGGAAAGCGAAGTAATGAGTGTATTGTACCAGTCTTTTAATAGTCCACCGCAGGACGTAAGCCTACCCACGAAGGGTGATTTGGCCCAGTTCGGGTTGGTGGATTCATATTAGCCATCAAATTTCTTCTACGGACGTATGCAGGTTGTCTCCTGATGTTTTCTATCACCAAAAAGCCATTGCCATTGGAGTGTTTTTATCTTCTACACTATACGAGTATAATAATAATAATATTATAAAGAGGAAAGATTTGTATTTTTGTATGTAACGAATAAACTCAAAAAGTACTGGACCGATTTTAATTATTCTTTTTTCATTAGAAAGCTACATTATCACTGATTAACATAGGCTATATTTAGTACTAGATTACTATAGTACCTATTTATGTCTACCCGTGCGAAGCCAGGACGGGCCGCTAGTGTTTAATAAACCACCGCGGCTTCAGTGTGTAGGGTTGTTACTATTAAAAAGCAATGCTTAAAAAATGCAATAATTGTAGGAAAACATAATTTATTACTAGTTTTTGTTTTAAAATCGTGGACGCAATACGTTCGTACCTAAGTTTTTTTTTTACTCGATAGAAATATTACTACAGATATTCATATCAAATATTTCATATCATTTTGCTTTTAAATCTACAATAATATTTTTTCTAATTCGTTTAACAAACTTGATTGCGAATTATTTATTCAGTTCCCACAAAAAGTTACTTCATTATGATAAATGCCAATAAACTTGTGATCGCTATAACTAAGACTCAGATTCAGATTTTTGATAAAATTATATGACTAAAATAATTAATAGCTCTTAGTAACACCTGTGTGTCAATTTGTACATTAATTTGTTGCCATATAAATGTGTCATTAAAATATTATTCACCATTAAAAAAAATATTTTTAAACGTCTCATGTCAAAGAACTCTGATTTAAGCTTGGATGTAGCTTCAGAAAAAAATCCCAGGTATACCTAATGCTCTTTTTTAGTGTTTGTATGTATATACTAAGTAAACTAATTTTTAAAGTATTCTTAGGATTCTATGAAGTTAGATATTGTTCGTAGTTCGAACGATATATAAAGCTCCTAATTTTAAAGAATTCGAAGAATTAATTAAAAAATATAAACCTACAAATTCTAAAAAATAAACCGGACAAGTGCGAGTCAGGCTCGCACATCGAGGGTTCCGTACGAACACATTGTTAAGATAATTAAAAACCTGTTTTAGCATGTGCTAATGAAGTTCTTTTATATGATACCTTACATGATACGATTTACTCACTTTGAATTTTGAACCCATATTTTGTGAATTTCGAGGCCCTATTTTTTTGTGATTTAAATAAAAATGTACAATTTTCAGATTTATTCCTATATGTATACTCTGAGACAATGCTTCTAACCAAATTTCATAGTTCTATGTCAACGGAAAGTACTCTGTAGGTTTTGATTTTTGTGAGTGTCAAAATATGCAGTTTTTTACGACATAAACGGCTCTAACTTTTTTAAACGATAACTGAGAAGTTTTTCATTTACACAGCTGCTGCAAGATACCATAGATATACGTATACAGTTTAAATTTCAACTCGATATCTTTACGCGTTCCCGAGAAAAAGAGTCTTGACATACACACAGACGGACAGACGGACAGACAGACAACAAAGGGTTCCGTTTTTTCTTTTTGAGGTACGGAACCCTAAAAATGTACAAAAAGAGATCTACTAACATAGCAACAGTAAAATATGTACAGAATACTAATATTTAATCAATAAAAAAAAGGTTGCACTCCGTAAAAAATAACTTAAACCCAAGGACTACCAGATTAAAAAGCAATTTTGAAATTACCGAGTTCCAAATTCAAATGGTGGAACGTCAATCGCGAAATTTAATTTGATTGGTTGATTCCCAACGGGTCGTGTCGTGGAACTGGCGGAATGGCGGGAAATGGAAAATAAAGAATTGATCGCATCACACGTGATACGTGACAAGTGTTACTTGAGCCCTCTTACTTATTTTGTAGTGCAACTAATAGCCCAGTAAAAATAGAAGTTATCTTTGCACTACATTTCCGATTCAATTAGTAATGACGACAATTCTGATCAATCTTCTAATATTTTAAAAATAATTTTGCCATTTTAATATATCATTAAATTTTCAAGTTTATTAGTTCAAAAATCAATATCGAAAATTTGTTTTATTCTTTAGACATATGGAAATGCGCTTAGAATAGTTTCTTACAGCAGTTCTTAAACAATTACTTAGTGAATAAGACCATCATTATGAGAAATGTTTACCATGGGGTCAACCCGGAATTCCAGGAAAAAATAGCTGTTTCATACAAAATTATAACTCGGAACCGAAAAAATGTATGGAACAGCTGTTTTTTTTTTTCTCGAAACAAACAGTTACACACATTAATTTTATATTAAGCATTTTTCTTTCTTCGTCAAAGGTTTTCGAGAGTTTCTAACAACTTATTTTACAAAAACCTAAATACCTACATCAGCAAAAATTCATACAAGCATGCGTTGCAAAGATCTCCTAAAACTGGATACCTCTTACTGCCGCCCAGTGTAACATGACCTCGCCCACCCTACTACGTCTCTACACTTTATATGAAACTACTGTAATTTGATAGTCCAAGTTATGGTGGTCGTCGGTAGGTAAGGGGTGACCAATCGTGGGTTCTCCCGATTGGCAAAGGGCGATTTCGCGAGTCCCTTATGTGGGGGTGCGCCGCGATTTTTTTCTCGTATGTGGCATGTGGGTGGGACGGGGGTTGACACGAGACGAATAGGTATTTTATAGGTGAAAAGTAAAAAATCCTTATCTTTCCTTACTTCCTTATCCTTAGTGATATTATAAATTCGGCAGTGTTGGTTTATTGGTTTTGTTTTTTTTCACGCAACAACAGATTGACTAGATTTTTGGTAGTTTTATAGACGGAAAGTGACAGGCTACTTTTTATCCCGAAACAATAACAGGTTCCCATAGGATAGCACAAATATCAAATATAATGCGGACAAAGCCGCGGGCCAAAATTAGTATTTGATATAAAAAAAAAAACATTCTAAAACAATGTAAACATGTGATTGAATACTATAGCTTTTTTTATTAAATTAGTTAGGTACCTACATGGTGCAGCTTTATAAATTAGTTAGGTACCTACATGGTGCAGCTTTATAAATTCCAACGACTTTCAGCGGTATACACACAAATTACAGTGAGTAATAATGTAATTCGTATTTCCGTGTTATAAACACAATAAATGAAATTTGATTTTAATTTAATGTACCTAATTCTCTGAATTTTAAATAATATTTACTATGGGACAAACCAACTAATCGTGAAAAAATATGCCGTTATGCACAAAAAGTCCGTTGATTATTTACAAAATGTATTTTTGTTATACATGAGGTAAGTACCTACATCGTTAACCATCCCAATTTTATCATATTTGAATTTAATAAAAATAATGTAATATTTGTGTGTAACGTATCGTTTAATGTAAAATAATCATTTTGAACTCTACACATCAGCCTATCACCTCAAACTTAAACCCTAATCGACTAATTTCATAATAACATTCGGTAAAGTGCGGGCGGACTCGCCCACGATGGGTTCCATACCGCACCTTTAATATATTTTAATTTTTGAAGGAAATATACCTACCAAATAATAATTTTGTAAATTTTTCAAGCATCTCACTGATGCCGTTATAAATATCGAGCAAAAACTTTACGTTAGTAGTATGAGAGCTCCCCTTAAATGTTTTTTTTTCGGTTTCTAGTATTTGTTGTTATAGTGGCAATAGAAATACGTTATCTGTGAAAACTTCAACGTTCTAGCTATCACGGTTCTATGAGATACAGCCTTATGACAGACAGACGGACAGACGGACGGCGTAGTCTTAAATAGGATCCTGTTTTACCCTTTGGGTACGGAACCCTAAAAATGCAAAATATGATAACACATAGATGCAAATAGACGTACATTATAGTCAAAGTTAGTTAAATGTCTGTTACAAAGAACAAACGCACGTTTTCTTAAAAACAACATGACATTATTAAAAATAATAACTCAAGAGAAGTCGATAATGGTTAAGTAAAACCCACAATTTACGTCATTGTGGTTTTTAGATGCATCAATAATACTGAAATAAGTGACACACCAATTATTATAATTTAACCACTATCAATCTGACTAGTTGTTAGTATTCTTGCATTGCTTACATCATTGTCTTATTTTTACCCCTTACGTATCGCTCCACAGATGAATATAGGCCTCTCTCATAGATCAGTTAAAGAACTGGTCGATGTTTTGATATTTAGGTATAGATAAACGAGAATATTAAATTATCTACTTCCTTCACGTTTTATATTTAAAAAATATTGAAATAATAGGTCGTTAAGTGTTCAATAGGATCGTAAAAAGCGAAAGCAAGCATATAATTTTCGTATAACTTCAAAGAGCAAAATAAATATTAGGGGAATCTTTTACACAGTCTCTCCCCATAATAAAGAAAGCAATTTTAAATTATTAAAACGACTAGATTATAATATAATATTTAAATTACAAAAAGAATACAATATGTATCGACAATAAGCTTTAAAAACCGCGTAGGACTATAATGAATTGACTTATAAGACTAAAAAATAGGACATAAGCTTTCTTGACTACATCAGTCTTTAAACATTTTTAGGGTTCCGTACCTCAAACTGCAAAAACGGAATCCTTATAGGATCACTTTGTTGTTCGTCTGTCCGTCTGTGTGTATGTCAAGACTCTTTATCTCGGGAACGCGTTAAGATATCGAGTTGAAATTTAAAGTATACGTATATCTATAGTTTCTTGCAGTTGTGCAAAAGAAAAACTTCTCAGTTATCGTTTAAAAAAGTTAGAGTTGTTTATGTCGTAAAAAACCGCATATTTCGCACTTACAAAAATCAAAACCTACAGGGTACTTCCCGTTGACATAGAACAATGAAATTTGGCGAGAACATTGTCTCAGAGTACACATATAGGAATAAATCTGAAAAATGTACATTTTTATTTAAATCACATAAAAATAGGGCCTCAAAATTCACAAAATATGTGTTCAAAATTCAAAGTGAGTAAATCGTATCATGTAAGGTATCATATAAAATAACTTCATTAGCACTTGCTAAAACAGGTTTGTAATTATTTTAATAACGTGTTTGTGCGGAACCCTCGATGAGCGAGCCTGACTCGCACTTGTCCGGTTTTTTATTATATTCTTACCAAGTCAAATGTCCATCTAAACAACAATAAAACCAACACATCAACCGCGAGCGAGCAGCTGCCACTTCTAAATTAAATTGACAGCCGTACTCGAGTCCTATCATTTGTCTAATCCTAAGTAAGTCGCCTAAGTACATGGCCTGTAAATTTAATAGTCGCTATGTGAAACGGTAGCTCGATTCGACCATTCACCAATCGATCATAAGGTAGTACCACTATTTCATTCACTTTAAAAACATCTACAATATTAATTTTGCATCCTTAAGCCTTTAAAATAAAGTTTGAAATGATTTAGCAAATTGTAGCAGTAGCGTATTCTATAAGTTGGTGGTAAAGCTCTGGACAAATCTTGCGCCTACGCATGTAAAGCTGTATTCACATGCGCAACTACCGTTAGCCAGCAACTGTGGGGCAACACCTTTCTCTGGCGTTCCCACGTACGAGAACTCGATTTATTTCATTAATCTAAAATTAAGAAAAGTGGGATCGATTTAATAGTACCTTTATTGGTGTGTTTACTCTCTATTTGATACTGGCTGATTGACCCGACTTTGCTCTTCATATTACAATACTAGAGAACGAACGAGAACCGCTTGGTAGGTACACAAATATTAAATTAAATAATTATTTATTGCAAAAAATAGCATGACCGACTTCACCCGTGTACATAATCATCACATAGTATAAAAAAAGTCGCTTTCCGCTATCTGTCCCATATATGCTCATATTATCTTTAAAACTACGCAACGGATTTTGATACAGTTTGTTTTAATAGATAGAATAATTCAAGAGAAATGTTCATATGTATAATACACCTGTGCGAAGCCGGGGCGCATCGCTAGAACGCAAATATTATGCACGGATCGATGTAGCATTTTTCACATTATTGTTGATTTATCAAAAATGGCTCAGCTGATTTCGATAAAATTTAAATGAGACCAATTTCAAACTATAGTCTTTCTAATAAAAAAAGAATTATTCAAATCGAACTACTACAAAAAAATTATGAGTGGTTATACAAAAAAAAATACACGTCCAATTGTATACCTCCTCCGGTGGTTCGTAGGTCAAAAAATAATAAAATCCACAACGCAATAAGATTCCTTCTAACAAAAGAGCAAATAACTTAGAAAAGGCTAAACCAATTTTTACGAAATATTTTTAAGAACACTTTCGACGAGTTCAGCTTTTAAACGGAAGAAACTAAATCAAAATTGGTTCATTCGAGAGCTACAATGCCATAGACAGACACACTGACACGTCAAACTTATTAAAAATAATCATTTCTAACTTCCGTCCAAACAAATTACTATATTCATTAAGAAAAGCTGTACCTAAATACAAAATTTTATCAAAATAGTCCGTGATCCCGCTACCGAATTATATCCAAAAACTTAGCAAGACGAAGTAAAAAATAAAAATAATCATAAAAATTGGATAACAACCAATGTAGTTCTCGCATAAAAAAAAACATAAACCGACAGATAAGGAGACGCTTAGTTTTATAATTTATATGGTTTTCTTTAGTTTAGAGTCTATTAGAGTATCAGGTTTAATGACTTTGCTTTGAATTCATTTTGGTTAATGAAATCAACTGGCCATGTAATTGGGCAATGAAGTAGTATTTACATTTTATTACCTACACAATGGGTTCTAACTTGTGAAATGAGTACTTAAGGCATACGTTATAGGCAATGCCCAATTTGACCAAATTAAGTTACTGTGGTAATGTTTTACATAAAGTTCAAACATGGTCTGCAATGATAGTTTTATTTTGCTTTTCTTTTTATTTTGTGACTAATTTGTGTTGTATTTTTTTTTTAATTTTTTTTTTTATTTCGAATAGGTCTGCGTTTGACTACACACTGCCTGATGTTAAGCAGATGTGCGGTCTAGGGTGTAGCACGCTTACCTAGAAGATACCTATTTACTCGGGATTTGAAGACACTCTCGTTGTACTTTAACGGGAAGACAGACCCGGGCAAAGCATTCCACATTCCGGCTGTTTATAATTGTTTATAAACAGCCGGAATTTTTATAGAAACAATATTTTGCTTTTAAAATTGATCGCTGCTTTAGTTAGTTGAATGGTTGATGTATATACCAAGAACGAAAAAAAAAGGTAAGTACATTATTATATTTCCCATTCATATACGTATTAATTGAATCAATTATAAAATCATGAATCGGTCAAATAATATTTTAGAAGATCTAAGAAAATTTAAAAAAAAAACGGGTTGCACTCCGGGAGTGCCGGTAGAAGTGAAAACTTGAACATATAAAATCGTTTATCATTTATGTCGTAAAAAACAATATAGGTATAACACACGCACCCTCGCGCAAGCGCCTTGCGTCGTCTTACGTATTTTCGATCAGGTTACGTATCTTGACGCGAGTTTAACATTTTTTACCCATCCCAAAAAGTGCAAAAGGCTGCCAAAGAAGTTTTTACTTCAAAAAAGTTATTAGACACACTACTTCGTAATTTTCATACTTAATTATAGACTACTTTTCAAGTTTTTTTTCTGACAATAACTAACAATAATATCTACATAGACATTTTAATTATTTTAAATTACAGTAGCCACTATAAATATCTCTAAAGTTTATTGAAAATCAGTAGGACCTAACTGTCATGTCACAATATTTTATGTACTAAATTACGTTAAAACGCACGCAATTGCTACTGCAACTTGCAACCCGTTCTCAATACTTACAACTTGCAAAGTCGCATTTACATAATATCCAGCTACTACATTATACCACAACGCTTTATAAACACAATTCCTTGAGAACGCTTTGCTGTCTCAAGAATTAATCTTACTTATAGGAAGAACTTAAGGGAATAAATTTAAATCGACAATGTACTTTACGATCACATTTACAATATACATTTTAATATGTAGTAGTCAATCGGTTTGAGATACTTGTCCATTATAAAGTACAATGTCTTGTACAAAAGTTGCGCCGTTCCCATGAGATCTATCGTATGCTAATTTTGCGGCAACTGTTGCCGATTGAGTGTGAACGCACCCGGAAGCTTACATATTTAAATTAGGAACTTTTTTTTTATAATTTATAAAGGTGTGTTCGAAATTTGAAAGCGACGCGTACTTTTAAATTGAAAATTTTTATGGCCAGCTATTTTATAATATTAATGTTCAAAACTGAAGCACTAAGTCTGAGAAATGTTAAATAGGTAAGCTATAATAATATTTCAGCAGGGGCGCGACAAAATATGGCACTGTTTTAAGACCTATGTTTAACAAAATACTAGGTATTTAATTAGGTAAATGCTGGATAGGTACCTACTAAACATGATAATAGGTAAGACCACGTACTTACCTACTTGCAACAAAAAGTTTTCGTATTGTTTTTAAACGTTTGGTAAACTGTAAGTAGGCTTGTATATAATGTACATACAAGTAACAGTTTATAATGCATTAAATGGTAATTTCTGAATGACACAAATTGTGTACTAAGTATTTGTATTTTAGATATTTTGAATTGAGTCAAACAAAAGCTGAAACTATACTTATATTTAAGTACACATAATACTTGATCTTGGCAAGTGCAAAAAATATGATCCCACAAAAAGAGAAAACACAAAGCCGTTTCTTACTTGACACTGGCAAATGTACAAAACGTGCAATGCCAACCTCTGTAGAAGAGGAAAAAATTACAAAGCGCCGAATTTTAATCGAATATTTTTTTCTGCCTGCGATTACTAAATATGTTGAAACTTGAAACAGTTACTAGCAAATTGGGACTATATTTAAACACCGTTAGATTAATATTTACGGTGGTGTTAAAAGGAATATCTCGTATTAACCATCGTCGATATCGTTATAAATCATAATAGTCACCGCAGTATCTGTGGCATATAAATTACCTATCAAATACCAGCTCAAATTACTCATTAGTGTTATTTTGGTGTTCAGTAAAAAGTTTATATAGGCAATTAAACAATTCATAATCTTTAATAGCGGTTGGAGAATGTAGTCCGGTATAATAACCATTTATGTGGACTTTTAATGAATGTAGAACTTATTCTTAACGTTGATTGGAATTATGTTTGTAAAGTTTTGGTAAGCTGGAATATTTAGTCATGTAAATTATTGGAACAACGATTAGTATGCATCATTAACTTATTTATGTGCATGTACAAAATACATATTTGCGACATTTTTTTAGTTTGGGTGAATGATCTAAAATGTGTTGGTTGTATTATTTAAAACGTTTCATGTAACGTTTTAAATAATACTACCGAAGAAATATTGAATATTATTCTTATTAACAATTGGTAACTAAACAAAAAAAATTCTGGTGTCCAAAATACTTATTATAATAATTTATCATAAATCTTTTAGCCATCTACGATACATAGGCCGAACCTAGAAGAGCGTTTAGGGCATGCATGCATTCCCACCACGCTGACTCAGTTGCAAGTTAGTGGATTCACATACGGCATCTTTTTGTTTGATTATTTTTTAATATTATTAATTTCCAACAGATTTTAGTTGATTTCCAAATGTAATGATTTTTAATGTAATTTTATATTATATTATAATGATTGTGACCTACGGTGCTCAAACTTGGTCATTGACTGATACTCAGAGGTTCAAGCTTGGGGTTTGCCAAAGGGCAATGGAGCGCAGTATGATAGGCATCAAACGGACGGACAGAGTTCGAAACACAACACTGCGTTCCATTACAGGTGTAGTTGACGTAGGCCAAAAAGCTGCTAAACTAAAATGGGATTGGGCGGGTCATGTGGTTCGTATGCACCCCGAGAGATGGGCTAGGATCGTCACACAATGGGTACCGGAAGGCAGACGAAGGCAGGGAAGGCCTAGAAAACGTTGGTGTGACGATCTTGACACTTTCCGGGAAGGTTGGCGGGATTTGGCCACAGAACGCGATGAATGGAAGGAAATGGGGGAGACCTTTGCCCAGAAGTGGGACAGCATAGGTTGAGAAAAAAAAAAAAAAAAAAAAAAATAATGATTGTTATTTTTGACGAGTTGTAGGGGTGTTCCTCCCAGTACTCTATATGACTGTATATACTATTGAACATAATTTCTTTACTTAAGATAAATTATAAGTACATTACCTTATCGTTTTTTAGGGTTCCGTACCTCAAGAGTAAAAAACCGGAACCCTTATAGGATCACTTTGTTGTCCGTCTTTGTGTATGTCAAGTCTCTTTATCACGGATCACGTAAAGATATCGAGTTGAAATTTAAACTGTATACGTATATGTATGTTCTCATGTGTAAAGAAAAACTTCTTAGTTATCGTTTAAAAAAGTAAGAGCCGTTTATGTCGTAAAAACACATATTTCGACACTCACAAAAATCAAAACCTAAAGGGTGCTTCCTGTTGACATAGAACTATGAAATTTGTCGAGAAGCATTGACTCAGAGTACACATATAGGAATAAATCTGAAAACTGTACAATTTTATTTAAATCACAAAAAATAGGGCCTCGAAATTCACAAAATATGGGTTCAAAATTCAAGGTGAGTAAATCGTATTACTCGTATGTAAGGTATCATATAAAATAACTTCATTAGCACGTTTAAAACATGTTTTTAAACGTGCTAAAACAGGTTTTTAATTATTTTAACAATGTGTAATTTTCGATGTATATGACGAGAAAAGTGAAAAAAAAAACTTTTTTGTCGATGGTTATATTTTAACAACTTTCTTCCCAATAATGTGAAATTTTCTGGATTTGTACGGAAACCTCGATGTGCGAGCCTGACTCACACTTGTCTGGTTTTTAGTCTCTGGTCATATTAAAAGTCTCTCAGGATGTTTTCCTTCACCGAAAAGCCAGCGCCGTAAAAATGACTATGAATTCCCAAGTTAAGAAAGTATTGTACAATACCTACATATTGTCAGTGAAATGCTATTTGTATTCTATTTGGACTGTTGAATTTCATAAGAACATGTGAAATTTATCCTGCTAGGCCGCCTTAAGTCGTGGCCCTCAAAAAACCTGAGCCCTATGCTTAAGCAGTTGCGTAAAACTAGTTTAACATTGTGCTAGTAACAATATAATAATTATTACAAAAAATATGCAAATCAAACTAAAATTCAAAGCTCAGCATAAATTAAAGAGCAAGCAGATGTGTTCGAAACAAAAAATCTCAATTTTCTTTTTCAATGACAATTATTTTTTCCGCAAAAAACAACCCTTGCATTTTTAAGGTTTTTTATAAGTAAGAGTAGAGTGTCCAGAAAAAATGAAAGAAAAAATTGACCCCTCAGTGATGTTTAACGAACGCGTATGCAAATCAGACTAGTCGCGCACGAAATATGGTTTTGTCCTGTAAGGGGTGGCATCCTGGGGCTCAATTATATCCAGAACGAAACAAAAAACTATGCTGTGATTAAAAAAATTGGTAGTATTATTGTACTTTTATATTAGTAGATGAGCATGTTTTAAATCAAATCAGAAAGAAAGCAGATGCCATGCCATTTCGTGTATGTAGAGATGAAAACGCTAGCAGAAAATCGTGAAGCGGGGAAATTGGTAACATTATAAGTTGTTATAACAATATCATTATAACATATTCTACAGGAAAATTGTTGATTCAGTCATAGTACGTCCACTGTTGGACATATATCTCCCCTAATAGATCTCTAATAAGGTCGGAAAGCCGTAGTGGTCTAGTGGTAGTGACACCCGCCTTACAATCGTGAGGTCGTGGGTTCAAATCCCGGTCCCGTACCAATGAGTTCTTTGGAATGTATGTACGGAATTTAACACCGCTGGCTTTACGGTGAAGGAAAACATCGTGAGGCAACCTGCATATGTCAGTAGAAGAAATTCGATGGCGTATGTGAATCCACCAACCCGCACTGGGCCAGCGTGGTGGATATGGCCCAAACACCCTTCGTGGGTAGGCCTACGTCCTGCTGATACAGTACAGTAAGGTCACCAGATCGGCAGTTGAGCGACTAGGGAAAATATGGAAAGACAGGCGTATAACCAAGAAGACCAAGGTTCGGCTTATGAAGTGCCTAGTCTTTCCGATCTTTCTTTACGGAGCTGAAACATGGTCACTAAAGCTGCAGGATCGCCGAAAAATCGATGCACTGGAGATGTGGTGTTGGAGACGACTGTTGAAAATACCATGGACAGCGTTTCGCACTAACAGTTCCATTCTCAAAGGACTTCACATACAAGATAGGTTATCGTCATTGAGCAGTTGCGAATACTGAAGTTCTTTGGACATATCTCCAGGTATGAGAACTCAATGGAGAGACTTGTAGTGCAGGGCCAAGTGGAAGGCAAGCGAAGTCCAGGTCGCTCACCAACTCGCTGGACCGATCTAATTAAAAAAGCCACACAGTCTACCGTGGTGCAGTGGGCTCGTGATCGGCACAGATGGAGGAACATCGCGAGATGTGCAGCAGCCCTGGGAAGAGATGACAACAGCGAGGAGCCTCCGTGAACCATCCACGCAACCACGACCACTCTGACAAAAGTGCACGATTAAGAAGAAGACCGAAGTAAGGTCGGATAGAAACGTCTTGTTTAAACTTCTTTGAACGTCTTGTCTCGTCTCTGAGTTCGATTTAATCAAAGTCCTAAGCTTTGTAAGTACTGTAATGACGCAAAGAAAGACATCTCATAATTATGATTTGTCACTTAAGGAACATCTGCCCGCGTTACGAAGCCAGCTCAATTGATGATTCACTTGAAAACCGAGCCAACTCCTCATGATTCAGGAATTAAACTGATCTCATGTGTCAATTACTATGCTATAACAAATTAATTATTGAGTAACGACTATTAGATTGCCACTTAATTATATAAATAAGTAGGTACTTATAGGTACTTGTAGGTGTTTGTCAGAGAGCCCCAAAATTAAGCAACGTTCCGCATGATCAGTATTTGGATGGCTGAAGGCGGGTGTCCTTATCCATCTGAGCGCTACCGTGGCTCGGACGTCACGTTAAATTGTAGGTCTCGGTTGTTTTAACCGTTAGGCCATGTCAGAGGCCTTCAGGCGGCCTAAGAACTCTGAGACCAGGGCTAGTCACGTCCTATACGAACTTACTTTTATTAGGTATTAACACAGTAGTAGTCTGACGATTTAAGAGCGACGGCAGGAATTGAATGGAGAGCAAAAGCTCAAGATAGAGAAATTTGGAACGAGCTGGAGGAGGCCTACACCCAAAAAGGGGTTCCTATCCATGAAGAAAGTGAAAATGAATAGGTAAGTAAATTTTATACATTGTAAATTTTACTGATAATTGTGTAAATTCTGTATAAGGATATGAAATAAATGGCTATATTATTATAACACAATTCCGTTCCTACTAGTTTTCGCCCGCGGCTTCGCCTTTGATTTTGATTCTTGTGCTATCCCACAGGAACCTTTTATTTTTTCGAAACAAAAAGTAGCCTATGTCAATTTTTATGATTTTATTTTGAGTGCTTTCCACACTAGATTTTTATCTCAAAGAGTTACCTGTGCGCCACCTGTGATACCCACATTTTTGAAATGCTTATCACAAAGATAACTCTTTAGCCTATGTCACTTTCCGTTTTTCAAAGTATGCCCATGCCAAAAATTAAGTTAATCCATTGTTCCGCTGCTGTGTGAAAGCCAAAAAAACTAACAATCTCGTTACACTTTCGGACATAAAATATGTATTATAAAGTTAGGATTAAGTACTTACTAACACAGTAAGGAACGACTATAGTTCGTATTTAGAAATATTTTAAGCCTATTACAGCTGAGCTAGAAAACGTTGTGAAATTGTGATTCTTTACGTCTCATTGTAGAGTCAAGCTTCTAGCTCTACGCGCCTTAACTCTATAAGCCCTTAGTTCACAAACTCAACGCCTTTGTCAATAAATGCGGCTTGGCTGTTTCGCCACCTTTACATGGGCGTAAGGTGAAAATTTATCGGTAGGTAAACTATTTTATTAATATATACTACGGGACTAATCACGCACTAAAATTACGAGAACTACGGCGCGCCGCGGCAATATCCGTAAAGATTATCAACCAAATTGCATAAAATTTTGATATTATGATACCTAGTTTAAGTATAGATCTCAATTATTATTATATACTACGTGACTAATAGTGCACTAAAATTACGAGATAAATAAATACCTCATCATCCCGATGAGTCTACCCGTGACCACGGTCGATGCAACTCGGCCGAAACGTCGGGATGATGAGGTATTTATTTATCTCGTAATTTTAGTGCGCGATTAGTCCCGTAGTATATAATAATAATGTGTTCAAATCGCGAAAGTTTAAAAACAACACATAGATCTCAATTTTAAATTCATGTACCCATACCACACTCATATTCTTTATTGATAACAACTACTTAGTTACAAGTCATTCGTAGATATTTACTAACATATATTATTTAAGCAAAGATCAATTATGATTCATTCTTAATAAAATAAAAATGCATTTAAAAATCCAATTAAAAATATATTCAATAACCTACCATACAGATAAAATAAACTACCAACAAAATAACTAAATCAGTTGTTGGTAGTTTATTACTACGATTGAATCATTTCCGGTGCATGCATCATTCGTGTCGTATTTAAATTAACACTTTGTCTTTTTTTGGTTTGTATCTGCATTCATAATTTAATTCACATGTTTTTGTACAACACTTAGGTAGGTATATCTTACTTACTGCAAAAAGGTGCAATTTGTTAGATTTAGTTCATATTAATTTTTATCTCGTTACATCTTAATTGTACCTGTATTAATTTTAGTAGATAATGTTTTTGCTTGTTTTTGTAAGTTACTTGTACCTAATGTAATCTCATCCTTTTTGTTTAGTTAATTTAAAATTTGGCTTAGTTCGATAATACCTAAATAATGTAAAAAAAAAATCAATATTATGACAGTTGTAAAAACAAGTAGTTGTTACTAATGGTATTTTAACAAAACCGTCATTTCATAATTTGAAGGATTGTTCTTCAAACATTGAATTGATGATGTTTGTTAGTTTATTTTGTTTATGAGCCTCTATTTTCCCATTGTTGGGCAAAGGCCTCCTCTCGAGAGTTGCAGTTTTGTCGGTTTTGTGCTGATTCCTGCGAATTTGGTTCAAAGGTGTTCAGTTCGTCTCAAATTTAACATTTGATGATATTATGACATTTAACATTGTTTGCAAGTTATAACAATGAACTGTCTAGAAATGATACGTTCTGTAGAACACGGAACCAATATAATTTAACTTTTAGTCGTTGATAAGGTTATAAAGCTAGCGTATCAATATTTCATTGGCAGAAATCAAGTTTCCGTAGTGTAGCGGTTATCACGTGTGCTTCACACGCACAAGGCCCCCGGTTCGATCCCGGGCGGAAACAGTTCTTTTTTGCAGTGTATAAAAAATTTAACTGAAATACTCTGAGCTGATCTGATCAGGTACTTCTTTTATAATGATTGAATAACAAAATATGCTCCGCATTCGCCCGCGCATGACATATCTAACGGATCAAAAGGAAAGTCATAGGAAGTAACTAACGAAAGATTTATAAACCCATAGCAACTAAAGGTGACGTCCACAAGTGGTATATTATTTAGAGTAAAATCGAACCAAGATGATATATACATTATTTGAAAGCTTGTTTTATGGGCTTCCCAAAAATATTTAATTTAGATTTTTTCTCCCCCTCCATTTTTTTTTAAATGCGAAAAGTAAATTGTATGGAAAATAAAAATAAAGCTTATTACTTTTTCTAGTTTAGCAATGATAAAGCGCTTCTATCGTTATTTTACTTGCATTCGTAGCTGATTCTTCCACATTCATATCTTAATTTGCTAAAATTAAAAATCATAACCTATCAGTGTGACCAGTTAGTAGGTACAATGTGACAAAAAACACTAAAAAACTGTGTCTAATTGGTAATAATGCTTCCGTTTAACAATAATGGAGGTTACTTAACCAGGTTTGATAGATATATAAACTACCTATTGTGCCAAATATATTTATTTATCCTAATAGATTCAAAATTAATTTAAAAAAAACGGAGGGCTCTTTTTTGGTTTTAACTGATTTAATAGACTCAGAAAAATATGATCTTTCTGGAAATGTAACGAGTGTAGTGGTTCGAATTTTTGATTATTACTATACCAGCCTCCATACATTTTGTGGACATGTCCTTTCTCTCAACAAAACAAATCAAACAAGGCTCTCCACACGTACTCCGCGAGACGCCCGCATTATTCCACAACAAAAAATAAATTCAAACTAAAATTAATTTGCATAAAAGACTCGACAGGGCGCCAGAACAATTAACCTATTGTTCTAGCAACAGCTCTATAAAGTTTAAAACAATGCGTAGTTTTTTTAGTTTTTGAAAGCGTTTTGGCTAAGGTCATGCGGGCGCGTTCAAAGGGTTGTGAAGGGTTCGAGACTGTTTTCAGGGTTCCCTGCTCAAAAAGCAAATTAATATTTTGGTTAAGTTTATCATCTAAGTAAGACTGCATTTCTGTCCATCGTCAAGCAAGATGTGGACAAACGAATAATCGAATAAAACGAATAAAATTAGGCAGTTTTTATTAGCTTCTGTAGTAGTTGTATTCGCTGTATTTTCGATTTATGAGGATTTTTGTTTATGGTTTCACAATTTTTCCGGTTCATAACAATACCTATAGACTGATTGGAATGGGCTAATTAAGGAGTTTGATTTTTCATGAAAAGGTGACGTCCACAAGTGGTATATTATTCGGAGAAAAATCGAACCAAGTTGATATATACATTATTTGAAAGCTTGTTATATGGGCTTCCCAAAAATATTTAATTTAGATTTTTTCACCCCTCCATTTTTTTAAATGCGAAAAAAAAATTGTATGAAAAATAACAATAAAGCTTATTATTTTTTCTAGTTTAGTAATAATAAAGTGCTTCTATCGTTATTTTACTTGCATAAGTAGCTGATTCTACCACATTCACCTCTTGATTTACTAAAATTAAAAATTATAACCTACCAGTGTGACCAGTTAGTAGGAACAATGTGACAAAAAAAACTTAAAATGTGTGTCTAACGGCTAAAATGCTTTTATTTAACAATTTGGAGGTTATTTAATCAGGGTTGCTGAAGATAAACTACCTATTGAGCCAAATATATTTATTTACCCTAAAAAATTCAAAATTAATTTTAAAAAAATCGGAGGGCTTTTTTTTGTTTTTAACAGTTGTAATAGATTCAGAAAAATATGAACTTTCTCAAAATATAACGAGTGTTGTGGTTAGAATTTTTGATTATTATTATACCAGCCTCCATACATATTGTGGACATGTCCTTTGGTTTAGTATTTTTGTATCAGTTCCAATAAAATGTTTTAAGTGGCTGTAAAAGTTTAATATCAGGAAATCAAATCAAAAAATCGTAACAGCAGTTTTGTTACCTTGGCCAAAGCGAAAAAAAATTTTTTTGGGCACGGAACCCTTATAGTACAAGTCTAATTCACACTTGACCGGGTCCTTTGTTTTATTATACTTGCAGTGATTGAAGAGATTTGAATGCTTCTGTCGTTATTTTAGTATTACTCGTAGGTACAGCTTGTATTTCAGAACCAAAAACAGCTTAAAACTTTTTTCTTTCTAAAGCCGGAAACATACTATCGGACGCAGCTTACGGACGCGACTGATAGCCGCGACTTAGCAATGTGCACAGGCTTAAGATAACCGGTGCGCCTGATCGCTTTTGGACGTCCGAACGCTCAAGGTCGTCCGAAGGTGACGTCCGCGACTTATGTCCGATAGTGTGCACGGCTCAGTGTACTTTCATAGTCTAGGTCGCGGCTGTCAGTCGCGTCCGTAAGCCGCGTCCGATAGTATGTTTCGAGCTTAATAATTCGTATAAAGTTCATATTTATTTTATTCAAGTTTGTCCTATGAAAAACTTAAACATATAAATAATGATTATGTGCAAAATATTGATCTTGGCGGTTTTTTATTTAGTCTGAGCTTTGTGTTATTTTAGTTCTTAGGTCGGATTCATATTATGACAAAACTGGATGGGCTTGTATCAATAAAAGGACAGATTTCGCTTCAAAATGTTTACTTGTTTCGCTGCTTGTAACGTAATAATATTTCAGTAAACACTTTAAATTACTTAAAACATTTGCGTACTAATTGTTTTTTGGTTGTTAATTTAATGATTTAAATAACAAAATGCTTACGATTTGTTGTTTTACTGTTGTTAGTAGGAAATACGCTTTTGATTAAATTCATAAGTATTCTACAGGGTCACCGAGATGGGGTTATGATGATAATTGATTGATAACTTTCATTTTCAGTCGGGGAGTAAGATGGCACGTCGTATTTTTGACACCGTGCCTGTAGTGTGTAATAATAGTTTTTACCACAAAAGATTCGCTTCAAACATTGCTAAAAACATTTTTGTAGTGTTAAACAATGTCAATCGAATCAGGAATGATGAGATCCGTAGAAGAACCAAAGTTACCGACATACACCAGCGGATTGGCAAGTTGAAATGGCAATGGGCGGGCACATAGCGCGGGGGACTGATGACCGATGGGGTCGAAAAGTTCTCAAGTGGAGACCACGTACCGGCAAGCGCAGAGTAGGACGTCCACCCACAAGGTGAACGGATGACCTCAAGGATTGCGCTGGATGCAAGCCGCTACGAACCGGTCTTATTGGAGATCTTTATGAAAGGCCTATGTCCAGCAGTGGACGTCCTATGGCTGAAACGAACGGACGAAAAAATGTCTAAAGCGCATGTAATTTTTTTTTCTGGTAAGACGGTAAAGACGGTAAGTCCCTGATTGAGACCATTAGATGAGTTTACGATATTGGTGTGATGTAAATCATTCTCGAAACACTGTAATTTAATCATCCCTATCAAACCCTAAAATGTCAGCTCTTCCATCCAAAGGACCACCAAAAAATTACCTATAACTTATTCCGAGCCTATGTGTTCACCATTTTACGATATGCCAATACACGTGCCGCCTTGTAGGCGATATATTTTGGTATTTTTACACACCAACGTGTAAATGTCAACGATTTTATGGTAGAAACGACATATTCCAATCTCAAGACAGTTTCGAAGAAGATACGAACCTTGTCATAATACATTTAACCTTAAATCATTGATATTTATTTTGATTTTAGAATTTTTGTTATATAGATAAGGTTGTACAGTTATTTTCATAGTTTAAGTTTAGAGATGTGAGGCGTGACTTTCGTGTATGTTCCGAATGTTAATGAAGTGACTATGAATTAATCTGTTGTGTAATAAAGTGTCAGTTCTGCTGGAACAGAAAGCTGTGTTATTTTTTTTATGTATTGCATGAGGAGCGTTCAAATTGCTCGACTGGGATGGATCTTTGTTATGTGAGATAGGTAGAGTTAAGATTATTATCCTTACCTTTTGTATTGTAAATGCGAATTTTTGTGTGTATTTGTATATTTTTTCTCACGCGATTTTGTTACAGCTGAAAAGACTTGGATGATATTTGATATTAAAGTAGCCTGTAAGAAATCGCCATGGGTGATAAGGCCACCAGTTCATAATCATATTTAGTCTTAAATGTGTAGATAGTTTTAAATTTGTGGTACGTGGCTATAAATAAAGAGTTTTGTCTGTCTGTCTTATAACATCATCATCATCATATCAGTCATAGAGCAAACTTTGCTGGATATAGCTTTCTCTTATCTTCTCTACATAGTATAAAACAAAGTTGCTTCCCGCTGTCTGTCCCTATGTATGCTTCTATCTTTAAAACTACGCAACGGATTTTGATGCGGTTTTTTTGATAGATAGAGTAAAGTAAGTAAGTAAGTTCGTATAGGCCGGGTGGCTAGCCCTTGTGTCAGAGTTTTTAGGCCGCCTGAAGGCCTCTGACATGGCTAAATAGATAGAGTGATTCAATAGAAAGTTTTATATGTATAATACACCTGTGCGAAGACGGGGCGGGTCACTAGTTGTTTATATTATACACAAGGAACTCTTCTCATAGATTTGGTAGCAAATGCAAACAGTATACGTTTGTAGTTCGGATTGATACGTAGGTATTATTTGTTTGTTTTGTGATGTGGTTAACTTAATGAAGGATAATCTTTCTATCTATTTATTTAAACGGTTGAGAAAAGTTTCTACTTCATGTCTTAAATAATATCAGGCGTAAGATCTACAGCCACGAGTAAACCTCAGACTGTAAGTATACTGTTGTATACTATTGTCACGCAGTAAGCGCGCACAGGCACACATTATTTACAAGTAAGTATGCAGTAATGATGACGTAATCTGTTGTTTACCCGATAACTTGTGTACGCTTTCGGCTCTATTGTCTTGCGTTTTTTGGTGCCTTTTGTTTCCCGGTTTCTTTTTTTTTTTGATTATAATGGTGTTATTTTGTATCTAACGACAATGGCCCTTCCAGAACTTTTTAATCTGCTACTCTGTTAACAATAACGTTTATTAGATCGAGTAATGTCGCGACTCGTCTAGTAAATTCGAGACTGTCATGACGGATATAAATACGCCAGCTTACCCTCGGAGACTCAGTTATTCGTTTACCGTCGAAGCGAAAACATCTCATGTTCAAGTGCAGCACCAGTGATTGTGAAGTGACTAGCTTGTGTGAATATCAGTGTGAAATGTTTGTGCGAACAGTTGTGTCGTGCGTATCGTGATGACGAAAGTGCAAAGTGAATAATCGGCGTTTTTACTGATTATCCAAGAACCCATCTCGTAACACTATTTTCTATTGACTCTATTGCAGTTGAAAACAATTTGTCGGGTTCGAACGTGGTTTTTACGACTACCAGTTGACCAATTAAATTATAAGCTCCTTCCAGTATAGCTCCACCTTTCACATAACCCTATCATTTTTAATGACCCGAGTCGATACCAGTTGTCATCAAAAACCATAAAAGTATATACAAACGGAAGAGCGTGTGAACGCGATCGGTTCATCCACAGATCTTAAATGATAAGGCATGGCGTCACCATATTGGAGACTTAGATATCCCAAACTCAATCATGTTTAGCAACGTATGTAATACCTATGAATTTATTTTAGTACAGTCAAACCTGGATAAGAGAGAGTTGAAGGGACCGCCATCTCATTTTCGCTTATAGAGGTTTTTCACTTACCTATCCAGTTTCAGAAATGGCTTCTCTCTCTTATAGAGATAAAAAAATACGTCTAATTTGTATGTAGGTTGTACCTATACCTACATGCGTGAAGAATGATAAATATGTTTATAAATAACTAGTATAATTATAGGTACTAATTGTTCGGGTTGTGTTTATTAGAATTGAACATAGACTAGTTTGTTTTATTCCGGAGCGATTCAAAATTAAGAATATCAAAAAGTCTACTCTTTTTAATTTTCCATGTCCTTTAGAGCACTAAGACCGTATAGGTGGGTGTTTTGATTTAATTATTTAATAAAATTTGGATTCCGATAAATGAAATTCATTGGGTATTTTATTTAGAGATTTTCCGCTTTTCAACTTATTCAATACCTATCTTAAGCTTACCACTAAACGATTTATTTATTCCTAAAGATTTATTTATTAACACCAAACCTTTTGCCTCAACTGATACTTATTAAATGTAGTAAGTTTGGCCAATAAGATAGTGTAAACGCACGTGTGGCTATTCCAAAAGAATGTGATATAAAAATAATATTAGGTAGATGAAAGAAAAACACAAAATAATTTTGAATAGAGCACTAATTCAACAAACAAGATAGTATAGAGGCACAAGTGGGGATTCCAAAAAAATGCGATGCACAAACAATGTTACTTATTTCCACAAAATACAAAAAAAAATGTTTGAATAGAACACGATCCGAAAGCAACGGTAGATAGTTCCACGAAATTTAAGAATAGGTCATAAAGTGCAGATGTTTCATTAACCTCAACTGTCCCTTCAGACAAGTAGTACTCTCAGTTACAGATGTCCATAAGGGAAAAACGACTCTCTCTTATAGAGGTATCTGACGGGTAAAATGACGGGACCTGGCAATTACACTCACTTATAGAGGTTTCTCACTTATCCAGTTCTCAGTTAGCCAGGTTTGACTGTATTTATAATTGAACAGCATGTGCTGATGTGTTTATTATATCAAGCAGTGTCGAATAATAACTAGGATATCAGTCAACGCAAGTTTTCTCTTCTTTTTCCAAAGCTCTGTGTCAAGCAAAGTCTAAGCGTGGTCTTAAATGTGTTTAAAATCTTTTTTGAGATTTTTTGTACTCTGAAACCTAGTTCAACTGTTGCTGAGTTTCAGAATTCACTCTGTTGCTGAGGGTGTGGTGTGCAGTGTAGTTTTGTAATGTGATTTATTACAAATTTTAAAATGTTATTTATGCGATGCTAGCACTCAGTTATTCAACTGATGATTAATTCATAAAATAAGTTTGGTTACTACTAATAATGTAATACATAAAGTTACGTCACTGCTATAAATAACACATCTCAGAAATAAGCTCCTATTGCAACTACATATTTATGTACTAATACAATGATAATATATTTTTTTTTAAATCGGTACTCGGTAAATTAATGATCAGTAGCATCAGGAATCTAATCCACACAAACATAACGGAACTCAGCCAAAAGGACGAGTATACAGAGCATTTCTCTAAAAATACCTACAGCTTCTGTAGGTATTTACTTCGCGTGGGTTGTAGAACCCTATCTTTTGATATCTACGGTCCCGCCGTTGCGCCACCGCGTCATCGGTTGCAATACCCATCACAGTTTTATGTCCACCGGTTACAACTGTAAAAACCAGCGTGATTGCAGTGGACACATTCCGCTCCAACCATTAAATAAAAGCAAAGTTTCGTCACAGTGTGTAATAAGCAGTAGGAGCAATATAATATTAAAATTGAAATATTTATTATCTATAATAATTATTTTACGCAAAAAATGGCACACCTTACTTTTATTGTGTGGAGTAGGTATATGCAACAAGATTTTTTTTGCAAAAACGACTTCACCCGTATACAGAATTCGCGAATATTTTGAACAATAACGTGAAAAATGCTACATCGATATGTTGCATTTTTCACGTTATTGTTGATTTATCAAAAATGACACAGCCGATTTCGATAAAATTTAAATGGGACCAATTCAGTAGTATATTCTTTCCAATAAAAAAAGAATTATTGAAATCAGACTACTACGAAAAAAGTTATGCGTGGTTATACAAAAAAAAATGTACGCGTCGAATTGTATATCTCCTCTGGTGGTTCGTCGGTCAAAAAGAGAACCGTCGTGGCGTTACGGTGAACTAACAATAAGATTTGAATCAGCAGCCACACCAACTATACTTGAAAGACGCGAGTACTGATGAAAACAAAATTGGTGTCTCTGTCTACCAAGTATCAAACAATTTTAGTTATACTAGCAATGACAGATCAGTGTTGACAACGTAAATAAAATTAGTAAAATGGCACACGGGCGACCTCACCTATGACGCTTCTCTTTTTGCACAAACTCTACAAAACTCGAATAGTTTTATTAGGGGACATCTTATATAAATAAATATATAATTACATATTTTAAATACATACTTATATAGATAGTAAAATGATTTTTATCGTGCTTCACACACTAGGTGTATAGAAACTTTTTTTTTGTGATAAATATTTCAAAAATTGACGCGTTCGCAGGATTTGAACCTGCATCTTTCTGGGATTCCGGCCCAGATGCTTTGTCCAATTAAGCTAGAAACGCCCACTTACGCGGCGTTTGAACCTGCATCTTTCTGGGATTCCGGCCCAGATGCTTTGTCCAATTAAGCTAGAAACGCCCACTTACGCGGCGTTGGACAAAGCATCTGGGCCGGAATCCCAGAAAGATGCAGGTTCTAATCCTGCGAACGCGTCAATTTTTGAAATGTTTATCACAAAAAGATAGTTTTTATATAGATAGCACCTAAATAACACCCAGACACAAAGCAAACATTTAACTTCATCACATAAATGTTTGCCCTGGGTGGGGTCGAACCCACGCCTCTTTGTTCCAGAAGTCAGGGTCACTGACTACTGAGCCACTGAGGCAGTCAATGAGCCACCGAGGCAGTCTGCACGATTCGAAGTGACCATTGTATATTACTGTTAATTTATCAAAAACGGCTAAGACGAATTCGATAAAATTTAAATGGGTTCACCTCAGATTTACCTATATATCACAATTGGCGAAAATATCAACACAAAAAAAAATATAGAGACAAACGTATGTTTGTAAAACGGATGAGGTATTATTACCGTTCTGGAATTCGGTAAAAAACGATACAAAGATGAATCACGCAGATTTAGTAGATACCTTTTCACTCTGGCTTTTAAAAGCTATAGAATATATCTGTCAGGAAACAGGAAAGCCAGTAATCTGTTCCATCATCTAAGCATTATACTCATACTTTTTTTTTATTTCTTCCACTTGAGCGAGAGGACACTTGTTAAAGTTCGTAGATAGGTAAGTAGCTCGCAATACTCCTATAAGCGTTAGGAAACAATAGTGATAAGTTTACTTATTATCTTTTTTAAGTTTTGCAAGAAAATTTTTACAACCGAATTAGGAGTAATACAATCTACCTCAAATAAATGCAGGAAGCCAATTGCAAAGCGATTTTGTTGCAATTTCATAAATTTTCGGAAATTGCTTCAAAACTGAAAATAAAAATTTTATGGAAATATTTTACGATGTTCTTCTACGGGTTGTAAAAAGAAACTTTCGAATCAGCTTACAGACCTGTCTTCGTTACAAACAGTGAAGATATTATGATATAACATTGAAAATGAAATATAATATGAATAAATAATATAATAAGTTTCAAAGAAAGTAATAATAAATCTTTGCCTCTGGACATTGAAAACAATAAAACAATTCTTACAGATGAATTGAATACCTCCTCATTTTTTGGTCATCGGTTGTTAATAGTTTTATACTTATTAAAATGACATCAAATATCGTCAATCAATTACGCTTACTTGTCGAGAAAGTAACATTTGCTTCAGGGTTCGTAACACCCACCTTTAGCGAATAAGCTAAGTTATTGTCAAAGCTTAGTCCTTACTTATCGTGTAGGTACCTACAGTAGCTTAAGTTGAACTACTCAATAAAATACACTGAGTTGTAAAGCTAGAGTCGGAGGTGCTAGTAAAACATTAGGTATTATGCTGATTTCTGTATATATATATAATAATATATATATATATATATATAATAAATTGTTATAATTTGTAACTTTTAAAGATGACTTATTGTGTAAATTTGCTACATCCTAGGGTCATATGATAAGGTATGTCTGTCTAAAACGTCACTTGTAAACAGCATGTAATATTTATTTATTTATTTATATATCTACATATGTTGCAAATTATTATGCATGTTATTATTTAGTTAATTTTAACAAGACAAGACATAACAAGACATAACAAAAAGCACATTAATTTATCAATTTATCTTGTTACTGGCTGGTGCCCGTACTAGTATCTAAAGATACTGTGCTACAGGTACCAGCGCCCTCCGTAAGATATATATTATAATGCAACATAAAGTGAAAAACAACTGTTTCAACGTTTTTTAAGTTTATAAAACAATTTAAGTTCGTTATAAAATTAATTATAGTTATTACAATCAACTTTTACGCTAATTACAAACGCGTGATATAATAATGCCAAAAAATATAATAATTATATAAATATTCTAATATAATAGTTAATTTTAACCATTTGTTTGTTTAGGTGATTGCTTTAGAAACTAGGGAAATGTGTTTAATAAAATAATGGATAATATACCTTTTCACCTATATTAAATTCTTAGGAATGCGACTAACTGTAGTAGATGTATATTACCTAAATTAGTGCTTTGTTTATAAGTAAAATATTTAGACCTATTTTGTTATACTAAACACTCAAATGTTAATTCTATAGGAACTAAGTTATTTAGATATCTTAGTTTAAATTCATCCATCCATAAGCCAAAGGACGTCCACTGCTGGACATAGGCCTCCCCTATGGATCTCCAATAAGACCGGTTGATAGCCGTTGTTTAAATTAAATTAAATCTAATATTTTATTTTTGTAAGCGTCACTTACAAAATAATTATGTCACGGGTGAGTCGTAAAGAGGTACCAAGACAAACCTTGTGACAAATTATAGACAAAATATTGTAATGTGTTAATAAATAAACAAAAAAAAATGATTGAAATTTAAATTGTTCCTTGAAATTATTTTATAACCCAGGCCTGGGTATATATTATTCCAATCTTTACTTTTTTGGAGGGCTTTTATTAACTGAAACAAGTACAGTAATATTATATTATTTGCCTCAATACCAAGTAGGTCCTACTAGAGTTGACTGTGCGTTTACGAGCGGCATCAAACATAGCGGGTGTTTCGAATCACCGACACGTGTTCCCCTATGAAACTCTACTCGACCTAATAACGCTATATTTTACTTCAAATATATTTGACACTAACCGTCGGCTGTAAACTATATAAATGCACCCATATTTATAAATAATATTGATGCGTTTAACAGTTAATAACTTGGTTAATTTGGTAGTCAAATTTCTTTATAAGCTGATCTTATTTGCTGGGCAGAGTTAGCAGGTACTTAGCAACCTTTTTTTATTTCCTTAAATACATTATAATTAGGTTGTGTTAGCATTCTTTTCTGTTTTGTTTAAATTAGTTATTATTTATTTTTAGTCTTGGTGGAAGTACTATTATTAAGTTATTTTTGTTTCTCTGTGTAAATAAATTATTTCACCATAATTATATATTTAATATTTTTAAATTATGAATTTTATCGTCACCAAAGTGAAAGTAAAATTATTACGTTTGACTGTGAATCTTGCAGTAATTCAAGTAGGTACTGTATTAACGGCATATATGCGGCATAAATGGCCACAAGGCATAAAATATTGAGATGTTTAATAAGACGATTATTGATTTCAAAATGAAATTGTTTTAGAACAATATTTAATGTTGCTATATTAATACGGGACTTACAGCGCAATAAAACATGAGATATATTAATAAGTAGTATAATTTATAATATAGTAGGTAGTATAAATGTACTCAAATCGCGAAAGTTTAAAAATAACAATATTTAATGTATCACACGTAGTACGTAATGTAAAAAAAGGCGTTTGTTGCGTATATGAAAAAAAAAGACGATTTATTATTTCAAAAAGAAATTATTTGTTTTGCAGTAATTTTTAAAGTATCACATCTAGATTTTTAATATAAAAAAGTCGTTTGTTGCGTATCTACATGGAAAAAATAATCTACCATTGCAATTTATTGATGATGATGATGATGGTGCAACATGTTGCCAACGAAGGGTAAGAACCACTTGCGAACATAGGTTGTGTACGCTCCCGAAAGTGATTATTTTGAGTCCATTTTTCAATTTTGAATAATTTCCAATTGTTCCAATGAGTTCAATTTTATTTATTTAATTAATCATTTTTAAGTTTCCTGGGTAGTGCATGAAATAAATTTAAAAAAATGTACGATTGGGTAAGTAAGTTATATATGCCACGAGATAAATGATTTACCACCAGACTTAGGTACTATCATAAAATCTGTCTTAGTTTCTCATATACAAATACAAATGAATTATGACCCTTTATATAAAGATAAATTTTAGTGAATGTTTTAAAACTTTTTTTTTACAAAATTTGTGCAGACCTCGATTTTAAGCGGAAACACTAGCATATCAGTATGTGCCCAATTTAAAATAACATAATTGTTTTCTGATATACAGTAGATAAAATTTAATTTATCACAAGACTCTAGAAAGCTATTAAAAAGCCGTAAAACTCTATTCCTCTGTCATCAACTGTTACTATTCTATAATTTACAATTCCACCACAAAAAAATTAAGTGACATTTTTAATGACGTTTTTAATCTTCGTAAATGACCATCAACCAAACTAAAATGGCCTTCCGCACGTCGTTGTCACAAATACATCGAGTAAACATTGTGAAGGATGCGGGTAGTTGAAACAAAAGCAGGGGTCTAAGTATGCTGGTTGATTGGTTAATTTGGTCGAGTCAGTTATGCGACCGTCCCATGTTTAGATCCCTGGTGCTGGTAGTAAAAGTTTTATAAATGGGTAATGGGGCAGAAAATAGATTTTAGGAGTATTTTATGGCTTTCCTTGTCGCTGACGGAGTACCTGTTTAAATTTAACGTATTCACGTTGGCGTCTCGCTGGAGTTAAGGGCCGAGGGTAATTCACATAGAGGTTATAAACTTGAACGTTCACTTAACTAGAGGAATGTTTCAGTGAATGTTACATTACAGTACCTGCTAGCAGGAAATATAAATACATAGGTATTTGCAATATCATGTGGTTGTAATATATTGATGGTTGATTGTTGTTGTAAACTTTCGCGATTTGAACACATTATTATTATATACTACGGGACTCATTGCGCACTAAAATTACGAGATAAATAAATACCTCATCATCCCGACGTTTCGACCGAGTTGCATCGATTGTGGTCTCGAGAAGACATTGTTTGACTGTTGTCATGGATCGGATTTGTTTGGACTTGGTACGAATTTTTAAACATTTAACTTTATGTGAGAAGGTTTTAGCAAAACCGAAGGAACCGTGGTGGTCTAGAGGTAGTGACACCCGCCTTACAATCGTGAGGTCGTGGGTTCAAATCCCCGGTCCCGTACCAATGAGTTCTTTGGAATTTATGTACGGAATTTCACATCACTGGCTTTTCGGTGAAGCAAAACATCGTGAGGCAACCTGCATACGTCCGTAGAAGAAATTCGATGGCGTATGTGAATCCACCAACCCGCACTGGGCCAGCGTGGTGGATGTGGCCCAAACACCCTTCGTGGGTAGGCCTACGTCCTGCAGTGGACTATTAAAAAGGCTGGTACAGTACAGTACAGAGAAGGTTTGGCCAGATTTGGCGGAATTAGCTTGGATATTTATTCGAATAGCGTAAAATCTTAGGTTTCTGCATAAATACGGGATTGGTGTCCAAAAAAAATCCCAAAAAGATCAGTTCCAAGCAATTTTTTTCGGCAGGTCCTGGTCATTCTACGCTGTGCTTGCTGATGCGTGGTCTCCATTCGAGAACTTTTCATCTCACCTGTCGATTATTAAGTCTGGAAGCTTTGTGCCTGTACAAGTAACACGTATAGCAGATGTCTTCCAGCCAATTAGAACCAGCTTTTGGGTTTCGAAATATTGGTCAGGTATTCGTAAATAACATAAATTGATACGTCCTGACGGCGCGCCGCCTCTACAACTGTGCCCTGGGGGGACGTTGGAGGGAGTAGCGGACAGTGGTCAAGCTGTACACGAAAATGAACAAGAAATATTACTTGAAAAGTATATTGTGACCTTTAACTTTTAGTGTGCTTCAGAGCAGAGAGCTTCAATTGGTCGTCGTTGCCATTTCTGCCATAGGATGTCCACGGCTGAACATAGGCCTTCCCTATAGATCTCTAATAAGACAGGTTGGAACTGTTGGAAGCGGCTTGCATCCAACGCGATCCTGTGATTTTGATAAGGTCATTTTGTCTGGTGGACGTCCTGCGTTTGCCAGTACGTGGCCTCCACTTGAGAACCTTTCGACCCCATCGATCATCAGTCCTCCTTTCTATGTGCCCTGCGAGTATGAATTGGCAAGTTGAAATGGCAGTGGCCATTTCCACTTGCCAATTCACAGGGCTATGTCGATAACTTTGGTTCTTCTACGAATTCTATCATTTCTGATTCGATCTCGCAGATCCCGAGCTTAGCTCTTTCCAGGCCTCATTTACTACCTTACTATAATATTAATAAGGCCAATAGTGAGAGACCACGTTTCTGTGCCATAAATCATCACTGGCAACGCACATTGGTCGAAAACTTTCGACTTGAGGCACTGATGTGTCGGACGAGAAGACGATACGCAATTTTCCGGACGCTGCCCAGTTGAGTTGCATTCGCGGTGATTGACCTGCTCTTTGTTGAAATCGAACTTACCTAAGTGTACTACTAAACTTGTCCTAAGTAGACTTACGAGTCAACATTATTTATTGTAATATATATTATTTATCATCGTAATTAACCCTTTTAACTTTATCTGACCCTGAATTAGCTAAAAATTTAGAGGAACATTTGGTCTGCGAAGCTGGTGTACTGTCCTAAAGTCGAGGTCCATCTGGGACCGATAATTCCAGACCACGAGTCCTTTTGACAGCCGCCTCGAGCCGCCATTACGACATCTCTATTCTCCGTTGCATATGCTTCTATTGTGCCGAACTGGCTCGTTTTCTTAACACACAAATGTAAAAATAAAATAAAAAAATATATACCACAAACTAAGCAAAGCTTGTGATATGGCTGCCAGAGACTGATATACTACATATACATATTTTAAATATGTACTTATATAGAGACTACCTAAATAACACCTAGACAGAGAGCAAACACCTATGTTCATCACATAAATATTTGCCCTGGGTGGGGATCGAACCCACGCCTCTTTGATCCAAAAATCAGGGTCACTAACCACTGAGCCATCGAGGCAGTAAATTCGGTTTACGGACGACGAATGATTTTACGTGATAACGTCATAAGAAAAAATTGTTGATTTAACAACTGAAACAAACCGAACACTTAGGCCGATCGTGCCTCTCTTGATCTCTATTGCTTGTTCCGCGTCTCTCTTGCACGCTCGGCTCAGGCGGAACGTGACATTTTTTGTGCGTGCAGCTGGTGTTCATCAACTTATAAGACTTTATCACGTCAAAATAAAAATAAAGATAATTTTACTTACTCAATCGAAGTGATCAGTCACAATCAATGGAACATGTTAGATGCAAGTATTCTAAGATGATTGGATATTCAAAGAGAGTTTAGTATCTAAAAGTTGACTGTCTTTGTGGTAATATGATGCTGATGATGATGTGGTCAAAGTATCTGAGTCCGATCACACTCGGGCATACTCCTTTTCATATGCTCCTATTGTACTAAACTTTCTCGTTTTCTAGATAGTCTTCTTTACTTCACACTGTACTGTACTGTACTGTACTGTACCAGCCTTTTTAGTAGTCCACTGCAGGACGTAGGCCTACCCATGAAGGGTGATTGGGCTATATCCACCACGCGGGCCCAGTGCGGGTTGGTGGATTCACATACGCTATCGAATTTCTTCTACGGACGTATGCAGGTTGCCTCACGATGTTTTCCTTCACCGAAAAGCCTGTGGCGTGAAATTCCGTACATAAATTCCAAAGAACTCATTGGTACGGGACCGGGGATTCGAACCCACGACCTCACGATTGTAAGGCGGGTGTCACTACCTCTTGACCACCACGGCTACTTCACACACTGTTAGCTTATTGGATAAATAAATATATTGAAAATTTTACTTATGACGACAATAACCATTGCAAGAATATTTTATTGGATGAAGCCTACTACTAGAAGCCTACGTCTGGTAGCGAACAGCCCTGATAACATGATGATAAGGACCCATTGCAACTTTTTTTTGGGAGTTGGTGTACTGCACTTGTGGTCAAAGTGCATCTGGGAGAGATAATTCTAGACCACGATTCTGTTTGACAGCTACCTCAAGCTGCCATTTACCGACGTCTCTATATCACGGACATACTCAGTTGCACGTGCTCCTATTGTTCGAAATTGGATCGTATTCCTAAAACACGATTGCATTCACAACTTCTTACATCTTGTACGTGTACAAGCCCACGAAGGGTGATTGGGTCATATTTTGTATTGTTTTGTTTGTAACTTCTTACATACTAGGTATCAGTTAGTTCATTGTCATCCTATCATCCGTAGGAGTCCAATTGGAGGACTTGGATCTGTAAATGGCTGGCTTATTAGGCTACCATATTAATCTAATTATAATTATAAAGACCGGTTGAAACGATTCGCATCTAGCGCGTTCCTGTAGTTTTAATCAGATCATCTGTTTACTTTTGGTACGAGTATGAGTACAGTGCACTTAAGGCAATTGTGAGGCGCCAACTTGTTCATACAAAAACAATAAGCCACTTCTAAATATTATCCGACTTGAGTGTTTTATTTTTCATGTAATCAGCACTTCAATCGCTAGGATTATACGTCTTAGATTTTATAGTTTATAACACGCTTTTATTAGGTCGACCTATATGTAACCCATGTATTGGAATCTAAGTCCAAGGGTCGTAGCGTAGTAAAAATTGGCAGCTGTATGTAGTTCTGAGGACAATACAATAATATGGTATTGTCGAACTGATCTGATGATGGAGCCGGAAGATATGAACTGGAGCTTTATGATGGAAAATCGTATCATAGCTATTTTGGATTTCTTATAAAAGTCTTGTAATGAACTTTGACTTTCGGTTTCAAGGTCTGATGATGAAGCTGGAAGATGATTGGCATTCCATGATGGAATATCGTATCATATTAGTGTTTGCACTTATGAGAAAAGCCACGTAATAGACTAAGCATGTTTTTCTAGGGTTTTTAAATAAATAACCTTAAAGTTATAAGCCTTTAAAAATACATATTTGACGCAAAACATTGGCTGAAAAGTATGCATCAACTAAAAACTTTACTGAAAAAAATTAGGACGTACAAGCGTGCAATTTTTCATTACTCCATCGCTTGACACTAAAAACATAACATTTTGTTACAATTTAACAGTTTTTTCCTGAAACGTAAATTTCATCGAAAATGCTCAGCGAATTTTCTCGATATTCTAGAGAAATTGGGAAAACACTGGTCGATTTAGAATCCTCCTAAGGAATCTAATTCGGTATTTTTTCCTAGAGAGTGACGATATGACAAATCTAATATTGTCTAATGTTATGCGTCATGTATGCTCATTTAATTGGATTTACTAGTCTGGTAACAAACTTGTTTCTCTGATTTCTGATGCCACTCAGAATTTGAACTACTAATGATTAGGATTTCTTTGAGAATCGTAATACTTACTACAATTTTTATGAATTTGCTGGAAATGCCTGCGGCGTGCGAGATATCACGATCGGGTCATGTCGGCCCTTGTCAGCCGGCGTTCGGCAGTGTTCGGCGAAAATCGGCCGCACTCGTGACGTACTCGTGTCATTATGTCGTGTGTTTGTCTCAGGGTTGCCAGTTAGATCAGATTGTTGAAAAAAAAAAGTAAGTAAATTCGTATATTTTTCAACGCCGTCAGGGTACTTCTGTTAGACAGGACTATTTACACAATTAAAGAGTATTTTGACAGTGACTACAGTAAATTAAAATTGACTACATAATAAAAATAATAAGTAGCCCCTTTACAGCTAAAATGTTATAACAATTTGAATGATTTCTGTTTTAAATTTTTTTTATTATGTATTTTGATAATGTAATCGATTTATTGTTAAATTTATTGTTTTTATTTTATGATTTATTGTATCATATATGACGAGATATTGTCTGATGCTCAACACTGACTATTAATTTAAGAAGTGGTTGTAACTCGACATATTAATAAATGATTTGATTTGATTTGATTTATAGGTCGGGTGGCTAGCCTTGGTGTGAGAGTTTTTAGGCCGCCTGAAGGCCTACAATTTAACGTGTCATCCAAGCCACGGTAGCGCTTAGTTGATATTACCACCCCCGGTCACCCATCCAAATACTGACCGTGCGGAACGTTGCTTAATTTCGGTGAACCTAGTCAGACTACGCTACGAGCGCTAAAAAAATGGTTTTTTTTTGTTATAAATACTATGACAGACAGCGAGATGATGACAGATGAAGGAAAACATCATGAAGGAAACTTGAGACTGGATTCACCTAGAGAAAGAGTAAATAAGAATAGGTCCAATAAGACCTATTGGAACGTTGCTGCCATCCAGCGCGATACGGTCTTGGTGATGTCATCTGTCCAGATTGTAGGTGGACTTCTTACGCTGCACTTACCGGTACGTGGTCTCTACCAAGAACTGTTCGTCCCATAGTCTTCTGTGGTCTGTCCGAGTGTCCACTGCTATTTCAACTTGTCAATCCGCTTGGCTATGTTGATAACTTTGGTTCTTCTCCAGATCTCCTCATTTTTAAATCGATCAAGCAAAGAGACTCCGAGCATTGCCCTCTCCATAGCTTGTTGTGGTACTTGGAGCTTACTGATAGGGCCCATAGCGAGATACTACGTTTCTGTGCCATAAGTCATCACTTGCAAGCTGGCAACACGCACTGGTCGAAAACTTTCGACGCACAGGTGTTCGGGTGGATTAAAAGCTGTCACCAAGTTTAGTGACTAGGCTTATTGAGTATACGTACGGCTTCGCTTTTTCTCCTGCTCGCGCCAGTTACTTACGTTACGAGAGCGAGTGGGAGCAAAAGCAAAACCAAACGTCAGAACGCTTGCGCACAATAAGGCCCCTTAACTATGATTGCTTACCCTTACTCCTATCACCTTTTAGTCTCTACCACTTACCTCGCTACGACTACACTTTCTACTATAAGCACTCATACTCGTACATATTGCGATTTGGCTTGAGTAAACTGCTAAATAGGATTGAGTGTTGACGTGTTGTATCGGTGGTCGGTCCAACATTAGTGCTGCGGTCTAGCCAGACAATCGTACATCATTATCACATCATCATATTGTTAAGATGTATGTACCTAGCTAATGTAGCGATGTTGCATGTCAATCCCGATTTTGCTAGCTGCAATTAAATCTTAACGTATATGAGGACTTTATACCCTACGAGTATTCTCATTATCATAGCTTAAGTATTTCTTTCCAGGAAGACGGTGTAATCATGGGACTATAGAGTAAAATTACGTACTTTTTTCTGGCACCCCTAGCCCGTTTTCGTGACCCACGGGACATGGTTATGACGAAGATTAAGAGCAATAACAATTTACACAACAATCTTATAATTTCATCGGATGATATTTTGTATGTTGTTGAGAATATAAGTGCTTTGAAATGATTTTATCGTGCTTCACATACTAGGTTTATAGAAAATGTTCTTTTTGTGATAAAAATTTCAAAAATTGTCTCGTTCGCAGGATTTCATCCGGCATCCCTCTGGGATTCCGGCCCAGATGCTTTGTCCAAATTAAGCTAGAACGCTGTACTGCGAACCCGCCAAATTAGTGAAGTGTTTATCTTTTTACCACCAACTTCTACAGTGTTGGAAGCGCCATCTGTGACTACCGCGTTAGACCAGTCTGTCGTCACTCAATGTGAAATTATTAGAACTTCTTACTATTTTTTAAGATAAGTGCTGTTGTTTCTGATTAAAACCTTATGCTGCAGTTCTCTTTTTGTTCCATAGGTATATTTACTTTGAAACAAGATTAATTACGGGGACAAAACAGTGAATGAATGTATCAATGTTGAATCTGTTTATTGCTACATAGATACATAGAATCTGAATTCTTGACAAATAATTTAAAAATTACGTTTGCACTCTTTAGTACGTACCTAGGTAGTAAAGTCGGTCTAGGCAGACCCACACATTTCTATATTTATCACATATTATACATATTTTTATATATTTGTGTATAGCAAATGATGTCCTACGCTGGAAATAGAACTTGTTATCGAGTTATTGGACCAATTGACCGTAATTTCGAATAAGACTAAGGAAGCGGCTTGCATCCAGCATATAGTATGAGCTGAGTATACTTATATTCAGCATATACTGCACAAGATCATCAGTCATGAACGCCTAATACTGCGTTTACCAGGACGTAGTCTCCTTTCGAGTACATACGGCCCCATTAACCGTCTGTTCTATAAATTGTGCCCTGTACTATACTGTACTGTACCAGCCTTTTAATAGTCCACTGCAGGACGTAGGCCTACCCACGAAGGGTGATTGAGCCATATCCACCATGCTGGCCCAGTGCGGGTTGGTGGATTCACATACGCCATCGGATTTCTTCTACGGACGCATGCAGGTTGCCTCACGATGTTTTCCTTCACCGAAAAGCCAGTGGTGTGAAATTCCGTACATAAATTCCAAAGAACTCATTGGTACAGGACCGGGGATTTGAACCCACGACCTCACGATTGTAAGGCGGGTGTCACTACCTCTAGACCACCACGGAACTGTGCCCTGCTCACTATTATTTCAACTAGCTAATTTCCTGTAGCTTTAGTTAGTTTAAATTTTTTTTTCACTCCTGAATTGATCTCGTAGAGAGACTCAAGCATAGCCCTCTTCATAGCACGCTATTTTAGTTACATACTTATAGCAAGTAATTATTGTAGAAATTCTTCAGTACGTACTGAATATTTTATACTCACAACTTTCTACAATTTCTAAATATGGGATAGCTACCATATAACGCACAATACCGACAACTTACCAGATCTATAGCTGATATTTGAATTCTGTATTCAAACCTCTGGTAGGTCGGGGTTCAAACCTCGGGACCTTTGCTTATAAGGCAGACCCCGCGAAAACAACTTAGCCAAAAGGGGTAGCATTATAGTTTCTCTTCTTGCTTGAAGTTGAGCGCAATTATTGTACTGTAACTGCCTTTTTAATAGTCCAATGCAAGACTTAGGCATACCCACGAAGAGTATTTGGGCCGCTGGCCCAGTGCGGGTTGGTGGATTCACATACGCTATCGAGTTCCTTCTACGAACGTACGCAGTTTGCCAAACGATGTTTTCCTTCACCGAAAAGCCCATGGTGTGCAATTCCGTACATACATTTCAAAGAACTCATTGTTACGGACCGGGATCTAAACTCACGACCTCACGATTGTAGGGCGGATGTCAATACCACCATTATTAGTGTAACATAAACCGTAACTTAACATATAGCGCTCATAGCGTCGTTTGAGGCCTAGGGACCACCGAAGTTTAACAACGTTGGGTACAGTAAGTCTTCGAATAGTAGCCTGACAGAAATCGCTTAAGGCGATAAGGGCGAGGGCCCTTATACCACCTTATTTTAAGCCTTTTGGTTTAAAATCAAAGTCTTTGTTTGCTACTTACCGTTTTTTGGTGTGCATTAAATATGAATTGAATTGCATGGAGGTAGCATTCACAGCTAAGCGCTGCCGTGGCTCGGATGACACGTTAAATTATGGGTCCCTGTTGTTTTAGCCGTTTGGCCAAGTCAGTACATTCAGAGGCCTTAAAGCGACTTAAATACTCTGAAGCCAGGGCCAACCACACGGCCGATACGAACTTACTTTACCACGTAGTTTGCTCTATCAAGCCGTTATGACCAACCATTTTAACCTCCGACGAAAAAATATGATGTTGTAAGTTAGACTTATGCGTCTTAATTACATTTAATACCTACTACTTACATACTTATTCTAATAACATAACCATCCTTTTCGAGCAGTTAAGTAAAAACGATATAGACCCACCAAAAATGTCACAATGAAGCGACCGAACTCCCAGCGCTGGACAATGGGTTATTGTTGTGAAACCTTTTTTATTGTAAACGGATAATTTAATTTGGTAACAGAATGTGGCCAGATCGGCCACAATGGAGGCACGTTAATGTGTAAACATTGCTAGTTTCGGTGCCCAACGCGCGTGTAATGGCACACTAGGCGAGATTGGACTTAGATAACTTGGAAGAGCCAGTAAAATAACTGAGATTGTAGCGATCAAAAAATTTAGTTAAAATCTATAGACCACCCCGCATTTTAGATTCCCCATCCCATACTGGACCAGCGAGGTGAATATATCCCGATTTCTCTTAGTGGGTAGGCCTATGCTCAGCAATGGACTATTAAATAAACCAATTTGGTTAAGTAGTAAAAGCAATAGTGGTCTAGTAGTAATGACACCCGCCTTGCAATCAAAAGGCCGTGGGTTCAAATCCCGTTTCCGTACCAATGAAGGCTTTGGAATCTATGTACAGATGTTCACAGCACTGGCTTTTCGATGTAAGAAAACATCGTGAAGAAACCTATACTATATTTACAGAAGAAATTCGATGGCGAATGTGAATCCACCAACTCGCACTGGACCAGCGTGGTGGAAATGGCCCAAACACCCTTCGTGGGTAGGACTACGTCCTGCGGTGGACTATTAGAAAAACTGGCACAGTTGAGTAGTTCGTCTGCAATAGCCCATCGAGCTACGAAGAGAGCTGTGCCCGGAATCTATACGCGATCGAATCAGATTGAGGACATCCGTAGGCGAACTAAAGTTACCGGCGGCGAGGTGCTACGGACTAGCTAGTCGACATGGTAGTGGGTAGGGTACATAGAATAGATAACTGACGGCCGATAAGGCCGCAAAGTTTTCAAATGAAGAACACATATTGGCAAGCGAAGCGTCTAACCACCCACTACAGAACCGCGGTAGATGCAAGCCGCCTTCAACCGATTTTTTTGGAAATCCATAAAGAAAGGCCTACATAATTATGTCAACAGTGGATGCCCTAGGGCAACAATGATAATGATATAATAGTTTCTATAGTAACAACTGAATTAATCAATTATTCATCGACTTTTCAGCCATAGGGCGTCCACTGCTGGACATAGGCCTCCCTTAGAGGTTTCCAATAAGATCGGTTAGTGGCGGCTTGCATTCAGCGCAACCCAGCGGTCTTAATGAGGTCATCTGTCCACTTTGTAGATGGACGTCCTACGCTGCGCTTGCCGGTGTGTGGTTTCCACTCGAGAACTTTTGCCAATCCGCTTGGCTATTTCGGTTACTTTAGTTCTTCTACGGTACTCCTCATTTCAGATTCGATCTCGCGGATAGACTTCGAGCATAGCACTCGCCACTGCTCGTTGGGCTACTTGGAGCTTACTAATAAGGCCCATAGTGAGATACCAAGTTTTTGTACCATAGAATTATTACCTGTCTATTCCAGAAAGTGCTATGTCCATGTATTAGGGTAAGCGCAGCGACGCGCGATAGAGTCATTTCCTGATTTTGATGTCGCAACACAATGTCGGCTACTATGTCGGTACTCTACATGTAGAGCACCGCTTTTATAGAGCTCATCTATCCACGGTACACGCTGCGTGATCGTCAGAGTTGATTTAGATGCGTTGGTAGATATAAAGATAGATAAAGTAAAGGGACAGAATTTTCGCCGTAGACATGTACTGTACTGTACCAGCTTTTTTATTAGTCCACTGCAGGACATAGGCCTACCCACGAAGGGTGATGGGGCCATATTCACCACGCTGGCCCAGTGCGGGTTGGTGGATTCACATATCGAATTTCTTCTACAGACATATGCAGGTTGCCTCGCGATGTTTTCCTTCACCGAAAAGTCAGTGGTGTGAAATTCCGTACATAAGTATTCCAAGGAAATCATTGGAACGGGACTGGGCTCAAACCCACGACCTCACGATTGTAAGGCGGGTATCATTACCACTAGACCACCACGGTTTACGGTCATTACCACTAGACCACCACGGTCCTAGACATGTAATGAGTCATAAATGAGATAATTTTGCAAATCCGTCCAAATTTAACAAAAATATTTTAAATTATCGATGACAATTTTCCCACTGTGAACATAATACGATGGAAAAATACTCGATTGTTTACAAAAGTATTAAGTATGTATGACATTTAATGTTTCTGTACCTTTTGTTGTCTCTCACCGGATATTCAGGGTTATTTCTAATCAATAAGCATCCTTTTAGGGGCATATTCTGTAGGTATATCAAAATTTGTTCTGCTACTTTTGTCAAAACTCAAAAAAAACGTTCTTTCATAGAAAAATATCGTTCACCCGCGACAAAATGTACTGATTAGAGCTGATTATTTTTTTGAGTTTTGACAAAAATCGCAGGACAAAGGTTGTAAGTTTTGATGAACAAAATAAGCCCCTTAAAGGATGCTAATTGATTAGAAATAACCCTGTATAGTTAACTAACTTTTCTTTTTTTTAGGTCGTATATTCTTTCTGTTTTCTTGCATATTTCAAACATTTTTAATGCATATTTGCATGCTTTGAACAGGTTTTTTATGTTGCATATAATTCGGCCTCTAATTATGACCTATACGACCGTACAGGTGGCTAGACAATGTTTGAGACACCGTTTGTTGCATCCTAATGGCTGTGCCTGAAATAGATTTCCAATAGTCGACTGTGCGGCGCTAGCATCCAGTGTAATCCTGTGGCTCCATTCAAATACTCGTAGTTTGTCTGACGTGTGTGGATAATCTACGATGCGATTGCCGGTTCGTGGTCTTCACCCGCATTTCACAATTCACATGTTTAATCCCTAGAATAATATACTCACTTAATAAAAATTATATGAGCCTGCGCACTCGAACAAAATATACCTACATGTAAATCATTTTAACGGTACTACCAGGATGCATGTATACCTACTGGTATTACTTATAAAACTTAAAAAAAAATTGAATTGAATTGGTCTCCCAACGAGATATGTATATTCGAGATATTTCACTTTGTTATTGCGCTAAGCCATATTGCCTTGCATTAGTTCTTCTATGTAGTAAAAGCCGTGGTGGCCAATTGGTAATGCCTTACAATCCTGAGGTCATAAATTCAAATCCCGAACCTCTACCAATAAATCCGTAGAGGGAATTTGATGGCGTATGTGAATCCATCAACCCGCACTAGGCCAAGGTGGTGGATATGGCCTAATCACCCTTCGTGGGCAGACTTACGTCCTTCAGTGGACTATTAAAAGGCTGATATAGTACAGTGCAGTTCTTCTATGGAGTTCCTTCTTCTCATCTTGAAGGCGTTTTTAAAAATGGCAATTATTTTATAGAAATGACTTTTTCGGGTCGTCTGTCACTAGGTGAATGGAGACTTAGAAAATGGGGACCTTCAAAAAGAGTCTTGCGCAATCAAAACGCCGCAGTACTCCAAAAATCAAGTCAATCCGTTGTTCTGTTGCTGCTTGAAAGAGGAACAAACAAATAAACCAACAAACATTTTCAGATTAATAATATTAGAAAAGACTTCACATCTGCCTAATAACCACGTAGAAATATGAAATAAAACGTACGTGGCTAGTAACCAGCGACAAACAAGGATGTGGCGGCGCGGCGCCTAATTTACTCTAATTCCGACCAGCTCGTCCTGCACCACAGTTGATGATGCACTCCACTAACCATATGTAAGCGAAATTTGAATGCTAATAATTTGATGTGAACAAATTATTTATCTAAAATCGTGGTGGTATAATGGTTGTGACACCTGCCTTACAATCGTGAGGTAGTGGGTTCAAATCCTGATCCCGTACCAATGAATTACTTGGAATTTCACGCCACTGGCTTTTCTGTGAAGGAATATATTGTGAGGCAACCTGCATACGCCCGTACAATAAATTTGATGGCGTATGTGAATCCACCAATCCGCATTGGGCCAGCGTGGTGGATATTGCCCAATCACCCTTCGCGGGTAGGCCTAAGTCCCACAGAGACCTATTAAAAAAGATTTGATAGATTGATACAGTATCTACTAATTAAGACCACAAATACGAGCTAGATGCAGGTCGCTTCCAACCGGGCTTATTGGAAATCCATAGGGGAGGCATATGTGGAGCAGTGAACGTCCTACGGCTGATAATAATAATGCTGAAATCTACAGGAGGCTTAATAATAAACCTAATACAAACCTGCAGAGGCAAACACTGGAAGACAGAAATAGGATCCCGTATTTATCCTTTGTCTACGAAACTTAAAAGGTCAGATCTAAAAGCCTAAAAGAGGAAAAGATAAACATCTATCGTCCTATTACAATCTACCATCTAATTATGGTTCCGGCCGAACGAACCAGCAAACAAAGGGCTTTTAATATAATTTCCGTCTGAGCCCTAAAATTAAATGTTTTAATTAAGTGTGCATTAAGTAAGGCTCATTCACACAGTTTTCGAGTCGTAAAGATCGTATCGTTTGTGACACTATCAAAAAGTATTTATGGTGTAGGAACTGCCTATTTTCTATGACAATGAGATGTTATGGCTCATAAAGTGGAAATGGAGGGGGATAGGTTCGGTGGTTGTGGTCATTTGCTTTTTGTGTCGAATGGAGTGGCGTATTATTGGTGACCAACTGGCAATCTGATTACGGGCTATTTTGTTTTGAACTGACTTGCGACAAAGGAGGGGATTTAATTCAATGTTTTTTTTTTTAGAACACGTGACCATTTTTTTAGGGCAAGTGCCTTTATTAACTACCACTAAATACAAGACTTACACAATTTAAAACTACATAAACTATACTACTAGGTACATAAAAAGCAATTAGATCATTGCAAAAAAATTCTTGACAGTCTAATTTCAAATGCTATTTTTTGTTGATAGCACATAACTTAGTAATTTGCTTGTGAATGATTAGTCAGGTTAATCTCTCAAACCCCAAATTCATTCAAATACCGATTCTAATATAATTAATTAATTATACAGGAGCATGGTATTATATTGAACTAAATAATATTATTATGGTAATGATATTTCGAAGTTCCAATTCCAAGTAATAAATAAGTATTTTGAGCTGGCATGGCTGGATAATAATTTATTTGTGTTATGATGTAGTCAGATTACTTGTAATTCATTAAGAAAATAGATGGTATGTTTACATGTACCAATACAAAAGAAACACTGGTGCTACTAAAAATAACAGTTAAAATTAAAAATAACACATGTTTTTTTCTATGAGAAAATACCGAAAACAGATTTGAAATTATTTATTTCCCACATATTTCTTCATTAAAAGAGATAAATAACATCTGGTGCTAAATTATAGAGATTTTCTGACTCAGAGGCCATTAGGTCATTAAGGTGCTTCATTTACTTCAAAAGGATTATGTTTAGGTCAATGTAGTTTGCTCTTATTCTGAGGACGATTTATGGAGAGACATTCATAATTCTGACACTTATAACTGTCATATTGGGAATTTCCGTAATTCTGTTTTGTCATTAAGGGAGCTATAGCGACGGTATAATAATGAAGACTGAGCTTCTAGCTGTCTGATACATCATAATTTTTAACCGAATTTCAAAAAGAAGGAAGTTCTAGAGGGAGTTCATCTGTTTGTTTTTTTTTGTGTATGTTCATAGATAATTCCTAAAAAGAATTATTTAACAAAGAGAAGTATTTAATTTAGGTATTTAAAATATAGAGTTTTATGACGATAGTAGAATCAGACTGATATAAGTGATCTTTTTGAATTAACGGTTCCTGTACAATTGTGCAAATGAAATAAAAAAAATGTCACTGAGATCAGTGTGGTTTGAATAATGTCATATTAGTACAATATTATTCGCGTTTAAATTACTCTTATAGCTCTACACGTAGTCCAAAGTGATCTTGAAACGCGTTTGTACCATATCTACCATGCTGCGTTAGGACCAGGTACCTAACAGATAGTCCCAGTGTGTATTGGTGGATTCACAATATATGCCATCGAATTTCTTCTCCAGACATTTGAAGATTTCTTGCATACCAAAAAAGCCCAGTGAATTAGAAAGTTTGAATAGAAATGGGCAGGAACATAGTTCAAAGAACAGATGGCCGATGGGACTTTAAAGTTATCCAATGGAGACCACGTACCAGCAAGCGCAGCGTAGGACGTCCACCAACTACGTGGGTTTACGATATAATTAAGACAGCAGGATCGCTTTGGATGCAGGTCGCTTCCAAACGGGCTTATTAGAAAATCATAGGAGAGGGCTATGTCTAGCGGTAGACGTCGATTATCTGATGGATGGTTAGACAGATACATACCTAATAGTTTTTGGGACCAACAGTTTGATTATCGATCAACTCATTGATTCGGGCCGAGACGAAATAACAACTTCACTATCCAAACTTAAACCCACCACCCAAGTTTTAACTTCATACCAATTGTCGAAACAATCGGTAAGCAAATTAAATTAGGTAACATTATTTTTAGGGTTCCGTGCCTCAAAAGGAAAAAACGGAACCCTTAAAGGATCACTTTGTTGTCCGTCTGTACAAATGTCGAGACCTTTTATCTCAAGAAAGCGTAAGGTTAACGAGTTGAAATTAAAATCATGTACGTATGGGTACTTATGGTCTCTTACAGTTGTGAAAAGTCAACCTTCTCAGTTACCATAGAAACAAGTTAGAGCCGTTTAAGTCGTAAAAACCGCATACTTTGACACTTAGAAGGGAATCAAAACCACAACACAACTGGAAGTACCCACTTCCAGTTGTGCTAGAACTATGAAATTTGGTAAGAAGCATTGTCTTAAAGTACACATATAGGAATAAATCAGAAAACTGTACATTTTTATTTAAATCATTAAAAAAATAGCCTAGATTCATAAAATATGGGTTGAAAATTCATAGTGAGTAAATCGTATCATGTAAGGTATCATATAAAAGAGCTTTATTAGTACATGGTGAAGCAGGTTTTTAATTATTTTAACAATGTCTAATTTTCGATGTTTGACGAGAAATATGAAAAATAAAAACCTTTTATGTCGATGATAATGGTATAATAGAGAATTTTAACAACTTACTTCCCAATTTTGAGAAATTTTCTGGATTTGTACAGAACCCTTGGTGTGCGAGCTAGACTTGCACTTGTCCGGTTTTTTAAATTTTCTAATTACTCAGCTTCTCCGTGATAGGCCCTGCCGAGCGATATATATCATCATCAACGTACACCGTAAAGTAGCGAATCGCCTAACAACCGTAATTGGCAGATAGGCGCAATTATGTAAACGTAATGGACGGACGGTATCAGCCCTGTAACTGCACGTTACCCTCCAGAACGCAGATAAAGTTATTGTGAAGCGTGTGCGAGTGGTTAGAGTGATAGCGATTATAGGATGAAACATTTGGACGGGTGGAGTGATAGTGATTATTTGATGAAACGTTTGGAGCATGGAGTGACAGCGGTTAAATATAAATCTTTTGTAGGATAGAGGTAAAAAACGAGACCTGTAAAAAGTTGAATGACAGCGATTATGTGATGAAAGTAGTAATGATATGGAGTGATAACGGCTGGCGAGTATCAGTTATGTAAACTTAATGGACGGACGGTATCAGTCTTGTAACTGCAAGTTACCCTCCAAAACGCAAATAAAGTTATTGTGAAGCGTGTGCAAGTGGCTGGAGTGATAGTGATTATATAATAAAATGTGTGGGTCGGTGGAGAGATAGCGATTATATGATGAGACAAATGAGCGATGGAGTGACAGCGCTTATATAGTGAGACGAGTAGAAAATGGAGTGATAGCGATTAGAAGATGAAGCGATTGGAGGAATGGAGTGACAGCGGTTAGAAGCTTACGGATGTAGAGGGCGGAGTGAGAGTATGATCATAGTTACCTACTTGATGAAACCTGTGAGAATGGAGTAATATAGCCCATAAGATGAAGCGTGAGAGGCGTAAAGGTAAAGATGATAAAAAAATTACGCTTGTTAAGAGACGAAGTGAGAGCAGTTAGAAGTTGAGACAAGTGGGGAATGGAGTGATAGCGGTTATTTGATGAAACGTGTAAGGGGACGGAGAGTAATCTAATGGTAGCTTCCTTTCCTGGATGGCAGTCGCTAGGTACCAGGCGAAACTCGAGTAGAATTGAACAGACGAAAAGTTATTTGAACTGGGCTATGATAGTGAAGCGTTATAAAAATATCTAACACCATATTTTAGCTGCCTCGACACGAGGGGTCGAAAACGCTACTCGCTCGAATTCGCGCTCTACCATCGCGATTAAATAAACGTACAGAAGCGATACCATCACACCCACCTACAGCACAATCACGATGCCTACAGCCGTCATTACTAGTACGTGGCCAATTACTCGTTTTGTTGTAGGCACGGGCTTTCTTGGCCCCATATGCGTTGGCACTTCTGCACTTGGCCCATTTATTTGTGCTTCAAAAGAATCAAAAGTAAGTTCGTATCGGCCGGGTAGCTAGCCTTGATGTAAGAGTTTTTAAAAGCTGTCTGAAGACCTCTGATATGGCTAAACGTATCAAGCAACCGGGGCGTACAATTTAATACGTGGTGTTCAGTTCTAAATGGCACCCACGGTCATTTATCCGAAGACTGAGCGTGCCGAAGATTGCTTTTAACTTGAGGTCCATACGTTTAACAGAATTATGTTAATAGGTCCATACGTTTAACCTTTGAACGATATCTTCGGTGATTCATGGCAAACATCAAGTCAAACTACGCTATGAGTCCAACAGTGGGGGACCAGCGACGAGTAAGATAGAGATGGCGAAACTATATAGATTGCGGTGTTTGAATCGCACTTAGACCTTTTTTCAAGATTATAAGAGAAGATGTAATTATGACCTTCAGTGGATTCCAGTGTAACTTTACACTACGATTTTGGCCGCGAGGCAAACAATGTTCGCAACTAATTGCCAGTGAGTAGTTTTTCCCTAGTAGTTTAACCCTAACTTCTGGGTCAAAGAGACGTGGGTTCGATCCTCACCCAGGGCATGTATTTATGTGATGAACATAGGTGTTTGCACTGTGTTTGGGTGTTATTTAGTTGCTATCTATGTAAGTATGTATTTAAAAATATGTTTATGTAGTAATCATAATCAATTTATTGATAACATTTTGTTACAAGTCATTATCCATAGCATTAATAATAATATTTGGATTAATAATATCAGTATAGAAATACATTAGTGTTCATTTACAATCGTAAAAATACAATCAGTAAAAATTAAAATTAATTATTTAAAATTCAAAAAATACAAATAGATTAAATTATTATCATTGCACAATCATTTAAAAATAAACAATAGTAATAATAGTAATAGTATTCAGTCTCTGGCAGCCATATCACAAGCTTTGCTTAGTTTGGGGTCAGAGACCACGTTTAAAATGTCCCCAAATATTTATTACTATTAATTCTAGGACTCACCACTCAGCCATAGCTCCCATACAACGAACCAAACGATAACAAAAATGGCGGAAGTGCCGTGGGCAGTCGACCGCGCGCTTTGTCGCTCGAAAGTAAGGGCTCGCAGGGTGACCATGGCCCAAGGGAAAGGAAACATTTATATTGATAACGTCAATGTGTCGTAATTAAAACAAAAATACTTAGTAAACTATTTACTACAGACTACAAAAAGTCCAACCTTCACCCAAATGCTTAACATTTTTCCAATTGGTAACGTGTTCAGCAGACTTCAGCATGCTGTCAGCAGTACTACTCTGAACATATCAAAAATGTACCTATATACTGAATTTGTTTCAGTGAAACATTTGGAAACTATACATAAAGAAATAAGTATATTACGCCATATGTACTCAGTACGATTTTTTTTCTCGGGCTAATGAAAAATAATTTACTACAAAAAAATACTAAAGCTGTTAACTAACCACGATTTAAAAAACAATTGAATCATCAATAATTAGCTGATGCCTTCCTATTCACTATCACTACATGCATAGTATAAAACAAAGTCGCTTCCCGCTATCTGTCTCCATGTATGCTTATATCTTTAAAACTACACCATGGATTTTGATGCGGATTTTTTAATAGATAGATTGATTCAAGAGAAAGGTTTATATGTGTAATACACCTGTGCGAAACCGGGGCCGGTCGCTAGTACGCGTATAAATTAAAAAGTCATTAACATTCTAAAACACGCCTAGAGAAGCTTTCGCAAATAAAAAATATTCATACCAGAAATAGTTTAAGAGTATGTATAAAGAATTGGTAGATTAATTATTTATTTATAAGTGATTGTTTATAAACAAAAGAGCTTACTGATGGTTACTCTAGTTTTACAAAACAAAACCTATTGTCTCCGCTAATGCTATTAACCAAATTATTGTTTACCTCTTCCATTCACCCACATATTACATACAACATCATACAACCTCATGCAACATCCATACACTCTTTCACTTCCGGTTATTATGACTAGCTCTAATTACAACTGTAGGTACTAAATAGCGATTCATTTTTATTATGAATATGACTACGAATCAGATACGAGTACATAATTAAATTGTTTTTCGAAAAAAATGGCACCACCGAATTCCACCTACTTACAGAATTGTGATAATGTATTGTGCATTACTGCTGATTTGCCAAAAATAGCTCAGCCGATTTCGGTAACATTTTAATGTGGTCCCATTTAAATCATCATCATCACCTTTACGAAAAAACTGGTTTTCACTTGGCGAAAATATCGATAAATACTTATAGATTATAGATACACAGAAAATACATACACACGAACAAACGAACATAGTAGGTACCTCCTCCTTTTGGAAGTCTGTAATAAAATAGAAATTAAATATTACTAAATTACAAGTTATTACTAAATTATTATTTGTTGATTTATACGTCATCCGTCAAAAATAGTGCTACATTTCATCCATCCATCCATCAGCCAAAGAACGTCCACTGCTGGACATAGGCCTCCCCTATGGATCTCCAATAAGACCGGTTGGAAGCGGCATCCAGCGCGCCTTGTGAGTGGACGTCCTACGCTGCGCTTGCCGGTACGTGGTCTCCACTCGAGAACTTTTCGATTCCACCGGTCATCAGTCCTCCGCGCTATGCGCCCTGCCCATTGCCATTTCAACTTGCTAATCCGTTGGGCTATGTCGGTAACTTTGGTTCTTCTACGGATCTCCTCATTCCTGATTCGATCCCGCAGAGAGACTCCGAGCATAGCCCTCTCCATAGCTCGTTGGGTTACTAGGAGATTACTAATAAGGCCCATAGTGATTTATTTTTAAATAATACCAAAAGTATCGCTATCTTCGACCCAAATTAGTAAAGTTAGCGCTTACTTAGCGTTAAGTACTTATTTATTAATGTTTTTTTGAACACGATCAAAGTGTTTTATTCTTCAGATGGGTGTCATTTACATCTCCTAACTCCTTACTCCGCTGCAGGCAGCAGCAGCATTACTTTTCGTCATATTGCTGCCGCGACATTGCTGATTAGCTGAGAATGTAATCTCATATAAACTCATAGAGATTATATGGGGACCAGTAGTGCTGCGGCAGTACTGGCAGTGCTGCTGTTGCTGCTGCCTGCAGCAGAGTTCGGAATCATACCTTTACTATCATAGCTCGGATGATACGTTAAATTCTAGGTATATAGTAGTTCAGTTCCGTGTAAGATCTTCAAATAGCCTTCCTGACATTAGAGCTAATTATCTTCTTATTTATAGTAAAGATTCTATACTTCTTGAAAAGTCTTAAAATTAAATTGATACATTTAGTCTGACACTGCTTATTTTTTAAATTACGAGTATTTTTCTACTCCATATGTAGCGATCACCGAAGTTAAGCAACGTTCAGTACGGTCAGTATTTGGATGGGTGACCGCGGGTGGCATTTCCATCTGAGCGCTACCGTGGCTCGGATGACAAGCTAAATTGTAGGTGCCGGTTGTGTTAACCGTTTAGCCATGTCAGAGGCCTTCAGGCGGCTTAAAACTCTAACAAAAGTTTAAGTTCGTAAAGGCTAGCCCTAGCTTTACGAACTTAATTATCGATAATATTCTTTGAGCCACTTTTCGACAAAATTCTCTCAACCAATAAAAGTACAACTTACTCGACTTGTTAAAGTACTCAATAAGCCCACGAATGGCTTTTTAAACGTACAACATAAACTTGAAACGAAAACACATTTTTCACAGAAAAACCCACATTCTCCACTTCAAAACCTCTACGTTCATTCCGATCACAGATTTCGTCTTGGTCAACAACTCTGGCCACATTTATTTACCGTCCCCAAACTAGCAATTTTTCCAATTTGAATCTTATTCCATTAACATAAAAGATAGAAAAGAAATAGATAGTGTTAATACAAGGTTTGTTTTTTGGTTTGTATGTAAGGTTAACAAACTGTACAATGATTTGAGATTCCCTATGCGTGGGCGCGGGCCGAAATGATAGACCGTCCCTTTAGACTACAATGGACTATAAATATTGAAAAAAAAGATAATCTATTGAAATCGTTTGATATTCTAGCGCCATAATACATTTTGTATGCTTTCGTATGGAGCGATGACGCGAATAAGTTTTATAATGAAGTGGATAATGGGTCGTCTATTGCTTATTAAGTGTCGGAACCCATTAGCTGCGTCTAGTGTGGTGTAAATAAATTATACATATTTTTCTGTACAAACGTTTTAAAAAGAATTATAAAATAAATAAAATAAAATAGCCTTTATTTACTGAAACCCACAACCAGATTACAACTAACTTAATTTATTCTCTTAACTAAATCTATTTACAATATGATAATTATTATACATTTACACACACACACGTTTTGGTTTTAAAACTAAATGTAAATATTTGCATTATGTATATTACTATATATTTACACGAATACTTTTTGATCTTACTTATGTAGTGTTTACAATGTTTGTTTAAATAATGTCTCTGGTTTCAGTATGCCTCATGGCAAAGGCCTTCTCCATCTCTCTTCAGTGGGAACGGTCGTTTGTTGCTCTCCTCCAGTATGGCCCGGCTGCCTTCTTAGTTTCGTCTTCCCACCTGCAGGCTGGTCTACCTCTACTTCTTGTAGAAAAAGAATTAGAAGTTAAAAAGAATTAAAGAAAGGTAATTTAATCGTTTGATTAATCACTTAAAGTGTTATTTCTGTGTATTAGTGTTAATTCTCAGTGTCATCAGACGACAGTTGTGGTCGCTTCCAGTATCCCCTCTGCTATACTCAACTAGCTTTTGCCTGTCGTATTTTAATATTTGTGCTATCCGAACATTTTATTTTTCTGGGATAAAAAGCAAACGTCACTTTCCATCGTCCAAACTATGCCCGCGAAAAGATCAAGTTAACCCGTTGCTCCGTTGCTGCGTGAAAGATGAACAAACCAACAAACACACTTTCAGATTTAAAATATTAATAAGGATCAGCATAAAAGGATAAGCATTGGAAAATCAACTTAATTCTGAAACAAAACATACGCAGCCTAAAAATCCTGTCGTGGAAATTGGCACATATAAATCGTTCTGTCGGCGAACTGTCCAATGATGAACCGTTTTTAGCAAACGGTTGCTGAATCTACTAAAACTGCACCAAAATCGGATTAAAATGTTTGAAAAAACAACTTGCAACATAGATTGCACAAACATCCTCTCACCCTATACCGTCTCCGTTCCGTCGTGCGTAAAAAATGGATTTCGACAAAAATATCAAAAGCGTCCAATAGAAGTGTTCTAATCCCTGTGGGTTCTAATCCTCAGTGTGACCTGACGACAGCCGCAGATACGTCCAGTGGTCTGAAAATGGCCATGTCTATGTTTGGCCCAGTAATGGCCCGACGTTTGGACAAAGACGTTGTCTACGGACTATGGGGAATAATAGCCTCGCACCTTCCGTATGCTTTGGTCTGTCACTTCGTGGTCGCTTCAAAGAGTGGAGAACGATGTCTGGCCATTCAGATACCTTTTGAGGGTATGCCGGTACCCTTTCTTACCGTATAGGTATTGAGGGTTACGCCAGATTTGGATTGTGGAAATAATACGTTTTCATCTTGCTTTTATCGTAAATCTACATTGATTTATAATGTAGATGGAAATACGTCGCATATTTGTACCTACTATTACTGGATGGTTGTAAATACTTTTAAGCAGTGATATAAAAAATATCACTGATATTTTACTATGCAGGTAAATCTAAACGATGAAGATAATATAGAATGTCAATGCACTAACTATTTCCATCCTATAGATAGCATAGGAATTCCATAGTGGTACTATCTTAGGACAAACCATAAATTAAAAAAAAGACGATAAGTAGCTGTTTTCTACAAAAACTTCATCGATAGTTGACAAAACTTATGGAACAGATAATATTGTTTCGCGATCTCAAGTTTGGTCCCGTTGTAATAGTCAATAATAATAATGAATACAATGTGATATGGTAGAATACCTATCTCCTTCATCAGATTTACACCTCGTATACAATATCATACATCAATCACCCTTCGTGGGTAGGCCTACGACCTGCAGTGGACTATTAAAAAGGCTGGTACAGTACAATAGAGTATACAATATAATTAACTTGAATATCTTTTGTCAAGTGGTTTTGTCAATTTTTATACAGCTTTCATAGCTTCACTAGGTTTTTCTAGCCGTTTTAAAATAACACCTTAAGCATTTCTTTGTAACTATAGATCTATAACTAAAACCTCTTATAATTTGTTTATTAGATAATACTGCCAATATTTTTATTCAACTCCAAAAACACACTTAAACTCAAATATATTTTTGGAAACAGGTTCATTGCTATTTTTATTGCTATCCAAAAATACTTACCTCTATCTCAAATATTTCAATAATACACCTATCTTGTACCGCAGCTATCTCACAAGCGCTATCTATTCAAATCCAACGTGAATTATTTATAAACTACGCAATCTTAAATTTCATTCACAACATCTTCCTATAAAGAAGGGATCAGATAGAGCGTTGTCGCTTTTCACTAACTACGTACAACAGACTTTCTTTCAAAAACAGTTACAGTAAAAATTGACGCAGATACGAACATACTGTAATACACACATCAAACTTTAATATAAATAATAGTTGTAGTTATACTATTGTGAAATAAAGACGAAATTGCGTTTTCTGAAATAACAAAAACATTTATTTAACACTAAGTAAATACAAAGATTTTGAAATATTTACACATTGTTAAACAGAGTTACTTACCTGAAATAACAAAAAACAACATTTAAAGCCTTTACTTCTAAATTAGTTTTAAATCTTAGACAATTTCATAAAATTAATGTAACATACAATTATTCAGTTTTCTTATTACTGACAGTGACACTTGTGGTGGTGTCATAGACATGACATCTAAGACAGATCTGTACAGACAATAAATCAATAAAGGAACGACTCTACTGAGATGATAATTCCTTACATATAATATGTCAGTGGTTTTAACTCCTTTGCAAATTATAATCGGCTGTGTCTACTTGCGGATATATCTCAGAAACCATAAATTATTGTAATCTTTAAAATGGCTACTGAATGGATAATAGAGTCTTCAAAGGGCATAGGCCTGCCCTGGGTATTGTAGCTGTCCAATAATGTCCATACCCGGCGTAATCAATAGAGATATAATAAGCTATCCCACCGTAATCATGTGGCGTCAGGTGGCCTGTCACTTATTTATGGAGTTAGAAGGCTTAATATTTTATATTGAATCTCTACATTTCTATAAATGCTTTGGAATTTCCGTTCTTGTTTAGGGTAGAATTATACAATAAACTGTGTAGAGTTTCCAACAAAAACTGCATATTCTTATCTTTACTTCCTTACTACATAATAGAAAGCAAAACCAAATAAATCAGGTGTGTTGGTTGGTTTGTTCCTCTACAAAGTAGCAACAAAGCACCAAATTTACTTAATTTTTGGCATGGATGTGGTTTCCACTCGAGTACTTTCCAACCATAATATATCATTTTTCCGTCCTATGTGCCTGTCCACTGCCATTTAAACTTACCAATTCACTGAATATGTCGAGTACTTCGAGTTCTTTCTACGTATCTCATCATTTCTGTGTCGATCTCGCAGAGGTACCCCGAGAATAGCCTCTCAATAGCTCATTGAGTATTTTGGAGCTTATTAAAAATGCCCATTTAAAAATATCGTTCATTAGGGTTCCGTACCTCAAAAGGAAAAAACGGAACCCTTATAGGATCACTCTGTTGTCCGTCTGTCCGTCGGTCCATCTGTGTGTGTGTCAAGACTCTTTATCTCGAGAACGCGTAAAGATATCGACTTGAAATTTAAACTGTATACGTATATCGATGAATTCTTGCAGTTGTGTAAAAAAAAACTTCTCAGTTATCATTTCAAAAAGTTAGAGCCGTTTATGTAGTAAAAAACCGCATATTTAGACACTCTCAAAAATCAAAACCTACTGGGTACTTCCCGTTGACATAGAACTATGAAATTTGGCGAGAAGCATTGTCTCAGAGTACAAATATAGGAATAAATCTGAAAACTGTACATTTTTATTTAATCACAAAATAGGGCCAAAATTCACAAATATTGGTTCAAAATTCAAAGTGAGTAAATCGTATCATGTAAGGTATCATATACCTAAAAGAACTTCATTAACACATGCTAAAACAGGTTTTAATTATTTTAACAATGTGTTTGTACGTAACCCTCGATGTGCGAGCCTGACTCGCACTTGTCCGGTTTTTTTTTGCTTTATAAAACTTATCTACAGAACTATGACAATTGTACCACTGATTTTGACGCCGTTTCAATTTTGCGACACGAGCCAACAATGCACAGAGGTCAAGATTTGATAGCATTTTAAGCCTACGCTTTAATCTTTTTACAATTTACATCTCACCTGTTAAAAATCTCTTGCCAAGTCATTTTAAACTTTAAATCTTACCACACAAGTGTGTAGAGAGTAGAAGAAGAAGAAAAATGTGCGTTTGTTGTAGTAATTTTAATGGTTTTTCAATTTTCGTGGTGTCAGTGTCGTAACGGAACCGCTGGGCGGGTGATGGTTTACGAGCTGTTTCTTTGCACTTTGTGTTTTGTCGGACTATTTTTGAAGCTTAAACAGATAGATAAACATTTTATTAATAATTTTGGTTTAACAACTATACGTCAGTTTACATAGATGGTAATAACCAGTTCACGAATACATTGTATTAGGTACATTAATACTGATTATTTATCAGTATAATAGACAAATATCACTTAATTCAATAAATCACATTAACTTCCGTAACTTTCCATAATTATACATGTTATATTTTCGTTCATTCGTAAAGGATTCGTCAATTGAGTAAAATGTTCCTGAAACAAGCCAGTTTTTAAGTTTGTTTTTGAAAATGTTATCACTAAGGGCGTCAGTGATGTCTGCCGGCAAGCAGTTATACACTGCCGGTCCCAACACGTAAGTCAGTTTTTTGGATCGCGTGAGCCTCACACGAACCGATGCAAGATTGTTCACATTACGGAGGTTGTGTTTGAACGAGTGACTCTCTCCTCTCCTCGGATACTGGTCCAGGTTCTGCCTCACGTACACAGCAGTCTGCAGTATGACGAGCGAAGGCAACGTCATTATCCCGAGCGAGCCAAAGAATGGTAAAAGACTTAAAGGCACATCATTGTCATATTCATCATATCAGTTGTGGGAAATTTAACGCTGGCTGTCATAGCCTTCTTCTGTATAATATATCCAACTGGCTGTTGCCCGCGGATTCTACGGCGTAGTATTTTGATTTTTGTGTCATCTCGTAAGATTATTTTTTAATTTTTCGGGATTGAAAGTAACCTATAGCTAGCTTAGGTCACTTCTCAGCCTTTGAAGTATATTCATGACAAAAAATGTCGCTCCATCGTGGGCGGTTGTCATGTGATCTTAATTTGATCATTATACTCATACTCATTGGTCACCCGTGGTGGTCAGGAGGTGGTGACACCCACTTTACAATCGTGAGGTCGTGACTTCAAATCCTGGGTCCCGCACCAATGAGTTCTTCGGAATTTATTTACGGAATTTCGTTCAAGAAAGGCATGATCATGCTTGATCAAACCATCTTTTAAAAAAAATACGGATTTTCGACCCACTGGCTTTTCGGTGAAGGAAAACATCGTGGGGCAACCTGCATACGTCCGTAGAAGAAATTCGATGGCGTATGTGAATCCACCAACCCGCACTGGGCCAGCGTGGTGGATATGGCCCAATCACCCTTCGTGGTTATGCCTACGTCCTGCAGTGGATTATTAAAAAGGCTGATACAGTACAGTACAGTACTCATTTATTGATAACAGTTAGGTCAAACACTCATAATCAATAAAAATAAATAATTAATCAACTTAAATATTTCAAGGTAATTAAACTTAAAAAAGCCACCCATCTACCCTGTCAGTTTAAGTCTTACGCGGCGCTTGCTACAAAAATAGTAAAAAAGAATGCCACTACAAACTACATTGGTTTCTACTAGAATACTAATGAGAAATACGTTTATCGTAAAGTCAGTTACATTATGGTAGGCAATACCCAATTATACGTAACTTCTGTTTCACCTACGCCTACTATAATTTTAAATTTTAAATCAGTCTGATTGAAACGGTCAGTTGGAAAATAAGTTTTGTTCCCCTAAAATGTGGTCAGCAATTTTACTTGGAAATGTAATAAATGGTTTATAATGTAATAAATATGTTTTAAATTCAAATATTGATAATTTACAATACATCACTCATCTTCAGTTTTCCTCCCCAACGGCATGTTGTACCCTCCCTAACCTCTGTTGAGTACTTCTAGAGAACTTCTTAAAGTCGTTGACTCATACGTATACCTAAGACAAGTAATCCAGTTAGGCTGGTCCGACTTCAAGAAAGAGGTCAATCTTCGAATCCAACGCAGCTGGGCAGAGTCCGAAAAATCGCGTAACGTTTTCTCGTCCAACATAATATCTACCTTCCTTAGTGCCTTGAATCGACAGTTTTCGACCAACATACGTTGCCAGTGATGACTTATGGCACAGAAACGTGGTATCTCACTATAGACGGACCTTATTTATAAGCTCGAAGTAGCCCAACGAACTTCGTAGAGGGCTATACTCGGAATCTCTGAGATTGAATCAAAAATGAGGAGATCCGAAGAAGAAATAAAGTTCCCGACATAGCCCAGCGGATTAGAAAGATGAAGTGGCAGTGGACAGAGCACATAGCTCGGAAGACTGATGACCACTGCGGTTGAAAATTTCTCGATTGGAGACCACGTACCGGTAAGCAGTGTAGGACATCCACTGACTAATTCTATCTAACTCTAGTGGTAAGTGTTATATTAACTCTTAATACAATCCCGATCACATAGTTGCTGACCACGAGATGCTAGTATAGTTTACAGCTGATCAATTAATAAGTTACCTTTTAAAATCTCATCACAGTATGGCAACACTCCATTAATATTCCCCATGCGCTCCGGCCAGGCGTAAATAGTGTCGGATAACGCTCTAACTGTATCTTGAATGAATAAGTTTTGTTGCTGTTAGGCTCGATACAGACGAGGCAATTAATTTTAAGAGCAACGAAAGTTGCCACCTCACGCGTATTGAAAATAAGGTGTAATATATAGGACTGTCGGTATTACACCTACTGCATATTGCACCTTATGTTCATATGTATAATTTAAATCAAACTTCATGGTATATGTAAAGTTAGTTGCAAACTGCGCAAAACCTTACTCTCCAACCCCGCTGTCATATGAGTTTGCTACTGCATCACGACTTGTCTCGTGTTCAGACACTATTAGTTTGATTCGACATATTTTGTGTGTTTGTTTAGTATTGTAACGCAGTAGACGCCCGTTGTAGGTATGGATCCGGTTCTGGGAAGCTCTATTGTTCTGTGAAGCTTTATTGTATTTTTATTGGTGCCTTTTGTATTCAGTTTTATGGCTTTATGACTCGAGTTTATTTGTTTGGTGTTTACGTATTTGAAAAACAATAGGGATTCTCGAACTTTCAAGTTGTTTACTTGTTAACACAATGGCGTTTATTGAGATCGAGTAATGTTGCGAAATATCTCGTAGGTTCGAGACTGTAGGAAATAACGGATATAAATACGCCGGCCGACCCTTGGGGATCAGTTTTTATTCGTTTACCGTCGAAGCGATAACTACTCGGGTTAGAGTGCGATACCAGTGATTGTGAAGTGACTAGCTTGTGTGAAAATAAGTGCCAGTGTAAAGTGTTTGTGCGAACCAGTTGGTCGTGTGTTTTTGTGATTTTTGTGAAGTGATTGTGTGCAATAAAGTGCAAAGTGAATAATCGGCGTTTTAACTGACTATCCAAGAACCCATCTCGTAACATTTGGTGTCAGAAGGGTGGATATCTGAAAATGCCGGTAACACCATACGACGATGAGACGCCTCGCACACGAAGTCAGCGCCGACAAGAGGAAGCGCGCCGACTAGAGGAGCAGGAACGCCGCCAGGAGGAGGTCGACCAAAGACGCTTCGGAAACAATTCGCTGTTAATGGAAGCCAGTGAGTTCGGAGCAACCAACGACGACTCGAGGAATCCGGAAGCACCTGCTGCGGCACTTTCTGCAGCACCTACTGTAGTACCTGCTGCGGCACTTGCTGCAGCACCAGCTGTCCCTGTGGCATTAGATATGGCTGCTTTGATGTCGATGATGCAGTCCATGACGCGGCAGCTAGAAGATCAGGCCCGAAACAACGAGAAGCAGACTCGCCAGCTGGAAGAAAAATTGGACCGCAACAGAGAACAGGCTCGGCAGCTTGAAGAAAAATTGGACCGCAACAGAGAAGAACAGGCCCGACATAAAGAAGATCTGCTTTCAAGCCTGCATACGACCTTGGGCAAAGAGATTAAAGAGGTCAAGGACACGGTCGATCAGCACGACGCCAGCATAAAGGAGCATGAATCCCGTATTGTCGATGCGGAAGCACAAATCGCCGATGTAAGGAAAGCCCTCAACGTTATCAAGTTAGAAGGCGGAACCGCTGCATCTACAACCTTCTCGCCAGCCTCACAGAAGATCAAAGTGACGCCTTACGACGGGACATCATCATGGTCAGCCTACAAAATTCAATTTGACGCCGCCGTTCAAACCAATGGATGGAACAAGGACCAAGCCAAGAACGCCCTCATCATGAGCCTTCGTGACGAAGCCCTGAGTATTCTGGATGCCGTGGGTAAGGAAGTGACCTACGATAAATTAATAGAAACGCTGGAAGTCGCTATGGTGATGAGCACCTGGAACGTGTGTACCGAGCGCAGTTGAAGAACAGGGTGCAACGTCGTTATGAAACTCTTCAACAGTGGGCCGTCGAGGTGGAGAAACTATTCCGGAAAGCTTATCAGTCCGCGCCATTACCCGACGACGAACATCTAGTGGAAGCGTTTGCTAACGGGATAGCAGACTTCGAAGTAAGAACAGTGAAACTCGGGCATTATAAAACACTAAAGGAAGCTTTGGCTCAAGCCTTAGAAGCCGAGGCTGTACGAAATCCAGCGAAGGATATCCAGCATATAAGGGAGGTGAAGAACGCATCACTTCGTACAAGATTTGGCCCTAGATGCTACAACTGCGACGAAAGAGGCCATTTATGGCGGAATTGCCCAAAGCCACGTCGACCGAGGGTGGATCGACTATTGGAAGAACGAACGGATCGTGAGGCGACGCATTCACTATGGAGAAATAAACGACCTGCTGAAGAAAGCAGAAATTGGCGAGTGTTAACCGGGTCAGAAAAGCCAAAGATTTTGATATCACAAGCTCACGATGGGAACAGCCTGATCATCAATGGTGCCATCAACGGAACTTCGTGCAAGCTGACATTGGATACTGGAGCCTCTCGCACTATCATCAGTTCCCGTTTGGCTAAGCGCTTTCTTCCGAACTTCGAAAGCTGCAAAACAGTTCAACTTCTGACAGCGACCGGTCAGCACATATCCGTCCAAGGAGAGAAGCTGGTGGAGTTAAAGTTGGGTGAGAAAACTTTCCAACACAAAGTCATTGTGGCAGATATAGTTGACGATTGCATTCTGGGTCTTGACTTCATGCGAGAACATCATTGTGAGATTGACGTCAACCAAGGAATCTTGAAATGTGGAAGAGAAGAAATCTTCATGGAAGGCACCATATCAGGAAAGGTTTATTGTCTGCAGAGAACAGTCCTTCCACCTAGATCGGAAACCATTGTGGCAGTTAGATTACCGCCAAAGTTGGGACATCAACAACGATGTGTGCTAATAGAACAATCGGAAGGTGATCAACCATGGTTAGTGGCCCGAACTTTGGTGAGGACTACTAATACTGCTGTGGTACGTGTGCTCAACACAAGTAACGAGGCACAACTCATCAAAGGAGGAACCCCGATTGGTACATGCGAAGAAGTAGACTGGATGCGCAGATGCCAAGAACAACCAAAAGAGAAATACAACTGTGCTGGGAGTTGCAACGTGTCAACACTATTGGAAGATTCCCGTAAAGATCTCTCTGAAAAAGAATTTCTGATGGCGAAAAAGATGCTACAGCGCTTTACCGACATATTTGCCCTCGATGATGCTGTCAACGGGAAGACTGGCTTAGTGAAGCACACGATAAATATAGGAAACGTGCCACCGATACGACAGCGGCCAAGAAGGATACCAGTGGCTCGAGAAAAAGAAGTTGAGTCAATGATTGAAGACATGGCGCTAAATGGTGTGATAGAACCTTCATCCAGTCCGTGGTGTTCGCCAGTGGTTCTAGTGAAAAAGAAGGACGGCAGTATGCGGTTTTGTGTTGATTATCGACGACTCAACGACGTAACAAAGAAGGACAGCTACCCTTTGCCGAGGATTGATGACACGTTGGATACACTGACGGGCATGAAGTGGTTCACTACGCTGGACTTGAAGAGCGGGTACTGGCAAGTGGAAATTGACCCTAAAGATAAGGAGAAGACCGCATTTTCTACGGGAAAAGGTCTGTGGCAATTTAAAGTGATGCCGTTTGGGTTGTGCAACGCCCCCGCCACGTTCGAAAGGTTAATGGAGTTAGTTCTTGCGGGACTAATTGGTGACGCATGCCTTGTCTACTTAGACGACATCATAATTGTGGGAAAAACCTTCGAAGACCACCTGCAAAACCTGGAACGAGTCCTAACAAAAATACGTGCTGCCAATCTTAAGCTGAGTCCGAAGAAATGTTCCTTCTTCAAGAGGCAAGTGAATTTCTTGGGACATGTGATTTCCGAAGCTGGTGTACAGACGGATCCAGGTAAAGTCAGTGCTGTGAAGGATTGGCCTGTGCCAAAAGACAAGACGGAAGTCAGAGCATTCTTGGGATTATGCTCCTATTACAGGCGATTCGTGAAGAACTTTGCTGACATCGCTAAGCCGTTGCATAGACTGACTGAGGAAAAACGGCCCTTCCTCTGGGATGAAAATTGCGACGCAGCTTTTCGAGGACTAAAGGAGCGACTTTGTAATACGCCTATTCTTGGCTTTCCGGACACCGAGCACAAGTTCATCGTGGACACTGACGCCAGCAACACCGGCATTGGAGGAGTATTGTCGCAAAGAAAAGGAGACCAAGAAGTGGTGATTGCGTATTTCAGCAAATCCCTGTCCAAGCCAGAAAGGAACTACTGTGTGACAAGAAAGGAGCTACTTGCAGTGGTGAAGACATTGCGTCACTTTAGCAAATACCTGCTCGGGCGAAAATTCCATCTGAGGACCGACCACGCTGCTCTAAAGTGGCTACTGCAGTTTAAAGATCCCGAAGGCCAAGTGGCAAGATGGATTGAGCAACTACAAGAGTTTGACTTCACCACGGAACATCGCAGTGGAAAATCTCATGGCAACGCAGATGCACTGTCAAGAAGGCCATGCTCAGAGGACTGCAAGCATTGCTCAAGACAAGAGTCGAAAGATCCAGTACCTGTCAGAATGCTCAAAGCTGACATCGGCGACGAATGGAAAGAAACCCTTCAGGCTGAACAAAAAGAAGACGTCGACATCAAGCCGATTCTTGAATGGATGGAATCAGATGCCCGTAAGCCTGACTGGAGTGCTATTGCTTCACTGAGTGTTACGACAAAGAGCTATTGGGCGCAATGGGATAGCCTGGTGCTTCAAGAGGGAGTGCTGTGCCGAAAATGGGAAAATGCTCGAGGAAACCAGTGCCATCTCCAAATGGTTGTACCCAGAGCAAAAGTTCCCGAAGTTTTGAAGCTGTACCACGAAGGATTTTCGGGAGGACATCTGGGTGTGAAACGGACACTGTTGAAGATTCGAGAAAGGTTTTACTGGATCAACTGCAGAGATGACGTAGAAGACTGGGTACGGAAATGCACGAGCTGTGCATCAGTGAAAGGTCCGCATACCCGCAGCAGAGGAGCACTAAAGCTGTATAATGTTGGAGCACCATGGGAGCGAATCGCACTGGATGTCGCCGGACCATTTCCTGTGAGCGAAAGTGGCAACAAGTACTTCCTTGTCGTCATGGATTACTTCACCAAGTGGCCGGAAGTCTTCGCAATTCCAAACCAAGAGGCATCGACGATAGCAGACAAATTGATCCATGAAGTATTCTGTCGTTTTGGAGTACCATTGGAAATCCATAGTGACCAAGGAAGAAATTTTGAATCTCAACTGTTTCAAGAGACGTGTCGGCTTATGGGTGCACACAAAACAAGGACATCGTCATACCACCCGCAATCAGATGGAATGGTGGAGCGATTCAACCAAACTCTGGAGAGATACCTGGCAAAAGTAGTCGAAAGCAAACAACGGGATTGGGACAAGCATATCCAGCCATTTTTGTTGTCATACCGAAGTGCTGTTCATGAGAGCACCAATGTCACTCCTGCTTTTGCCAATTTTGGACGTGAATTACGGCTACCCGCCGACTTAATAACTGGTGTCCCACCGGATTCTCCACAACCCATAACTGAGTACGCCAGTGACCTTCGGAACAAGATGAACACATTAGAGAGTATGGCCAGCAAACATCAGAAAGAATGAAGACTAGATACGACAGAAGGACTAACAACCCTGGGTTCGAGGAAGGCTCGCTTGTATGGCTACACAACCCTATACGCAAAAAAGGGAAATCTCCAAAGCTACAAGCCAAATGGGATGGACCATACCGAGTGGTGACCAAGATCAACGACGTGACGTTCCGCATACAGAAGGGACATCGAGGTGCTCCCAAGATAGTTCATGTGGATCGATTGGCGCGATATTACGGGTGCAACGATGCTCGGGACGAGCATGTCTTAGGAGGGGGTAGTGTAACGCAGTAGACGCCCGTTGTAGGTATGGATCCGGTTCTGGGAAGCTCTATTGTTCTGTGAAGCTTTATTGTATTTTTATTGGTGCCTTTTGTATTCAGTTTTATGGCTTTATGACTCGAGTTTATTTGTTTAGTGTTTACGTATTTGAAAAACAATAGGGATTCTCGAACTTTCAAGTTGTTTACTTGTTAACACAATGGCGTTTATTGAGATCGAGTAATGTTGCGAAATATCTCGTAGGTTCGAGACTGTAGGAAATAACGGATATAAATACGCCGGCCGACCCTTGGGGATCAGTTTTTATTCGTTTACCGTCGAAGCGATAACTACTCGGGTTAGAGTGCGATACCAGTGATTGTGAAGTGACTAGCTTGTGTGAAAATAAGTGCCAGTGTAAAGTGTTTGTGCGAACCAGTTGGTCGTGTGTTTTTGTGATTTTTGTGAAGTGATTGTGTGCAATAAAGTGCAAAGTGAATAATCGGCGTTTTAACTGACTATCCAAGAACCCATCTCGTAACAGTATATTCGCGATTAGTTCAAAGTTGTTTGTAGGTTTTGTGATATTGATTTTAACTTGTTACGTTTTACAGTTTACCTTTTCACAAGTGTTTCGGAGTTTTCTCACAAAAGCAGTTTTTGTTTATAAGAAGTGAACAACTGAACATTTTCGTGTCCTGGCGATTTTTTTTTTGAATGGTGCGCAAGGACACTTTGCCAGTGTTTCTTTTTTAAAATACAACGAACGGTTTCTTTTTACGAGAGCATCAAATTAAGTAACTTTGCCTATTCAATTCATCTATGAGCTAATAACGCAACAGGTAGGTATTACAGCCAAAGATGTTAAAATATTATGATCGTGACTTACAGCTTGTGCAAATCTTACTTTATTTAACTAAAATGAAAAAATATGCCCTAAGCTATCTTAAAATATATCAAAATAAAAAAAACACATTCCATTTATGCACATGGCGCGACTAATAGAACACATTTTATCCAAAATAGCAGACAGCAGCACAATACCGATAAAACTGGAAAGTTTGTAGAGTTTACCCGCAGTGAGATACATACCGACTTATAAACAAAAAGACAACAGAGATACAGGCTTATAAACAAATCAACGGCAAAAACCAGATAAGTACGTTTTCCACAAATAGTTGCCGCACAATTTCCGCCACAGGTTTTTCAGCCCCAACTGTCTCCAGCTTTAATTTAACAAGTGATTTGGATTCCCGCTCCGGCGGCGTCACCGCTGGAATCCAAAGTGATTCCTGGACGAATGTGCTCCGACATGAATAAGAATATCATAATTGGCGGCTTCATATTACCTAATAAATATTGACGGAGCTGTGTGAAGTGCTGGAATTTTAGAGATATTTTCGTGAGAAGAAATCTTCAAAACTCTTTACGTCCTGGCCTTAGAGTTCACCAGTTTATTTTAGTGAATAAATAAAAATGTGCGTATACATTATGTTGTTTTCTGTCTTGTTTGCATTTTGACCCAACAAATGCCTTTTGCACAGAAATAAAGTAGATTTATAACTTTTAATAGTCGGGAGAAAATATAAAATAATTTTAATTTTATTTTATTTTAAATCAATGACACGACGGATTCAAATTATTACCAACCAGTCGGATTCCAGTAGGTAAAAATCTGTTAGCACCATATCAGACATCATCCATCCTTATCCTTACTAATATAACTAACTACCTCGGTGACTCAGTGGTTACTGACTAACTTCTGGGTCCAAGAGGCGTGGGTTCGATCCCCACCAGGGCAAATATTTATGTGATGAACATAGATGTTTGCTCTGTGTCTGAGTGTTATTTTGTTACTATATATATGAGTACTCGTATGTATTTAAAAATATGTAGTATATCAGTCTCTGGCAGCCATATCACAAGCTTTGCTTAGTTTAGGGTCAGAGGCCGTGTGATGTCCAAAAATATTTATTTATTTATTATAAATTCGAAAGTGTGTTTGTTAGTTCATTACTCTTACACTCAGCAATAGTGCAACTAACAAACTTAATTTTTGGAATGTATATTGTTCAAAAGTTTGATAAACACTCTAAATCAATTTAAATGGCACAAAATCTAAATATCACTTGGGCGAAGCCGCGGACAATAGCTAGTTTCTTCATAGATTAATTAAGCAAAGCAACTAAGTAACAATTAGTGCTCTATTATTGGATATACGGTCGATCGGTAGAGTCGATCGCTCGAGCAAGCAAACCATTGTAGAGCTGTAAAACGGACGCTTCGAGCTTTGTTACTTTAATTACCAATTGAGAGCCGAATGACTCTACTTTCAGGTAGAGTATGGGATAGCTTGGTTGTGTAATTGTAAGATGATTACAATTAACATTTGACTTGGTGATAAACACTTTAAATCAGTAAAATATTTTTTTAATTTTATAGTGCATCCCACACTAGGTTTATTATAAGTTATTTTATTGATAAACATTTCGAAAATTCATCGTGAATGCAGGACTCGAACCATGCGTCTTTGGATCACTAGCCCGACGCTCTGCCAACTAAGCTAGTCCTCCTAGCACTCAACATTTTATAGCTGAGTCATTTCGACACTTTTTTTTTCGACACAATTTCAGTACTGACTTTGCGTCGAATTTGTGAAGTGTTTATCATTTTAACCAACTCATAACGTTGGCGGCGCCACCTGTGATACCCGTATGAAACAGGTTGTCACTCAATTGAAGTTATAAGAACTTTACAATCTGATAACCCTTGTTTCTCTGATCTGTACCTACCTAACACTTAATTACCCAATGACGTCTGCCATCCTAATTGCGAAACAAATCATAATAACAATGATATACAACCGCTGACATTTAAATTGTAATTCAAATGTAAATCGAAGTCCTAATGAGGCCCGCTCGTTGCCAAATCAATTAGCCGCTGTATTGAATACAATCGTATTAATTAAAGTGCCTTATGATCACGACACGACTCTGTTGAGTCACTCAATTGAGTCATGATGTAGTAGTGTGACCAAGATTAAACGGATAAAATAAATAAATGCTTAACAAAACTATTTCTCGAGTCAGCGATTCGATCAGCGTCAAGAAATATAATTCTTTATTATCTGCTCTAGTCGTAAATACATTAGTACATTATGGTACAAGTGATCTCAATGGCGCTTCAGCGGTAATCATCAATACACGAATATAATAATACTAAAAAAAATATTTTTAACAGTGAAAACAAGTTGTGAAAAATTTTTCGAAATGGCGGGAAAAATGAATCAGTTTTCCTATGCGCGCGCAATGGCAATCGGCCATAGACGAAAAAAATGAGGTTTCTTTTTTTGACTCTTCGCGGAAAGCGTTTTTTTTAGCCACGTACGAAATGGGGAATTTCAAGTTTTTTTTTTATTGATCACAGATAAAGCAAAAGTTATATTTGAGTGAAAGTTTTATTTATTAAACACGTACAAGGAGAAATTATCTATTTAAATACGAAGTTGCATGAAATGAGCAAGCAATAGGTACAGTAGTTTATTTGTACCTATTATAGAAGATGAACTTTTTCGTATCGAAACTTTTTTAAGAACAAAGCAACTCAACCAACGCAAGTAACACCGCGGGCGCATCTAGTAAGAGATAGTTCATTCAGTTTCACACCAAGTTTCCAAACAACGAACATTTTGTGGTCGCCCTACCGCTTAACTAGTGCAAACTGCAACCTCCGAACTTCAGTAGCTTTGACCTTGTTACAGAGCAGGTCAGGTTACACTGACCCTGACCCTGACGACCTGAGAGACCTAGATTATCTAACCCCCGATTATAGAGGTAAACGTGTCTTATGAACTCGGAAATCTTGGTAATGGTACATGACTGGGTTGATGGGTGGCATTTACGACTGAGCGTTACCTTCGCTCGTATGACTCGTTAAATTATAGGTCCTGGTTGTGTTAACCGTTCAAACACGTCAGAGGCCTTCAGGCGGCTTAAAAACTCAATTTACTCGACACTAGGACTAGCCACCCGGCCTATACGAACTTACTTTATGACTGTACTAGTTTTTACCCGCGGCTTCGCCCGCATGATATTTTGATTTTTGTGCTATCCCATTGGAACCCTTTATTTATCCGGGATAAAAAGTAGACTATGTCACGTTCCGTCTTTCGAACCCGGTGGAAAATCAAAAAAATTAAAAAAATACGATTTGACGGTTGTTCGATTCAAGTTGTTTTTTTTTTACATTTCTCTAGAATAAATAGCTCGCAGGTAGCAGATTTTTTTCTACTTGAAGTTTTCACTTCAATAACCAAATTGTCCAAAATGGTCAACTGCTTGAACCAACGATGAAACCTTTGCAAGGTGTTTTAGTGTTACTTGTTTTGGTTTTTATCTGTGTAAAAATATTGTGACATAAGAGGTGGCGCCATCGTAAATTTAACAGCAACGTAAAAAGATTTCTCTCTATCGAATGCCTAAAGTGAAAAAGAAACAAAAAGTCTAGTTAGCTGTTATAGTTACGTTGGCGCCTCTAAAATTGGGCTTATAATGTTGAAAAAAAAACACTCATACTTAGGTAAGTACTGTACTGTTCAGTATCAGCCTTTTTTTTAATCAAATCAAATCAAAATCAAAAATATTATATTATTTTCAGACACATAGGATCCATAATCATATACATTCAAATTATAAATTGATTAAATAATTAAATTATTTAATAGTCCACTGCAGGACATAGGCCTACCCACGAAGAGTGATCGGGCCATATCCACCACGCTGGCCAAGTGCGGGTTGGTGGATTCACATACGCCATCGAATTTCTTCTACGGACATATGCAGGTTGCCTCACGATGTTTTCCTTCACCGAAAAGCCAGTGGTGTGAAATACCGTACATAAATTCCAAAGAACACATTGGTACGGGACCGGAATTTGAACCTACGACCTCACGATTGTAAGGCGGGTGTCACTACCTCTAAGCCACTACGGCTTAGGTAAGTACCTATCTATAATATGTTACCAAAATCTCGCATGCTGTTGTACCATAAAATACAATAAGATTAACTACGAGAAATGTGTGAAACCACGAATAGTTAGCAATAGTTTCAACAAGGTTCGAACCCACACCGCCGCGTGATAACCCCGCCACAGTAACCCCGACCTCTCTGCCATGAGAAAATCGTGCCCAGAATCGTGTTTATTGATAAATACTGTCTTCGATTTACAAATCTGGCTTTTAGTTCTAAATTGTCGGTTTTGAACTTACACCTTCGCTAGCTGTGACCGCGGCGCCGCTTTACAGATTATTCTGAATTACTTCTTACTTTATGCAACAAATGCTTTAAATCCTGGACAGACGAGTCGCCTACCTCGGTCACGTACTGCGATATGACCGGTATTCCCCCCAGCAGACCATTATGATGGGCAAAATCACAGCCCGGACACTCCGCGATTTTTCATACAAAATCTCCTGTATATAACGGGACTAAACTCACGTGTAGGGATAGTCGTAACGACTGTAGTTTCGGTCGCATTCGGCGACCTTTCTAAAGTTGGCGAGTGCTAGCACGCGGAGCCGTCTATAATACACAGTGCATTGCGAGACGGCTTCGTAGATAGTAGATAGATAGTATAAAATGTGTGAAAACTACGTAAATTTTCATAGTAAAATCTGCTGTCTTACGCACACTACACAGTACTTACTCACAGACAACACACATACGCACGATCGCTACACGTGCATTTGTGTGCGGACTAAGGTTGTCAGTGATCATCACGACGTGAGAACATGCCGCGTGAGTGATACAGCTGTGTATTCAATTGACAAAAATTAATGTAAACCTAGTGCTTAATAAAGTATTACAATTACTCAATTTGGAAGTATTTTAACAAAAGGTAACCGATCTACTTCATTTGAAAGAAAATACCAAGAGGAAGTTACCAAATAATGTAAGAAAAGTTCTTCTTTATCCGGGAAGGGGAACATTAAAATTTGTATCATGTATCATTGATATTCAACCATACACAGTACAAGTCTTCCCTAATGTCACAGTCTAGGTATTTTTATTAGAAAATCCGCCGGCCAGTGCAGCCCGCGTGCAGAGTACACGATCGGTACGTGAACCGCGGGGTGGAAGTGAGGGAGACTCAAACGGGTGGGGGGTGACGAGTGACCGTTCTATACGTAGTATTATTATATCTTCTTTAGCAAAATACCGGGCAGGCGCAAGAGTTGAAGGCGGAAAATGTTATGGCTTCGGAACTGTTTAAAGCTTAAACAGTCGATAAAGAAAATTTTAAAAAGCTGACTGCCAACCTTCAGTAAGACTTCACTAGAAGAAGAAGAACAATCGATATTTTTCATGCTCGCAAAATTTGTTTGGACTTTGATTTTAAACAGTTAAACAGCCGTGCGAAATATTATTAATATCGGTTGATAAATAGAGCTACAGCTAATTTCCTCCCCTATTTAAGGGAAATAACCCCTCAATCAAAAATCGCCGACTACAAGAAAAAAACCGGACAAGTGCAAATCAGGCTCGCACACCGAAGATTCCGTACAAATCCAGAAAATTTCACAAAATTGGGAAGTAAGTTGTTAAAATCTCTATACCATCGACAAAAAGATTTTATTTTCACTTTTCTCGTCATACATCGATAATTACACATTGTTCAACTAGTTAAAAACCTGTTTTAGCATGTGCTAATGAAGTTCTTTTATATGATACTGTAAAGGTCCATCTGTACATAGCTGTCCACATGTAGCTACTTATATGTATTTCTCATGTAACAAACTATGTCTCCCACTAGGTAGGTACATTTAATTGTTAAAATTTAATATTTTGAGCAACTCAACTAGAGTTTTAGAAAATAGCTCCACAGGTGCTAAAATAATGTAGGTAATAGATGTAAGATATGATAAATTTTACCTTTATTGATGTACTACCACAATGAGAAGAAAATTCACACGCTTTGGTAATAATGGGACGGGCCCTGGACGTCGGATGAACAGGAGGCGAGTCACAGAGAACGAGAAACGGTGGAACCTTCATTTCCTACGCCGAATCCAGGCTGGAATAGATTAAATTAGGAATAAGTTTCTTAATTTTAGTATCTTAAGAAAATCAGGAAGAGATATTAGAATGTCAGGAAGCTTATGTACCTTTCAAAGGCAACTTGCACATTATGTATGGTATTTTAAAGTCTGAAGTTTATTAGCAAGAAATCAGCATTTGGAGGATTGAGTTATATACAATACAAGTCCAATAATCTTTATTGAGAAAAACTGTAAAGAGTAGTAATTTACTAACCGTGTTATTTTGTTCTATAGGTAACAATACCTAATATAATTTTAGCCAATTTTAAGGATTTTTGCCGCTGTCGCCAGGTTAGAAGTTGTCCTGCAAGCTCTGGGATCTTTTATATGGAGCTGAAGACTTTCGGAGGCTGGGAGAATGTCAAAGACTGGAAAGAGTATCCTGAAACGAACATCGAATAATTAAATTTGAATATTTAGGTTACATATGCAAAGAATCGTAGTCCAATTGCAATACTTTACTTACCATTCAACTTTAAATACTGCATATTCGTTTAGCAGTAATCTTGTATTAATATTTATCGGTATTTGGAGCTAATTTATCCGATTATTTTACTAGAATTTAATATTTACACTTCACAATAACAATGATCGCAAAGCCGGGCCAAAAATCACTATTGCCAGCGCGTGATTTTAAAAAAAGAAACAGTTGTGGTGTAATATTAAAGTACGGTAATATTTGTTCAAAGAGAAAAGCGTTAAAACAATAGCATAAGATTGATATGTATTGTCATCGGATTAGATGACTATTATTCTAGCTACATTGTGTAAAGAAAATAGTTTAAATCGTATTTGTAGAAATAACAGGGAATCTGTAAAAGTAACGGAATATTTAATTTAATTTTATGGGTGGCAACATTGTAATAAACTACCAGTGACGTCACTGACATGGGGCGGATATGCTCCGTAATGCGGGAATTGCAAATATTTGCTTTATTAGCGTTAAGTTCGTTAGTTGCTTTATGCGTTTGTTAGATTAGGGATTTCATTATAATATTCTATATCACTTAAAATGGACTCAGAAGTGAGCCTGTTCTTCTTTTATTGGTCTAAAGCTATTTATTTACCTTTCATTATTATAAACAGACAAATCAAGACACCATATCCGCTATTGCTAGTTATGTTGGCGATATTGTTTATCAGTATGTTATTCTATCGTCAAAGTGATTATGATCCCATTGAGGAAGGAATCAAAGTGTATTAATCTTTAACAGGGATTGTCCCATGTTTACGATCATATTTGTGTAACATGTTTTATATGAATGATTTTAATGTTCAGAACTAACAACTATACATTGTTATAGTGCATTTTCTAAATATTGTAATATTTAGAGTACTCAAGTTAGTAGTACAGACATAATCACATTATGTAAGGAATCTGAAGGTTCTATCAAAGGATAGTTGATACTTTGGAAATTCACAGGAGTTTTTAGAATTGACTTTGCTTTTACACAGATATTTCATCATTCAATTTTAGCTATTTTACTCACAAGAGTTGAGTGGCGTCAGGGCTGGGGTTTTTAGCTGTAAATGCCTCTAAAACAGACCATCGATCTGGGAATAAGTAACCTCTCGACCGGATGGCGGGTGAACCATTCCACATAACAGAGAAGTTCAATTTACTGACTATGAACCAAAGGCTTGAAGCTGTTACTAAATTTAACTTATTAATAAGTAAAGTCTTTCTACAAGCAGAGAACTATAAATTTAATATGATCACACTTTGACTGTCCTTGATGAGCATTCCGATTCTTAGAGTGGAAGACTCTAAATTGTACTATCGTTTATATTTAACTAAGTTTTGGATATTTTTTCATGTAATTTCTTTAATGTTAAGACGGTTATACCAGAGACGTAGGTTATCTTAGCTAGCTGTGAACATATAGGTAGGGTAATAGCCTAGGTAGGTAGGTAACTTCCATAGGGTCTAGGGGATTCTCTTGGTTCCATTCTTTGGGACTTAGGGAAACCCCACAGTGAACTTTTAGATCGGATCCCTCATATATCACCATATGAGGTTAATTTTGGGAGAATGGAGGAACCTGGGTTCCTCCATTAGGGGCTTCGGACACCGTAACCGAAGATTGGGACAGTTTGCAAAAAAGACAATCTTGCCCCCTGTTGTGAAGACATGACAGACAGACAGCATTGACAAAAGTAGTATAGCCCTTCTGGCTGTTCTCATAACAACAATACGGAGGACTCCTGCCCAAGTCAGGTCAGACGAGGGAGACTATTTGGCGCGGTGGAGGGGCGCCTTACCTATGCCGTGATAACTGTTGTTATGCTTTTATAATATGATATTTTTCCATTTAAAGTTATAATTCCCAAGGATTTTATCAATTTTATTAATCCTGAGGAAAGTGATTTCATAACTGTCTCTTGAATCATTTGAAGCAACGTTTATTCATCATCTTAATATGTGGACTCTATCATTTAGGAATTAGTATTATGTTCTCTTGATAGCTCTAAGGAAATTGTGTAAAATGGGAAATCTTGATTCTTTAGGTTTACGGTCCCCAAGTAGTCAATATGAGTATGAGTTTTATAATGTGTTAGAAATATCCTAGCTGTAGGTCTTGTAGTGAGTATTAGAATTGTAGGTTGTTTAAATATCGGTTAGGTAGTTTCCAAAATCACCATAATTTGGGTTTTGCGGATCACAACGTTGGGTTCACACTAAACGATCATTGGCCATATTTAGTTCATAGTTAGTTCATATTTAGTTTATTAGTTCCAAATTAGTTAGTTCATAGTTTAAATTTAAGTAAGAATAACTTTAGTCAGCATTGTAGGTAGGTCGTGGTTAGACGGTAACATTATTTAAATAATTTTGGGGACACATGTATAGAGACCTATATCTATGGAGAGATATATATTTTATATATGGGGGGGTTCTTTACAATACCTTACATGATACGATTTACTCACTTTGAATTTTGAACCCATATTTTGTGAATTTCGAGGCCCTATTTTTTTGATTTAAAAAAAAAAATTACAGTTTGCACATTTATTCCTATATGTGTACTGTACTCTGAGACAATGCTTCTCGCCAAATTTCATAGTTCTTTATCAACAGGAAGTACTCTGTAGGTTTTGATTTTTTTGAGTGTCGAAATATGCGGTTTGTTACGACATAAACCGCTCGAACTTTTTTAAACGATAACTGTGAAGTTTTTCTTTTACACAACTGCAAGAGACCATATAGAAATACGTATACAGTTTAAATTTGAACTCGATATCTTTACGCGTTCCCGAGATAAAGAGTCTTGACATACACACAGACGGACAGATGGACAACAAAGTGATCCTATAAGGGTTCCGTTTTTTTATTTGAGGTACGGAACCCTAAAAAAACAAAAATGCAATTAGGTATAGAAACTGTGTACCGTGTTTCATGAAGATTAGGTGTAAAATCTGACCCGTATGGGAATTCACTACCTGGACATACGAAACCATAATAATATTTTTCGGGTTAAACCTAAGACTCTCATTTCGTGTGCTCGGCCAATGTAACAAATAAAGATGTAAGGGAGGTTGCACATCATCAAAGACAAAATAGATCCATATGGCTTAGGATCTATTTTGACTGCCTCGGTGGCTCAGTGGTGACTCCTGGGTCAAAGAGGCGTGGGTTCGTACAACTTTATTATTTTGATTCTTGTATGTTTTTCATAGCCGCAACACCATAAACCGTGGTGGTCTCATGGTAGTCCCGTTGTCGTAACAATGAGTTCTTTTGAATTTACGTATCTACTGAATTTCACGGCACTGGCTTTTCGATGAAGGAAAACATCGCGAGGTAACTTACATACATCTGTAGAATAAATTCGATGATGTATGTGAATCCACCAACCCCCACTGGGCCAGCGTGGTAGATATGGCCCAATCACCCGTCGTGGCTAGACCTACGACCTCCAGTAGACTATTGAAAAGGCTGATGCAGTACAGGACAATATATTTTAATTAGTAGTTTAATTCTACCAACTTAAATGGAGAAAACAGCATTCTACAGCAATATCAGATTTGTGTCGCCAGGGCAACAAATCAACTTACGCGACGGCGGTGGCTTTCAAACTATCAGATTCCTAAATACCGGAGCGACTACAATCCGTCTAATTACGCCTTTCGAAACAGAGTCGCATTCACCACATTCCGTTTCAGCTGTAAGTTGCTATTTCCACGGACGATTTGTTGTGCTAGCCGCTTCTCCGAAAGAATATAGATGGGCTGTACAAGGATGCTATACGACAACTTTTGATGGAAAGATTCTTGAAAAATCAAAGTCAAAACTATTCCATACATATTACTGTATAGTAAATCATAGCACTTTAAGTAAGTATAGAGCAGCTGATTTTCAATACGAGTTAATTCAATAGAGCTAAAATAATTTAGAGTTTGTCGTAGAGTACTATAATTATTCATTATAATGAATGAATTAATGAACATCGCGTCCTTTCCTTGCCAATGTGATAGCCCCGTCATCCACACAACATGTTGTACGGCTTGTATCGTAGACCGCGATCGATCGCAATTTGGGCCGATCATAAAACATCGCGTCCTTTCGTCTTCAATGTGAAAGCCTTACAATCCACACAACGTGACGTGTCGTAGATCGGCGATCTATCGCAATTTGTCGCGATCATCGAACACAACGTCCTATCGTCGCCAATGTGAAAGCCTCACCATCCACACAACGTGTTGTACAGCTTGTATCGTAGATCGCGATTGATCGCAATTTGTACCGATCATCAAACATTACGTCTTTTCCTCTTCCACGTGAAAGACCTACAATCCACACAATGTTATTTACGGTTTGTATCCTATATCGGCGATCGATCGCAATTTGTTGCGATCATCGAACATCGCGTCTTTTCCTTGCCAATGTGAAAGCCCCACAATCCACACAACGTGTCGTGTCGTAGATCCTCGATCGATCGCAATTTGTTGCGATGACGGCGATGGCCGCTTTATCGGCGGGCGGCACGTTTGTGACCGACGCGGGAGTTACCAGCTTTGTAATCCCATGCTCCGCGTAAAAACACTGGAGAATTTTTTTCAAGGTATAAAAAATTTAAAAACATTAACAAAAAACATTATACATCAAAATAAATTCAATGGCTTACAACAAAGAAAAATAGAGCTGATTTCATTGGCAACTTCTGTAAACCCACTTCAGGGAATTTTTTACCCGGTAGGTATACATTTACTTCCTTTTTTGCCTTTTATTCCTGTTTACTGACAATCTTATCCAGAATCTTCTTTTCAGGTCTCGTGTTGGCTTAGACATTTTTTTAATACATTTGTCATGTTTTGCTACCATTGCTGCAATGCAAAGGAAAACCAACCGTACAGGCAACACTCCAACATGATCAAAGGTTGATAGATATCAATGAATCCGGAGCGGAGGTGTGTAAATCTTGCGTCTCAAATAACTCGATAAAGTGTTTAATTAAGGTAATCTATCTTAACTAGGCATTAACTTAACTCTTACTTTGTGAGTACTATGTTACTGATTGGGTGCTTAAATCAAGGGCGTAAATTAAATGGTTTGCAGCGCAATGAGGATACTCATCTATTCTGAACACTTTTTGTCAGCTACTAACTCATACAAAAAAAATAATATGCGAAAAATAAAGATAATAATTCTAATAATTGTGTTAGAATTTGTCGCTGTCTAAACTTAACGAATGTTTGGGTTTGAAATAAAATGTTCACGGTCAAGTCCCGAAAAATCATACAAAATAACCTACTGTTAAAACTATGGTTAATGGAGATGGGTGTTTAGTTTTTAAGGTTGACTATGTGTAAGTGTAATTTTTATATAAGAAAGTTTTAACTGTTATAACAAAGGTATATATTGATTAGAATTTTAAGATCAAAATTACCGTAAGTTTCTTTTAATTCCACTGGACTTCTAAGCTAGCTAGCGAAAAACCTACCTATCTACTTCTACTTCGCATATTTTTGACAAATTCAATCACTATTTGCATTATTACTTTCCATTTTTTTGGACTACAAACATTCAGCTACCAATAACTTCATCATTATCATCATTATCTGCCGTAGGACGTCCACTGCTAGACATAAGCCTCCCCTATGGATTTCCAATAATCCTGGTTGGCAGTGGCCTGCACCCAGCGCGTTCCTGCGCTTCACCTGTTCGGTGGACGTCCTAGGCTGCGTTTGCCAGTGCGTGGTCACCATTCGAGAACTTTACTGCTCCATCGACCATCAGTTCTCCGAGCTATGTGCCCTGCCCATTGCCTTTTCGACTAATAATTCGTTGGGCCAAGTCGGTAACTTTAGTTCGTCTGTGAATCTTCTCATTCCTGACTCGATCTCGCAGCGATACTCCGAGCATAGCCCTCCTCATAGCTACCTTTAGCTTATTCATAAGGCCTATAGTAAAAGACCACGTTTCAGTTCCATATCTAATCAATGGTAACACCCAATTGTTGAAAACTCTCCACTTGAGACACTGAGGTATGTCGGACGAAAAGACCTCAAGCAGTTTTCCGAACGCTACGCAGCTGAGTTGAACCAACCAACCTATGTCCTATGTCCAACAGTAGACGTCCTATAGCTGACGATTCAACGGATAAATGATTGCAACCTTTAAATACTGATTGGTAGTAACCAAATCAATCAAACAATTATTTCGAAGGTAGGCAAAGTACAGTACAAGTTGCTGACCAGAAGTTGGTACACACAGCTAACCATTTCAATAATGTCCCGTCCCACGGCGGGGTATTTGTTTCCGTTGCAGTGAAACTCGCATCAATGAGCATTTTGTACCTAAATAGGTATCATTGAGAAACGATTACACGGACTACGAGTAACTTTGTGTGGAGTTTATACAGAAAAGGCGGTCCTTTGAAATGTATACTTTCATTTAAATTAATCAATGTTAATTGATCGAGCATAAGCGAAGTTCTCCGTTTTAGACACGACGATTTTGCTTTCGTCTGTCCAGATGTTGGTTTACGTCTACAGGTCGCATATTTCAACGGATCTCGACAAACCTGGTACACAGGTTTTATTTTGTTGTCGGCGATTTTTGATAGGGCTGAGATAATTTCCCTAAAAATGGGGGATAATTTGCTTTCGCGCTATTTATTAACCGATTTCCATAATATTTGGCAAAATTGTTTAGTATCTAAATCCGACTGTGAACCATTTGCGACTATGAACCAAATCGGTCAAGAAAGAGTCGAGAAATGGACTTTTGATAAAGAGATGTGTTGCGAGATCTATTACTTAATAGGTTTTTTTTGGATTGCTCTCGAAGTTGGAGAATGCTTAAAAATCTCTATCTTCCATCGTGCAGGGGCTCGGACATTGTGGGCACGTAAGCAGGTGATCCATGTTCTGCTCAGGTGCTCCGCAATTAGTTGAATAGAAGATTATGTTTGGTTCACGCTGAAAGAGATAAAATAACTATGTTTTCACTGTTTATTTATTATTTATAGTAAATGTTTAAACATTTCTTCATTGTTTTAAGAACACATTATCTTTTAATTATGTTACATGTTAATGTTCATTTTAAACAATAAATTATTTTGATTTTGTATTTTGTATAACAATACCTTAACAATACAACCACACGATCTAAACCTAAAATCTATCCTCTCGATATACTATAACTACAACCGCAACTTTACTACCCATTGTGTGTCACTGAACAAATCACCCAACATCCCATACATTTAGCATAGTCCCGAACATACGAGCAAAGTGTTTAGCACGCCTTAAGTAGATAAGCATTAGTCTTCAAGACAAGGGACTTAATAAATTCGGAGCCTCATAGAAACTTCAAGCCCTTTTAGGTGTTCCGAGTTTATAAGATTCTGCCGCCATTTTAGATTATTGTGTGAAATTGTAATTTAGTGAATGTGGACATGGTTATAGGAAATAAGTTATTAAGAGTACATGGGCCTGAATTTTAAACTCTGCACGGTTTGATGATATGCGGAACTTGCCTTGAGCATTCGCAACTTCCATAGCATAGGCTGTCTCGGTGGCTCAGTGGTTAGTGAACCTGACTTCTGGATCAAAGAGACTTGGGTTCGATCCCCACCCAGGGCAAGCATTTTATGCGATGAACTTAGGTGTTTACTCTATGTCTGGGTGTTATTTAGGCACTAACTATATAAGTATGTATTTAAAACATTAGGTATGTATATGTAGTATATCAGTCTCTGACAGCCAGATCATAAGCTTTGCTTAGTTTGGGGTCAGAGACCGTGTGTAAGATGTCTCCCAATATTTATTTATTTATAGACAATATAGAGTGTTTTCACACAATCTGTCAAAGTTTCGTATACGTTCCCAGGCGAGTAAATTTGAATAACCGGCCCCAGGGTGCTTATACCCTGTATAACTTTTCCTATTAGACTAACCTAGCAAACGCAATAACAATGCGTAGTTATTGATCAATCTGTATTTTTACCTATTAGAGAAATTAAACTATACTCCATTTTTTCTTCTTGTTTGGCTCTACGTGGGAAAATAACAAACATTTAGAAAAAAAAACTGCAGAAATCTATAAAACTATATCTTATTTTATGTTATAAACGCTAAAGTTTGCATGTATGGATGTTTTTCCTCTTTCACGCAAAATTTACTGAACAGATTGACATGAAACTTTGCAACAGTAATTTTTATTCATCAGATTACAGACATAGGCTATAATTTATAAAAGTATTACGTAAAACGAAGTTTGCCGAGTCAGCTAGTAAGTATACATATACCTATACGCGGCAAAAAGCGCGGGTGAGAAGGTTAAAAACTGATACTTATTGATAATAGGGTTAACAAGTTAAGTTATCTTCGCTATTTTCAGCTAGACTGGACCTACACAGCAGAATACAAAAAATTACCTATGAAAATAAATTATGCCTTTGCCCAGTAGTTACACGACAGTAATCAAAGGAAAAAGTGTAGGTATATAAAGCAAGTATGTTAAACTTGGAAGTTTACCACAGTATTTTCAATTCTTCATTAGTTTCATGTTTTTTGTAGTAAGTAAACGATAGTTTTTCCGATTTTTCATTAATTTCATCCAACAAACTTAAACTTATGAAGGCATGCACAGTGAATGAAGTCCATTGAGCCATGAAACCCATGTTTACTGAGATGAACAAACGCAGTTGATGTGTTTAATGTCGGAGTATAAACTACGGTTAACGAGTCTCCACGAAATCTTACACTTGTGGAGTAAGAACAGTCCGTATGTTAACGGTTGGTTAAGATTTAAACGGCTGATTTAAACGTCCATATCTGCTTAACATCATTAAACGACTGATTTTAACGTCCATCATATCACTAGAAGTTCTATTAACTGTAGACGTCGCGACTCATCTTTTTAAAATCTTGCCAAATATAATCGGAATCGGTTGATAAATATCTCCCAAATACCCCCCAATAAAAAGTCGCTGACGACAAATAAAGCGATTGTTATATATACCTACATAACATCTGTGTACCAAGTTTTGTCAAGATTCGTTTAAAAAATGCGACCTGTAGACGAAAATCTACATCCGGACACACGAAAGCAAAATCGTCGAGTTGAAACACAAACGTTGTTTCGCTTCGGTCAATGAAGACATGTCCAATTGGACAGTGAATGAGGTCTATTCAGTGCATGTTTACTGAGATGAACAAACCCAGTTGATGTGTTTAATGTCTAAATATAAAACTACGGTTAACGAGTCTCTACGAAATCTTACTCTTGTGGAGTAAAAACAGTCCCAATGTTAACGGTTGTTAAGATTTAAACGGCTGATTTCAACGTACATCATGATCATACCGCATCGTAGCACTCATGGTTAGCGATCATAGAAGTTAAGCCACGTTCAATACGGTCAGATTTCGGATGGGTGACCGCAGGTGGCATTTACAACTGAGCGCTACCGTGGCTCGGATAACAATTTAAATTTAAATGAACTAAATTTTTTTATCAGTCTTGTTCTCAAAATAGTAAAGTGAGCATGAATTTCATGACGATACAAGCAGATATAATTTGACTAAGACTAAGACGCACCTGCAAAGTCTTGAGCATCGTCGCAAGATGGATTTGTCAGCCTTTTACCGGATACACTTCGGAGAGTGCGCCCAGGAATTGCATAATCTGGTCCCCACTGCCCCTTTCTTCTATCGTGCGGCTAGACAGACGCGACCAAAGCGCCACCTTTTTATGGTAGACACTCAGCGCGTTAGAACCAAGCGTTTCGAATTCTCATTCCTCATACGAACAGCTAGAATGTGGAACGCTTTGCCTGGGTCTGTCTTGCCAGATATTAAGTAGAAATTAAATCGGTTGGTGGCCATCTTTATGACGTCATAGACAAAAAAAAAGATATTGAGTAGAAATTACATCGGTTGGTGGCCATCTTTATGACATCATAGTTCTGGCAATCTTTTTTCACTCTAGATAGTGCTGAAATATTGGAAACTCAACATGATTAAATATTTGTCAAACCTGTGAGTTCTTTTCTTAACGCAGTTAAAAGCTAAGACTGGAAAGCCTTAATTTTAAACTGCATTTCACAAATTTGGTTTAAATTACTAAATCAGCCGATTAATAATCCCATTTTAATCGTTCTCCGAGAAATCGGCCGTAAGTAACATGTGGGCGATCATTTGTCAAATAACAATAAAAAGTCCCAGCCTGCCTCGCAGTGGGACTCCTCACCTACTTTCATTCATCATTTTATTTGAATGGCTACCATACATGTCGCTTCACGATGTAGTACCAACATATTGTGACACTTTGGTGTTATGGTTACCTCTCTCTGTCACTTTAAATACATATAAAATCTCATTTTTGATGAAAAAATAACATAAATTTATTATTATTATTATTAATCAGTTTATTTCAGTTTTAAAAACCATACAGAAAATTATTAAAATTACAATTAAATTCAAAAATGTCATCAATAATAAATTAAAAATTAAATCACATAAATAATATAAGACAACAGAGACAGACAGATACAGTGGCATCACAATTTTGCTCCCATAACATAAAGCTCATAGTATAAAGGAGAAATCTGCTTATGTACCCTACGTAAAAATAAATAATATTATTTTTGGTAAAAACTCGCATCACCGACTTCCACCGTGTACAGAATTCGAATAGTTCGCACGAATCGATGTGACATTTATGTAATCACTGTTTACTAGCTGTCTGTCCCGGCTTCGCCCGGATACTATTGGCTAAAGAAGACTAATTTTATAAGTGTAACGCGGTCACATTAACTCGACGCATCGCATTGATTTTTAAGCAATTTTTACTCGATCTTAATAAATAGGTAGAAACTTATCTTTTATAGAAGATGGTTTGGAACTTTTCATGCGGGAGTCCGACTCGCACTTGGTCGGTTTTTTTGCACACCGTACTTGAGCGCCAAAATAACGTCACATGGTCAAGCGTCTAGTTAATGTGACCGCGTTGTAGTGTGCCTGATTATTATGTACTCGTAGGTATACAAAGCTATCACGTAATACGTCACACTAATGAACACAGTTATTTTAACGCGTTTTCATATTACAGTGGCATATAAGGAAACATTCTAGTCATAGAACTGCTTAACATAGGGCTCCCTTATAAGATGTTTAATAACACCAAATAAAACTGTTTGCATCCAGAGGCCGACCATGCATTCATCAAAAAACCGGACAAGTGCGAGTCAGGCTCGCACACCGAAGGTTCCGTACAAATCCAGAAAATTTCACAATATTGGGAAGTAAGTTGTTGAAATCTCTAAAAATCATCGACAAAAAAGTTTTTCTTTTCACATTTCTCGTCATACATTAAAAATTACACATTGTTAAAATAATTAAAAATCTGTTTTAGCATGTGCTAATGAAGCTCTTTTATATATGATACCTTACATGATTCGATTTACTCACTTTGAATTTTCAACTCATATTTTGTTAATCGAGGCCCTATTTTTTTGTGATTTAAATAAAAATGTACAGTTTTCAGATTTATTCCTATATGTGTACTCTGAGACAATGCTTCTTGCTAAATTTCATAGTTCTATGTCAACGGGAAGTAACCTGTTGTAAGTTTTGATTTTTGTGAGTGTCGAAATATGCGGTTTTTTACGACATAAACGGCTTTTTTATACGGTAACTGAGAAGTTTTTCTTAAACACAACTGCAAGAAATCATAGATATACGTATACAGTTTAAATTTCAGCTCGATATCTTTACGCGTTCTCGAGATAAAGAGTCTTGACATACACACAGACGGACAGACGGACAACAAAGTGATCCTATAAGGATTCCGTTTTTTCCTTTTGAGGTACGGAACCCTAAAAATAAGGTTTTCAATTCGACAGTGTGTTTCATTTTGTATGTATGTTACGCGATCATTCCGTTAATAATATTAATCGATTTTAGTCTCAACAACTTGAAATTGAACTAAAACAATCCCAAGTCTATGACCTATTATAATGTCCATTGCAAAATATACCGGACATACCAATAGGATCGGATAAAACCTACCTAAATCGCGGGCATAAACTATTTGTTACAATTTCAACTGTGTAACTATCACGGTTCATGAGATAACCTGGTGACAAGCAGACGGATGGACGGACAACGGAGTCTTAGTAGGTAATAGGGTCCCATTTTTACCCTTCAGGTACGGAAGCCCTGGTGTCAGAGTTTCTAAGTCGCCTAAAGGCCTCTGTCATGGCTAAACGGTCGATACAACCGGGGCCTACAATTTAAAGTGACATCCGAGCCTCGGTAGCGCTCGGTAGTTCTTAATGCCACCCGGGGACATCCATACGAAGACTGGCCGTGCCGAACGTTGCACATTTTTTTATTCCGTAAAGGTTTCCATTGCCTGATGTTAAGCAGATATGCGGTGTAGGGTGTAGCACGCTTACCTAAAAGATACCTATTTACTTGGGATTTGACACCCACGTTGTACTTTAGCGGGAAGACAGAGCCAATTATTTACAACAGTAAATCAAGTGCCGGTACAGCGTGACATTACCTACCATTGTGCGTTTTACTGCTCATTCTCTCTGCCCAGGGCCCGTATTTTGTTTACAATCACTCAATAAACTATCGACACAAAGTGCTAGTGAAACTATCTTAAAATTGTGTACTTACTATGTGTACAGAATAACATTACGGCATTTAAGTACAAACCATGGTAGCTCAGTAGCAGTAACGCTCGCTTATAATCATGAGATCTATGGTTCAAATTCTGGTGCCTTTTATCAATGAGTTCTTTTTTTGATACAGGGCTATTTGCTTGCCCTGTATTAAGCCGGGAAGAGGTGATTAAGACCTTCATGATGAAAAATGTTTACTATGAGCCAACCCAAATTCTTAAAAAATAAAGCTGCTAGTACATGTTGTCGATTCTCACATTATTGTCGAGTCTATTGTCCCATGGTAAAAGTTCTTAAAAATGATGGATTTTATTGCCCCCTTTACACAAAAATGCTAAACGACATCTCGTACTTACGTAGGTACTGCAGATACATTTGTCGTAGGATGATTTTCGCAATAATTCTCGGGATTTTGCGAAAACACGGTTATTTAGAAAACGGCTATGAAATTTCTCAATCTTCCTAAAAAAGTAGAGTTAATGAATACTACATGCGTAAATACTCGTACATCTCAGAAATATTACCCTCCTTTTCCCCCAGTCAGTTAAACAATAACTTTATTATGTCTCATTACCTCACATTTTCTTCTTCAATTTAATAATAAACATTATGTAAGCAATCTAATCATGTATTCAAACTGTCACTTAAATCCCGCATGTAATGTATATTTTATATCCCTCCATGCGTAAAGAACCGCTTTACTTACGTTATTCTGAAGAAATTGTCATCTTTATCATATAAACAAGGATTAAAGCCGCTACTTAAATATGAAGCTTATCAATATTTAATGCTCTTTGAAATTTAAGTCAGTAGCTGGCAATAAGTCCTGACGAGCGAGAATTTGCTAAAGGTGTGCGCACACTATAGCAATGCCATTTTAAACACTACTTGTGATGTTAATTAAGGTCAAAATGACTTCGCGTTTAGTAATAATGGGTTTCAATTCAAATAATTATTTTTCGCAAAAAACGGAACCACCGTCTTCTACCAGGTACAGAATTCGAATAGTTTGCACCAATTGAAGTGACATTCAAGTACATTATTGTAAATTAACTACAATAATATACAATACTTCCTTATATGCTAAAACTACCTACACTACTACTACATAGAAAGCAATTGGGTTATCCACAGACCCTTGAAGGTCTAAAGATAATCCACTCAAGCCCACTGCCAGTTGGCAGCGTGCCCAGCATGCTGGCAGCATTGTCTCGTAGAGCTATATAAACACCAGCATTTTGGTCACGCGTCGCGTCCACCAGACGTTCAGAAAGACTTTTAAAAACAAGATGAGCTTTCGGCCCCTACGGACCCAAAGTCTCAACTCCAAATGGCTCATTATTATTATACATTATTGTTGATTATTTATGTTAGAATTAGAATCATTTATTGATGTATTGAGCTTAATATTAAAATTAAATATACAACAGTTTGTATAATAATAATTAGTACCGCAAAATATATCTCGTCCTTTCACAATACATAATCGCAAAAATTAAATTTAAAAATTGATTAAATAAAACACTAAATAACTATCTACTTCAGCAACAAGATTAAATGCTGTAGAGAGGTAAACGAGGACAAAATTAAATAATGTCGGAACAATACAAAATATCAAAAGTACAATACAATGTAAAAGGTACAAGGTAATGGCTCGCATGTTCATACTTTCTTTTTTATTTTTATATATTTTTTTAAATCAGTAAGTTTTATTATGCCTGTGGGTAGCATTCACAACATTCTTGAGATACGATTTGATCATTAGGTACAATTATATTGTGATATCATATTATTGTTGTATTATCATGTTATTGTTATATTGTGTTGTAATTTTTAGTCTTTACGCTGATATATAGTTTATTTAGTTTGTACATTTCTTTTTTTGTATATTTATACTTAGATGTGGTAGAATCGACTTGTTTTTTCTTTTCTGTTTATAAATATTTATAGGATTAGTCCTGTTATTGGATGTTTATATGTATCTGTACAATTAGGTTTGAATATATTTTTGTGCTGTTGGCCTATAAATAAATAAATAAGTAAATATAATAGATTATAGTTAATAAAACCACCTCGGGAGTATGCCCTTTCGAAATAATAGATAAAAAATGGGTTCATAATTGGTGAAAACATCGATGAACATACACAAAAAAGATACAGACAAACCTTCCTCTTCCTTTTTGAAAATCGGTAAAAACACTAAAAAATCTCGCAGAAGTTTACCGTATATCTACATTAAGTTTCTTAACTAGCACTAGTCACTATAAATATTGTTTTTGGTTTATTTTATGTTATATTTTTCTAATATATGAATCAATGAGAGTTCATAGTATATATAGTATATCATCATCATCATCATCATCATCATCAGCTTATTTCGGCCCACTGCAGGGCATAAGCCTCAATAAGCCTATTATAAGCCTATATAGTATATATAGATATTTAAAGTTTAACCAATTTGTACCTAACCAGAATTACATACTTAATTTAAACTTATCAATTTGTATAGATATATGGTCTATAATCTTTGTGGATAATAGTTCACTGCAAAACATAGGCCCACTCACGAAGGGCGATTGAGCAACTTTGACCCAACGCGGCTTTGTGGTCTTTAGCAATTGAAATTATTCAATCATTTGATATACTCGTATCTATCATTATGACGTCGTAATAATATCAAGCAGTTTCAGTAAATGGAAAATAAGTAAATATTTAACATTAAGTGGAGACATAACAGCGTCGCAATATTAAGTTATTTACAAAATATAAGACTTAACCCTGAAAATTTGGCTAAGTCATTACTGACCATGTTTAAAAGCTTTTTTCTATGAACAGTTTGTGGAAAATGGATCTTTTACCAATCAGAAATTTAAAATAGTAAACTATAATATACGAAAAACATGTTTTAGGATAGCATTGTACTAAGTCACAATGATAATTACTATTTGTACTTGCCATTGTGACATATTTTACTATGATATTAACCTCGAAGTCAGGAAAAAAACATCTGTTTACACATTTTGTAAAGATTTTACTATTGCAGATTTGATTTTTAAGGATTTTTTTTACTTTGGAAGTAAGAAACAGCTGAGCTTCCGAGACTATTTACATCTTATAAATAGTATTTCTAAAATGCTTTAAATGCGTTTGAACATACTTCACAATTTGCCCTTGTTCCTTAGAAGTATTTAATTACTGACCTATATTATTGCAAAAATGGCAAGTGTAAAAGCACCTTACGTCGTATTTATTCTATGCCTTTCTTTAATTATCTCTCAAACGCATATCTCAGATTATAATGGTCAAATTCACTTACAATATACACCTGTTAAAAATAAATTTGGGAATAACCATACAATAGTGGAAAAAACGCAGGTGCGAGCCCAATGCACTCGTCAAGTCTGCACCTTGTGTTTTTTTAAAAAAAGACCGTTAAAGCGACGTTTTTTCGGTTCGATTTTCGAATTGTTAATTTCGAATTTGGAACCGTGGAGGATGACGTATCTATTAATCCGATTGGACAAATCGGTCGCGCGACTTGAACTTGGGTGAATCGATTAATTGGAACTAGAGATGTGGTTACATTCGGCTACTTATTGATAGATTTATTGGTACTATTACTTTTATTAGTGAAATAATTCAATCATTTTCTTATCAATGTAGGTATTCTTGCCAATGAACTGAAAATATGTGGTTTCTAATACAGATTTTTAAAATATATATTTAACTTACAGATGAATAGCTAGAATAGAACGTGTCTAGATTTTTACTATTGAGAATTAATTAAAAAAAATATTTTTTTTTTACTTCGTAGCGCTCGTAGCGTAGTTTGACTAGGTGATTGTCAGCGATCACCGAAATTAAGCAACGTTCCGCACGGTCAGTATTTGGATGGGTGACCGCGGGTGGCATTTTCCAACTGAGCGCTACCGTGGCTCGGATGACACGTTAAATTGTAGGTCCCGGTTGTTTTAACCGTTTAGCCATGTCAGAGGCCTTCAGGCGGCCTAAAAACTCTGACACCAGGGCTATCCACCCGGCCTATACGAACTTACTTACTTACTTACTATTGAGAATAGTATTACCTAATAGTCAGAATTATATAAGAATTGTAAATTATTGGATAAATAAGTAAGTATGTTTCCTATTCGGTCTGTATATTTTTAACGAGATAAGCAGTTTTTTTCTGTATATTAGAGTTTGCTTTTGCACACATGATGCCAATCTTTTAGGTCTATTGTATATATTATATACTAGCTGACCCTGCGAACTTCGTTTCACGCAATATCTTCATAGATTATAGCCTATATGTTATTCTGTTTTTTTTTTTTTGTTTAAGAATCGCTGACGAGCTTTTCTAAAAAAATACTATCTAGCCATGGGCTAATAAGTAATTTAAATCTAACTTAAATTGCTAGGTATAATAAACTAAGAATGTGTCCATCAACACTTTTCTTATTGTCTCTATTAAGGCGAAGACACTACGTTATTGTGTTCTTTACACGCGGCACTAGCACTATAGCACTATGATTACGAGTTAGCACTCAATTACTTTTAAACTAATTCGAACGGTTTTGTTCGTTTAAGTCTTCTCACTGTGTCCGTTTGGTCGAGGAGCTGGATTGCCTCAACATTCACATGGTGGTGAAGTCTATAGTCGTGAGCTTCTGCGTATTTTTGTATTGTACTTTTTACGGATTCCACTTTAAGGTCCCGGTGGAGATCATCATTTCTTACGTACCAAGGTATGTTATTCTGATGTATAAGCATTACTATTGCCAAGTTTCATCTCAACCCGTTCAGTAGAATTAGATACTAATAAACTTTTACGTTTATAATATTAGTAGGATATTATTATATTATACTATTTTTTCTCCTGGTAAAATAAATAAAGTTACCTTCAATATTGATTGTTGAAAATTATCCGACATTTGGATTCTAAGGTGCATCTCTACCAAAACTTTTTGTTGAACTGAGCTGTTACTGTGTGTTAATTGAATGAAGGAGAAGAAAGTAATCATATTCCTAGGGATCTATGGGAACCTTCCTTTAAGGCTGTGGTCTTCATTTAAAGCTGTCTGTTTTGTTTCTACTGCCCCTACCTTTTGATAAATCACTGTATCGATGATAAGTTGATAACCACATAAGATTGGATTACTATCAAAGAACGGATGATTTCCTAGCTTCAAAAATCTATTGTTATTGAAGGAATAACGAAAATTTTGAACAATAACTGTTACCAATAAATATGCTTGCCAAATTTTTGTGATATATTGCGACGCGCAGTACCTACAACACTATCAAAAGGAAGGTGCTAAATAAGACATCGTAAGGCAACCTGCATACGTCCGTAGAAGAAATTCAAAGGCGTATGTGAATCCACCAACCCGCACTGGTCCAGCGTGGTGGATATGGCCCAATCACCCTTCGTGGGTAGGCCTACGTCCTGCAGTGGACTTTTAAAAAAGGCTGGTTCAGTACAGTACAGTACTAAATAAATAGAAATGTGGTAGATTTTTATTTTTATATTGGAATTTAATCCAATAAGAACTACTGCTTTCTAGAATGCATCTATCAAGATCAGGCAGAATGTGTGTTACCTAATGTGAATTTAATGTATTCTAAAAGTTCAAACAAAGCTTACAAATTTACCGACATAGAAGGTGGTCAAACGCAGACTCACGATCACGATGTAAAAAAATAGTTGCATTTTCTCTCATATTGTATCAGAAGTATTCCAAAATTAGTTCTATTGTACAAAGCAATTGTCCAGCGCCACATAAACTTGCAAATAAGCCATCCAATCCGAGGCGAGATGAGACTAGCCGTGAGCTAGCCCGGCACTAAACAGCTCGAATGGCTAGCGGCCGCAACAATCGCTAGCCAGCTTTACGATTCACTTTGGTGGCTAGGAGCAATAAAATACATACTGCGACATTGATTATACTGAACGTGGTTAATCTTAGACCTGCAGTTAACTCATGTGTTAATGAGTTATCTGCTACGGATCAAAATTATATTACATTATTTTATTGAGACAAAAATTAAATAGTAGATTGTATCATATGGCAGCAAAATAATATTTTAAAGGATTCTTTAGTAGAATCCTGAACGTAGCGAGGGATTCAAGGTACGTTGCCCAAAAATATATTTTTCATCACATCGATTCGAAAAGGACTACCTACTTGGTTCGCATTTAAGTGCGCGCAAAGGTGGTGTTTCTATAAGGAACTTTATAAGTGCGCCGGAATGTTCTTTGCCGCGCACTTTTTGAATTTGGAACAAATAAGTGCGACGGAATGATTTTTGAATTTGGAAGTATTTGTAATATTGTGTTCAGCGCCAAGAAAATGAATGTAAATATACTTAAGTTTTTATTTGTTTTATTATTAGATACTATTTAATTTTAGTTTAGTTGTTACTCTACGTTTTATTAAATAATAATAAATATGAGGCGCCTTTTATTTTCTCATAGAGGTGATGAAAAGTAGAGTGTACACTAACATTACAAATACTTCCAAATTCAAAAAGTGCGCGGCAAAGATAATTCTGGCGTATTTGTAAATATAGAAAACACCTCCTTTGGGAGCACTTAAAGGCGAACCAAGTAGTCCTTTTTGAATAGATGTGATGAAAACGATATTACATAACTCATAAATACTTTCTGATGCTTTCCTGTACAGAAAAAAGATCTTAATACTAAATCATTTCTTGCAGCATAGTTAGGTATGTACCTAACACGTCTTTTCTAAAATTGTATCACAAGTTACAACTAGGATGTTCCAGATTGGTGTTATAATGGTTGTGGTATATTACAACCTGGTTTGTGTACCAGCGAAATCAGTGATTGTTTATATTTTCCATTGACTACTTTTCTACTTAAATGTACAAATAAAAAAGTGAATCGCGGGGCGAATCGCCCAAGACTCTTTTTGAAGGTCCCCATTCGGCCCGCTCCAAACAATGCGGAGCGAATGGGAATGATTCGCCCCGCGGGCCGAACCGCTTGCGGGGTGAAACAACACAGGACTCTGAGAAACGCTAAAAATAAAAAGAAATAGTAGAATAGTTTCGCGGGAGGCACCTCCATTCAAATGCTTGTCGAACTGTAGCCGCTTCAGCAGTACTGTTACATGCGGTCGGAGTTATGGGGTGTTCGCATGAAACGCGGGAAAACGTGCGAGTCGCAGTCTCAGGTCGATCTCACACGAGGCATCCGACTAAAGAACCCGTTTTCGACGCCGACGTATCTAAGTAAAAATAATAAAACAATTTTTTTATGATATTCCATACAAGTCAAACTTGAAAGAAACTAAACTCAACCCATCTGCGATTATACTTGGTGCAAAAGAGCCGAAAATGCTGGCCGCATTGCCCCACTGTATGGCGACGGCCATCCTTTGCACCAAGAGGCAAACACAACTGAGTAACTGAGCGCTACAGTGGCTCGATCGTAGCTCTAATTGTTAGGCCAGTGGTTTGAACCGTTTAGCCAAGTCAGAAGTCTTCAGGTGGTTTAAAAACTCTGACAGGGCTAGTCACCCGGCCTGTAAAAACGTACCGTCGACACAATCAGTGCCGCGCAACGCTAATGCTGTTTGCTCAGTCTTGGCTAAAGCTTAGATAAAATTAGCCCTTCGTGTGTCAAATCGTTGAAGGATAAAATGTAGGGAAAATAGTACGTACCTGCTGTTTCAGTTGCACCTTGTTACTTGTTGTTGCGGGCCTTTTCCACAATTGAGCCCTCCATGGGCCCGTTTTATGTAGGTCGCCCCGCTGCAGCTAGTTCAACCACCCGGTGTCCTCCAGGAAGTCCAGCAGCTCGCCAACGCCGGCGCAGGCCTCCCGGAGTGTCTTCGGTGCCCCGAGGATTTTCTTGCGTTGTTCCGCCACACTGCTGCATTCAAGCAGCATATGCGCGGTTGTTTTTTCTACCTCCATGCAACCTCTGCACAGAGGGCTGTCTGTAACACCAATTTTAAACAGGTGCTTGTTTAGAGAGCAATATCCCGTGACTACTCCGGCTATGAGTCGGAGTTTGTCTCGTTTAAGGTTCAGCAGGCGTCGGGAGTATCTCGGATTTAATTCCGGAAAAGCTTTCTTAGACTGCTTACAACCCTCGGTACTTGCCCAGTATTCCTTGTGTTGTCTAGCTGTGTGTTGGCGAGTTGCACCTTGTATGTGGACAGGTCACACAGCTGTAGACTACGCCCGTTGCAAACCAGCTTCAGTTAAATTTCTTTGTCTCGTGTGAGATTGACCTCAGTGGACTGTAGGATGAAGACGTCGTAGCTTGCTAGCTTGTAAACACGATACACGACTCGAGCATTCACAGTTTGCTAGATTTCCATGCGGAATTAAGATTTTCTAAACGCAAATTCGTACGTAGAGTAATATATAAGCAAATATGCCCGTGCTTGACCTCCAACTCGTGTAAGCGACGAAGCGAAGATGGAACACGCAGATTTAAAAAATACCTATTCACTCTGACTATAAAAAGCTTCAGATCATGTCATTCCCTAACCATACTGATCAGAAACGTTGAACCAAACTAAACCGTTAGTAGGTACGTATCGAAAGGAAATCAACAGGGTAAGGGTAGTAATGAGGCGTCATTCTACATACTTCTGTAGTAAAAGTCGGCTTGCCTATCTGTACCTATACAATATTTATTAATTTCAAAGAATGAAAATGTCATCATCATCGATATTAGCTCTTGGAAGTCTGCTGCTGGACATAGGCCTCCCCTATGGATTTCAGACCAGGCTAATTGCCTGATTGGAAGCAGCCTATGTGCAGCGAGTTCCTGCGGTCTTAATAATATCGTCGGTTCACCTAGTCGGACAATCCTACTATCCTACTAATATTATAAACGCGAAAGTTTGTGAGGATGGATGGATGGATGGATGGATGGATGGATGGATGGATGGATGGATGGATGGATGGATGGATGGATGGATGGATGGATGTATGGATGTATGGATGCACTCTTTCACGCAAAAACTACTGAATGGATTGAGATGAAACTTTGCAATAATGTAGCTTATATATCAGAATAACACATAGGCTATAAATTATAATGATATTGCGTTAAAAATCAAAATATCATGCGGGCGAAGCGCGCGGGTAATAATTATTTTTTGCAAAAAATAGCATGACCGACTTCACCCGTGTACAGAATCAAAAGAAAAAACAAAGTCGCTTTCCGCTGTCTGCCTCCATGTATGCTTATATCTTTAAAACTACGCAACGGATTTTGATGCAGTTTGTTTTAATAGATAGAGTAATTCAAGAGAAATGTTTATATGTATAATACACCTGTGCGAAGCCGAGGCGCATCGCTAGAACGCGATCATGCACGGATCGATGTAACATTTTTCACATTATTGCTGATTTATCAAAAATGGCTACGCCGATTTCAATACAATTAAAATGGGACTAATTTTGAAGTATATTCTTTCCAATAAAAATAATTATTAAAATCGGACTACTATAAAAAAAGTTATGCGTGGTTATACATGAAAAAATATATATACGCGTCGAATTGTATACCTCCTCCTGTGGTTCGTCGGTCAAAAACTAGTTAATTTAATAATCTATGTAATTATTTTTAAATATCATCAAAATTGGCTTATGGTTTTGAACTGTATAATACCTACGTAGCGGTTGCTTTGTGAGTTCGCCATCTCTCAGCGGTACAAATGACCGCTGTCCCTTAACATACGCGTCCGTAATTTACGACTCCAGGGCCGACAGCCGGCCGCTCTCGAGCCGTAAATACACCGACCCCTGACCCCCCACATAAAGTGTAGAAGCGCGACTTGTCTCCGTACCATCGCCGTTGTATTCACTCCCTTAACTGCTGACCACCTTGACAGAGTAACTTTTGAGTGAGGCTTACGTGACCCACACTTGACGGAAATTCCTCGAAATATCCGTTGAAATATGCCATCAATGCGGTAGAAAATTCCATCTTAGAATATCCGTTGAAAAATTCCGTCAACCGGGTCTAAAATTGGGTCTAGGAAAATCCGTTGAAAATTTCCGTCAACCCAGTGGAAAATCCGGTCTAAGAATATCTGTTGAAAAATTCCGTCAATCGAGTAGAAAATCCCGTCACGGAATATGCGTTAAAAATTTCGTTGATCCAGTTGAAAATTTCGTCTCGAAATATCCGTTGAAAAGTGTCTTATTAAAAGTCTTTTAAAACTTCATCATCATCATCCACAGCCTTCTTTATCCCACTGCTGGGTATAGGCCTCTCTGTTACTGTGTCATCTGCCTCGGTCCTGTGCCAATCGTGTGCAAGCTCGAGCCGCGATTTCGACTATATCGTCGACCCATCCTGCAATTTTAAAATTAAATCTATTTAAAAATTACTTTATTGTAATTTTGAAAAAGCAATATATCTAATAGCGTGTAACATGTAAACGGAAAGGTGTTGTTACCTGCCAGTAGAATACTTATGTGTTAGGAAAATAATGTTTGAATAGTTTAAGTCGACGCGTGGTGCCAGCATAATTGGGATATATTTAACTTTTAATTGACAGTTTGAAATAGCCTATTTTTGTGTTTTTTTTTTTTCAAACTGCTTTAATCAATGTATGCCCATTAAGTAACTATTGAGTTCGTACAAGCCTATAGATAGCCTTTCTTTCATCGCAGTTTTTAACTGCCTACAAGCTTTTGGAAAAAACGGTTAAAAGAACCGAGTCCTTCTGACTTTTTGACCGACGAAACGGAGGAGGTTTATTTTTTATGTATAACCACCCATAACTTTTTACATAGTAGTCCGATTTCGACAATTCTTTTTTTTTTGGGAAGAATATACTTTGAAATTGGTCCCATTTAAATTGTATCGAAATCGGGTGAGCCATTTTTGATAAATCAACAATAACGTGAAAAATACTACATCAGTGCGAAATATTCGCGATTTCTTTACACGGTTGAAGTCGGTCATGCTATTTTTTGCAATAAGTAATTATTGAAAATTATCTAGCATTTGACGTCTTACGGTTGAAATTTATGGATTTCAGTTTTCTTTAAATATATTTGTCGAATCCATAAAAGGATCCGCATCAGTTATGGTGATTCAATGTGGTAATTATTTTATACCATCTGACCCAATAATACTTCAGTGTGGCGTGGCGTGGGTTAAGCGGGCGAGGAGATAAATTGCGACGTCACGAACAATCAGTTTATTTCACAGAAGATTACGTATGATTACAATTATGGAGAAAACTTTAAGCGAAGGACATGGCGTTCCGCAGCGTAACGCACGCTGCCAGCCACCATTTCATCAAGAATACAACCCGAGCCGTTCTAAACACAGTTCACCATAACCTCTCCGAACCAGCTCTCTTTACTACTGACAAGTGACATCTCATCTCGCACCGCCCATCGGCCGATCATGCGATATCACTTTAAAAACCTCCTTGGAACCAATCAGCAGCGTTTGTTACCAGCGTTACCCCAGAAATGTTGCCACTACCATTCCTAGTCATTCGAAATTATACTAAGTGGCACTATTTAAAAATAAACTTAAAGCTATTGTCCCGTTATATTAATGAGAAAAATATACCTACTTACTTTTTAAGTATGTAGGTTTCGTAGGTAGGTTTCGTCTGAGCTATCGCAATTACCTAAAGTAGGCAGTGAGATATATTAAGAAATCATTGAAAGTAGGTATTTACTTGAGTATTTTTAACCTGTTCCAATTTCCTAGGTATCAATGATAAGGAACATTATTTTGTTCAATTTCCTAATCAGAAACATTTTTGTAACTAGAAAAATTACAATTGCCACTAATGGTTTTCCAAACTGTTTCCTATTAGTTTTTAAACCTATTTTCTTATTGGATACTAGTGTAAATTCCCATACAATGAAAAATTTATTCAGACATATTGTCTTCTTATTGTCCCGCTATTTTCGTCTATCCAGCGAGTTTCCAACGTATTGTGAAACCAGTACTAGCGGGACCCGTCTTCACCTGACGACAAACCATTAGATATTATGAGAGTGCTGTTAATGGAACTCTTGAAGACGGGTTTCACCACTTTATTGTACCGTTCAGTTTCAGTACTGCACTGCAAAGCCATAGATATATTGTCCACTGCACATACCTATAAACATACTAGTTTTTGCCTGCGGCTTTGCCTGCGTGGTATTTAAATTTTTGGTGCTATCCCATGAGAACATTTTATTTTTATGGGATAATAAATTAAAAGCAAAAAATGTTATTGATAAAAAGCTTTTATTTAATTGCTCTAAAAAGAAGAAAACAAGATTTTCCTCTAAAATTTTACCTATTAACTTATAACCTCATTATACACAATTTATATGATCATATAAGCTTGTCGCGAGGTTTGTATAAGTACCTATAAGTATTTAAGTAAGCAAAATAAAGTTAGCAGATTTAGTTACTTAATTAAATAGGTACTAGTTAATTTACACAAGTAAATCGCACGACAAGCTTTTATAATTGTGTATAATGAGGTTATAAGTTGATAGGTAAAATTTTAGAGGAAAATCTTGTTTTTTTAGAGCAATTAAATAAAAGCTTTTTATCAATAACATTCGCCCGAAGATGGTGAAACCCAGCCAAACCTTTGAACCTCTCTGAAAGCAATCGAATGGGCACCATCTTGCCATTGTAATTAATCTGTGGACGCAGATATATTGCTAATTGTTAGTTGAATATGGCTTAGACGGCGTTCAGACTTGTTTTAGAACTTGCTAAAGCTTATTTTGATATACTTGCAGAACTGTACTGTACTGTACCAGCCTTTTTAATAGTCCACTGCAGGACGTAGGACTACCCGCGAAGGATGATTGGTCCATATCCACCATGCTGGCCCACATACTCCATCGGATTTCTCCTACAGACGTATGCAGGTTGACTCACGATGTTTTCCTTCACCGAAAACCCAGTGGTGTGAAACTTGCAGTAGTAATTTTTATTCGCTAAGACTTATAGTTCTAACCTTGTCAAAGTTGTAACTTGATCGTTAATACTTGCTATTTTGTAAGTAATGAGTTTGGTCAAGGATATTTTATTTTTTTATTGATTATTTTAAGATAACCAATCAAGGATATTTTATTTTTATTGATTATTTTTTCCACTGATTGATCTTTTCTAGACAATTTTTTAGAAATCCTCAGTATCTAAACTTGAAGACACTTTTTTGGTACTTATATGGTCTTCGGTAGTTCGAATAAATACGAGTAATTACTTATTGACAGTGATGAAATTATGATTATACAGGTTTACCGGTAACCAATTAGCATCCTTTTAGGGGCGTATTCTGTATCTCAAAACAAACATATTTTGTTCTACGACTTCTAAAAATTCGTATATATTGTTCGATACAAAATTTAAAAATAATTAATTGAACGTTCTAAACATAATTAACTCTATGTAAAAAACAATTACTGGTACATTATGCTGAATCCGCTTTTAATTTTTATTTTTTGGGAAGTTTGTTGACATTTGGAAAAAGTTGTAGAACATAAGTTGTTCATTTTGATGTAGGTACAGAATATGCCGTTAAAAGGATGGTAATGATTACCATGAACTCTATATAAGATCTGTATTAAGTCGATGGTCCTTAAATGTTGTACAAATTTTATAACTGTCGTAGAAATACCATTTCTACAATAACTGCAAGGTTAACTTTTTAACCGATGTCCAAAAAGAGTAGGTTCTACGTACCTCTGTATGTTTTTATTTATCGATGATTTCGCCAATTGTGAACTGAATCGAAAAGTTCTTCTTTAGTTCAAAAGGGTATAATCCCTAAATGGTCACATTTAAATTTCACAGAAATCAGCCAAGCCGTTTTTGAAAAATCAACAATAATGTAAACAATTCGAGCGAAATATTCGAATTTTGCACACGGTACAAGGCGGTTTTGCCATTTTTTGCGAAAAATTATTATAATATATTGCGAATAAATGTTAACTATTCTAAACTCGTCTCTATGCAGCATTTTGCAACTGCGACTACATAGTGTATGTTGAATAAACCCTCTACAGTCTACAGGCATTATACGAAACTGGAATTGAAATAGTCATTAATTGCTAATTTATCAAAGTCTGTAATGATAGAAATAACAGTGAAACTTAAATACGAGTCTTAAATTAACTTTATGTTGCTTTCTGGCTATATAAGTTTTGCAGTAGATAATGCCATTCAGAATCAATTTCAGTTGCTATAAACCTACTAAATACAAACCACTTACAAGTACCTACTTAGTGCTCTTAGTGCATAATTGTAATTATTATAAGAGAAGATTTTTCGCGCTGCTTCCCGCAAAGCCCTTTATTTTTTTTTTATTTATTTCTTGTAATCAACAGCGTTACAAAACATAATAATTAGTTTACTAATTTAAAAAACACAAATTAAGCCAAAACAGGTTACAATAATTTAGCATACAAATAAATTAGAATTTTACTAACAACATCCCAATAAAATCCCTATAAAAGTGCATGTGTGTGTGTGTGTGTGTGTGTGTGTGTGTGTGTGTGTGTGTGTGTGTTTATGTGTGTGGGGGTGAGTGCGCGTGTGTGTGTGTGAGTAACACTGCAATACACGAGATCTTTTGAGAGCCAAGGTTTGCAGTGTTACTCGTGTGATTGAGTATGCGTTTGTGCGTTATTGACTTGATAACGTTTTATAAATTGATGAACGCCGGCTGCACGCAAAAAAATTTCACGTTCTGCTCGAAACGAGCATGCAAGCGAGAGCGTGGAACGAGCGTTTCAGTTGTTGAGTCAACAATGTTTTCTTAAGATGGTATCACCTAAAATAATTAAACAAACTTACAGATTCTTTTTCTGGAATTTAAAAGCTTACACGACACTCTTCGACGTTTGACATCTATGAAAAAAATCAAGTTTATCCGTATAGAGCTATGTTTACCTACGTAGATTTAGCATTCAAATTTGGTTTTAGGTTTAAAGAAATAACTACCTATGTATATTTAATGTTGTGTAGTACTAAATAAAAAAAAACAGGGCAAGTGCGAGTAAGGCTCGCCCACCGAGGGTTCCGTACAAATCTTGCAAATATCACAATGTTGTAAAAATCTTGTCATTTCTAAAAATGCTTAAATAAATTTTATCACCGAAAAAAGTTTTATTTTTACTTTTCTCATCATTCATCAAAAATTACACATTGTGAACTTGTTTTAGCACATGCTAATAAAGCTCTTTCAAATGATACCCCACACATGATACGATTACTTACTTTGAATTTTGGGCCTATATTTTTTGTATATGGACCCTATTTTTTGTGATTTAATTTAAAAAGTACAGTTTCAGATTTATTCCTATATGTGTACTCTGAGATAATGCTTCTCGCTAAATTTCATAGTTATATCTCAACGGGAAGTACCCTGTATGGTTTGATTTTTGTGAGTGTCGAAATATGCGGTTTTTAACTTAATTTAAACGGCTCTAACTTTTTTAAACGATAACTGAGAAGTTTTTCTTTTACACAACTGCAAGAGACTATAGATATACGTATACAGTTTAAATTTCAACTCGATATCTTTACGCGTTTTTGAGATAAAGAGTCTTCACATACGGACAGACGGACAACAAAGTGATCCGTTTTTTTCGTTTGAGGTACGGAACCCTAAAAATGATAATATCACTTTGTGTTTCATTGGGTTTGCAGAAGTATACGAAGTCCATAAACACCATTGAGGTGGCTATAAACAACTGCCTATAAGGCTATCGTTGGCATGGCAATGTAAGCTACAATAAATTTAGTTTTTCTAGTAATTTGCACGGCAACGAGGATGGAATAGATAAATAAGCGTGTGGAAATATATAGTCAATAGTTATGTGCGTATAATTGCGGTTAAGTTTCAAATGGTGATGGATAACATTGTGAGGAAACCGATATGCTTGATAGATCATTATCAACAACAAGAGTAGTTACGCAATAACGCATGTGAATAGGATAATTCCTCACGCTCAAACGAGATAGGTTTACCGAGGCCTATGCTCGGAGTCACTCTGCGAGATCAAAACGTGACGAAAAGATTTGTAAATCCGTAAAAATCAATAGGCTTGTTAACTAAAAAAATATAATTAATCCCTCAAATAGGTTGTTAGAAAAATATTAAACACTTAAATTAATTTAATTTTTATAGTGCATCCCACACTAGGTTTATCTCAAAGAGTTATTTTTGTGATAAACAATTCAAAATTATTCACGGATGCAGGACTCGAACCTTGCGTCTTCGGAACACTAGCCCGACGCTCTGCCCAACTGAGCTAATCCGTAATACTGCACACGCGTCGAATTTTGAAGTGTTTATCATTTAACCAACTTATAGCGTTGGCGGCGCCACCTGTGATACCCGTATTAGACAGGTTATCACTCAATTGAAGTTATAAGAACTTCTGTATATTGACGAGAGATGGCGCACTGCTAAATCAATTAAATTATTTTAATTTTTATAGTGCATCCCACACTAGGTTTATCTCAAAGAGTTATTTTTGTGATAAACAATTCAAAATTATTCACGGATGCAGGACTCGAACCTTGCGTCTTCGGAACACTAGCGTGTTTTACGGATTAGCTCAGTTGGGCAGAGCGTCGGGCTAGTGTTCCGAAGACGCAAGGTTCGAGTCCTGCATCCGTGAATAATTTTGAATTGTTTATCACAAAAATAACTCTTTAATATTAAACACATATTTTTTCTTTTGTCAATTTAACGAAAATTGATGAAGATATATCCAGTCAAAGTACCGCGTGACGTCACTAATCGCTATCAAATGTGCCGGCTAGTGACGTCACGAGCCCCCACTCTCAAACTTTGACAAGGTTGATCTTTGTCACTGATGAGTGTCCAATTTTTTTACAAATTTAACTGACGAACTAATAATTATAATAATGATTTTAATACCTAGTACTGTATCAGCCTTTTTTATAGTACACTGTAGGCCTACTCACGAAGGGTGGTTGGACCATATCTACCACGCTGGTCCAGTGCGGGTTGATTCACATACGCCATCGAATTTCTTCTAATAACATATGCAGCAGGCCAATCGCACTAAAAAAATACTTCTGAACCACAATTGAACTTTAACCGAACTTCAACTTTTTGTCTATTTTCGTATTGCGCTAATGATTTTGACAAAAGTTGAAACGCAACTCAATCAGAGTTGGAACGTAACCTCTGTCAAACGAACGGTTGGTGTATGAAGTTTAGCGCAATATCGAATTATTTAAAGCTGAATCGAAACTTAACTACAATTGCAGCCGAACTTTAACTGAATTAGAGACGGAACGCAGCTGTATAAAATTAACGCGATTGGCCTGCAGGTTGCCTCATGATGTTTTCCTTCACCGGAACAGATGTTTTCTAGGTATAAATGGATGTTTACTAGGTATAAACATCCCTATTATAAAAACTGATTGGCAAGCTCAAATAGCAGTGGGCTGAGCACACAGCACTGAGGACTGATAACCGATGGGGTTGAAAAGTTCTCGAGTGGAGACCACGTCGGCCACGACCACGACCAGCAAGCGCAGCGTAGGACGCAACCCACAAAGTGGCCACATAAAGACTGCAGGATCGCGTTGGATGCATGCCGCTACCAACCGGTCTAATTAAAAATCTTTAGGGGAAGCCTATGTCCAGCAGTGGACCTCTTATGGCTGAAACGACAACGATTACCGCAGTTTTCCTTTATTGATCTTGAAATTGAGAACTTTAACAATTGCTATAATAAAGTCGTAAAATAAAAAGCTAATTCAAAAAGCTTGCGCACGTAAATCCAACTAACCCACAATCAGGACTGCATTCAAACAAACACGAAAGCGCTTTATCTGCTGGCGACGTACACTCGACCTCAGATACACCCTTTTATTAAATAGTATTTACATGTCACAGAGAAATAAAATAATTAAATATTTAATAAAATTAATTTGTATAGGCAGGGTAGCTGGCCCTGGTGTCAGATTTCGAGAGCGTTTCGAATCTTCATTCCTCATTCGAACAGCCAGAAAGTGGAACGCTTTGCCTGGGTCTGTCTTCCCGCTAAAGTACAACGTGGGTGTCTTCAAATCCCTATTAAATAGGTATCTTCTAGGTAAGCGTACTACATCCTAGACCGCATATCTGCTCAACATCAAGCAGTATGTAGTCAAACGCAAACCTACAAGGAATAAAAAAAAAGGTTTTTAAGCCACCTGAAGACCTCTGTCATAGCTGAACAGTTAAAACAACCAGGACCTACAATTTAACGTGTCATCCGAGCCACGATACCGCTCAGTTGTAAATACCACCCACGGTCACCCATCATGCTGAACATTGCTGACGAACACATAGTCACATAGTCAACATACGTCATGTGCGCTACAATTATATGGTACATACTTACAATCAATACTTTAATAATATATATACATATATTTTAATATTATAAACGTGAAAGTTTGTGAGAGATGGATGGATGTATGGATGTTTGTTACTCTTTCACGCAAAAACTACCGAACGGATTGAGATGAAACTTTGCAATAATATAGCTTATATATCAGAATAACACATAGGCTATAAATTATAATGATATATTGCGTATGCGAGCGAAGCCGCGGGTAAAAACTAGTAACTTAATAAAATTTCGCCAAAAATCGTACCACCTACATTCAGTGTACATAATTCCAATAGCTTGCACGAATCGATGTGACATCCATGTGCATTGTTCGTTGATTTATTAAAAACGGTTCGTCTGATAAAATTTTAATGGATGGTCCCATTTCCTCGGAAGCCTTTCGTTTAATTTGGAAGTTCCTTTTTGGAAGTCGGTAAAAAAAACGACACCAAGCAAACTGCTTTCCTGCAAGAGTGTACCAGTCATCGCTTGTCTCAAATCTCAAGCAACGCCGCCGAGACAATAAATTCCTCTATCTTAATGGACAAACAGAGTTAGAGCTGACCCACGCACTTAGGGAACACAGGGGACAAATTATGCTCAAGCTTGAATAGACGCAAACGCAATAGCTGATAAAACAGTACACTAAAAGCACACAGAGACTAAAGCCTCGTTTCTATGCAGGGAACATTTGATACGCAACATTTAGCACCGAGCCGTGGTGGTCTAGTGGTAATAACACCCGCCTAACAACCGTGAGGTCGTGGATTCCATTCCCGGTCCCATACCAATTAATTCCTTGGAATTTATAACGCGGTCACTTTAACTCGACGCATCGCATTAATTTTAAGCAAATTTTACTCGATCTTAATAAACAGGTAGAAACTTATCTTTTATAGAAGATGCTTTGGAACCTTTCGTGCGGAGTCCGACTCGCACTTGGCCGGTTTTTTTGCATACCGTACTTGAGCGCTAAAATAACGTCACATAGTCAAGCGTTTAGTTAATGTGACCGCGTTGTATGTACGGAATTTCGCACCACTGGCTTTTCGTAAAGGAAAACATCGTGAGGTAACCTGCATACGTCAGTAGAAGAATATCGATGGCGTATGTGAATCCGCCAACGCGCACTGGGCCAGCGTGGTGGATATGGCCCAATCGCCCTTCGTTAGTAGGCCTACGTCCTGCAGTGGACTATTAAAAAGCCTTTTTAAAGAACAACTTTTGTTCTAGGATTTTTGGAAAATCACGAAGAAAAAATCAGCTTTTTCATACAAAAAGTTTGTCAAGGCGCGGCAAAATGTATGGAGAAGCGATTTTTTTTACGAATTGTCAAACGTGGTAATACAATAGTAGTTTGTCTAGATTTACTAGACCCGCCCTTAAAAGGTTTTGCGCTTAATACATATGACCCTGTATATAGTTAAATTAAAAACCTAGGTCTCCCATGGTTGTACCAATAATGTACTAATTAAATAAAATTAACCACATTATCAAGTCAGTTAAGCCGTGGTGGTATAGTGGTAATGACACCAGCCTTACAATCGTGAGGTCGTGGGTTTAAACCCAGTCCGGTACCAATTAATTCCTTGGAATTTATGTACGGAATTTCACACTACTGGCTTTTCGGTGAAAGAAAACATCGTGAGGCAACCTGCATATGTCTAAGGAAGAAATTCTATGGCGTATGTGAATCGATCAACCCGCACTGGGCCAGCGTGGTAGATATGGTCCAATCACCCTTCGTGGGTAGGCCTACGTCCTGCAGGGGACTATTGAAAAGGCTGATACAGTACAGATACAGTACAACCACATTATCGTTTTTATTTACTATCGTTTTTATTGTTGTTTCGTTTTCACAACATTTGATAAGTACGTATGACTCTAACAAAAAAATAGAAGAATATTTTAAAGGATTCTTCATAACAGATAACACACTTCAAATACATAAAATAACAATTTCTTCTCGTCATAGCACGTAAGTATAAAATTATATGTATCCGAGCGGCAAGAGCTAGTTAATTAATATTCGACAAATGAGTAGAATCTCCAATTGTAATTGATTTACGACAGTTTTCCGCTGAGAACCTACTCTCTTAAGCCTGCCCTGCCACCATAGAGTTATGATAAGCTATACTATAAAATCCGTGATGGTCTAGTTAGAGAATGCTTACCTTGCAAGCCTGATGCGTGAGTTCAAACCCAATCCCGTGCCAATAAATTCTTTAATATTTATATGGACTGAATCAAACCTTATACCGTTTGTGAATACATGTAGCTACTGTGTACCAATCCTACTAATATTATATCCTACTAATATTATAAACGCGAAAGTTTGTGAGGATGGATGGATGGATGGATGGATGTATGGATGTTTGTTACTCTTTCACGCAAAAACTACCGAACAGATTGAGATTAAATTTTGCAATAATATCCTACTTCCTACTAATATTATAAACGCGAAAGTTTGTGAGGATGGATGGATCGATGGATCGATGGATGGATGGATGAATAGATGGATGGATGGATGTATGGATGTTTGTTACTCTTTCACGCAAAAACTACCGAACAGATTGAGATTAAACTTTGCAATAATATCCTACTTCCTACTAATATTATAAACGCGAAAGTTTGTGAGGATGGATGGATCGATGGATCGATGGATGGATGGATGGATAGATGGATGGATGGATGGATGGATGTATGGATGTATGGATGTTTGTTACTCTTTCACGCAAAAACTACTGAACGGGTTGAGATGAAACTTTGCATTAATATAGCTTATTTATCAGAATAACACATAGGCTATAAATTATAATGATATATTGCGTATGCGGGCGAAGCCGCGGGTAAAAACTAGTGATTTATAATTCAAGCGACTTCAAAGAAGGAGGTTCTTGTTCTCACTTCGACTGCATCTATGTTACGCGAGTACTCTGACAATCATGAACAGATGTACTATAACCTAACAAGCGCAAATAAAATAACTAAGTATTTTTCGCCAATATTACGAAATTGACTTCGATCTACGTACAGCATTCGAGTAGTTCGCTGGTATTGATTTACTCGATTATTTTTTTGATTATTGTTGATTAAAAAGGGCTCAACAGATTTCGATGACATTTCAATGGAGCTACCTCTAACAAACAAAAAAAACATCAAATTTTGATGGTTTACTGGTTTGGATGGTCACTAATCGAATTTTGTACGTATACAGGGTTCTGTATTATGTATGAAATTCGATTCAATTAGAATCCTTTTTTTTATTCTGTACATTCAAACTTTTTTTTTGTTCGGCGATTTTTGTCAATATAAAAAAATGTTGTTCCTTAGAAAAATATTGTTCGCCCGCGACTGTATGGAAGAGCAGTTTTTTTAGTTTTGACAAAAGTCGCAGAACAAAAGTTGTTAATGCCACACCCATTCGGAAAGTGTCTTATTACTCGTTCATAAACGGGTAACAAAGTTCGTAATTTCTCCCTTAAAAATGTGCGGCGGGAAAAGTTATATGCAATTTTATTACTGAAGCAGGGCAGGAATGTTGTATGAAAATCCATTACTGCCCGGCTAGCTTTCTTTTGTTTTTTAGCAACGAACATAAAAAAAAATACAAACGTCAAACCTCAAAGAGAGTTGTATGAAATAATTAGAAAAAGAGGAAATAAGTAAAAGGATGCTAATTGATTAGGAATAACCCTTATAGCATACCCATCTGGACATTCACACACATGTAACGCTGCAAACCTTGACTCTCATGAGATCTCGTGTATTGCAGCGTTACCCACATACGCACACACACACACACACACCCCCCCCACACACACACACATACAAAATCTCAAACATCAGATAAGCTAGAACATCGAGCTGTTTTTGTGCTAATGTTTAATAGTTTTAAGATAGTTATAAATGATTCAGTACAAATCTTAAAAAAAAAAAAAAAAAACTGTATTACCTTGCTTAGGCTTTCCATTATGTTATCATTAATTTAAAAAAAAATTAGAATATTACTTATTTTGTACCTTTTATTGTAAATTTTGCTGTAATCATTGAAAATAATGCAACTGAATGTGTACAACGCTCAGCGAGACAGCGAATCTGGAAACCGGCCACAGGGCGCCCAAGATACAGGCTTTGCCTAGTTTGGGGCCCGATAGCACTACATTGTAATGTACATTCTTTAATGCTAATAAATATATTTTGATTTTTGATTTTGAGTATCAGGCAGTGTGTAGTGAAATGCAAACCTATTTGAAATAAAAAAAATAAAAAAAAAACCTGTATAAGTAGAAGTCGGTTTCGCCATTAGAATAGAATAGAATAGAAAACACTTTATTGTACACAGTAAAATATAAGACAACAGTAATACATAGAAAACTTATTAGTGTAGCTCAAGGCAGCCTTATCGCTGAAAGCGATCCCTTCCAGGCAACCCATCAAAGCATTTTTAGCAATAAAACAATTATTTCAGTAGAGCCGAAATAATAAAGGCTACAAACCTACATCTCAGCTGCATGATGTATTGACGAGCACGCAAGAGTATAGTGCAGCACAGCCTTATATGATGGATAGCCAATACTCATTGGAAGGTGATCCTTAATTGAATAATTTATCAGATGCTTCCTGCTCGAAGAAATAGTTTTAATTAAATAAAACTGTCCGAGTAGCTAAGTGGAATGATGAAGCGCCTTTTCTTTGGGCAGTTAGTTACGGGAAGATGTAATTGCGTGGAGAACAGATGTATCGTATCCGATACATCATGTAGATGCGGTTGTGGACAAGATTTTTGCTATTAGTAATCTTGCACTTACATAATAATCATCTTGTAATTACTTTTTGTAGGAACAGTAGCGTGTGTATCTAGACACACAAACACACTATTTGAAGCGGTTTTACTATGAAAATTTACGTGGTTTTCACACATTTTAAACTATATACTTATAACGGGACTAAACTCACGTGTAGCACTCAGTGCATTGCGAGACGGCTCCGCGTGCTAGCACTCGCCAACTTGAGAAAGGTCGCCGAATGCGACCGAAACTATAGTCGTTACGACTATCCCTACACGTGAGCTTAGTCCCGTTATATATAGTTTAAAATATTTGAAGCTGATCCTCTATATCAACATAACTTATTTTTACTTTCGCTGAAATAATTAAACAGACACTATTGTATTAATTTTGTGTAAAAATTACATTATAGTATATAAATATAAAAAGTTTTAAGTTGTATTTTATTGTTATATTTTTCGAAATTTTCATAAAATGAGCTTAACTTAGGACACATAACAACACTTTATGGAGTCTTTCCGTTTTGAATAGGTAAGCCTGAAAATTGATGCGCTCAGCAATGAGACAGCACACAGTGCTTGAATTAATAACTACTAATTCAGTAAAAACAGAGTTTAAAAAAACCGGACAAGTGCGAGGCAGGCTCGCACACCGAGAGTTCCGTACAAACCCAGAAAAATTCACAAAATTGGGTTAATTGGGAAGTAAGTTGTTAAAATCTCTATATCTAATCATCTACTAAAAAGTTTTTTTTTCACTTTTCTCGTCATAGCATAGTTTTGTGAGAGCGAAATATGCGGTTTTATTCCACATGAATGGCTCTAATTTTTTTATACGTTAACTAAAAGTTTTTATTTTACACAACTGCAAGAGACCATAGATATACGTATACAGTTTAAATTTCAACTCGATATCTTTACGCGTTTCCGAGATAAAGAGTCTTGACATACGGACAGACGGACGACAAAGTGATCCTATAATGGTTCCGTTTTTTTTCCGTTTGAGGTACGGAACCCTAAAAAATAAGAAATATTAAAATCATTCATCTATTTAATATTTTTACAGCTCCCTAAAATATTTAAATAATATGCATATCGAAAGAATTGTTTTGTAGAATGCCTTTCTATCGACTAAATATATTTAGTTGTTACTTTTAATCAATAAAATGTTCTCATACTTTTAAAATATTTTTTATTCCTATTATATAGATGCATCTAGAAACATTAGTATAAAAGCTTGCATCAAAGGAAACTTTACACTCTGAACTTTAAACATAAATATTTGCTATCTAGTCAGATACAAACATAAAAACAGAATATTTTATTGCCAATTGACAAACAACACTTTGACGTATTGATCTTTAGATTAAAAAATACCGACTCAAAGGTGAAGTCACTTTGGTAGAATTTATGGGAGATATCTGTAGGCCGTAGCCTTAAGGCACAGGTGCAAGAGATAACTCGCGCAGGTAGAAATTCCAACCCCTTTCTATGATGCACTATTCAGGGGTTCTAAACATTTAAGACGGGATAAGGTTAGGAAATATTTTGAAAAACAATTTTTAAGCGAAAGTTCTTAAGTCTTATAAGCTACTTGGTTATTGACCAATTAAACAAATATAAAAAATATTGCCGCCTTTATCACCTAGTAATATAAAAATAGTTTTCTTAGACGTACCAAAATATATACAAATATAATTTCGTCAAGGGGTACGGTAGACTCGATCGAAACTTTATCTGAATGATAAAACATAAAAAAATAATGATTTCGAGTCGACAACATATATCCGGAAAATTCGGATTATCGAGTATTTTAATAAATTTATAACGGTGCTGACAAACAAAAACACGGTGTCCATATTGACACCGGATGACGGATGACATAACTTGAGAAGTGTTGCCAACACCACAAATAAAGAATATGCTAAAGTGGTGTTAAAATTGTGACAAAATAATGCTATATAAACATGCTAAAAATTGTGATAACATTTTTCAATATGAAATGAAACGTAACATAATTATAAAATTATTATTAATTAACAAGATATGTGTTTTAATCGACTATGACCTATTATTATGTTATCAAATAAAATGTAAGTATCTTAGTCTTCATCGACCACTAATGGTCCCCTTGGTACCTACAGAGCGTAGTGCGTTCTCTGGAACTGCGTAAGACTAGCAGCATTTCCTTGCCCTTTTTAAGTCGAATCTTATAAGTATAAAATAGCATTTAAAGTTTTTACCGACAAACAATTGCGTAGCATAATTTTTAATACATTCATTTGACTAAGAGAAACCCGTTCAATTTCGTCATTCGAAAGTGGTAGCGTTAAAAACGATATTGCTGACATAAATCTGCAATTCTGCATGTAATTTTAATGGTAAAATACTTATTGTACAATTATTTTACATGACAAAAATATGACGTATGCTAAATTGCAAATAAATATGCTAAACAAGATGAAAATATGCTAAATTTAGCATAAAAATGCTAAATTGGCATCACTGATCTTGAGCAGTCAAGTTTTTTATGTTTTGGCGTCGCATTTTGGTGCATTTGCCAGTGTCAAGTATTAAGTTTTAATAATTTTTGATAATATTGTATCAAAATAGTCACTGTCACGTTAAGGTCCAACCAAGGACTTTGCATACTATCTGGACTGCGCACAGACGAAATTTGGCTCAGAGTTAGTTTAGGAAAATTCAACCTTAATGCGTTGTAACAAAACATATATTCCTTTGAAATGGTATAAGAGAGACGCTGTGCCGAGTGAGACTTCTCAAAGTGATGAAGTTGTCCCGCTCGCACTATTGCCATTTCGAAACGACACTTATAAATGGTAGAATTATTACCTGTAAAGCCGCGACTGTCTTAACCATTTCTTAGTTTTTTTAACAATGTAGTTTGATAAGATTTTAGTTAAAATTGCGAATAGATTCCAATAAAACAGAGTTTGATATTTATTTTGTATGAAAATACCTACGTCTTTATGATTAACGGTTATTTTTTATTTTTGACTAGAGTATCACCGTCGATTGCAAATGGCGTACTATGGTGTATACAAAGAAGTGTAGTAGGGTGACTATGCTGGACATATTTCTTAAACATGCTGGGTGTACAATTGGTGTATAGTCGTGGTTGTCATTTTTAATTTTTTTAGGTTGTAGATTTCAAAATTGGCATCCATATTGGAATTAAAGTAAGTAAGTTCGTATAGGCCGGGTGGCTAGCCCTGGTGTCAGAGTTTTTAGGCCGCCTGAAGGCCTCTGACATGGCTAAACGGTTAAAACAACCGGGACCTACAATTTAACGTGTCATCCGAGCCACGGTAGCGCTCAGTTGGAAAATACCACCCGCGGTCACCCATCCAAATACTGACCGTGCGGAACGTTGCTTAATTTCGGTGATCGCTGACAATCACCTAATCAAACTACGCTACGAGCGCTACTGGAATTAAAAACGGTAGACGTCACTTTTTTGAAAAAATCGTGGGTGTAGTTTTCGAGTTTTTTTGGGGTGTATATTTCAAAATTGGCATCCATTTTGGAATTAAAAACGACAGACGTCACTTGTTGCTAAAAGTCGCGATGGGTGTCGCTTTTGAGGTTTTTGGGGGTGTAGATTTCAAAAATGGCATCCATTTTGAAATTAAAGATGGCGGACGTCACTATTTTGAAAAAGTCGTCATGGGTGTCGTTTAATAGGTTTTTGGGGGTGTAGATTTAAAAAATGGCATCCATTTTGAAATTAAAGATGGCGGACGTCACTATTTTGAAAAATCGTCATGGGTGTCGTTTAATAGGTTTTTGGGGGTGTAGATTTCAAAACTAGCGTCCATTTTGGAATTAAAGATGGTGGACGTCACTTTTTTGAAAAAATCGTCATGGGTGTAGTTTTCGAGGTTTTTGGGGGTGTAGATTTCAAAAATGACATCTATTTTGGAATTAGAGATAGCAGATGTTGCTTTTTTGAAAAAGTCGTCATAAGTGTTATTTTTTGAGAATTCGGGGGTTTATATTTCAAAATTGGCATTCATTTTGGAATTGAAGATGGCGAACATTACTTCAAAATGGATGCCAATTTTGAAATATACACCCCCAAAACCTCTAAAACTACACCCATGACGACTTTTTCAAAAATGTGAGTCCGCTATTTTTATTTCAATATATATGCTTTGTTTACTACGGAAGCCTTAAAATTCTGTTAACTACGGAAGTCTATTCGTGGACAAGTTTTCGTGATTAAGATTTTTCGTGATAAGGTCTATTTGTGACAAAGTTTTCCGTGAAAAAGTTTTTGTAAAAACATTTTTAATACAACAACAACACCGTAAATATGGATTCCAGACCATTACTGTCGTCACAAAAGTGAAGGAACTCATCGAGATCTACATTTCCGAAGACAGCTGTCAAACTTAAAAGTGGTTTATCTCCGTCATTATCAATTCTAGACCATTGCTGTCTTAACAAAGGTGAAAGAACTCTTCAAGATCTACATTTCCGATAACAGCTGTCAAACTTGAAACTGAATCATCTCCGTGTATATTAATTCTAGACCATTGTTTTTATGGGGATTGGTTTTATAGAGATCTTCAAGGAAGGCCTATGCCCAGCAGTAGGCGTCTTATTGCTAAAGCGACGACGATGACGAAGGACGACGAGTTAGGGGTAAGATAACTGCGATTCCTGCGTGCAGTAACATTCCAAAGAAAAATTATATCCCAAGATGATCGAGTTGTTTTGGTCATCCTACTTGGAAAAGAGACACAATCATCTGATGTGGTATCCTTGTCGGCACGTTTTTCTTTGCCAGTACTCAATCCTGTTTATATGATAAATCCATGGGTCCAACCTTTAGTTAGTACCACAGATATCTAATACACTAGGTTAGTACCTAACCGAAGGTTAGGTACCTACTTAATGTTTTCAATGATCCGAAACATAAAATAGGACAGGAGTGTAGGCTATTAATTTTGTGAATGTAGTAATCAGACTCCACTGGAGAAGCAAAGGATACAGGCTACATAAAGTACATCATAATATATCACCAACCGGCCTTTTTAGAAATCTATGAGCCTTATGTCCAGCTGTGGACGTCCTACGGCTGATAGATAGATAGATAATCATAGAAAATATAATACTTGCCATACCTAATCTTTAAAGTTGACATTGCCTTTCTTTTCGTTTTATCAGAATGTTATAGATACATTTTTAGTAGGTACTTATTCATTTAGTTTTGAGCAATTACTTTGGGATATTGTTTACACCCATCATTCCGAAATTACCTATTTTTTAATATAGGTATGTCTTTCATAATTGTTTTGCTTGACCTTCATCATTTTGTTATCAGCCTAATCTCCTTGCCATAGATGAAGGATAAGTTTTCGCTCAGAGCGAAGCGATCCTTCCTTCATCTATGCTCCTTGCATTTGGTAATCATTGTCATGATTGTAAAAAATTGATGCAGCGAAGAGCTCTTCGTAAAGATGGTGATCAAGTAAAATTATGATGAGTGTGTGTGTATTATAAGTCATATTTCGCCCGAGCGAAGCCGGGTTGTCATCTAGTATACAAATATTTTCTTAAAAGTCTGTTGTTGCGTTTCGGACAAGTTCGCTGTTTGTTATACTGCGACGCGAATTTTTATATAAATATTCATCATCATCATCATTTCAGCCATAGGACGTCTACTGCTGGACATAGGCCTCCCCTAATATAAGTATTAGAAGATTAAAATATTACCTACCGGGAAATGACTCACGTCTGTTTTAGTTGATAACGAATGTAATTAAAATTTCGCCAGCGTTAGGTCTTGATCAAGCAAAACATTTACTAAAACGTCGTTACTTTTTATAGAAATGTTACTAATGAAACGTTATTTCGAAAAGGTAAATTGTCTAAAAAATTAGTAGGATAACAGTTGTGGAATAATCGTATAGTATGTAGTCATCATCTTCTCGCTCTTATCCCTAAGTGGAGTCGGCACAGCACGTTTCTTCTCGACACTATACTGTATCAATATATCGTATAATATGTAGTAACGTACCTACTAATGATAAAAATAAATAAATGACAAAATTTAACTAAATAGAAAAATCGCCCTGGTTTTTGAGGCGCCACATAACACAAAAAAAAACATTAACAAATAATTATAATAATAAATCCAGATCGAGAAAAATATTTTTAAATAGGTACTCAAATATCTGCACAACTGAGAATCGAAGGCGTAATTACAAACTACGCAAGCGAAGTCTGTAGCGTTAACATCTCACTTATAACAATAATTTATCGACCCAAATATCATAAAAAGAACAAAGTTTCTTACGAAACCTAATCACCAAATTAAATGAAAGCGCTACTCAAGTCGTAACCGCTACTAAGCCCGTAATTTGCCCATTAAATCTACACAACACAATAAAGTGTACACAAAGGCCCTTAAATGTTCCAAATTGGTTAACAATCTCCAGCAATCACTTCGCGTTTCTTTTAAAATTACGCCTAAAAATAAAAATGTTCTGCGCCGCTGCTTCGCGCACCGCCATGTTTCTTTTTAGAGTTTCGTGCGCAAATAGTGAAAATGGTTTCTACTTATTAATTATAGAAAATCGTCGATATGAAGGGATCTGAAAAATTGATTTGATATTATTATCAACCAATGTTCTGTCTTAATTTTGGTCGTAAAATATTAAGATTAAAATATTGTGAATTATTTAATGATATGTAAATCTGTTTTATGTTTTACCCTCAAAAGTTTATCTAAAGTATACTAAACTAGTAAAATAAAGCTATGCAAACAGTTGGCTTGAATAAAATTGCAGAAACGCGCCGAATGCAAGTCTTAACCAAACCATCTCATTGGTAATAAATAGGAGAGGTCTAGTGGTGAACATCCTGAATTCCTGAACCGATAATGGTGATGAGGTAACCCCGATTACTGAAAATTATTTATTGCGAAACATTCCTATAATCGCCACCTCCTACATTTTATTGTTTTACGTATAATTAGCACAAAATCGATAAAAATATCTTGGTGTATTTTTTTCCTTAGGGGAGAGAGGTTAGGCTCTTGATTTTTTTAATTCGTGATTACGGAAAAAAATCTCATGTTCTTTGTAATTTAGTTGATTGAATTAGGCGTTATTTTGCGGAAGTTAATCTTCAATTCTTTGTTTTAAATATTTATTTTTTTGAATTCAAAACAAAGGTTTGAAGATGAACTAGTTAATCAGTGTAATTAATTTAGGTAATAATATAACTGTATGGATTTTGTGATCTGAAATAAAGTTATTATTATATTCTATTCTTTGCACATGCCCAACACTTGATTCGGAATACTTTGTCTTACAGAACCGTTCCGTTTAAGAAATCCAGCACGCACTTGGCCGTTTCTTTTTCAGAATAGATTTTGATAAGAGATATACAAAAGCTGTCAAGTGTACGCTTACTTTATGTTCTCATTTGTAATCAGGGGATGTTAATTGGGCGAGTTATATGCAGGAGGTATCGGAGCTATCGAGCTTTGTAAAATGTTGCTTAATGTGTTTGTTAACTTTACTTGAGGATGTAAATGTGTTTGAATTAAGGCTTTAATGGCCGTGTAATATGGTGTAGTGAGACGTTACAGTTTTTGTGGCCTCATTGTAAATAATAAATTATAAAATATGTATGGTAGCGCATAAAACTGCATGTTTTGGTAAGGGTGTTTGTGGTATGGGTCCGATTATTTACAACCATCTACCAAAATCAATACTGGAATCAGAGTGTGTGCCTGTTTTCAAAAGAAAATTATTTAATTTGCTTGTATCTAAAGCTTATTACGGAGTACGGGAATTTTTAGATGATAAATTGCATAACCTGTGAAATTAATTAAATAATAATAAATTGTATGATTTTTGATGTTCTAATTACTAATATTATTGTATGGTCATATTGGACTTAACTGTTGATTCAATATTTTTGTCATTAGTATTAAGATCTAAATGTAACACAGTTCAACAATAAATGTTCTTTGACTTTGACTTTGACTTTGAATAAATAAGATGTGATCCGTTCAGAGGCTTTAGAATGAATGTGTACCTAGAGAAAACGAAAACTGTTATCGTTTTCGTGGCTCTATAGATTTCTGTTAGTTTTTCCTTATATCTGCTTTTGCCGGGGAGAGACCCCGGGCGCAATGCTCAGAGGCATTTTACAAAAATGTTACGAATGAAATGATTTTTATCATGCTTCACACACTAAGTGTACAGAAACTTTCTTTTTGTGATAAACATTTTAAAAATTGACGCGTTCGCAGGATTTAAACCTGCATCTCTCTGGGATTCCGGCCCAGATGCTTTGTCCAATTAAGCTAAAACGCTGTCTGCGAACACGTCGAATTGGTGAAAGTGTTTATCATTTTTACCAACTACTCGAACCTGCAATCCTATCCTGCAATGCCCGCAATCCTGCGAACGCGTCAATTTTTGAAATGTTTATCACAAAAAGAATATTACGAATATTTTTTACGCACGTACGTTACATTTAGTTTTTTTTTATGCTACCCCAGAAAAAAATCATCTTGTTCATGCATAGTAAAAATTATTTGAATTTCAACACCATTTTGAATTTACAACACCATTTTTGACCGACGAACCAGAGGAGTGGAGGTGGATGCAGAGGAAAGAATATATTTCGAAATTGGTCCCATTAATTTTATTGAAATCGGTTGCGCCATCTTTGATAAATCAACAATAATGTGAAAAATGCTACATCGATCCGTGCGAAGTATTCGCGAATTCTGTACACGGGTGAAGTCGGTCATGCTAATTTTTGCTTGTAGGTATTGTATAATAATCTTGTATTATAGGGCGTTTCCCCTTTTTTCCTTCTTCTGTGAATCTGCAGTCAATGACGCCTAGAAACTAATTAGGTTTCGTCTATCCATATTACATAATAAATGGATAAGTTGGTAAGCTATTACAAAAGTGGTTTCCCTATCCCACAGGAATCACGTTTTTTGGGATAAAAAGTTGCCTATGTCATTTTTCGTCTTTCAAACTATATTTATGCAAAAGAATAAGTGAATCCGTTGCTCCGTTGCTGCGTAAAAGAGTAAAAAACCAACAAACCCACTTTCAAATTTACAATTCTACTAGCTTTTGCCCGCGCCTTCGCTCACGTGGTATTTAAATTTTTATACTACTCGATGAGAGCATCTTATTTTTCTGGGATAAAAAGTACCCTATACTTTCCGTCCTTCAAACTATGTATATATATGTCAAAATCCATTCAATCCGTTGCTTCGTTGCTGCGTGAAAGAGGAAGAAACCAATAAACACCACCACCACATTTTTGTACTCTGATTTCTGTCTATCCAAAGGTAGCTTGGAAGAAATCGCTCAAGGCGATAAGGCCGCCCTTGTTAAGAATGGTGTCAATACTTTGTTATTTAAGCTGTTTTTATTTATTATATTGTAAAGCAACAAATACACTTTCGAATTTAAAACATTAGTACCTACTGTACTGTCCAGCCTTTTAATATTCCACTGCAGGACGTAGGCCTACCCACTAAGGGTGATTGGACCATATCCACCACGCTACGCTGGTCCGGTGCGGGTTGGTGGATTCACATACGCCATCGAATTTCTTCTACGAACATATCGACGCTTGAAAGGCAAAAATTACCAAGCGACAGTTTGGGCGATATTGAGTTATATATATAACTGAAATCAGAAAAAAAAACTGCGTCGATTGGTTTTACTCTCACGGCGCTAGGACGAAGTTTGTTGTCGTTTGGTAATTTAAAAAAAGACACTTTTCACAGTTTTCGGCGTCCAAGCGACTAAAATTTTAATGATTTATGATTATTTTTCACAGAGTATGGATTAGATTTTTATAATTTATACTTAGTAATTTTTGCCTCGACTCTAAATAATGCATCTAAACATAAAGTATTTTCTGCCTTGCGAGTACCCAGGAATTAGCATTACTTAAGAATTTTTACCTGATTGTTTTTTTTCTCTCTCTTAATTTAAGACTTTTTAACACACCTTCAATAGATATTCTTTATCATTTAGTACTTTTTACCTAAATACAATTTATTTAAAAATGTAAAGTAGTGAATATCTACCTGCCTAAAACAGGAAATATTTTGTCGTTAAGTCATTTTCTACCCGCCGATATTTTTAAAGTTTATGTTACTTAGATAACTATTTCTGATATGACATTTCTCTAAAAGTGACCTTATCCATACAGCACCTTTTTTGTTTTGTCACTTATCCACACTGTAAATCAGATTCTAAGTGGCTGTTGGTAACAAAATAACGATTACGTCTTCACCGAACTGTCGCATAGACAACACGTATGCGTGCGCGCATGGTGCAAAGTGCTTAATCTCGTAGCTTGTTTGTGTACTCGGTAAGTGCATTATTAAGATTTTATGGCTTTATATTTAAAGATTCTCATATATGACTTTATACTTTATATTAGATTATTAAATTTATATTTTACATTGATTTAAATCTATTGTTAAGAGTACATAAAAGTCGAAAAAAAGCGAGCTATGTCAGACGCCAGTGTGGCTTGGTAATTTGGTGCAATCTAATAGAAACAATAATTAACAATAAAATAGGTAATGATTTGACATGGTTAATTTTTATAATAAATATATAGATAGGTTTTCCAACAACCGATGTCAACTTTTTAGTTTTAAGTAGTTTTATTGTGACAATATTTTAGATAACCTTTTTTTCATTCACCATCAGATGAGGTTCATACTCAGTAGAGTGATTGTTGATGACTACAAGGGCTGTTTAAGAATTGGTGATGACAATATCCGTTGAATGCTTTTGCAAAAGTTTCTAATGTAGTGTACTAAAACCTGAATTTTTGTTTGGTTGTCCCAAAAAGTCCTACACTTACCTTATTTAAATAGGACTATGGTTGAAATTGCCTGGCAGTAAAGTGGTTTATCTTTTTATTTCGATCATTTTACCTATGTGTTAAACATCTGTTTATTCTGGATGCATCATTTTGCTTCAAATATAATCATAAAATATTGGGGTTTAGTTAATTTTACATGTTTTATGATAAAATTTTGTTTTTGGTTAGTAATTTTTACCTATTTGTGATTTTGATCAAAATTTTACTAACCGACACTATCTCTTAAATTATTGAGAAAATTCATATTTTTTAAATGACAGTTCATAAAGCTTTTAAATTTCATTTAAAATCTATTAGAACCGTGTAGAAATGAGTAATAGAAAATTTTATATGATTTTTTTTCCAAAAAATAAAACTTTAAAACGCTCTGGTGTAAAGTTGCCAATATGTCGCTTGGTAATTATTGCCTTTCAACCGTCGAATATACAGGTTGCCTCACGATGTTTTCCTTCACCGAAAAGTCAATGGAGTGAAATTCCGTACATAACTTCCAAAGAAACTCATTGGTACGGGGCCGGGATATGAACCCACGACCTCACGAATGATAGGCAAGTTTTACTACCACTAGCAACTAATATTAGATTAATAGGGATATAAGGATTTGGCACGAGCTGTAACTGTAACCTGCGGGGCAATTCTAATGACGGATCTCGTTGCTGAGGTGACACGTTCTTGAACCTCTCTCGTTTTTCTGACAGTTTAGAGCTGTCAGAACTGTCAGAAAAACGAGAGAGGTTCAAGAACGTATCACTTCAGTAAAGAGATCAGTTAACAGAATTGCCCTGCAGCTTCTATTCAATTTTCAGCTTTACGTGCTTGTAAATCTATCGGGTGAGATGACGGCCGCGAACAATTCAATAGATTCTTACAATAGCAGGGATTTACATTTTATATACGATCTGGCCATAAACATCTGTTGGACGTTTTTAAAAGCCATAAACGTCAAAGGCACTAGAATACACAGCCAGCCGGATTTATGGCACCGTTTTATAGATGCGTGTGTCGAAACTATGGAATTTCTCATTCTGTGCGCGGTTTAGGGATAGGCCTAGGTTTGTTAACCGGATAATGCTGATAGTTAATGTAAGTATTTAGTGGGATACAAAAATGGTTGTCTGTCTTTACAGACAACCATTTTTAGTCGGTTTACGGACGAGAAATTTACATGGTAACGTCATAACCTCAGAGCTAAAAAAAATCAAGAGAGAATGTTGTAAACAAACATGTGAAGCCAATCAAAACTACGCCTCGCCGTGTACAGACAATTACACACACATCCACGTACAACGAAACTACGCCTTGGCTTGACAGTCAAACTATGGCGGCGCAACACCGACACACTCACACATGTATAAAAAACCGACCTCACTTGACTGTTCAACGACGTTCTCTCTTGATTTTTTTATTTGCTATGAGGTCATAACATAAGAAAACATTGTTGAATTAACAACTGAAACAAGCCGAACGCGTAGGTCGATCGTGCTTCTCTATAGCTTTAATCGCAGGCTAAGGCGGAACGCGACACTTTTTCGTGCGCGCTGCCGGCGTTCATCGGCTTATAATATGTTACCTATCACGTCAAAAAATAAATCATCCAATTGCATAAATCTACTAATCCGTACTGGACAGCAGCATGGAAAATGCAATCCAATGGATTTTCGTGGGCAGGCCTATGTTCAGCAATAAACTAATAGAGTCAGGCACAGTACACGTAGTAAGTAATCGTATCTAGTAGTTGTAATATAAGTATTTTATTTCTGTAGTAATTAAAATAAAAAGCTTCAATCTTGTCAGTAGGGCAATACTTATAAAGGCTTTTTGATCTCCAGCTAGAATTTTGATAATGAGACAGACAGACAGACAGACAAAACTCTTTATTTACAACCACAACATGAAAAATAAACACTATTTACATAAATACGACAAAAATATGATAATAAAGTGGCGGCCTTATCACCCATGGCGATTTCGAATGAGTATGAGCTTTGTTTCGAAGTTACAAAGGTCAGTGGTCAGTACCTATGGCATACTGTCATGCCTACAATGACTAAAAATGTATACTTTTTATTTGTACGGGGTTAGATTTTAGGACACGGCATAATTATTAATCATTTTTTGCAAAAAATGTCATAACCGAATTCAATCCTGTACAGAATGTAGCATTATTATAATATACTAAGAGACTAATCGCGCACTAAAATTACGAGATACATATTATTTACACATTATTATAATATGTATACTATAGTATATGATAATAATGTGTTCAAATCGCGATAGTTTAAAAACAACAGAATGTAGCATTTTTTACATTACTGTTGATTTATCAATAATGGCTCAGCCGATTTCGACAAAATCAAAATGGAACCAACTTCGAAGTATGTTCTTTCCCATAAAAAATAATTATCGAAATAGAACCACTATGTAAAAATGTGTGCGTGGTTATACTTACATAAAAAAATATACGCGTCGAATTCAGTACCATTTTTGATAAATCAACAATAACGTGAAAAAGTTTTTGACCAATGAAACGGAGGAGCGTTTCGTTGGTCAAAAAACTTTTTCACGTTATTGTTGGTTTATCAAAAATGGCTTAACTGATTTCGCTAAAATTAAAATGGGACCAACTCCGAAGTATACTCCTTCTCTTTCCAATAAATAAAGAATTATTGAAATCGAACTACTATACAAAAATGTGTGCGTGGTAGATACGTAAAAAAATATACGCGTCGAATTGAGTAATCCTCCGTTTCGTTGGTCAAAAAGTCGATTCATAAATGATGATGATTCATGACATAAATCCGCAAAATTATGTTTTTGCCGGACTTCAACTATAAAATACAATACATCTCTAAAAGTGTGGACTCTAAATAATGATTAGAAACCATTTCATAGATCAGTGAGTTAATCTACGGAGCGCTCAGGTGAGATATGGCAACACTGGCGTTATAATACGATATGAGTCTTATTTGGACCATGATTAAAGCTGGAAACATACTATCGGACGCGGCTTACGGACGCGACTGACAGCCGCGACTGATGGGTATCTAGATAATGAAAGTACACTGAGCCGTGTACACTATCGGACATAAGTCGCGTACGTCACCTTGGGCTGACCTTGAGCGTTCCGACGTCTGAGAGCGATCTGGCGCGCCGGATGCTTTAAGACGTGCACACTGCTAAGTCGGAGCTCTCAGTCGCGTCCGTCAGCCGCGTCCGATAGTATGTTTCCGGCTTAATTATTAAATTAGCTACGCATAAAATGACATGAAAAACTAATGAACTGATGACTATTGAAAATACTATGAAAATACAAGTAAATAATATGGGTACCATTTCAAAACCTGATATAATATTATTTTCTAGTTAGGTACAATTTCGGCTATTTTAGGTAGTTATTATTCAACCTTTACTAAGTATAATGCCATGCAACATATTTCATTGTGCTTGTGTTTCTATATCCATAGTGGACTGAAACGTACGGGTTTTTCTAAATTTAAACTGTAATTATTTATTGCTAAAACTAGGTACAATAGGATCGTCACAGATAGTATTTGATACCACAAACTTCAGTACCGTTCTACCTAGCAAGCCTACATAATGACAGACCGACAGACAAAACTCTTTATTTACAACCACAATTTAAAAATAAACACTATTTACACATATACGACAAAAATATGATTACAAAGTGGCGGCCTTATCACCCATGGCGATTTCTTCCAGGCAACCTTGCACGAATATGAACTGACAAGAACAAGAAATAGTGGCCTTAAATAGAAATTAACAAAGAAAAAAACACCTACATAATAGACTAAACCTACTTAATTAAATCTAAATTTTAAATATCCTATCCTACTAATACGAGTATTATAAACGCGAGAGTTTGTGAGGATGGATGGATGGATGTTTGTTACTATTTCAAGCAAAAACTACTAAACGGATTGAGACGAACCTTTGCAATAATATAGCTTACTAGTTTTTACCCGCGGCTTCGCCCGCATTACATTTTGATTTTTGACACAATATCATTATAATTTATAGCCTATGTGTTATTCTGAAATATATAAGCTATTTTATTGTAAAGTTTCATCTCAATCCGTTAAGTAGTTTTTGCGTGAAAGAGTAACAAACATCCATCCATCCATCCTCACAAACTTTCGCGTTTATAATATTAGTAGGATATATCAGAATAACCCATAGGCTATAAATTATAATGATATTGCGTCAAAAATCAAAATATCATGCGGGCGAAGCCGCGGGTAAAAACTAGTACCTACTTACATAAATATACGTTATAATAGGTACATATAAATAATGTGCGCACTTCAGTACAGTTCTACCAAGTATTTACCTATAGGGACCTGTTTTCTACAACATCCACCTTGTTGTGATACCGAATAAGCATTAATTAATAAGAGATATCAAAAAATGTAAGAAACTTAATGTGGTTATGAAAATAAATTTAACATTTCAAAAACAACTATAATATCACAAGATACTAATTGCAAGTAAAAAAGGAAAAGTAAAGAGCTGCCCGTCACTCGATTGAAAACAACAAACAAATAAATTAACGAACCAACTAAAATGGTTTTCATTCCAATGACATTCTACATGTAGATGCGTTAAATTATAATATGTACTAAATCGATACTTACTTATTTGTCTTATCTTTTACGTAGAGTAAATTTTACATTATAGTCCGCAAATCAACATCTGCAATCTTCAACTTGACTATTAGACATTTAATTCTGAGTGAACTTCTTCTTCTTCTTAGTTTTGGCGTCGCATTATTGTGCATTTGCCAGTGTCAAGTAATAAGTTTTATTACTTTTGATATTTTATCAAAATAGTTACTGTCGTAGTCTCGTCATAGTCCAATAAAGTCGCGGTCAAGTCCAATCATAGTCCAAGTCATACCTTAGTAAAGCAGTGTAGACTTTACTAGAGGTGTCTATGGAGTTTTGGTAACAACACGGAACAACATGATACGTCACATTATATCACTTTCCTACACTCATGCATATAAATCAGCTAATAATCAACGAAATACCACCATTTTCACTAATTATCACTGATAAAAACACAAGTTTAACAAAATAATACAATGAGGCGACATGAATTTTCCGCGTTCCCGCCAAAACTCCCCTGAGTCAACAATCCGGCAATAGGCTATTTGACAACATTGAAAATATTCTATTAATTTTGGTAATCCATACAGATAATAGCCTGAAAAAGGCATATTTCACTTTATTTAAACTAAAATATGTCTAATTTTCGCAAATCGAACGAAATAAAATACGATATATTTTTGATATTTTATCTGTGACATAAACGCTCTAAGAAGGGTGGCAACTCTGGTGACGTCACGTGCTGGTAAAGAAGAATTTCTCGATTGACTGTTGTTTGTGTAATTTGTGTTTTGTGATTTCGGAGTACCTAATATTATTGGATCTGTAAGTTACTTTTAAAGTATTTTTTGTAAATTTTTAGATGTAAACTAGCGTATTTACCACTATTAACTAACGTTATTTACTCGTGAGTGACGTCAAAGACCAGCGCCATTACAAAATGTCGTTTGTGGTAGGATCTTGAATATCTATTCTTTAACACTGATTTTCATTGTTAATACAGTAGATCTCTCGGAAATATAAATGTAGTGTGCTTAGTATGTACTAACGAATAATTTAAAACTATTTCCTAAAACTCGTCAAATACCCTATTGCCTTGCGTTATTCTTGTCAAAGTATGGATAACGAATTACGAAGTCCCGAAAATTAGGAAAGAACTAAAAATAAAAAGTAAGCCCCTAGTTCTCTGCTGTAATTTATTTGGATTTTTTTAAATCGTTTTTGAGCACAGGTCGGTCATTGCAGATCTAAATAGATCAATTGTTGAGTAAAAGCCGACCCTAAAAAGGCGAAATCCATCACGGTGACCCGGTGCAGGTTGGTGGACTTGCACACTCCGTCTGATGTGTAAATCTGTAAAAAAAAAACACAGAACTATTAGTAACGTAAAAAATATTTCAGAAATAAGTCTATAGACCAAGTAAAACCATAAACTTTTGTTTATGGTTTGTGTGAATGTCAGAATCTGAAATTTTCTTTAAAAATAGGTATTGTTTTAAAATTAAAATTGTCTACCTACAGTATCATTAAAATTTAAAGTGACCAAAAATGACTCTAAGCTTCTATGGACATAGAATGGTTACCTTACGATGTTTTCTTTCAACAAAAAGCTAGTAGTTCTATTTTGTCTAGATCCATTTAGGCGCTTCCAACAATGTAGTAGTTGGTAAAAATGATAAACCACTTTCAATAATTCGACGTTTTCGCAGACAGCGTTCTAGCTTAATTTGGACAAAGCATCTGGGCCGGAATCCCAGAGAGATGTAGGCGTTCTGCGAACGCGTAAATTTTTGAAATGTTTATCACAAAAAGATAGTTTCTAGATCCATATAGATTAGAAATTCTAAAAAACTCATTTTTACGGGATAGAGCTTTAAACCTAAGCTTATGCTTGTAAGGCAAACGTTCTGTCACTACGCTTCGTCATATTAAGTGGTATAACGCATCTATAGTAATATCATTAAACGATACAGTCCTCATTCTCGCCACATGGCTGGTGGGAATCTGAAACTTTACTTATTAATTAGTGCTGTATTAATTCATATCGCTCTTGAAGCGCCTTAAAAACACCGGGTCACTGGCCGAACATTACGTCATCTGCAAAATGTAACACTTAGTCAGTAGTCTGTCTTTAGACAAGTGTTATGTTAACCCATAGAGTTTAGAGATACAAAGAGACGTCCACAACTTTCTGTACCTATGGAATTCGACATTATGTCACGCTCACCTTCTCTTTAATTTATTCATCTTATTCCTGAGCAAATATTTATATAGATTCTTCTCTTTTCTCCCATTTAATTCTGATAAAACCATGCGAGTCCTAATTTGAAGGAACTTCTTGATAGGAAGATACTTAAACATTAATGATTACCTAATGTGTCATTTGCGAGTGCTTCACAGACTAAAAAAAATGATTAATGAAAAAACTTTCTATACTCATACTTTTGGACATAGTGATTTTTTTTTTACTTTGTTATCAGCCTGCATTAAGTGTTACGTACTACCCTGGTAGTGTGTAACACTGCTGAGCACGGTTTTTCCACAGAACAGCAGAACTCTTTCTTCTGTGTTTTTTTTTTCCTCCAAGGTCATGTAGCAGTTAAAATAAGGCACTGATTTAACCGAGTAGGTGTTTACTGTAGTTCAAGTAATTAAGAAATTATAAAACGCATGGTAGCAAACATGTCTGGCAGGTGTAACTTAGCAGGAAAGTAAACAGAAGTTAGTTGTAGAGAAATACATAATGGGTAATAAAATATAGTTTTGGTCACTCAAATGCATATGGGCAGGTAAGTGTGGGTCGGTAACCAAACGAAATTGGTTGGTAATACATCTCGTTCTTTGCAGCTCCATAAATTAAAAGGAACGAATCATCATTTCAGTCGTAGTAAATCTAATGTCGTTTCGATGTCGAATTCGATGTCGATTTCGAAGTCGATTTCGATGTCTGTTTCGATGTCGATTCTTCCCATAAAATAACCCTATCTGAACTTCTCATTTGAGCTTAGATTAGTTTAAAAGCTGCCTTATCAAAGTTGCTTATTTCCCAAAGCTCAGTCGCTGTTTTCCAGTGAAATTATGTCATCGTTTTAGGTATACAGTACTAGTTGCTAGGCGAGACGGCCTTGGGAAATACGTTACAACTTGGTCACACTCCGACTGAGTGCTCAAACCAGAACGTTGATCTGGATAGATACTCGTACCTACTATCTCGCTAAATACTAACGCAAAATGCTCATTCACACAAGTGCATCAACTGATTGTCACCTTAGTTTTTAGTTAATTGACTGACCACTACTTAATTTTTTGACTTAATAACGTCTTATAAATCCTTGAACGCCGGCTGAACGCGCGAAAAAGCATGACTCACGGTCATATCACGCCTGAGCCGAGCGTGCAATCAAGAGCGCAGATCAAGCAATAGAGAGGCAAAATTGGCCTACGTAGACATTATCACGTACCTAAAATTATTGTCAGTAAACCGACTTTACAGACAACAAATTTTTTCGGGTATGTATTAGCACTACCTAGTTGAGGTTGCAAAATGAATTTCCGTAAACGAACGATGAGCCTCTAAATAAATAAATATTTGGGGACATTTCACACACGGCCTCTGATCCCAAACTAAGCAAAGCTTGTGACATGGCTGCCAGATATAGATAGTAACTAAATAACACCCAGACACAGAGCAAAGACCTACGTTCATCACATAAATACTTGCCCTAGGTAGGGATCGAACCCACGCCTCTTTGACCCAGTAGCTAGGGTCACTAACCGCTGAGCCACCGAGGCAGTCGAGATGGAAATCTCAAGAAGAATTTAATTTTGCGCGCTGATCTAGAGCATAGTACGCTTTAACGACTTTTTCTACTGTAAAAAAGAAAATTAATGATCCATATGATAAGTAAGGGCATATTTTATGCATTCCTATCCATTTTCATACCCCACACATATAACAAGAAATTTAAAATACAAATGGCGTAACGTTAAAGTATCTACATTAACACCACGGGTAGCAAAACCATAAACAGTTTGTCTATAAAGCAGTTCCACGCATAAACACAAATTAATACATTTAATACACAGTAAACTCGGCAACAGGATCACAAAAACGCGGCTTATTATGTCCAATATAACCTTGTGTGTCCTGTTTGTCATTCATTGCTTTTCTTAAACATCACTTAACGTCACTACGGAAATCGGAAATAGCATGAAAACTTGGGTACGGTCCGAATTCAGCGTAAGTTGTGTTGGCCAAGACCAGCCTACTAAACCTTGGCAAACCAATGGCATCATACAAATTCGACGTCATTATTCAGGGCAAATAATTGACTTTTATGATATTTTAATTATTATTATGACAGACAATTTCGATTACATGTATTTAGTGACATTTCCACATGCCAAGAAATGGAAAAATAGAATGGACTTATTATTACTTATACAAATATCACATATATTGCACTCTATTTTTGGTGAAATAAATATATTTTCATTTACTACATAAATGGGCAATTACACTGCACATGCACAGTATTAAGAGTCCTGTGGAAAGTCGGCTTTGCCCTTAAAGGTTTTACTCAGAGAGTGGAAAAAGCAGTTTCTTGCATAAAGACTACCATAATACAGAGTAAGCTGAACGAGCAAATGAACCACAAAAACTCGCCTCATTATGTCCGACATAACCTTGTGTGTCCTGCTTGTCATTCATTACTTTCCTTAAACATCACTTAACGTCAGTAAGGGAATCGGACATAGCAAGAAAACTTGGGTACGGTCCGAATTAAGCGTAAGTTGTGTTGGTGCGCTCATACTTAGTATGGCAATTTATAGGTTAACTCAAATATAATATTTCTCACCGCTTAAAAGCGTCAATTAAAAAAAAAATCAATTCAGATCGTAGACAATCTGCTGTTACATTTCTCAATCAGGGCCAAAGCTTAATTAAAAACTGAATTGTATGTGATTTTTTTTTACCGATTTAGACCAATCGTCACTGTCTAAAATAAAAAGCTTTTCAAAATATGAGTGACCTATCAAGATTCTATAAGACCTATAGGTATCTTTTAAGTCTGCGTGCTGCAACTTCGACCACAGCATTACATATCATCAGGCAAGTTGGTGGTCAAACGCAATGGTGGGTATTCTCGAAAAAAAAAAATGTCTCACACTTCCATATTTCAAATTCTAGATTTTAAGAACGGTAGCGATACTGCGAAGGTACTGGCATTAATCAATAAAATATTAAAATTAGTCAATAATGACGATAAATGATTAATTTGCTAGTCTTGCATGTAAATAAAAATAATACTACTAATTATGGACTTTCTTAGAACTTTTTTTAGTTTATTGAATCAGGCGTACTCGTAACTTTGCAGAAGTTCATCTTCAAATCCTTGTATTGAAAAAAAAAAATTCAAAACATGGATTTTCTTAGACCTCCTCATGCAATTCGGACCGGACTTGGATATATCTATGTTTGCCATAACCCATCCGCAAGAACGGGCTATACGTATATTTCAATAAGTTCTTACAATCCTAGATAAGTTCTTACAATCCCAGCTCACTCCTTAACATTGTATTACCATCGGACTTTAGATTCATTTGTATTTTGTCCTCCGATGCGACACTAATAGGCTATTAGGCGTAAGGTAAGACCACACCACATTATTAATCGTTCATTCCACTTGAAAAACGTGAAATCATTCAATGAATTTCGTATGGGTTGCCATATAATTGGAAGGGAGGGACAAAAAGCGGTCGCGGCTGTAAGGGACGCTACTCTGGACTGGACCGCGAATGCTTGATTAAAGTTATAAGTAGGTATACACACGTACATATAGGTATGTGATGCACGGTATTGCCCCGGTGGTGTTTTATTCAGTTTGTTGATTAATGAACATCATCATGTCAGTCCAAATACATCAACTGCTGCTGGACACAGATCTCTACCAAAGAAGTCCAATAAGAAAATAATACATAAATAAATATTAGGGGACATCTTACACACGGTCTCTGACCCCAAACTAAGCAAAGCTAGTGATATGGCTAACAGAGACTGATATACTACATAATATACATATTTTTAAATACATACTTATGTAATAGTAGTGTAGGTAGTTTTAGTATATAAAGTAGTATTGTAATTATTAAGGGACTTTTGCCCGCCTTATATAGATAATACCTAACCTTCCGTACCAGTACATTTTTTGGAATCGGAATTTGTGTTTAATGTTACACCACTGGCTTTTAGGTGAAGAAAAACATCGTGAAGTAACCTGCATACCTTCGTAGAGGAATTCGATGCCTCTTCATCAGCATCGAATTCGATAGCATGTGCGAATTCTCCAACCCGACTAGGCCTTCGTCGATGGATATGGCCAATCGCCCTCTATGGGTCTCGATTACTAGTAGGGCTGTCTTCTGCAGTGGACTGTTAAAAAATATATAGTACAGTACAATAGAAGCAGCTTGCATCCAGGGTATGCCAGCGATCGTAATCAGGCTGTCTGTCGACCTTGGGGGCCGACGTCATTTGCTGCGCTTAAACATAAATAAATATAAATAAATATTTTTGGGACATATTACACACAGCCTCTGACCCCAAATTAAGCAAAGCTTGTGATATGGCTGCCAGAGACTAATATACTACATATACTTATTTTTAAATACATACTTATATAGATATTAACTAAATAACACCCAAACACAGAGCAAACACACATCACATAAATCATGTTCATCACATAAATATTTGCCCGGGGTGGGGATCGAACCCAAGCCTCTTTGATCCAGAAGTTAAGGCCACTGAGCCACCGAGGCAGTCCGTCCTTTCTCTGCTCAAAAACATTACGGTCCCATCGGCCATCAGGTCTAAGTTCTTTGTTAGCTATTTCACCTAGTTAATTTGTAGAATATTTTCATGTGAGTAACTTAAGCCAGCCTAACACTGAAATGATCAGACGTAACACTATGAAATAAAATAACTGATTTTTTCTCGAATTCCGACTTGGTTTCTTAGTAAAAGTAGTTCATAATAACAGTCCCTTTGGCTTAGTTTGAGAATAGTCTACATGTTAACACTGCACCAAACAAACCAGAATAAAAAAAAACAGCTGCAAAAAAAAGATAAGTCGAGATAAATAATAATGTTGTAAATAATATAAGGTTACTCGAATAAATAAATTAAATGAATTGACATTTAAAACTTTGAAACGTTGGTGGTATAGTGGAGTGTGCAAATCACAGATCAGTTATTTACGATAATGTAATAGTTTTAGTATAAATATAAATATTATGGGACATTATAGGGGATATTACACACGGTCTCTGACCCCAAACTAAGCAAAGCTTGTGATATGGCTGCTAGATACTGATGTACTATATAATTATACTTGTTTCTAAATACATACTTATAAAGATAGTAACTAAATAACACCCAGACACAGAGCAAACACCAATGTTCATCACATAAATGCCTGCCCTGGGAGGGGATCGTTCCAACGCCTCTTTGATCCAGAAGTCAGCTTCACTGAGCCACCGAAGCAGTCGAGAGTTAATGGATTTGGCTAAGATTTAAGCTTCCATGTTCGATATTCGCAGCTTAGGGTCTGGACTCCCATAGTTTTTCTCTCCGAAACTCCTGCTGTTCCGCAGAACCTCAGGTGAAGCCGCGGGACGCCACCAGTCGTATATAACGACAAATCTTGGCATTAGCGAGACCGCATGAGGTTATTTAATTACGTACTTCTAATCCTTCCTACTTCTGTTTACTATGTTGCAAACGTCTGAATCTATAGAGAGAAGCGCTCTTAGCATTGATCTATGCGTAACCAAAGTACGATTATTTTTAATAGGTTTAGCTACATATTGCCTGATGTTGAGCAGATATGCGGTCTAGGGTAGCACGCTTACGTAGAAGATACCTATTTACTCGGGATTTGAAGACACCCACGTTGTACTTAAGCGGAAAGACAGACCCAGGCAATGCAAATCTAATGTTTTTATTTTTGTATCGTAGGACTACTTTTGTCAACCAATTCACCTGATCGACGACGTTGCGGCCAAATATGGCCTTACTGGACATCTTTTCAAAAAAGCACTGAATATGCAGCTGATAAAACGTAGACGGAACGAATGACAGTCAACACACATAACTCATACGAACAGCCAGAATGTGTGTACATTCTGGCTGTTCGTATGAGTTATGTGTTATTAGATTTGCATACAGTGTGTTTCTGCAGCCCTGATCAGGTTATGACCACCGAAGCTTGTGCATAGAAATCCTACGTTTCGTTTTCAGTTGTTTGCGTTTTTAGGGTTCCGTATCTCAAACGGAAAAAAACGGAATCCTTATAGGATCTCTTTGTTGTCCGTCTGTCCGTCTGTGTGTATGTCAAGACTCTTTATCTCTAAAACGCATAAAGATATCGAAAGATATCGAATTGAAATGTAAACTTCTCAGTTTTCGTTTAAAAAAGTTAGAGCCGTTTATGTTGTAAAAAACCGCATATTTCGACAATCACAAAAATTAAAACCTACAGGATACTTTCCGTTGACACAGAACTATGAAATTTGGCGAAAAGCATTGTCTCAGAGTACACTTTTAGGAATAAATCATTACATTTTTATTTAAATCACAAAAAATAGTGCTTCAAAATTCATAAAATATGGGTTCTAAATTCAAAGTAAATCGTATCATGTAAGGTATCATATAAAAGAACTTCATTAGCACATGCTGAAACAGGTTTTTAATTATATTTTAACAATTGTAATTTTCGATGTATGACGAGAAAAGTGAAAAAAAAAAACTTTTTTGTCGATGGTATAGTAGAGATTTTAACGACTTACTTCCCAATTTTGTGAAATTTTCTGGATTAGTACGGAACCTTCGGCTTGCGAGCCTGACTCTCACGTGTCCGGTTTTTCTTTCTTTTATTTGTCTCGTTTCAGACAAGCTCTGCCCTGTACTATATCAGAACAAACTTCCAGTTGAACAATTTGTTCTGGAACTGTTACTCAAAGATGTACAGACACAGCTTATCTTTAAATATAAAAAAGAAACTCTATTTGTAAGTACAATAATAAATTAATATGCTTTGAGTGCACAAACAATTTTCTCAAGACTGCGTATATTTGCAACAATGTATATCGTCTTGATACCCTTGATTGTTAGTTTATTCATGAGCTTGGTCCTATAAGGTCTTAAGTAACGGGTAGCTAATTGGTAATGACTGCTCTTATAGAGACGCTTCGGTATATTAAATTGAACGAGTGATCATTTGAATTTACATTTGTATTGAAACATTGTTGATATTGATGAATTAATGCTATTTGTCACAGAGAGAATCATTAATTATTTTTTATCGCAAATAAAATATGTCCGAGCTTGACCACCAATTTACCAGGTGAGTAATGTTGTGGTCCAAGACGAAGCACGCAGACTTAAGGTGGGCATACACGTTGCGATGAACTGATCAGGTTTTCTCATCACTCCAAATGGGAGCTCGTTCGGTTAATTAAAATGTAGGAATTGGTAGTTCCATATTTGAACCACTATTAAAAGATCTACCTTAAATTAATATCGATAATCTATATTTTATTTATTTATTTTATCATTTTAATTCAGACAATAATTATCCATAAATCGTAAAAAATTAAATACAATTGAGTCGTTCATTTTAAACATTAATTACAATATTTATTAATTACAAGATTTATAATTTAGTGCCCATAACAATTAACATCTACTTATTCTGAATGGGGCAATCTAATCGATCAGCAATCATTTGAAGAATACCAATGCGACTGCCTCGTACTCTATATCGTAGGGACGCGACTTTCTTGCGAATAATCGCATGAAAGTCATCCGTTCGTGCCTCAGCAAACATTTCAGATGCACTACAGAAGCGAGGCAACCGCATCAGCATTCTAAAAATATCGTTATATTGGACCCGTAGAATGCTGGCAGCCCGGCGAGTATGACTGATCCACAAGCTACTCGAGTAGAATGACTGGCAATACGCCTTGAAAAGGGTAATTTTCACCTCCCTCGAGCAGCGAGCAAACCTTCGTGCGATCATATTTCCCCTGACTGCCAGAGCCCTACGTTCCCTCTCGATATCTGCGTCATCTCTAAGGTCGTCATTAAGAATGTGTCCCAAATACTTAAAAGTAGTAACCACATTCAAAGCCACACCATTAAGCATAATTGCCGGATCATTTGCTGGTTTGAGGTTTCCGCTCTTAAAAACAAGCACCTCACTTTTTTATATGAAATGTTAAAAATTATAATAATTAGTATACATATTTTATTGTATTGATTGTATAAATAATAACAAACAGACTAATCAAAACGATTGTTTTAGAATCCAATTAAGTATATAACTTTGTCAATATTTGTTTGTATATCTAAATATTATAGTTTTAAGTTAGATACTAACAATATAATACTCGTATATGCCATAATTGTAAACATTCACATTTTCCCATTCTGATTATGTACTTTCCAAATCTTCTAATTACTTTTTATAATTAATTGTTAAACCGTGCATGTGAGTAATAGAATAAAGGGCTTTATTATTTATTTATTTTATTTATTTATTTAAAGGTGGGCACACACGACGCGATGATTGCATCAGGGCATCAGATCAGTCCAGCGTGGGCCAAATGTAGTTAACCATTGCCTGTAGGTAGTTCTTTTAGAAACAAAATGGCACACCTACCTTATTCAAAAAATATCAATCGTAGAAAAAGTTGATGGGAATCAAAGTTCTAGGAAATCAAATTTTAAACTATAGGCAATGATTAACTACACTTGACCCACGCTGAACTGATCTGATGAACTGATGCGATCATCGCGTCGTGTGTGCCAAGCTTCAGGTAATGGTTCAAATGTGGAACAACCAATGGAACCTTTTAATTACCTGAATGAGCTCCCAGTTGGAGTGATGCGAAAAACTAGAAAAAATACAAAGCTGTATTATTATTTTTCATATAATTTATTTTTCACATTTAAAAAAATGGAGGGATAAAAAAATCTAAATTAAATATTTTTGAGAAGCCCAAAAATGAAGCTCTAATGATGTATATATCATCTTGGTTCAATTTTTCTCTGAATAATATATCACTTGTGGACGTCACCTTTGCACGCATATGTATATTGCGTGACAATGCAATAATATGGTACCATGCAGCTGATCTGATGATGGAGTCGAAAGGTGGATAGGAACTCCTGTACTAAACAAGATAGACCCGTCGTGTTTGGGCTCGTTTTACTTGTCTTGGCTAACACTCTGCTGCTAGATGATATTCAGGATCTTAAAAGCTTGTATTTAAAAAAATATATTTTTATAATAATCTATTGATTTTAAGAGGATGCGGTGTCACGTCACATAGCAGTTACTGGAGTTACATTTGCAATGTACGTATGGTTTTCGTAGTAGTGCTTAACGCGTAGCTTAACTAGATAATTTTGGTTCTGTCCGATTTTGGATGAGTGTACCAATTCTGTAGCACCAGTAGCAATTACAACTTAGCACTTGTTCTTTGTGTCGATGGTTCTAATTTAGGTGAATGCTTTAGGTACCTACAAGTTTAACCATGTGGTTGCTCTAGCATGGCTCGGTAAATGATGATGTAGGTCCCATATGTTTAAACTTTTTACTCATCATCAGCTCTTTAGTCAACCTTCCAGCACGGGTAGCACGGCGAGAGGAGAAAACCAATTTATCCACTTTAAAATGTCAGTTGTCATTGTCAATCCATACTTTATTTCCTCTTCGAGGGGATATAATGGTGGAAAGACTATTTGTCCCTTTGCCATGCTTCCCAGGTTGCAGGCATGCTTTGCAGGTAGTTTAAATCTCTGAAGCCAGGACTAGACACCAAAATAAAATAAATACACTGTAACTTTCGTAGCTTAAGTTCATCTAGTGCTCCAGCAAATGCTCCAATGGCGTGATAACAACAAGAATGCAACAAAGTTATTGTAGTGACGACAATGATCATGAAGTTGTTCCATACAACCCAAGTAGGTATAGAAATACAAGTTACATCTAAACAATAAGGCCCTCATTTGAATACCGATTCCGTAATAAGGCTGCGGTTTGTGGTCGACGGACAATTGAATGCGGTTAACGTGTTGATTGCTGGTAACGGATGGGAATCCCATGTACAGAGACAAAGAGGCTTAAGGTTTTGAAACATCAATTAATAAAAAAATAATACGAAAATATATACCTAGAGTTTAGGCCATTACCTGTCTGTATTTAATTATGGCTATAATTGTTTTGGAAAATGATTTTCTCATTGTACACCACGTAAATTGAAACTACAGCTGTTTCCGTATGGCTCTATAAATTTTCGCATAGCGCCTCTGGCAGAAACGAGGAAGAACTAACCTTATTGTATGGAGCCACACGTGAAAGATTAAGTAAACTATGCAAACCTTTTTTTTTTCAGGGAAAATCCTTTATGGATATCGCCCATATCCGGGAGAGGCAGGTTGGTTCTGTGGGAGTCCCACCTAAGGCGGTGTACCCACTAAAATCCCTGGCGTGTTATCTCTGCGCATCTGTGTCGGTATTGCGGGAACGCTTGCGCACACTTCCGCTACCCCGACAGCGCTTGTCCTTTATGGACAACTGCTTGTAAAGCTCCTGCTCTGTCCGTCGTCAACTACGCATAACTACACTAAGGGCGCCGACGGTGAGAGTGAAAATGCTGTCTAGAAGATTCACTTCCTGCTCTAACGAGTTCAAAATCACACTCTTTAAGACTTATAGCCAATCGTTCTATGGAAGTAGCTTGTGGACAGCATATACTCAAAAATCTCTTGGCGTACCTGCGCGTCCAATATAACAACGCTTTCAGAATGTTGATGCGGCTTCCGCTGTTTTGCAGCGCGTCATCTATGTTTGCACTGATGGCTTTGCAGCTATCATGCGCAAAAATAATGCCTCACTATTGAGCAGGTCGCGAGCGGGCGGCAACAGCATTATTATAGCCATCACAGACAACTTCAGCTGTTCTATCTTGATTCGCTGTATCTTGTCAAATTTAATTTAATAATGTGTGACGTGCCCAGTTTAATGTGTTAATTTAATTTGATTTAATTTAATTTTAATAATCAATTTCTAGTTTAAATTTTAATTATGGATCCTATGTGTCTGAAAATAAAACATTTTCTAATTCTAATTCTAATTAGCAATTTGAAATGGCAGTGCACAGGGCACATAGCTCGGAGGATCGATGACCAATGGGGGCGATGAGGTTGAAAAGATCTCGAGTGGAGACCACGTACCGGCAAGCGTAGTGTAGAGCGTACACCTACAAGGGGGACGGTTATGCTGTTGACGGTTGAAAAATTAATTTTTCATTTTTCACTGTTTAAAAATAAGATGTTTTTTGTATTTTTATGTAATATTTTTATGACGTGTAAATCGACATTTTATAATATAATAAATTAATAATATTAATAAATTACATATGCCTTAATTAGGATTATTTCACCGCTGAGCTGGATGCAAGCCTCTACCAACCGGTCTTACTTGAGATCTATAAGGGAAGCCTATGTCTAGCAGTGGACGTCTTGGATTGATGGATGGACACATATTATATGTATAAGTTGATAAACTCTTTTCGCTACATTTTAGAGAGATGCGATCGATGTACTGGGTATGTTTGTATTTTTTAACGCTTCAACGTCGAGACGGTTCGACATGATTATTTGAGTGGATATAGTTTAGAAATCAGTGAATGTAATGGGCTACTTTTATCCCGGAAAAATTAAAAAAAATTGTGGGAAACCGCGGATTAATTTACTCTTGAGTATAAAATATGATGTATATTATGACGGCGAGTGGAACTGCGGGGCGCTGCTAGCGTGAAATAAAATAAAATCAGTGTCCACACCCACGGTATTCCGGAGACTACCCGGCTCATTAGTGTCAGCAGTAGTGATGTATACAAAATGCTGCGTGTAAACACGGCCGGCCCACGTGGTCACACTGTGACCACACGGCATTAAAAAATCAAGACACAAAACTATGTCACATAACAAAACAGCGCAAATTTGTGTGAGTGCCAAAAATTGATCCTACGCAGCCTTAGCTGATAAATAAATAAATCAATCATTTATTTCCAAGATAGATTTACAAAACAACAATAGAACAATCAATTTATCTTATAATGTACATTGCATGCATTATGAACAAAAAAAAATACTAAGTATTAATTATAATAATAATCACTATAGGAAGGAATGTGTGCATGCATTTATTATTCACAAATTGAAATGGTTATCAGTGGGCCCCAAACTACGCTAAGCCTGTATTTTGGGCACCCGAAAGAAAGTTTTTAAGTTTTTGTGAAGCGGTTTATTCTTATATTGTTCTTCTAAAAATTCTTTATGAAGTTACCTCATCACTGAGCTGACAAAGAGGTCGAAAATATAGTAGACGTGCTGTAGAAAAACCCGTGAGTAACACCTGTGTTCGAAGTTGAAAAATAGAGCCCCAGAAACTTTTGTAGCAGCATACGCAAGGCCAATAATGAATTTCCAGTTGAGTTATATTTGATTAGCTTCATTTGACGACTGATTTATGTAAAAAGTCCCAACTGTCCCACAGTCCCATGGTCACCTCACTGTATAAGCTCAGTGTCCCAATTCCGATAATAATTCATTTATATCGCAGGTGGGTGTTAACGTTATTAGGCCCGATCGAAACTTGATTTGTGGGTGAATCTGGACCCAAATTATCATAACACAACAATTATATTCAATTTCGAAAGGTGAATTTATGGATAGTTTATGGAAATCACCGGCTGCATGCGGTTTTATACGGTACTTGTAAAGAAATCGTATTTTGCTGGTTCGTGTAGTCTATGTGTTAAGGCGTACTATCATCGTCACGATAACACCAGTTCGAAACTTTCATCTGCTGTAGGACTTCCACTGCTGAACATGGGATTCCCCTATGGATTTCCAATAAAACCGGTTGGAAGAGCCAGTATCATACGCGTTGCTGCCGTCTTAATTACATCGTCAGTCCAGCTAGTCGGTGGACGTCTTACGTTAACTTGTTGGTACGTGGTCTTCGTTCGAGAATTTTTCTGAATTTAAACATATACATTGATGCCCACACGACGTTTGATCTTTCTTTTTGATGTATAACTCCAGTCTTGATATAATGTCCTCCTTTACAAACAAGACATTCAAAAACTGGTCTTGAGAAGCACATAGGAACTCGTAGCCAATGATAATCCGGTCCACCATTGACGAAAATGTCAAAACTGACGATATATCATCATCATAATTATCAGCTAAGGACCCGCTGCTGGACATAGGCCTTCTTAATAACGTGTTTGTGTCTAACACAACCCTGCTGTTCTATTAACTCCATTCTTACATAATACATATCTTATATTTTGTTCAATTTTTTTAAAATAGTTGAACGTTTCTGTAGCCGATGTCACCACATAGGTATTATGATTTTTTAGCAACATCAAGATGTAATTAAATAAATGCAGAATTCACTAATATTAATTAACACAAAACTTAAATAACATTTCATAAACTTAACTATATATAACAAGATATCAAGATTAAATATGATTATTCTTAATTATATTTAATCTTGATATCTTGGCGCAATGAACTTTTTTTCTTAATGCAGCCATAAAATAAAACTTAGTCCAAAGCGGCCTATAACCATCTACAAAACTCTTTTCTAATAAATTTTAAATAAAGGGAAAAAATACTTATAAAGTAATAACATCGTAGATGACTAAAAATAAAATAACATACTCGTACGTACAAAATTAGTGAACTCTCACAAAACGATTGCCAAAGAATTATTTACCTAAGTATAGATAGTGTAGATTGATTAAATTGGTTAAAAACTTACTTATGTTAATTATTTTTCTCTTCATTAACCTGGGGTCAATCTCAAGATAAATCAGAGATAGGCGAGTTATTAGCGGGTGTCTCTATAATTTCTTATCAACGTCGTAAAATAAGCTTCGAAGCTATGAGAAAGATAAGAGCGCGTCGATGTCTAATCTACAGTGAATAGAAAAGAAAAATATTCTAATAAAATAAATCAGTTTTATCTTCCGTCTGATACATTATTTAAATTTTATGATATATTAAAAGCCTTCAGTGAGTGTGTATAACTGTATAGTATATACTGTATACTAATTTATTATCGTTTGTTTCTCAAAATTATAGAACATATCTGTAATAAAAAAGACGGATAGAAAAACAACATAATTTTTTTTTCGGTTTTAGCAGTACCTACCAAACAAGTATTGACATAAAGTACACAAGTTCAACTCATAATTTCTATTTGCGTTGTTGGGGTTTCAAAATATACCTAAGTGTAAAATAAATTAATAAATAATAATAATGAACTAGAAAATATTATAGTGGTTCCATCATTACTCTAAAGATATGTTAGTAACTTGGTACAATTTATCTCAGGTATATTTTATCAAAACACAGAATATCGAAAATACAAAAGTCAAACTTAAATAAACAAACCCCACATACAAACAACGCTTACAGAATCTCCGAAGCCGCTTCAAAACAGATGCAGCGCGAGGATTCTAGATTTTGTGATCCTAGACCACATACGCCTTTTACTTTTACTAATATTAACTGATTTTTAAAAGTCGGTTAATGCGTTTTATTGATTAATCTAATATTTCAAGAGTAAGAAAAACTGGTTCATTCAATGTCATAAAGATTTCGGTCAGAACCGTTTTTTTTCAAGATTGCGCTTGAAGTTTAACCTGGATCTGTCAGAATTTTGTGATTTTAAGCACGTGTAAGAGATCCTAAATCTTTAAAAAAAATTGGATTGGAAATTTAGTGCAAAGTTGACCAAAAAAAACGTCTATTTTTGACCGACGAACCACCGGAGGAAGTATACAATTCGACGCGTATATACAACGTGTAACGGAAAGACTGTATACATACTGAAAGTACCAAATCAGATAACGGTAACAAACTAGATGGGCATGTTTAGCCGTGTAAGTTCGTTTGCTGATTTATAATCTTTTTTTTTTAAAACTAGTCATTTTTATGACTAATTCACATTTGCACAGCACTATCACACTAAACAGCTGTGAGGTCAATAATACGACCTTGCCCATCAAAATCAGACCACACCTCCTTGTTGTGACATGTTTGTTTACGTGCAAAAGATTTTTCTAGTCAGTCATATTTTTTTTTTAAAAAGTGAATGTTGTTATTTTGGGTCGGAATTTCGAATACAGCATCTATATAAGGTATAGTATCAACCCACTTTTTATGTATACAGCCTTTCCGTTACACGTTGTATATATATATATATATTTTCATGTATAACCACGCATAACTTTTTTCATAGTAGTCCGATTTCAATAATTATTTTTTTATTGGAAAAAGTATACTTCGAAATTGGTATTGGAAATCGATCCGTGCGAAATATTCGCGAATTCTGTACACGGGTGAAGTCAGTCGGTCATGCTAATTTTTGCAAAAAATAATCTTGTTGCTGAGGTATTCTGTCGTCTCGATATTTTGTGTGGGAGAGAGGTATGTATAGGCCCGTAATTATCGCCTACCGCGAAATAGTTATTTTGATTGGCCCTTCAACATAGCTTCTTCGACGGTTTAAAAACTGAACTAGTTACAGCCGATACTCCGTAACGGTTGTTGACGATTTGTTTGTCGAACTCGTTGTGTTTTGAGGCTTTACTTGACAAATCCTGTGATGTGTTAAAATAGTTTTTATTTTTAAGCCACTTAAAAATATTCTCAATTCTTCAATAATTATGTTTTTTTTTGTTATCTGTATGTTATGCAATTACTCCAGCAAATATAAACTGATTTTGATGATAATTTTTTTGTTTGCTCGATCATACTTTAGAGGTCCCTATTTAAATTTTACAGAAATCAGCCGAGTCGTTTTTTAAAAATCAACAATAATGTGAAAATTACTACATTGATCTGTGCAAAAGATTCGAATTCTGTTATGCCAGTTTTGGGAAAAAATAATTATATCTAAGATTATTGAACGTAGAGAGAAAGTATCTCTATTGTTGTTTCTTGTGTATGTTGTATTTAATAATTTGTATTTTTGAATGTAGGTATATCTGTTCTCTTTTTGTGTTTTAATTTTTTATTTTTATAATCGAATTCAATGTGCTTTGTAATTTATTATTATTGTAAACTATTTTTGACATGGACGTAATATTTTTGTGTGTGTTTTTTGTGATATGTAATTTATTATTATTCCTAACCAAATTTGACGTTGACGTAATAAGTAATATTTATTATTTATCATGAGTGTAATTGGTTACTGTTACCGTGCTAATTTGATATAAAAAAATAAATAAATAAATCTGGTGACAACAAATCGTTACCAGATACTTTGCTTCTTTGATGTCTAAGGCTTAATCATCATCTTCATTTGGCTTGCATCCATCGCAATCCTGCGGCGTTAACGAAGTCATCTGTCAAATTCATGAATTAATGCATGTCATTTGTCCACCTGTGAACATCCTACACTGCGCTGGTCGGTATATGGCTTCCACTCGAGAAATTTTCGAAAATATAGATCATCAGTACTGCGTGTTATGTGCTCTGCTCCCTGTCATTCACAACAATTATTACCTATTTTTGTTTCTTTTTTTCAGCTTTCTTGGAACTAATACAATTAGTGCTATGATATATAGATATCATAGCACTAATTGTATTAGATTGGACAAAAATAATTATTTGAAATTGTACTAGGAGATATAGATAAAAATAAAAGAAACATACAAACTTCGTTTTTAATTACAACACGTTTAAGATCTTGAACAAAAATATATCTTTTAGATTGTAAAAGCAATAAACTATTAATTAAACTGTAGAGAATTAAACGCTGTCTTCAATGCAATGAAATTCAAAACAGACGTAAAGGTCATTTCATATAGATGATGAAGCTCAAGCCTTCATCAAAGCGAAGTGGAGCGAAGCCTTGTACATAGTCCGTAAGTTCACTGAAATTACAAGTATGTTTTCTTTTCGAATAATCATAATGCCCACATTCCACTGCAAATGGAAGCGTTCATAGCGTAGTTTGAGGTGTTTGTCAGCGATCACCGAAATTAAGCAACGTTAAGCACGGCCAGTCTTTGGACGTGTTACCGCGGGTAGCATTTACAACTGAGCGCTACCGTGGCTCGGATGGCTCGGTAAATTGTAGGTCTCGGTTATATTAACCTCTTAGCCATGTCAGAGGCCTTCAGGCGGCTTAAGACTTCTGACGCCAAGGCTAGCTGGCCTATACAAACTTACAAAATTTAGTGGAATTACGGACTACAATAGTCTGTCCACTGACCAGGTCCACCCAACTTCACTTCTCCGCTTCACTATGCTTTGGTAGAGTCTGGTTTTATGCTTGCGGTTATTTATTAAGAATTCTATATCTGTGACGCGCTCCTTATGAGAATTATTTATGGAAAATGGTCGTTTGAATCGACATTTTTATACATGAAATGAGAAAGTAGAAAATTTAAACCAAAACTACTTTGTTTTTAAAAAAGGACTTAATTAAATTACTTAGCTGACTGTCGTTTTTGAGTTTTAAACTCAGCTTTTAAAAATTAGCTAAATGAAATTCAATATTTTAAAGGAAATCACTTGACCAGGTTATTTTTTAATCTCCTTTCTTATCTTCTCTTTCTTTCTCTACCTTAGAGACTTAAATAGTAACATCCGTTCATCAGTCACTGCTAGAATTAGCCCTCCCAAAAAATTTCCAATAAAACCAGTTGGTAGCGGCTATTTTTTATTTGTTTATCCAAATTCATCAATAGTAATAAATATTATATTATATTTGATAAATATTGTAAAAAAACTTAAATTTAAGACTTTAAATAAATATGTGTATAAATATTATATATCAATGTATAATATTTAATATTATTATTATTGATAGGACGTCCACTGCTGGGCATAAATAAATAAATAATCGTTTATTTCAGACAACTCCATAAAAATCGAGTTGAATTCATACACAAGTATGAATAATAATAGTTTTTAATGGAAGTAACAAAATGTCAATCTTTATACAACAACATGAATGAATAATTAAAAATGTCAAAATTGTTGCAGTCAAATCACATTTTAAAAAATTAACTAACATTGAATAAAAAAAAATATTAAAATTGAGTATAGACCGCCCTTATGAATTTCCAATTAGACCGGTTTGTAGTGGCTTTGTTTTATTTATTTATCCAAAATATTAACATACTAGCTTTTACCAGCGGCTTCGCCCGCGATATAATTTAATTTATGTTTAACTTGGTAAAAAAAATATGGTGACAAAAACAGTAAGTGCGCTACAAAATATTAGCCCCAATTCAATGTGAAACGGTACACAAATATTGTAGCAAATAATCATTTCAAACCCAAAAAACAGCCAAGCTCAACTAATTTGTTTCGTCATCGCCATCATCCGCAGCTTCCTTTGTCCAACTGTTGGATATAGACCTCTCTCTTGCAGTGCCATCTGCCTCGGCTCTTTGCCGGTCGTGACCAGGCTCGACCGGCGGTATTGATGATATCGTCGAGATAGTCGACCCACCTTGCTGCCGCGCCGCACATAGCTGAGCGCTCTCACCTATTCAAGTACCCTAGTTGACCAGCTCGGTCACCACCGTCTTTCTTGCTGAAGAAGCGCTGGTCGAATTGGTTGCCACGCCATTGTGAATGATGTCATACGTAGGGCTTTTGCGACCGCCAATATCGCAGCCGTACTCGAACAGAATGGGTTTGCACGTGGGGACGGCAAAAGGCCTGACGGTATGAAGCTGGTCTCAAGGAAGTGTAGACGGCCCTTAGTATGGGACACGACTTGCGTCGATACTTTGGCGCCGTCAAATCTTTCCGAGACTCAGAGTAGGGCTGGCGCGGTGGCCGATTCGGCGGAGCAGCACAAATGGCGCAAATATGCTAACCTCGGCATTGGTTACATATTTGAGCCGTTTGAAATTAAGATATTGTGCGCGTGGTGGCCGGGAGCTCATCTTGTTTTCAAAAGTATTTCTGACCAAAATGCTGGTGTTTATTTGGCTCAACGTATTAGCAGCATTGCCAAACTGATTGGCAATGCTGCCAGCATGCTAGGCACGCTGCTAACTGGCAGTGGGCTTGAGCATTTAGAATATCTTTAGACCTTCAAGGGTCTGTGGATGATCCAATTGCTTGTTTTGTAGTAGTAGTTTATGAAGTTTTACATTGTAAGTCTTGTATTTAAAGACACTTGCTCTATAAAAAATCAAGTTCTTTGCACCTCGTTGTTATTGTTCAAACCTAACCCGACATCAAAATACCTTATACTTATAAAATGCTTATAAATGCTTCTGTTGATTAAGATAAGGTTAGAGTGTACCCGCCTAGCCGTGGTGGCCTAGAGGTAGTGACACCCGCCTTGCAATCGTGAGGTCGTGGGCTCAAATCCCGTTCCCGTACCAATGAGTTCTTTGGAATTTATGTACGGAATTTCACACCACTGGCTTTTCGGTGAAGGAAAACATCGTGAGGCAACCTGCATACGTCCGTAGAAGAAATTCGATGGCGTATGCGAATCTACAAACCCGCACTGGGCCAGTGTGGTGGATATGGCCCAATCACCCTTCGTGGGTAGGCCTAAGTCCTGCAGTGGACTAATAAAAAAGGCTGATACAGTACAGTACCCGCCTATGGGTTCCCGCCTTGTCGTGGCGGGGGAACTTAGTAGCCGAGGCTTATGGGTGGCGCAGGAATCCCAGGTAGAGCCGCCTCCTAGGCAGTTTAGAAGTTTGCACTCGAGGTTTTCTTAACTATAGCAGCTGAGAGGCTGGCCGGCAAGTTGCGTGCCTCATGAGGAGTGCCGCAAATGAGCCGGGCTGCACTTTTATTACTGTTTAATCCTAACCAAACCACCAGAAAGTTATGTTCGTGTCAAGGTCACAATTCAGAATCAAGGTTAATAACCTTAGTGTCAAGATACCCATACTTATGCCATACTACTTCTAAAAATCAAGTCGATCCGTATCTTCGTGTATTAGCATGGATTCTGTACCATAAAGGTAGAATAAAGAAATATGTTTACCCTCTAATGGTGGTATATTTAAAAATATTTTAATGTCAGACAAAAAATGGCGGCCCAGTATTAAACGTCATTGTAATATGTAGCATGGCAAAGGGAAAACTATTTTGTCCAATTTTAATGTCAGTTGTAATTGTCAATCCATACTTTATTTCCTCTTCGAGGAGCTATAATGGTGGAAAAACAATTTGTCCCCTTGCTATGCTAAGCGAGACATTTATAAAAGTCTGCAGTCAATGTATGTCACCTGTCTAATTACGTTTTGTCAATCCATATTAGGCCCAATCAACTCAATTATGAACGCGCCATCGTAAATTTAATAGCAACGTAAAAAGTTTTCTCTCTATCGAATGCCTAAAGTGAAAAAGAAACAGAAATAGTCTAATCAACTGATATAATTACGATGGTGCCTTCAAAATTGGGCCTATTAGCGTCGTTGTGATAGGTGACAGTTTCGTTAACGATAGATTTTGTCCTATCCTACGGGAATTATGCAATTTTCGGGATAAAATGTAGCCTATGTCCTTTCTCAGGCTCTAGACTATCTGTGTACCAAATTTCATTGAGATCGGTTCAGTAGTTTTGGCGTGAAAGCGCGACAGACAGACAGACAGACAGACAGACAGACAGACAGAGTTACTTTCGCATTTATAATATTAAATAATTAAATAATAGTAAGGATTGTACATAGTAACTTGTAAATAGCTCCCAAACTACGATGCACAAGCACATTTTGACAGCTACAATAAAATACCCTGCACCCATTGATTTTTTTCTATATTGATGCCTACACCAAAGTTATATCCAAAACATTACCTTCGTCAAGTAGTCGGCTAAAAAGTTATTGTCGTTCTTTTTCGAGTGAACCGAAGAGGCTTCTCGCATGAAGTGCACTATTATTTCTACATTCCGAGAATCATAGCATCCGACTGTAACTTCAAGTAGTTCTAGTAAAAACATAATAAGCTACGGGGAATAATTATTCGCTCGCCAGAATTACTTACAGCGCATCAAAATGTTGCAGTATCTGGATCACCTGACTTGTAGCGCGTCACGATGTAGCTGATTAAATCATTTAAAGCGGTTACGCTTTATATTTTTATGTGTTCTATAAAAAGATATGCGTGATCGATAACTACGAGTCCTTACCTGGTCTCGCTAAATTAAATAAAAACAAAAAAAATCTAAAATATAAAATAGTTGTGACATAAAATTAAATAAAATATAAAAAAAGATAGTGCATTAAAAATTTAATGCAACTTATTTACCCACATAAACCTTAATTAAACCAACACTCTTTCGTCAAAATATACTATAGAAACAAACCTGAGCTGGTAAATTTAAACCACACACTCTCGAGAGATAATATCGTGCTTGATCGAGAAAACCTGAAGGAGACGCATTGATTTAATGCAGCACGAGTTAGAAAAAGATATGAAAAATATATCTCTCTATAAATATATTAACTTGTGATATTAACGTAATTTGTGTTAATACCGTCTTAATTGAAATAAATAAATTGAAATTGAAATCTCGGTAGTCACAACAACCAGCCACCGTTGTCGGATTCTTCATTATGTAATGTCAAATTCTAGTCAAATTCAAATAAATATTTGACAGTTTTGACAACTCTAGGCCAGATTTTCCATACATTTTTGTGGTTGAGAATTGCCTCCAGTGACAACAAGGTTTTCTCTCTGCAATTTCTGTGAAGCCACCTTTTTGATGAGCAATAAATAGAATGTATAAAATAGTGCGCTCTGGGTTCTCGGTACCGGTGTAGCCCGAATCCGGCATAATGGTCACGCATACAATTTGTCGAGAAGTCGGCGTTTTTTGTGGGAAAGGATCCTGATGGGTTCCGAGGATAGCGCTGCGTTTTGTGTGCAGCTGCATTGAAGATGTAGTAGCGTAGTGGACGAACGTTCGTTTATAGTCCGAATCAAATTTCTTGGCGTCTGTGAAGTTAGCTACAAGTTGCGCACATCCCCGCTTTTGCGCAGCTGACATAATAAATTAGCTACTGCGCAATGACCCAGCTCGTGTTCACAGACGCCGATAAGTTAGAATCGGTCTATAACAATTGTGAGTACGATTTTCGTAATTCTTTGGAGTTTATACCTTTACTAGCTGTTACCCGCCGCTTCCCTCACGTGATATTTGATAAAACATAGGGTAAGTCCCGGATAGATGCCGCACTGGGATAGACGCCGCGTTTTCAAAAACTCCAATAAGCGTAATTAACTATCACTTCTAATGCATGTCATAACCTTGCTCTGACCCCGCCCCCCACCGGTCAGTCGCTTGGCAGCGTGTGCGACGACCGTGTGCAAACTGTGTGACACGAAAAAAATTTACGCGCGGAAATATCCTTCATATTTATAAAGACGTGTTTTGGAAAGGTGATTATTTTTTTTCTGATTAATATTTTGTTTTAATTTTTAATAAATGATAAAGTTAAACTATTATACTGGCTTTCAATGTGTATTTTATGAAAAAAAATTGCTTAATTTTTAAGTATTTTTAAAAGGCATCTATCCTTCACTAATTGGATAGATGCCTCGTTTTTAGTTGGGATAGATGCCTTTAGAGGCGCATAACCTTCCACCAAAGCATCTATCCTTGACTTGTAAATAGTAAATACTCACATGAGAATCAATTTGTTGCGGTGTATATATGCCCAGAAAATACATACAAAAAATAGGCGCCATAATGTGCGTGCCAGAAAATAGAATGAAAATGATTTAAAAGCTGCTTTAGCAGATATTCATTAAGGATTTTTTAAGAATCTCTTAAGAGTAAATATAAATTATTAATAAAAAATATTAAGCAATTTAACTTTGGTACCTACTCATTATAATAAAAATATGTTTAACTGTCGCTATCTCATTCATTTTGATATATTTATAGATCATATATAAAAGGCATCTATCCCTTGGTTTTATAATATAATTGGTTTTCCAACAAACAACATAAAGGATAGATGCCCCAACACAAACGTTTAAATATACTTAAATTATAATAAAAAAGTAACGTAAAGGCTTTGAGAATGAAATTATTGAGCTATGCTTTTGCTTAACATGAGTATTGACAACGAATATTAGGTGGAATGTATTTTTTCGTTGGAGCATCTATCCTTGACCTTGATCTATAGTAAATGCTCCTTTCAAAATTTATCTATGTACTTTAGGTGTATCATAAATTCATAATAGATCATATTTACGCATAAATAACTTTAATTGTAAATGTATTTCACAATGTGGCATCTATCCTTCGGTATAATTTATCAGGCGGGGCGACTGTCCGGGGTGGGGCATGTATCCGTGAAATTTTAGAGGTCGACAAAAATTGTTTTAGTTCCTATTATACATGGTTTTGACTGCTGACCTTGTATACTAGACTGTAGTCTAAAGACCATACTTTGCGACCGCATAACCAGTTTTTACATATTGTGATTAGTTATGAAGCTGTGAGACTTTTTCAAAAAGTGCGGCATCTATCCGGGACTTACCCTACATAATTAATAGATTATACTGTACCTATGTAAAAAAATAATGTAATAAATTTTTGCTCGTCTACTTGCAGACTGAATGCAATGGAAATATAAGACTAGCCAATTATGACTTGTATTATACATGTATTCTAAGAAAATAAACGATTTAATTAATTGATAAAATCGCCAAAAAAGCTGCTGTTCTATACAAGAAATTCATTGTTCACTTTCGATAAAATATCGTATGGATTTGCTGTTGTGGTTTTTCGCGTAATGAGTAATGAGTATAGGTACAATGATATGTCAAGCAAGAATATAGCAAGGGATACAACAGTTTATAGATAAGATATTGTAGTGAATCAAACTAATTAGTCCATTTTCATGTGTATTTGGTCACCATAAAGTATTTTACTTTAGTTTTTTAAAATAATTATCACAGTTCGTGTTGACTAAGAATATGTGCTTTCGCCACGAGGCGCAAATCGAGAATGATCTCACCTAAAGATTTTTACATCTCTTCAGTTTCTTTTCTCGTTTCCTGATTGGCTGTTTTATAACTACGCCGAAAGCAGTTCTTATTGGTTAAAATGCAGGCTGGTTGTTAAATCGGCCAATCATAAACCAGAGAAATGTTACTCTTACAAGTACTAGAAAATATCATTTGACAAATATATTTCAGAAACCAGATCAAAATTTGATGCAACGATTAAAAATCCTGATAGTATTCTATACTACTAATTTATAGGTAAGCTATACAAATATTTTTCTTCACTTATTAGCCTAAACCAGCAGCAAGCAAGGTGCTTCATATAACTTCTACCATAGCACCGTGAAGTACAAAGCAGAATCCTCCTGGAGTATGTATCCAACTACCAGCAAGCAAGGTGCATCGTGTGTGCTGCCAAGTCCCGTAAAGTACAAAGTAGAATCCTCCTGAGGCCGTCGTCAGTGTGTGTCCAAGGTCTGGAGCTCGTGAGAACGTGCGCTGTTGGTTCAGTACGGAGGTACGGACCTCTTGGTGCCTGGTACAACGCATGAGAATTAGCGGCTAATTTTTGATTAACAAATTTTTCGTTAAACTGATGAATATTTAATCACAACTATCAATCATTGTTTGTATAATGATGTGTCTAAGCTGTGTACTTTTTGGGACTATGAAGATATTTTGGACTTAAATGATATATGTAAAAAGGAGTTTAATCATAATACCAGTTATTTTTTTTATTCTTTATTCAGTTATTAATTTTACTATTCACACACGCTAGCAATTACAAAATAGGTACATTGTGACACAGATTAAAATAAAAATTACTTTGCACCTGAGTTGTACGTTTACTGTCCCCTTAAGACATAATTATTATACAAATCACCCAACTCTAGGTATAGAATTCTTATTAATTCCATCCAGCTGAAGTTTGTACCTGAAACAAAACAGAATAGAATTACGATCATGCTTAGTTTTATATGTTATTATTTTATTTAAATACTAGCTTTTTCCCGCGGCGTCGCGAGGTATTTTAATTTTTGTTCCAGGTATCCCGTTAAAACTATGTCTATGCCAAACATCAAGTCAAACCGTAGCTCCGTTGATGCGTGGAAGAGGAACAAACCAATAAACTAAAAGACACATTTTGGATAAATAATATTAGTAAGGAAGTAATGATAAGGATTTGTGTCCAAAACAAAACCGTCTTCCAGGAAACGTATGAACATTTCAAATTAACTACATACACATAGATACGAGTACATCAGATAGAGACTGAGCGCCGCTTGGTGCTTTTGTATCCTCTGTTTTGTATCTTGCTTGGTGCTCATACAAAGTTCAAAATTGAACCATCAATAAGCCAATACAAAATACTGCCTAAGAATTCGAACCGCTCACGTTCCCGCCGCCTCTCGTCCTTTCGACCGCAGATCACAAGTCGCGTTGACGACTCGCCTGTTGACACACGAGGCCGCCGACCCGTCTTCCGGCCGCTCGCAAATATTCTCTGCAAACATTACCTAACCTGGCCGGACGGACGGACGTTGCTATGTCGGTGCAGGTATTCTACTACGTACAATGTCTGCTGTATCAGTGCTTCGTAAATTGGAATTATGACAGAAACATTTGACGAACCTAAGTAGAATATAACCGTAATATGTGGCGGTGGTGTAAATTTGATGGTCCAGTGGTAATAACAACTGCCCGACAATCGCCAGATCGTGGGTTTAAAACCCGATCCCGTACTAATGAGTTCATTTGGATTCTTATGTACGGAATTACACACCACTGGCTTTTCGGTGAAGGAAAACATCGTGAGGCAACCTGCATTTGTCCATTGAAGGAATTCGATGGCGTATGTGAATCCACCAACCTTTATTGGGTGGTAGATATGGCCCAATCGCCTTTCATGGATTCATATTTTGTGGATATAATTTTGTTAAATAAGATAAATACTCGTAGGTACTTAGGTACCTTCACCATCTCCAACCAAGCAACTCAAGAACACGCTGGATTTAAGCCGCTTTCAATTGGTCTTATTGCAAATCCACAAGCACGGCACCAATATAAATATAAATATTTTTTAAATATTTTTGGGACATCTTACACACGGCCTCTGACCTCAAACTAAGCAAAGCTTGTGATATGGTTGCCAGAGACTGATATACTACATATATTCAACAATAGGTATGGCGAAGACATGAGGAAATCATCTTATCAAAATTAAAAGCTATCGGTATAACCGGATTGCCTCTAAAATGTTTCGATCATATCTATCTAATCGATACCAGATTACCAAAATAGATCAAACAGAGAGCTTACCTCAATTGATTACATTTGGTGTCCCACAAGGTTCCATTCTCGGACCCCTGTTGTTTTATATTCACAAAATTGGGCTCAAAGGGGATATTGTACCTTCTATGCGGATGACACTATTATATTCGGGAAATTCTATCACTCACATAGTAGAAAACGCCCAACAAGACTTAGACCACCTCGCGACCTGGTTATTGTCAAATTTGCTAACAATTATTACTTCTAAAACAAATTACATAATATTCTCAGCTAAAAATAATTGGCCCTTTCAACTAATTAAAAATTCACGGCAAAATAATAAACGAAATTAGTAAAGAAAAGTATCCAGGTCTAATTCTCGATAAGCACATTTAGAATATATTAGAAGTAAACTTACATCCTTGACTGGTGCACTTCGCAGTATGGCCTGATGCCTCCCAAATCGAGTACGATATAGAATATCACCATCTATAGTCACCTCAGCAATGATTAACTCTATCTCTGTAGGTATCTTAAAATTAGAGATAACGATTTTAAATCTCTAAACGCATCATTTATCAATAACCATTTATTCGACTCGTGTATCCAATTTGGGCAGTCTGTGGTAGGTAGTGGGCAGTGACATCAGATAGAATAGTTCCCACAATATCATACTTTCGTCATTATTTAAACCGTTATTGCTATCATCAGCTTAACATCTAAATTACGAATTAAAACATCAAAGATATGATGATTTTTTGCTAAACATGTTAAAATGACGTTATCATGCCTCCATTCCAGTCTATTATTTCAATATTTATTGTTTCAATTTTAAATAACAGACAGATGTCACATTTTGGTGGAATTATTATGTTTCAAATACGCTCTTTACTAATTTGCGTTGAAACCTTGTCGAAATAACTGTCAACCGACCCCACTTAACGAAAATAACCAAAACGCTTCTTAAACCTGACTCTGACTAAGTTCTTACTCGGCATTGTATTTGTGTAAAACTAGCAATACCTAACAGTTATTTTTCATATCATCATTCCATTTATAAAAAAAAGAACGAAGAAAAAATACTGTAGAATTGAATTTTTAAAAACGGAATGTAAAGCGATTCTAATTGGGTATCAAATGGACTCCGCCAATTTATTAATTGAATTAATTTTTAAGCCTGTTAGTTACAGTTTGAGTAATTAACGACGCTAGATTTAGTTGGGCCTTAGGCCTGTAAGATTTACTAAGACAAATACAAAAAAATAATACAAATCTAATTTTTGTCTATAGTGTGAAGACCTCCAAAGATGAGTCTATGTATTCAATTATATTTTAATTTTAAAACTTTACCTTTTTATTTCACGAATAGTACAGTGTTCGAAGTATTTTGAAAGTTATATTATACATTTTTAGTTAATCTTTTCTCAGATAACACAATTTTCGCATGCAAAAATATTATCAAAAATCATTTATTCTTGCGCATATGGGTACAATTGAGGTCTTACAGAGAAAATATTAATAAAAATATCTGCCATATCCGACCTTTCAGCATGCAAAGAAAGTTATCATTTAATAAATAATACATTAAAAAAATACTATCATTATCGATTACAGTAGTTGTTAGGTTCAATCTCTATCTGAATCTTCAATATCCTAAATCTTGCCAATGCATGCTTGCAAGTTGTACCAGCCTTTTTAATAGTCCACTGCACGACGTAGGCCTACCCACGAAGGGTGATTGGGCCATATCCACCACGCTGGCTCAGTGCGGGTTGGTGGATTCACATACGCCGTCGAATTTCTTCTAAGGACATACGCAGGTTGCCTCACGATGTTTTCCTTCACCAAAAAGCCAGTGGTGTGAAATTCCGTACATACAAGGAATTAATTGGTACGGGACCGGGTTTAGAACCCACGACCTTACGATCATAAGGCAGGTGTCACTACCACTAGACCACCAAGGCTTCATTGGTACTTATTTTAAAATTAAAAGATGAAAGCCGCTTCATCGGCTTTCATCTTTTAATCCTGAGAAAAGTCGATCGTACAGCTTATAAGTACTTTCGATTGTGTTGATTAACTTTGATTTCTAGATATGCTCTATCCCAAATCTAGTATAGGTTGAATCAAACTCGATGGCGTCTGTGAAGATAGGTAAATACGAACACGCAAAACCCCTACACTGATTTCAAATTGGATCCTGCGCAACTGCTCGCTTCGTGTTCTTAGCCATTATTAAAGTTTCTTTTTCTCTTGCAAGTTATCATAAGTATAATACAATATAATAGTACCTATATTCTAATCAAAAATTGTCGACGACTAAAACATATAATTATGTAGAGCCTGTGTTCACAATTCGGTCAAAATTCGTCGTAAAATGCGACTTGTACGCGAAAAGCAACATTCAAACTACACCCGCCCCCCTACCGCCTAAGCAATAGCAATCGTAATAGCAATCGTTTATGACTTCATTTTAGTCATTTGGCACCACCTATGTGACGTTAGCCACCAAAGTTGTTCATTCAACGATTGCTTTCGCAATCCGCACAAAGCAATTGATGGCTAACGTCACATAGGCGGTGCCAAATGACTAAAATGAAGTCATAAACTTTAAAAAACATAAATTGCTATTACGATTGCTATTGCTTAGGCGGTCGAGGGGCTGGTCTGAAAAGATTTTTTCCACAGAAAGCAGAGAAAATTCACTCGTTTCGCTCGCTAGGTCAATTACCTTATACTATACATATACGCCGAATTAAACATCTTCACGTCTGTGAAGTTAGTTACAAGTTACGCAAAACCCAATCCTGGCTGGAGCTCTCACTGCATCTGCGCGAGGACTGTGTTTCGCAACTTGTATCTAACTTTACAGCCGCCAAGAAGTTCGGTTCGGCCTATACGAAGGTGATTGTCAAATTATAGTTGTCTAGTGTCAGTTACACTATTAAAGTTAATAAAACAAATTCAAATTATTGTCATTTTTAAATTATTTTATTCAATTCAATTCTTTATTTGCATGTTAATGGGTAACAATAAAGGTCTTAAATATAACATGATGTACCAATAACAACCTAATACAAGGTATGCAAATATACACATATGTTCAATTTTACAATTAATAATAAGACGCCAATTTTAAAACTACAAAAAATAATCAATTTTTAATATTTGTCATGATAAATATGTAGGCGGCAAGATGCGTTGTCCAAAAACTCTTTTAATGAATAAAAACTTTTGCTCGCTAACCACTTTTTCGCTAAACATGAGAGGTGCCATGTAAACGCAGTTATTCCTAAATAATTCCAGTCTCACATTAGGCATGTTAAGTCGTAAATGAGTATGTGTTCTTCTACCAGTATTGTCAAATTGTATTGTAATAAACCTTAAAAAACAACAAAACTTATATCTAAAAAACTTACTTTTTATAGGGTATTGGTATATTAACATTATAAAAAAAAAACTGCTTTGAGGTCGCTGTCCGCGGGCAAAGTACCTAAGAGGCTGGTGACATTACCCCGTTAGATAGCAAGGCTAAGTATTTCATTGAGGTAAGCACCAGCCCTTGGGTTATTTGCTCTTTCTATTAATTTTTTGATAGATCTCTATACAAGCGCCAGGCGTTAGGACCCCGTTACACTATTATCATTTACATGGTTAATATTAAACACTGTCACGGTAATGAAAACTTTTCACCTACTAACGGACGGCACACTCTTCGACACACCCCTTAATTAAGGGTGGGTCTCATAAATCAGCTAAGTCATAAACTCAGCACTATAAATCACAGGTGATTAAATTATGAAACTGAATATGAAATTAGTTTTTGTTTGCTTAAATACTTGTTTCGTTTTGTTGAATGTATGTAATTAGTCTAGCTAAATATTGATGAGAGGATTAATTTTGCACGTTTGAGTTTACTGTGTTTGACCGACTACAAAGTGGTAGGTATATGAATTGCTTATTTAAATGATTTAGTCGATCTTACACCACTTAACCATAATATTTTGCAGAATAAATGAAAATATTGCAAATTTCAGAAAAATACAGGGTTATTTAAATATAAAACTAAAAAAAAAAAAACAGTTGTTCCATACATTTTGTCGAGGGTGAACAATATATTTCTATGGAACAACAACTTTTTTTTGAGAAAGAAGAATTTAGTTTTGATGTACAGAATAAGCCCCTGAAAGGATGCTAATTGATTAGAAATAACCCTGTATAGGCATCTGCTCGTCAAATTCAAAAACGTCAAAAACACGTACACATTCTTTCGTTCTTATTCAAATGGGCTTTGGCTACTTGAAACAAAATAAAATTGGCAGCTAACAAAAGAAAAACCAAAAAATAAATCGTTCATTCGTTCATCTTTTTCAGCCATAGGACGTCCACTGCTGGACATAGGCTTCCCCTAAAGATCTCCAATAAGACCGGTTCGTAGCGGCTTCCATCTAGCGCGATCCTGAGGTCTTAATGAGGTCATCCGTCTTGGGTGGACGTCCTATGCTGCGCTTTCCGGTGCGTGGTCTCCACTTGAGGACTATTCGACTCCATCGGTCATCAGGTCTCCGTGCTATATGCCCTGCCCATTGCCAATTGCCAATCCGCTGGGCTATGTCGGTAACTTTGGTTCCTTACGGATCTCCACATTCCTGATTTGATCCCGCACAAAATATACATTAAAAGCAAAATATTATTATAAATTATTATTACTCTATTGTCTAAACAAACACGTGTCGCATAAGTATTTAACATATTTTATAATTTTAAATTTTAATAATTAGTACACACACAGCAAACAACTTAGATCATGCATCAGCAACAATTCATGATATCTTGCATATTTTTGCAGTAAAAATACATACCAGCAATTAATATAATCTGTATAATATTTAAATAAACATTATGCGTTGATATTAATTTCATAATAAACATATCACAACATTATAATTATTTACGAGGATGGGAAATTAGCTTCAACAAGTATTAATATTACATATTAGTTATAGGCTCATTTTAAAGAATAATTATGTTATAAATAAATGTATACATACTAATAAATTCAAGATTACTCAGAAAGGGTATTCAAGCCGAAAGGGGGTAGTTAAGTTAGACTATCATTATTACTAAATTTTACTATAGGACCAAAGTGAAATTCAAGAATCAAATAAGCTATTTCATAAGTTTTGTTGATTCCGAGTTGTAATTTTGTACGGTACCTACAGCAGATTTTTTTCTCGAATTACGAGTGAATTGATCCCATGTCAAAAGTGATTATGCCCCACCAGTATGGCGATTTTTTTTGGGAAAAGTTAAAGTACTGATACAATAAAATTTTTTTGGAAAAAATAGCATGACCGACTTCGACCGTGTATAGAATTCTTGAATATTTCGCATTGATTGATATAACATTGTTCACATTATTGTTGATTTATCAAAAATGGCTCAGCCGATTTCGATAAAATTGAAATGGGACCAATTTCGATGTATATTCTTTCCAATAAAAAAAAGAATTATTGAAATCGACTCCCTACGTAAAAAGTTATGAGTGGTTATGAATAAAAAAATATATAGGTACGCTTCGAATTGAGTACCTCCTCCATTTCGTCGGTCCAAAAGATGGTCTGAATCTGAGACTACAATAAAAAAGGTAGTCTGAGGTCTGAATTATCTCCTTTCGGTTTAGAACGCTCTTTCTGGGTGACCCTCTTTAACTAGTAGTTCTGCATACACGGGAGGTCAATGACTCTTTATAGCTTTCTTGACTATTAAAGTAAAGTGGTTATAATAAATAATGTCAATATTACTTTAGCGACTGGTCTATTTTATTAATAAACGTTAAACATTACAAAATATAAATTAAATGGCGTATTGAAGCAATTTAAAGCCAGCGCTTACCGTGTGTGAATGATCTTATGGTAGAGTAGCCATAAATCATATTTTTTACGTAGAATTTTATCCAAACATTTTCTATAGTCAGTAAAAAAATCCATCTCTAAATCTCTATTATTTTGTACAAAAATCTACAAAAACATGTATGGTTTAGTATCGTTTATTAGTCTGTTTTCATTCTCGGAACGATAAAATACCTGATCTATCTATAGATGTGATTTAATACGAGCATAATTTGAGTTCTAGAGTGACATGGGCTATTTTCTAGAAATGAAAAAAAAAACATTAGTTGCCGTATAAGGAAATAAAGCACTCCTTATTTTATTTTCAAAAAGATGTGAATACCATTGAGACAATAACGTAATAAAAAATATTTTTTTCTTTTATTTATTTTGTGTGCCATCGTCATTAAATTATATCATTTGGTTTTCTTTTTTAGCGATTGGATTGATATGGTTCAACACGTGATTGATTTACTAATAAAATTATCAACGTTTACATGCAGTTGAAGTATTTGCACTGACAATAAGCCACGTTTGTCAATAATACCGTATTTTCCGATTCCTCTCTGTCACAGTATGTTCAGAATATTACCGTCTCAATTATAACACCCACTATCGCCGGATAATAATTTCGAGCAACGTATTGCGTTTATTAAGAACGCCATTAATAGTCATACGAAAATGTCCTGCTTCGTTTATGGACTCCCTAGTAAAGAGTAAAACAGATGGGCCACTAAAATAGATGTGCGCGTCTTATAAAATTTGGTAAATGTCATTGGAAATATGTCAAATTAATTGTTTCATATTTTTGTTCAGTTATTATAATTGTTATAGATGTTGCAGCATCCTTTCATCCATCATCATCATCATTGGCAGCTTAGTTTAGCCTGCTGCAAGCTTCTGCGAATGTGTTATTAGGCTTATAAATTGTATTTGTACAATATCTTACCTCTATTTGCTATATATTCTTTGGATATATGGGGATCCTTCTGCTCTTCCGTCGCACTTGCTTTGCCTCTCTACTTATTAGTTAATCCACTCCTGCTCTCTATTACTTACGCGCCATTTGGTAATCCTTTACTCTTACCAGCATCTATAAAAAGAGAGAGAGAGAGAGAAAAAGCGAAAGGAGCGAGCGTAGCGCAAAATTAACCCGCTTAGTTCCCTACTCCGTTCGATTCCCACTCCATTCAAATTTCATCAATCATTCAAATCATACAAATTTGTGGATGTGAAGCTGCGCAATATCTAATCAACGAGCAGATTTATGTAAGCTTCAGCCAGTGTGTTACGCAACTTATAGCTACTTCACATTCGCCGACTTGTATGATTGTGCCTACGCTCTTTTACTTTACGCTCTGCTTGTTCGCCTCTCTGTCCCTTTATAACCCACGTAGTAAGCGCATTGATAGCAATAAAACTTGTAATTAGAGACTGGAAACAACTGATGTGAGCGGAGAATAAAAACAAAACTCTACTTTGATTACTCCTCTGGGCCGCTCACTTGTTGTGTCGCTCTGCTTGCCTGCTCACTCCGCCTGTTACATCGCTCTACTCGCTCACTTCGACTGTGACATCGCTCCCGCTTGTTTTATCGTTCCGCTCACTCAATCTCTCCGCTTGTTGTATCGCTCCGCTCGCTCGCTTACTCCGCTTGTTACATCGCTCTGCTCGCTCGCTCGCTTCCTGGCCTGCGTAGGACGCGCGGGATGCAATCAGCATGTAAATGGACTCTCACTCGGCGAAGCAAACATCGAATATTGATCGTTGCATTATGTTAATTCGACTATTTTAAAATGTTGCTGAGGCGACCGGTTCGCGGCGACATTTTAGCCGCTAAACGACGACTTCAAACCTTGTAGAAATTACATGTCAAGTATTCGAAGTACGAATTATTTAAAATTGGAATATTAAGCGCTGTTTTGTATGCTTATAAGACTGATCCGCTCTGCCATTGAGCAACATAATGTTTTTATACCAATTAGTTGACTGAAAATGATAGTTCGTGCACACTGTCTTTTGACTCGGAAGTCGATGCTGGCGACAGTTTAGTCACAAACCTACATTCAGTTGATAGTTCTTGATAAGGATCAAGATATTGTGCAGTATTAACAAGATAAGGCGTAAAATTTACATTTTCGCAACGCAGAAATAAATTGTTTTTCAGTCGCTGTTAGGTATATATGAATTATGTTTTCATAAAATATTTTTATTAGTACTAAAATCTAACTGTGGGCACATAATGCCGTGATATTTATCTAATAGCCCCTTATAAGCTACTGAATATAATATACTGAACCAATAGAAGAAGGAGGTCATTGCTCTCAATGTTAAGTACAGCTACCTATATTAAGGGACCTAACCGCTAAAAATAAATTTAGTGAACTTTTAGTATTCGCTATTACCTTATAAGACAACTTGATACTGATAACTCCGGAAATGCACTAACAAACCTTACATTTTGTCATAATTTAACGAAAGGATTATTTTTCGCGTTTTCAAGGTGGGGCCCACCTTATTACGAGTATAGTGGCATTATAGTGCCCATAGTGACAATTATTGACAATGACGAGTACAATGACAATACGTAGAGTAATTGTAAGGGGTGTAGATAAGTGCAATTACTCGTAAATCTTAGATTTCGGTAAGTACCTATAGGCAACTAGAGTTGAAGCCGTGATTTTATTTATTTATTTACAATAAATATAGCTGATGATGTTTTAGCGGAAGTGATACCCGCATAACAATCGTGAGGTCGAAGATTCTAATCTCGGTAGCGTAATAATTAGTTTTATTGGAATTTGTATACGGAATTTCACACCACTGACTTTCCGGTGAAGGAAAACATCGTGAGAACAACCTGCGTACGTTAAAAACAATTCGATGTTTGTGAATCTCCAATCCGCACTGGGCCAGCGTGGTGGATTTAGCAAAATTACTCTTAGTGGGTAGGACTGCGTTCTATTATATATAGTGGACTATTAAAAAATATAAAAATAAATTCCAAAAAAATAGGGCCTCAAAATTCACAAAATTCATTAAAAGTGAGTAAATCGTATCATGTAAGGTATCATATACTTAAAAGAACTTCATTAGTACAGTCATAAACTTCATTATTTTAACAATGTGTTTCTACGGAACCCTCGATGTGCGAGCCTGACTCACACTTGTCCGGTTTTGTCATAATATCTCTGTCTTATTGTTTGTTCTCTGCTTGATATAAGGACATAATTAAACTATCTTATCCCGATCTGACGGATCGATTGGGAGGCGAACCTGAATGACACCTTGACTAAGTCGCAGCTGCAAAGTCTTGAGCATCAACGAAAGGTAGCGTGTTTATCGGCCTTTTATCGGATACACCTCGGAGAGTGCGCTCAGAAGTGGCACAATCTGGTCCCAACTGCCCCTTTCTTCTATCGTACGGCTAGACAGAAGCGACCAAAGGGCCACCCTTTTATGGTGGACATTCCGCGCGTTAGAACTAACCGTTTCGAATTCTCATTCTTCATACGAACAGCCAGAATGTGGAACGCTTTGCCTGGGTCTGTTTTGCCGCTTAAGTACAACGTGAGTGTCTTCAAATCCCGAGTAAATAGGTATCTTCTTGGTAAGCTTGCTACACCCTAGACCGTATATCTGCTCAACATCTATGCTGAGCATAGCTCTGCATGATTGTTCTATATCTCATAATCTCCGCCACTGCGAGTCACAGCTGCGCAGGCGCAGTCGGCATGCATCCTCAATTTCTAGGAAGGTAGTTGTAAAAAGTCTTAGATGCGTCGATTCCTAGACGCCGCGCGCATGCGTAACACGACATTACCATACAATGGCTGCCGTGCGCGTGTGTCGCTCAGATACCTGCACTCGACTCACTAAATCTAAACTTAGATCTATCACTCTATCACGTATTCATAGGTATAGAAGCATCGCCACTGTTTGGTGGACGCCAGCGTAGCCTATTCTACAGTTTTAACTGCAAATCTACTGTTTTCTCAATATATCTTCTCAGTTTCTAGTTCAGATCTCTATGAAAATAAATCTTTAGAAAATTAACAGAATAAATAAATGAAATAATTAAGTTACAGTTCTTTAAGTAGAATGTTAAAAGTTTATGTTTTTCTACAGATTTTTTCAAAGCATATTTACAGTTTTAGTGCGGCTTGGGGTTGGCACCTATAGCCGGACCAAGTTCAAAATCGCAAAAAGGACAAACCTCGACAAAACGTATCTATCTATCTATCAGCCGTAGGATGTCCACTGCTGGACATAGGCCATGGATTTCCAATAAGGCCGGTTGGAAGCGGCCTGCATCCAGCGCATTCCTGCGATTTTTATTATATCGTCAGTCCACCTAGTCGGTGGACGTCCTACGCTGCGCTTCCTGGTCCGTGGTCTCCATTCGAGAACTTTCCGACCCCATCGGCCATCCGTTCTTTGAACAATGTGTCCTGCCCACTGCCACTTTAATTTGCTAATCCGCTGGGCTATGTCGGTAACTTTGGTTCGTCTGCGGATCTCCTCATTTCTGATTCGATCCCGCAGAGAGACACCGAGCATAGCCCTCTCCATAGCACGTTGGGCTACCTTGAGCTTATCTATAGAACAGTTCATTACAATTTTTTTTTTCTGCACGATTTTAGATTGACTTGTTCATTGCAAACGACTCTAAGCAACTCTTTAATCTCGTTTTACCTACTACATTTTACCTATGGAATCTAATATGACATGGTTTTCGGACATTTTTCCAATTTTGCAATGTTGCAAACATGCAAACATGCATTGCGAGATGGGACCGCACTCGATGGTCCGCGAATGTGGACAAAACAATTTAGTCGTTTCGACTATTAAATTACGTCTCTCACGTAATAAAATTACTCTATGAGCGCTACACATTAGTTATTACTAAATCATTATGACATTTGACAATTTGCTCAAACAGATCACTTACCTTTATTCGCTATTACTTTACAATAATCTGAAGTAAACCAACATGCGCCCTCCATTACGACTGTCACGGAACATCCCTACTTACCACTAATTACGAAACTGAATTATGTCCAACTCTACCTTAAACAAGCACAAAACCAAATTTTACTTTATTATTTTAGGCGTAAGGTTTACTTTTGAATGCATCTTTGTCTGTAATAGTGGTAACTGCTGAAGAGTTGTTTGTTTGTTAAAAGGAATATTTTTAGTTATATAGATAAATCTCAAAGCGGTTGTGTACTTTTTCTTGATTCTCGTTAACGAAGAGGCTAATGAAGAAGGTAAGTTCTGTAATGTATCAAATATTTATGTTTATTTTTTTTTATTTCAAATAGGTTTGCGTTTGACTACACACTGCCTAATGTTAAGCAGATATGCGGTCTAGGATGTAGCACGATTACCTAGAAGATACCTATTTACTCGAGATTTGAAGACACCTACATTGTACTTTAGCGGAAAGACAGACTCAGGCAAAGCGTCCCACATTCTGGCAGTTCGTATGAGGAATGTGGACTCAAAACGCTTGGTTCTAACGTGTGGGATCAGGGATGTCCACCATAGAAGGGTGGCGCTTTGGTCGTGTCTGTCTAGCCGTACGATGGAAGGAAGGGGCAGGGGACAGTGGGACCAGATTGTGCAATAGGGATGTTTACTAAAAAAATATAATTAGTCCGTCAAATAGATTGTCAAAAAATTTTAATATTAGACACGTATTTTTTATTTTGTCAATTTAACACAAATTGATGAAGATATAGCCTGTTAAAGTTCCGCGTGACGTCACTAGCCGCTATGAAACGTACCGGCTAGTGCCGTCACGAGCCCCCACTCTCAAACTTTGCCAAGGTTTATCTTAGTCACTGATTGTTTGATTGACAAAAGAAAAAATACGTGTCGAATATTTTTCAACAATCTAACTGACGGACTAATTATAATAATGATTTTCATACCCAGTAAACATCCCTATTCCTGGGCGCACTCACCGAAGTGTATCCGATAGCAGGCTGACAGACACGCCACCCTTACGTCGATGCTCGAGACTTTGTAGCTTCGACTCAGTCAAGGATTCCTGGCTCGCCTTTCAATGGACTCCAAAGCCTGGTACTGGTATTTGGCAGAGCCATCCCAAAGGTGAGAGCAGTATTCCATGCAAGACCTGACTTGCGCTTTATAAAGACTAAGCAGTTGCTCAGGTGATAAATACCGTCTCACCTTAGAGAGAACACCAAGTTAATATATCTACGGAATTTCACACCACTGGCTTTTCTGGCTTCACTGGCATCGTGAGGCAACCAAAATATGTCCGTAGAAGGAATTCGATGGCGTATGTGAATCCACCAACCCGCACTGGGCCAGCGTGGAGGATATGACTCAATCGCCCGTCGTGAGTAGGCCCACATCCTGCAGTGGACTATAAAATGGCTGGTACTGTACTGTACAGTATAGGAAAATCACGAACGATAGCTTATTGAATCAGGCGTTACTTTGCGGAAGTACATCTTCAAATCATTGTTTTGAAAAAAATATTTAGTGTACCTATTTCCGCTCTGTTGTAGGCATATACATAAGTTAAGGGGTTAAAGGTTAGGTTTCTTGAGTGGTATCCTTAACTTACATGCTTTCGACAGAGCGGAAATACATTAAACATTTACTAATTCAAAACAAAGATTTGAAATTACGAGCTTGCGTTATTGCTTACTTGTTCTTTACTAGTAAGAAAGGACGACATCGAGTTAACCGATGAGCAGTCATTATGAGCCTTGCTTTTTAAAGTAGCTTCAGTAGTATATAACAAATAAATATATATTAATTATTAACAGAATCTAGAGCCATGTCAGGAGAGTCTGCTATAGTGAGCAAATTTATATGGGAATCTTTTGTTTGTTTTAAGTTACCCACCTCTTTTATAATATCTCATGTACGTTTGATTGCCAAAATTATTTCGTAATTTGATAATATTCAATTTTACTCTATCTGATAATACTATTGCATCTATTTCTATATTCTATGTAGTTTTTATAAAGCTGTTTATTATTAGGATGAGCAACGGCGCAGGTAAACACTAGTCACGATCAAAATTGGAGTGATACTTTCATGTGCATTAGAATAATTGCACTGGCCAGCCCGCGTTATTAAAAATACATTAGACTTTGTCGTATTAATTAGATTAACGCGCTGTATGACTGTTTGTACGTTACGTATGCTTTCCATGGCGGTTTCAATTCTCATTTGGAATATAACCAGGCTCGTTTATTATTTAAGATGTTTTTGGGTTGGTTGAGAACTTCATTACACCATTTGATATTAAACTGTAAACCATGATTTGGAGATGCTTATAGTATAGAGTAGTGCAGCCATCTTTTTGATGGATCAGCTAAATAAGCTTGAACCTTTAGATTCGATTGAACGTCGTGCCGTTTCTGATAATCTGGGATAGTAAGCTTGTCGCTTCCAAACTGAAAAGCCTGGAACACGAAAGTAGCGTGTTTGGCAATTTTCTATAGGTTCCATTTAGGTCAGCGTGCGCTCGAACTCCACGACCTGATTCCTTCATCTCCTTTTCACAACAGAACAAGCTACGCATAAATACCATCCCTACATAGTCGACGTGCGACCTGTTCGTACTAAGCAATTCGCTTCTTCCTTCGTAATGCGATTGGGATTGGAATGCCCTGCCTCCGTCATTGTTTCCTGACAATAACAATTTGGATATCTTCAAATCAAGAGTGAAAATGTATCTTCTTGGTCTACATACAAACTCCATCTTCGGCTCCCACTTCGCTTTCCATCAGGCGAGTTGGTGGCCAAATGTAGACATATTCTTAATTTAAAAAAATCATTGTGCAACAACTTTTACTATGGGGCCAAGCCAAAATTCGAGATGAAAATTAGATGTTCCATAGAAAACTTCTACGTGGAATCGAAAAAATGTGAGAAACAGCTGTTTATTTTCGCGAATTTTGGGTTGGTTACAGTGAAATTTGTTCATAATGATGATTTGAATCACCTCCTTTTGACTAAGTAGGTACAGTTCTGCATTACCCTGTTTATTTAATCGGGTTGGTTCCGCTATGGTATGGTCCCGGTATGGCACCCTCATGTAGGTAGGTACTAAGTCAGTATCTGGCAGCGCTTTATTACACAAGCTTTGCGTATAGATTAGAGGCCGTGTGTAAAATATCTCTAATATATCTATTTATTTATCTAACACGAGAACCGAGGTGTAACATCGTCTTTCCATCATAAAGATTAGTTTCAAAGCATCCTGTCTCCAACAATAGGCTATTTAGCAGTAATGTCCTGGACATAACGCGACATTGGCCACGGAGTCATCAGGCGACCGCAGGCCACAACTAGGAAACGGGACCTGAAATGGTACTTTTCCCTACAATGTAGAACATTTTTATAGTTGACCGACGCGAACCGAAGGTCTCTGTTTTAACACTACGATTTTGGTTTCGTCTGTCCGGATTTTGATTTGTATCTAAAAGTCGCATTGTTCAACGAACCTCAACGACACCTTGGTACGAGTACACTGGTATTGTAATTAATAATGGTTTATTTTTGATTAGGATTTGACTTGATATTAGTCGCTAGTTGATTGAATCAGGCGTTACTTTGCGGAAATCTTTGTTTTGAATAAATATTTAGTGTATTTCCGCTATCTTGCTGTAGGCAAAGAAGTTTAATATTACAATAATTATACACCTAAAAACTTAATTTTACAAAATAGATAAAATAATAATAAATATCACTTATTTTCACTACACTCTATTATATATTTTTTAAACAATAATATATTAATAATTCGTCAACAACAAATAAATATTATAAAAAAATCTTTAAAAATAATATGACAAATAATATTGAAATACTTGACCAATAAATAACATCCTTAGTGTAGTGAAAAAAGTGATATTTATTATTATTTTATCTATTTTGTAAAATTAAGTTTTAAAATGTATAATTATCTTAATATTAATATTTGTGTAGTTTTTTTTTGTTTTAAATGCCCTTAATCTTTACTTAATTTGCCTACAACAAGATAGCGGAAATACACTAAATATTTATTCAAAACAAAGATTTGATATGCGCTATTTATCAGCCGATTTAGATAATATTTGGCAAGATTGTTTTGTATCTAAATTCTAACAAGATTGGCGAGTATGGTCCAAATCGGTCAAGAGCGAGTCGAGATATAAGCTTATATGACTCGTTATAAGCTGTGTCGCATTCAGTCAAAAAGATGTGTCGCGAGGTCGAGTACTGTTTGGAGAACAATTCGTTTAGGTATATTATTACGCACTATATACCCTTGCCGCTTCAGCTAGATATTCCGCTGAGATACCTAAGTCGGTAACTTTGGTTCGTCTGTAGATATCCTCATACCTGATGACCTGACCTGACCTGACCTGAGACCCTCTTGCAAGGAGACTTCGGTCATAGATAGCCCTCTCCATAGAACGCAGTCGCAGATGCGCCGTAGTTACAAACCAATGCATGGTATGGGGCGTGCGATTTAGCTACTAGGTAGGCAGCCCTAGCGCGTGTTACGTACTGCGTGGCCACGCGGAGCTGTAGCTATTTATTTCAAGGGCAGGGCCGAGTCACAATACTATTAGATAAAGTTTGTGCAAAAAGAGAACGATCGTACAATAAGGTTTTAATCAGCAGCCAAGGTACCGGCTATTTGGTAGATACGAGTCTACCAAATAGAATTGGTGTCTACCAAGTATCAAACAATTTTAGTTGTACTAGCAATGACAGCGCAGTGTTGTCAACGTAACAAAATTAGTAAAATGGCACACGGGCGACCTCACCTACGACGCTTCTCTTTTTGCACAGCGCACAAACTTTACCATTACTGTGGTAAAAGCAAGTGAAGCCCAAACCAAAAGGCTAGACTAAACAAAATAAAGTAGATCTCCGTGCCGTGCCGTCTAGTTAGATCAAATTGAAGATGTAACAAAGGTTAGAAATAGCCGGTGAGACGTTATAACCTCTTATTAGTGGGGGAAAGTGTGGCGCACGTATTCTCGTTACTTTGTTGCATTTGACTGGCAGCCGCTCATAGAGCAACTTATGGTACTCATTAAACAGAAGGATCACTTTGAAATCATTAAATAATAAATAAATATTTGGGGACATTTTACACACGGCCTCTGACCCCAAACTATGCAAAGCTTGTGATATGGCTGCCAGAGACTGATAAACTACTTATGCTTATTTTTTAAATACATACTTATATAGAGCAAACACCTATGTTCATCACATAAATACTTGCCCTGGGTGGGGATCGAACCCACGTCTCTTTGACCCAGAAGATAGGGTCACTAACCACTGAGCCACCGAGGCATTGATATCCTAATTAATATTATTAATCCGAACTGACCGGTGGAGTCGAAAAGCTCTCGAGTGGAGACCACGTACCGGCAAGCGCAGCGTAGGACGTCCACCCATAAGGTGGACGGACGACCTCATTAAGACCGCAGGATCACGGTGGATGCAAGCCACTTGCAACCGGTCTTATTGGAGATCCATAGGGGAGGCCTATGTCCAGCAGTGGACGTCCTTTGGCTGATGGATGGATGGATGGATGAATCCGAAAGTGAGAATTCGTACAAGTACCTATTTATTTAACTTGTAATGGATGTACCTATGCATGAATGTATAATATGTACCTATGTAATTTCGGGTGGAATTTTACAAGTTAAATTTGATTAACTTTCCGGTTTCCGATTGAGCTGAAATTTTGCACGCGTATGTATATCGCGTGACCATGCAGTAATATGGTATCATAGAGCTGATCTGATGATGGAGTCGGAAGGTGGCCATAGGAACTCCTATACTAAACAAGATAGACCCGTCGTGTTTGGGCTCGTATTACTTGTGTTGGCTTAAATATAGTCTTTAAATGTATGGAACAGCAGATTTTTTTCTGGGTTCGGGGATGGTCCTAAAGTAATAGTTCTTCATAACGACGATAAAGAGTTTTTGAAATCTGGCTATTATATTATGACTAACAAGACGAGGAAAAAACGCAAGTTGACTTCAAAACATTCTCAACTGATGCGCAACCGTCAATTAAAACTAATTATTAAATTTCATTTTTAAACGCACAAATAAAATACTTTGCTCCGTATGTTTTACATTAATTCAAACGTAAAAATAAAAGACTCACAGAAAGAAATGTCCATCCATCTGTAACCTTACTCTGTGGTTAATTATTTTATGATAAATGAGTGTACGATTTAACTTTTTAATTGGAAGTGACGGCGGAGGAGCATATTTTTGGAAAAAGGAAGAACGTATGAGAGATAAGTTATTTTCATATTTTAACCGACTAAACGGAGATCACGGAGGTTATCTAGTCACGCATAACTTTTACAGAGTACCTAGTCCGATTTTGATAATATTTTTTTATTGGAACAGGTATAAGTTCCTTATAAATTTTATCGAAATTGGTCGGTTGTTTTTATTTTTTGAAAAAATGAACAATAATTTAAAAATGGCATTCGACGAATTTTGTACGTGGATTTTTATGATGGAAGTCGAATGCGCTATTTTTGGCATAAAACAATTTCCTCCCAATATTATTGGACCTCGAAGCAAAAATACAAAAATAAATAAAAGTAATCAAGTATTACTACACAATAATCAGGGATTTTTTCCCTAAGATACGAAAGTGCAAAGCGATATGATGATAACGAATAATACCACCGTTATTCACCCATTCTCGTACATATGGCCCAATCCTCCTTCGATTTTGACCGACGAACCACCGGAGGAGGTATACAATTCTACGCGTATTTTTTATGTATTTTTTAATTGAAAGAGTATACTTCGAAATTGGTTCCCTTTAAATCTTATTGAAATCGGCTGAGCCATTTTTGATAAATCAACAATAATGTGAAAAATGCTACATCGATCCGTGCGAAATATTCGCGAATTCTGTTCACGGGTGAAGTCGGTCATGCTAATTTTTGCAAAAAATAATTTTGCTACTATTTGTTGTTATAGTGGCAACAGAAATACGTCATTTGTGAAAATTTCAGCGTTTTAGCTATCACCGTTCATGAGATACTGCCTGGTGACAGACAGACAGACGGATGGACAGCGGAGTCTTAGTAATTGAGTCCCGTTTTTACCCTTTGCGTACGGAACCCTAAAAACAAGTAGGTACATTACATGGACTATAAAAGACCGATACAGTACAGTACCAATAAAAACTAAGTATTACAACTGGCGTTATAATTACAAAGTATAAGTCCAGTAGTGAAAAGCAAGCTTTACACTGCCTGTCTCGGCTTTATCTTATCGCAATCATATATGAAAGGCCATTACGGCGAGCAGCGATGAGTTATGTGTGACATTGCCTTTAAATTGGCCTCGCTACTGTGCGGCTTTATGTCACTTGGCTCGAGGGCCAGCTGACCTAACCTTAGGTCATTTGGACTTGTTCTGTCGCCGCTTCCAACCGGCCTTGTTGAAAATCCATGGAGGAGGCCTATGTCCAGCAGTGGACGTTCTATGGCTGATACATGGATAGATAGTCTGAAGTCTGAAACTTATATTTTACCGGGATAAAAAGTACGATGACACTGCCCGACCTTTAAACGATAAACACAAAGTTGACTGCTTCCTATGTTGCTGCGTGAAAGAGTAAGAAACAAACCAATAAATCAACAAAAAATCTTCTTAAAAAAATGTATAATATTATAATATTAGTCAGGACTAGCTATTTCTGCCCATATGTAGGCATTCATTATAGCCCGCTGCGATGCTGCTATCTAGCAACGATAGTCCACGGCTGGGTTAATGTTGAGCAAACACCTACAGAAGAGAAAGCCTAATATCAAAGTGAAGACGCTGCAGGCATCAGCAAACGTTTCATTATCCATTACAAAATTGGTCGTATCGATGTTCAAAAGTCTGACCCGCTGCGCCCGCGGGTCGCACTGCTGTACACTTGCCTACAAAATCACCAAGTTACTGTTACTCACTGTTAGTCAAATACAAAAATCGATACTCAAAAAGTAATAGTTTTAGTTATTTTATTATTTATTATTTTGAGCCTGTATTGTCCCACTGCTGGGCAAAGGCCTCCCTTCCCTCCTTCCAGACTGCGCGATTCACTGCGTTGGTGGTCCAGTGTTTGTCGTGCGAGCTCAGTTCGTCGCGCCACCTGCGTCTGGGTCGGCCCAAAGGTCGTTTGGAGTTTGGAATCCAGTTGGTGGTGACCTTTGCCCAGTGGTCGTCCGGCATGCGACAGACGTGTCCCGCCCAATCCCATTTCAATTGTCCGGCTTTTTGACAAGCGTCGGCGATTTTGGTTGTTGAGCGCAGCATAGTGTTCCTAATTCGATCGGTTAATTTGACTCCTAGTATGCTTCGCTCCATTGCTCGTTGGCAAACCCCGAGCGCAGTCTTTTGATCTTTAGTCAATGACCAAGTCTGGGCGCCGTATGTGAGAACGGGTAGAATGCACACATCCATGAGTTTACGTTTTAGACATAGCGGTAATTCGCCTTTCATAAGATGTTTCATGGCCCAATAGCTCTTCCAGGCGTTTTCGATGCGACGAGCTACTTCTTTATCTTGTCGCGCTTGGAAAGAGACTATTTGGCTAAGATATACGTATTCATGGACGTATGCAATCCCCTCGCCCTCAACGGCGATGCGGTGTGCAGTGCGGTTGGTCATGATCTTGGTCTTTGACATATTCATTCTCAAGCCCGCCTCGAGGCTAACTGTGCTTAGGTCTTCTAGCATTTCTGTAAGTTCTGCAGCTGAAGAAGAAAACAGAACTATGTCGTCAGCGAAACGAAGGTTAGTGAGCTTCCTTCCACCAACATCAATTCCCATTTGTTCCCATCTGGCCGGCAGTTTTTTGAAAATTTCTTCCAGTGTAGCTGTAAAAAGTTTTGGGGAAAGTGGATCGCCTTGCTTTACTCCTTTGGTAATACGAAACGATGGTCCGGTGCTATTTACTTTAACTGCTGCTGTGCTGATGCTATATATTCTCTGAAGAAGTTTAATGTAAGTTGGGTCTATACCTTGTCTGGTTAGTGCATGAAAAAGTGAAGCGTGGCTTATACTATCGAAGGCTTTTGAGTAATCGATAAATGCTATGTACAAAGGTACATTATATTCGTGGTGTTTTTCGATGATTTGGTTTAGGGAATGAAGATGGTCTGTAGTGGAAAAGCCAGATCTGAACCCGGCTTGCTCTGGAGGCTGATGTGAATCTAATTTGGCAGATATTCGGTTTTCGATAACTTTTATAAAAGTTTTGTAAATATGTGATATGAGACTTATGGGTCTATAATTGCTTATATCTGCTTTATCACCTTTTTTATGGAGAAGAGTAATAGTAGAGTGACAAAAGTTATTAGGGAAAATACCAGTTTGCAGAATTGAATTAAACAGATTGGTGATATGGGGAAGAAGTGCAGGTTCTCCAATTTTAAGAGCTTCGGTTGTGATACCGTCTTCTCCGGGGCTTTTGCTGTACTTCATGCTACAGAGAGCGCGATGAACTTCATAGCCACTAATTGGCACGATCGATTCGGAGCATGAGTATTCCCCTAGGTCATTGCTGTTGCTTGTCGCATCGCTGTATAGTTGAGTATAAAAATCTGTGCAAATTTTTAATATGACACTTTTATCCGTTTGATTTTTGCCATTGGGATCCTTGAGACGTGTGATGCTAGTTTTACCGCTAGATATTCCTTGTTTAGCGCTTTTGAGTGACTTGTTGGATTCTAGAGCCATCCGGAATATATTTATATTATGATTTCTTATGTCTTTTCGAATACTTCTTTTAACTAATATGTCTATTTTTGTAAATTCTGGTGTTCGATATGGGGTATTTTGTCGTTCTTCTAAGAGTAATTTTGTGTTATTGGTGAGTTTTTCAAGTTTTTCTTTGGCAGGTTTGACTTTTAAGCTGGCTTTTTTAATACTTGTTTTGATGTGCTCATACTGTTCGTTCACATCCTCACAGTTACGAGTAGATAAGACGTTAAAGCTATTTTTTAGTTCAAGCACAAACACATCTTTGTGTGGGGCTAGTGTCGCTCTATCAAGACGTCTGATGTTATTTTTGATCATTTGCGCTCTGATTATTTTTGTGCTAAATTTTACGGTAACACGAAGTGGCCTGTGATCAGATGAAAACTGAATTCTGTTTATAGTGTCTACATTAGTGATTGTTTCTTTTCTCTTTGTTAAACAAAAATCTATTTCGTTTTTTGTAGTGCCGTCCGGTGAAAACCAAGTCCAGCGACGCTGGGGTTGTTTATGGAAATAAGTGTTGCTTATACATAAATCCTGACCAAAAGCAAATTGAAGAAGCCGTTTTCCACGTGTATTCCTGGTTCCTAAGCCGTAAGGGCCAACAATATTAGGGTTATCGAGATCTTCCCTGATACCGATTTTGGCATTAAAGTCGCCAGTGATTAGAGTCCAGGTACCTTTGTGCTCGTCGTATATATTATTTAATTGGTGATAAAAATTTTCTATCTCGTCATCTGGATGGGACGATGACGGAGCATAAACTTGAATGACTGAATCTAATAGTTTTAGTGTTAATAAAAAAATTATCAAAAAATGATAGACACGTATTTTTTCATTTGTCAATAATAACAAACATTTATGGAGATATAGCCCGTTTAAGTTTCGCGTGACGTCACAAATCACACGCAAATGCATGAGACTTCGGAAAAAGAAGTGTCGCCATAAGCCCCTACTCCCGATCTTAGACAAAGTTTATCTTAGTCATTAATTATTTGATTGAGAAAAGAAAAAATACGTATCGTATACATTAGTAAATCATTTTTTGACTAACACGGACTAATTATAATAATGATTTTATTACCCAGTCATCATGCCTATTATGTAGTGTAAATTGATGAAATCGTAAAACTTTCATTATATATTTTACATTGGTGTACCTAATAATCCATTATTAGGTACAGCATCTAGGACATAGGATCTTGGATATAGATCGATGGATCCCTTATGGGTCTTTAATACGATTATATTTGGAAGCGGCTTGCATCCAGCGTGACCTAGCGGTCTGGAAGCGGTGCGGTCATAAGGCCATCTGTCTACCTCGTCAGTAGACGTCCTACACAGCGCTTGTCGGTACGTGGTCTCCAGTCGAGAACTTCTTGACCCCGTCGGTAATCAGTCCTCCACCTACCGCAATTTTATCTTTTCATATTTAATTCGATCTCGCAGAGAAACTGTGAGAATAGCTCTATCCATACCTAGTGGGGCTATTTCCAGCGTATTAATAAGGCCCGTACCTAATAAGACACCACTAAGGTATACCTTATTTTATCACATTATTTTCTCACAGCGTATTAAATATTTATTTATCGCCAAAAATGGCATAAAGCTACTTCCAACATGTACAGAATTCAAATAGTTCGTGTTATAATCGAATAATTAATTATTAACATACCTTCATGTGAAGACTAGGCTACGAGTACGTTATTGGTACCTACGACTCTGCAGCCTGTATAATCAGTACAATCATGGGCTAGCAGCAGTTGCTAGGTGATTAGAGTTTTCATGCTCACTGATTTAGCTGTGACAATAAACTCGGGATTCGCGGAATCAACTGTTGCGTACAAAAAGGCAAGTCGGAAAAGTTTATTTCAGTTATATTTTTTACTAAGAACATTTTTGATTTTCAATTTTCTTTCGAGAAAAAATTGTTTGAAATATACGATCAAGTCACGTCATCGTTCAACTCAAACAATTTTTAAAATAATTCTGAAGTATACTAGAGTCTGGCTAACGAAAGTTGATACTGGAATTTTTCGCAAACTTTTGTATGACAACACACGGTGCTACTACCATCGTGGATTTACCTTTAAATTGGGGTATTTTACCTTGTATTAAAAACTTTTTCAAACTTCATGTACTTACTTAAACTGAGCAAAATTATTCATTATATTATTATAATTTTCATCGTAACGAAGTAGATAGGTACGCGATGAAATCATTTGGAGAGCAATGCGAAGCCTCAATTTGGCATAATAATAACACCGAAAAACAAAAAATAATTAACGTAATGAATATAAAACTCCTACACGACAAGTTAAAGCTTGAAAAAAGATTTTTTTGCGATTCCCCCAAAAATTTGGAAGAATCAAAATCGCAGTATGGCAACAATGCTACATCGTGTGAGTGAGAGAAAGTGTTTCCCTCTCAGTTTAGGGCTGCCATACTGATATTTTTTAAATTTTCCGCGCTTTGTCAGTATCAACTTTCGTTAGCCAGACTCTACTATAAATAAATTTATTAAATGTAACATAAATTTTTGTTGCAATTGAGTCATCATTTATCGTACAAAGAAGATCAAGAACTGCAGTTATCGTGTCATCATAGAGCTTACCCTCTGGAGAAGAAAGCAACGTTTGTAAAATTATTTTATTTATATGAGATAACAAGTCGTGTGTCGTCGTCGACAACATTTAAAAACTTCCGACTAGCCTGTAGTCAGGATTCGTACTTAGTTAGTTTATTTTCAGAAATAATATATGTATGGGCGTTATTAATTTGCTCCATATACAACGTGTAACGGAAAGACTGTATACATACTGAAAGTACCAAATCAGATAACGGTAACAAACTAGATGGGGGCATGTTTAGCCGTGTAAGTTCGTTTGCTGATTTTTAATCTTTTTTTGAAAAACTAGTAATTTTTATGACTAATTCACATTTGCTCAGCACTATCACATTAAACAGCTGTGAGGTCAATAACACGACCTTACCCATCAAAATCAGACCACACCTCCTTGTTGTGACATGTTTGTTTACGTGCAAAAGAATTTTCTAGTCAGTCATATTTTTTTTTTTAAAAAGTGAATGTTATTATTTTGGCTCGGAATTTTGAATACAGCATCTATATAAGGTATAGTATCAACCCACTTTTTATGTATGTTATTATACTTTATACACGTTGTATAGAACCTTTGGAGAAGTCTATTCTTGGAGTGATCGATTCAGAAATGCGGAGATACTTAGATTAAAAAATTATCTGTCGTATTTCGAAAGCTCTGAATTATTATCAGCCAGAATTATTATTATCAGATCGTTTTGGGTGCGAGAAGCTCCGAAGCGATCTTATTTGAGATCCATAAGGGAGGCTCATGTCGAGCAGTAGATAAATGTCCTATGGCTGAAACGATAGCGACGACGACAACGATGAGAAGAATGTTATAAAAGCCAAGACAATCCTTGTCAATAAAGTTTTAAAAAAAGCACAGAGAATTTTGTGTTGCAGTGTACCCACGCTAGTGTAGTGTATAATTGACGGTGGACCTTCATTACGGCATAGAATTGGTGATTGCAGCCGTAATGAATAGCCGGCAGGTGTGGGCTCTCCAACGGTACCTGGAGACACTCCGCAGGTTGGCAATCACGCTTCGTACTTACTGATCACAATATTTTTACAACTGGGTATTTGTTGGACATCTACCAGGGACTAGGATAACTAATCACATATTAGAAATCACCCTATGTTACTAGTCATTTCTTTTTCAACATATCTACAATGTTCAAAACATAATATTGTGGCGTTTTTGAGTCGTCGCGAGTGCCTTATTTCGTTGTGGGTAAAACACAAATGCTATTTAGGTAACACGTTACGTTACATTACTCTTCATATTATATTTTCTTTGCTCCCGGAGAGTACTCCCTTTCTTCTATCGTACGGCTAGACAGACGCGACCAAAGCGCCACCCTTTTATGGTGGACATCCCACGCGTTAGAACAAAGCGTTTTGAGTCCACATTCCTCATACGAACTGCCAGAATGTTGAACGCTTTGCCCAAGTCTGTCTTTCCGTTAAAGTACAATATAGGTGTCTTCAAATCTTGAGTAAATAGGTATCTTCCCCAGGTAGCAAAGTGACGTCAGTGACGCATAAACGACGTCACTCTTAGGTCATAATAGGGTCAGTCGTTAATGCGTCGTCGATGACGTCATAATGTACGTCAATTAAAAGTCATTATTTCGACGTCTCATATTCACCATAAAATTGACGTTTTATTGACGTCCATTTAGGGTCAATATCAGGACGTACTATATTCGCCACATAGTAGACGTTTTACTGACGTCCATGTAGGGTCAATTTCAGGACGTACCATATTCGCCACAAAGTGTACGTTTTACTGACATCCATCTAGGGTCAATATCAGGACGTACCATATTCGTCACAAAGTGGACGTTTTACTGACGTCAATTTAGAGTCAAAGTCAGGACGTACCATATTCACCACAAAGTGGACGATTTACTGACGTCTATTCAGGGTCATTATTAGGACGTATCATATTCGTCTCTGGTGGACGTTTTACTGACGTCCATTTAGGTTCAATATCAGGACGTACCATATTCGCCACAAAGGGGACGTTTTATTGACCTCTATTTAGGGTCAATATTAGGACGTACCATATTCGCCACAAAGTGGATGATTTACTGACCTCTATTTAGGGTCATTATTAGGACGTATCATATTCGTCTCTAGTGGACGTTTTACTGACGTCCATTTAGGGTCCATATCAGGACGTGCCATATGCGCCACAAAGGGGACGTTTTATTAACCTTTATTTAGGGTCAATATTAGGACGTACCATATTCGCCACAAAGTGGATGATTTACTGACGTCTCTTCAGGGTCATTATTAGGACGTATCATATTCGTCTCTGCTGGACGTTTTACTGACGTCCATTTAGGGTCAATATCAGGACGTACCATATTCGCCACAAAGTGGACGTTTTATTGACCTCTATTTAGGGTCAATATTAGGACGTACCATATTCGCCACAAAGTGGATGATTTACTGACGCCTATTTGGGGTCATTATTAGGACGTATCATATTCGTCTCTAGTGGACGTTTTACTGACGTCCATTTAGGGTCAATATCAGGACGTACCATATTCGCCACAAAGGGGACGTTTGATTGACCTCTATTTAGGGTCAATATTAGGACGTACCAAATTCGCCACAAAGTGGAAGATTTACTGACGTCTCTTCGGGTTATTATTAAGATGTATCAATATTCGTCTCTGGTGGACGTTTTACTGACGTCCATTTAGGGTCAATATCAGGACGTACCATATTCGCCACAAAGGGGACGTTTTATTGACCTCTATTTAGGGTCAATATTAGGACGTACCATATTGTACCATATTGTTTGCACGCGCGCTCGCATCGGTGCGGACGTGTTTACTTTTTGTCGCAACAATTATTTCTATTTAGTTCGATCGCAATGTTTACGTTTTGCCGGGCTTGTAAAAAAGACGTTACCGGTGAACTTATATCTTATTGTGTGTACACTATCAAACTGTGAAAAAGTGTATCATATATTGTGTCTCGGTATTAAAAGACGAGATTTCGAGTCTTTTTCTACGGACTATGTGCGCCAATGGATTTGCCCGATGTGTGACAGCACAAAAAGAAAACGTGCTGGGAATGACACGCCAGTTCGCACTCCAGAACATAGGAAGTTACCAACAATAGCGAGCCCTAAATATGTCAATAACCAACGGGGTAGCAAGTGCAGTCAAATGGAAGTTTCCGTGCTGGAGAATGACGGCGGTTTGTTATCAGAATTCCAAGAATTTCGTCGGGAACTTAGAAAAAGATTACATACGCAAGACCAACATATTTTACAAATTCAAAATGTATGTTCAGCTACTAATGACGAAATTCAGGTACTAAAGACCGTTATAAAAGATAGGCGATGTTCGTGCGATATGACCTCAATAGATACCTACTTAAAATGCTTTGCGACCGCAACCAGCGCATCGAGTCATTGTAATGTAATGCACAAACAAATCAAATAATTTCAAGTGTCAGCAAAAGTCCGATGCAGGTGCAGAAACAAGTTAACACCAACCTGATTAGTGATAACAGTGCATTAGTAATTTCTCCAAGAGAGAATAAATAGTTAATCTAAATGTGCCATGGTCATAAAATTGCTATGGGATCGACATTGTAATTTTAAGACTATGGATTCATAACAGTCTATGTATGTATATACTTCTTGAATATAAATCTATTATGCTACTTACATTGTTTTGTTTGGTTTCATCCATAGTCCTAAGAGTCTGTTCAGGGTACGTGTATAATATAGGATGCCTGCTATCGCAAACTAAATTCTAAATTCTTTTCGTCATTTACTTTGTTCACAGGAAAGTGACTGGGCTGTACATATTAGGGCAGCCATCGTCGTTGGAGTATCGTCATTTACTTAGTTCACAGGGCCATACATACAAAGGCAGCCGCCGACATAGTAGTGACGTCATACACAGGATTCACAGTAAAGTCACTATGAATACTGTATATGACGTCACTCCAACGTTAGTGTCTACCTTAATATGTACGGCCCAGTAACGTCCCTATGAGTACAGTAAATGACGTCGCTCCAACGTCAGTGGCTGCTCTAAAATGTACGGCCTAGTGACGTCCTTATGAATACAGTGAATAACGTCGCTCCAACGTCAGTGGCTGCTCTAATATGTACGGCCTAGTGACGTCCTTATGAATACAGTGAATAACGTCGCTCTAACGTCAGTGGCTGCCCTAATATTTACGGCCTAGTGACGTCCTTATGAATATAGTGAATGACGTCGCTCCAACGTCAGTATATGGCGTCACTCCAACGTCAGCATATGACGTCACTCCAACGTCAGTATATGGCGTCACTCCAACGTCAGCATATGACGTCACTCCAACGTCAGTATATGGCGTCACTCCAACGTCAGCATATGACGTCACTCCAACGTCAGTATATGGCGTCACTCCAACGTCAGTATATGGCGTCACTCCAACGTCAGCATATGACGTCACTCCAACGTCAGTATATGACGTCACTCCAACGTCAGTATATAACGTCACTCCAACGTCAGTATATGGCGTCACTCCAACGTCCTCCAACTTACGTCATGAGGCTGTGACAAATTGTCGTCATCTGAAGAAACTACCGACGTCATGATAATGACGTCTCTTACGTCGAGCAGTACCGTAAACGGACGTCATAATAACGTATAAATGCTACCTGGGTCTAGGTAAACGTGCTACATCCTAGACCGCATATCTGGCATCCGCATCAGGCAGTGTGTAGTCAAACGCAAATCTATTTGAAAAAAAAAAAAAAAAAAAGTACCTACGCATTGTGAAACTTCAAAAAATCAAACAATTTCTTTAATTTCAGGTACTGTAGAAACTTACGTCTTTTAGTTGAAAAGAGAAGGTACTTTTAGTTTGACATGTATGGCTGTATGTTGGCATGTTTGTGGCATCATGAAACAAATTAGTATATTTAGCAAAGTTTTTTGCTCAAAAGCTAAAATGATCAAGACGATTATTGTTTCACTATTATTTATTAGGTTTAGAATTAGTAAATTTGGTGACTACAGTCGTAATGAATAGCCGGCTTGAGTGGGCTCTGTGAGTTTCTAGCATTTTCCTTGTTTTTACGGTTCCGTACCTCAAAAAGAAAAAACGGAACCTTTATAGGATCACTTTGTTGTCCGTCTGTCCGTCTGTCCGTCTGTCCGTCTGTCCGTCTTAGTGTATGTCAAGACTCTTTATCTCGAGAACGCGTAAAGATATCGAGTTGAAATTTAAACTGTATACGTATATCGATGAATTCTTGCTGATGTGTAAAAGAAAAACTTCTCAGTTGTCGTTTAAAAAAATTAGTCGTTTATGTCGTAAAAACCCGCATATTTTGACACTCACAAATATCAAAACCTACAGAGTACTTTCCGTTGACATTGAACTATGAAATTTGGCGAGAAGCATTGTCTTAGAGTACACATATAGGAATAAATCTGAAAACTGTTCATTTTTATTTACATCACAAAAAAGGGGCCTCAAAATTCACAAAATATGGGCTCAAAATTCAAAGTGAGTAAATCGTATTATGAAAGGTGTCATATAAAAGAACTTCATTAGCACATGCTAAAACAGGTTTTTAATTATTTTAACAATGTGTTTGTACGGAACCCTCCATGTGCGAGCCTGACTCGCACTTGTCCGGTTTTTTTTTGCCAATGTCAAGAAACGGATAAAACATTAACATAGTTCTAAGAAAACATACGCACCGATATTAAGTCATGCAACATAGGTTGAACATAACATCATTCGCACAATTTCCGCTATTAGTAGTATAACGTTAGTCATAATATCATTTCGCATAATTCCTATTACTTTGTAACTAAGCGCTTCCATTCGCGTCACGAGCTCGTAATTACTGCTTTTATCATAAAATATTTCTCAATCACCGGGCAGATTTAATGGCAGAAGAAAACGCTCTATCAATCTGTAGTTGATGCAATAACTCATAGTAAAAACTGGATAATTCGTTTAATAGCTCCCATCTATTGGGGAGTAATCGGCTAGCGGAGCCGGTGACAGTTGCTGAGGTTCTTAGGAAGTATAAGAGCCACTATAAAGTACCATATCGTGATCGTGCAAGGAACGTGCCAGATAAAAAAAATGGCTGTAGCCAGAACTGTACTGTACTGTGCCTTTTTTTTTTAATAGTCCACTGCAGGACGTAGGCCTACCCACGAAGGGTGGATTGGGTCATATCCACCACGCTGGCCGGGTGCCCGGTTGGTGGATTCACATACGCCATCGAATTTATTCTACTGACTTATGCAGGTTGCCTCACGATGTTTTCCTTCACCTAAAAGCCAGGACGTGTCAGATAAAAAGCTTCGAGCAAATATCTACAGAGCCACAGTCCCTAAGTGAAAATAGTAAAAAAATGTCCGAGCGTCGTCTTACTTAGACATACCAAAAATTTCCATGAAATAATACACAATGACCCGTTTTGTCGAATTTCGACGTTATATCACCTAATTAGAGCTTGTAACCGAGCACTTTGGCATCGCGCGGCGTTGTAGTCGGCTTGCAATCGCCTTACGACTAACTAAAAAGCCTGCCCACTACGTAGCTTAAGCCACTGCCTAAACCTTTTTTGGCTCAGACATTCTTTTTGCATGATTGTGACTCTATAGATATTTTATTATTATATACTACGGGACTAATCGCGCACTAAAATTACGAGATAAATAAATACCTCCTCATCCCGACGTTTCAGCCGAGTTGCATCGACCGTGGTCACGGGTAGACTGGAATGTAGAACAGCTGGTACCGCAAATTAAATTTGAACTTGAAAAATTGTCACTACGACACACAACACTGACGGTATCTAACAATGTCCTTCTACCTACACTACGCGATTTGCATTTGTTGACAACAGGATTCCACGGAGCTTATAAATATTACTAATTTACAACAACACAGGAAAACAAAAACGAAGATTACCGCAATACCCCGAGGAAAATTCTTTAGAAGTCATTGCAGAATTTCTTAGTTGAATTTACGATTTCAATCTCATTCATCTTATAGTCATTCTTTCAAGCACGCTTCTTCAGCCATTTTTAATTACATAAGAGTTATGCAGTCAAGTTGCGTCACTGTCAAGCAAGTACAGCGCGTAATCGGTCTGTACAATGGGTCCAAAGTTGACGCCTAGACGATACATCACTCGCACTGACAACTAAATTACAGGAGAGTACGGACGGCATGCGTGATCCAGTCACCGGACTTGGTCAGCTTTTTGTGGCACAAGTGTTAGATACCACGTACGGAGGGAGCAGAGTCAGCGGCAGCGGCAGAATGTCAAGTTATTGAAATGGCCAACTTTTTGTGACTTGTGGCACAAGTGTTTTACTGTTAAGGTGACCCATAGATAAACTATTATTTCAAAAATTCTCCCTTTACTCGGACAAATTTTACGCGGTCGGCTCGACAGAATCGCGCCAGAGCGGCGGGCGGCAGTGACTTTTTAATTAGTTACTCATAATGTACACATAAAAAATTACTTCTCGGTCGATGAAATAGAATAGCGGTCTGGCTATTTTATTCGTAAAAATAATGGGGTGTTGTTGGTGATAATTCTGAGCAACTTTTTTTTGGTGAGATATTTGTAAGTTTTTTTTTAATAAAGCCGGTTACTTACCAAAATTTTATCAGGTTCATAAAATTTTTCAAGATTTACTCTTATCTATGATATTTTTAAATTTGAATCAATATCATTCGTCCTCTCACATCGCGCATTCAAAAGTACTCGTTTACGTGTTTCTCGGCCCGATGCCTCCTCTTAACATTCTGATTGAAATCTGTGGAAACGTAAAATGTCAAATTACTAGGGAATACAAGTAGCATGTCTAATTTAGACGACAGTATTAGTCGACTTTTAGTGGCACATGCGTCAGATCCACTTTTCACGAGAAACATTCATTGGAACAGCGGGTCATCAAGATTTCAAGTTACCAAGATTGCTAACTGTCGTTGCTGTATAAGTGTTGGATACCACTAACATTTGGATTGATGGAGTCAGTGGAAGCGTCATAATGTCAAATCTAAGGAGAAATATCAGAATAATTTCCTACTTCTGTGGCTTGGATGAAATTAAATTGTTGTTCAAGGTTGTTTTAACCGTAGAGCCATGTCAGAAGCCTTCAGGTAGCTTAGGAACTCTGACACCAGGGCTAGCAACCCGGCCTATACACTGCTATACAGGGTGACTGGTAAACATTGAGCATGCTTTTAAGGACTTATTCTGTACATCAAAACTAACAACTATTGTTCTGCGACTTTTGTCGCAGCTATGGAACAGCTGTTTTTTTTTTGAGTTTTGACAAAAGTTGCATAACAAAAGTTGTTAGTTTTGATGTACAGAATAAGCCCCTAAAAGGTCGCTCAATGTTTACCAGTTACCCTGTATACTTATTTAGAATCATTTTTATTATCATACGTCCATAAAATATTTACCAGCTATGCCTATGTTTTATAGATGATTTCAGAGTAATGTTTAAATAACTACACTACTGTTCCAAATTATTTCTTAAAAAACGAAATTGCCTATATTACGAGCTATTAGGGTTCCGTACCTCAAACGGAAAAAACGGAACCCTTATATCATCATCACTTTGTTGTCCGTCTGTCCGTCTGTGTGTATGTCAAGACTCACATTATCTCGGGAACGCGTAAACGGAGTTGAAATTTAAATTGTATACGTATATGTATGGTCTCTTGCAGCTGTGTAAAAGACAAACTTCGCAATTATCGTTTAAAAAAGTTAGAGCCGTTGACGTCGTAAAAAATCGCATATTTCGACACTCACAAAAATCAAAACCTACAGGGTACTTCCCGTTGACATAAAACTATGAAATTTGGTGAGAAGCATTGTTTCCGAGTACATAAATAGGAATAAATCTGGAAACTGTTCAAAATTCAAAGTGAGTAAATCGTATCATTTACAGTATCATATAAAAGAACTTCATTAGCACATGCTAAAACAGCTTTTCAATTATTTGACAATGACAATGTGTGATTTTCGATGTATGACGAGAAATGTGAAAAAAAAAACTTTTTTGTCGATGGTTATAGTACCTATAGAGATTTTAACAACTTACTTCCATATTTTGTGACTTTTTCTGGATTTGTACGGAACCCTCGGTGTGTGCCTGACTCGCATTTGTCCGGTTTTTTTAACAACTTAATTTATATCTTGTGCCTACTTTATGTTTAAACATATGGACGTTTTACTCATAAATCAATAATACGCTTGTTAATGAATTTTTATATTTGTTGTACTCGGCGTATATGTTATGTTCTTACGATAAATAAAATATGCAATATATACAATCGAAGCAAGCCAGGCCAACGCCAAAGTACGGGACACATAATTCATTTATTAACAAAAAGCAATTATAACACGTATTTCATAAATGTTTTATGAAGCGTGTCCATTCAATACATTCCTCTGCACCGATAAAGGGCTGGCTGTCAATACGTCTTCCAAATGCAATAGGTGTCGATCTGAGATGTGGCCAGAGGCTCTATTCTATTTATCAGAGATGAAACTCCACTGCAACCAGAGAAATCCTAGAGGGATAAAGCTTGAGGCAATTCTCAACCACAATAGGGACGCGAGTTGTCAAAACTGTCAAATGGAATTTCAGCAACAAAAATTTCATCCCACTGAATTGAGATTGTATTGTGGCGCTCAGTATACCTATCATGCGGTTTCTAGCTCATGCCGAATTAAAGCATTTCATTTTTCATCCCTCTGAATTGAGATTATACTAAGCGCCACACAAATCGACGGATGAGAAGTTAGCCGTAGAGAACACTTCGCCGTGATTCGCTAATTATTGCGCATGTGTGCAGAATGCCTATACAAATGGCGAAGTAGTGACCACGTAGGGTGTAGGGAGCGCGCGGGAGGCATGAGGTTAGCGGGCGGGTGTGCCCTGGCGTCTCTTCTCTCTGACTCCCACGCATACCTATATTTCGGCTTTTGCGCAGGACTCTGCGCATAGCTTCCCATCCGCCGATTTGTGTGGCGCTCAGTATACCTATCATGGGTTTTCTAACTCATGCAGTATTAAAGCATTTCACATATTTTGTGATTATCTCGATCGGCAACATTATCTCTCTGGGATCTCTGTGACTGCAACAGACATGTTTTTTAATAAGCAGTTGAGTGTCAAGTCGAAAAATACACGCACACAAAGTTTGACAGGTGACGTTCATTTGATGTTCACATACCTTTGACAGGTCAGAGCTACCCAAGAATTTAAACTTATCATAGACTTCGCACCACTGACGGTAGAATTTAGGAACTAAGCTCATAGGAAATTAGAAACTAAGGAATTAAGCGATCGAGGCGCCAAGTCTGTCAATTTGCTGTACTCTGCGCACGTAACTCTAAGATAATTTGCTTTAAAAACGATCTATCAGGGTCTTCAAAAGAGGATGGTTTAATCTTCGCTGTGCGATACCGAGTTTCACAATAGTTACGTTTTTGTATTGTTGAGTTTTCTTCTTCTGTTACTTGAATTGGGCCCCTGTTCACACAGTATCGACACTTCATTCTTGGGTCGATAGAAAAAGTTGTCGTTGAAATTACAAGTAAATCACTTAAAGTTAAGAACCAGTGGTACGGCAGGATATGGTCAGTCGAATATCTACAACCCCCGACGCAAAAAAAGGCGGTTTTGAAAACATGTGAAAAATGTAATGTGAAACTTGGTACAGAAATGATAGATAGATAGATAATTCTTTATTAGCTTAACCAAATACAATACAAACACATGAAAAATAAAAAACATTAAAAATTAGTTATACTAAATGGCGGCCTTATCGCTTCAAGCGATTTCTTCCAGGCATATTTAGGCAGAAATGTTTGCCTAAATATGTACGACACATATAATTTGAAACAAATAAGTGCCGATAGAACGGGAGCAAACTCGTACAAAATTTTTGTTTCATATTACGTTGAGTGTGTACAGATTTTTCGTTGGAAAAAATCATTCCTAATAATGTTTTGAGCAACTAGTGCTACGCAAATAAAATTAAGAACGTTTTTCCCAAATAAGAAATTTTGCAAACATACATACGTACTCGTATTATTAATTACTCCCACTAGATCTGACTGATTTTTATGGTTACACTGTACCTACTGAATCACTGAAGAGAATCTACCAAAAAAATCGAATAATAATGTATTATCATTTTTCTCCAAATATGGCATAGTCGACATCAACCGTGTAGGTACAGAATTTGTCACCTATAGTATGTTTTAGAAATGACTCAGCCGATTTTGATAAAAAAAGAAACCAACTCTAAAGAGTATGGCCTACCAAACAAAAAAAGAATCATCTAAATCGGTTCATAATTGACAGAGTAATCGCGTAACATACATACAAAAAAAACCAATCAAATAGAACCTCCTTTCTTAAAGTCGGTTTAAAAACGCGTATTTCAATTTATCGGGTAAATGATAATGATTCAATGTATTGTAATATAATCTTGCACCATTTACTAGATGAATAAAGTACTGAAGCGCATAAAATGAAAGGAAATAGGAGCACGTAGAGCACTCAAACTGTCGGTTAAACCCCCTCCCCGCTCCCCACAAGTCATTGAAATAAACATTTTACCTCCAATTTAAGATCTTTACTCTAAATTACTATTCATTACTACGCTTTCAATTTATTTTTTCAAAAATTACATGGTAAAAACGAATCAATTACCAATGCATTTCCGATTCTATCTCCCCTGCTTAAAGTTTTAATTAACTTGGTAGTAACTTTGCAAGAATTCTGACTTGCCGATGTTTGGCAACATTGTTGCAAATTGTAGGTTCATAGCTTTGTTATTAAGCGGCATTTATTGAGGAACAAAAAACAGATGAAAATGCACGATTATCACTTGATTATGGCAAAGCTTGAAGTGTTAATATTTTTTTACTCGAAATGTCTTCAAGATGCTCCGTGAAATTTTTGACACGTTTGATGTTGTCAGTTACGTTGTTTTTGTGAAAGTGCCAGCTTGTTCTTGATTACGTTTTGGATGTTACTTACATTGTAGCATATTCGTAAAAAGTATAGGAGGTTATTTTGTAATTAAACCCTGACATGTATTGTGTAATATGAATTTAAACATTATTGTGGATTTATGATAGTAATCAACAATGTGGTAATTTACTATTTTTGCTGTTCATGGGCAAGGTTCTGAGCTTGAATTATGTGTGTAAAATAATATTTTTAAATTTTAAATATCAGAAAATTATTTTCATCTAAGTACAGAAACAATGGAAGGAATTGGGGTAGACCTTTGCCCAGAAGTGGGACAGTACAGGTTAATAAAAAAAACAAGTGAAATACGAAAGGAAGAAGGAAGAATAAACCTGAACATTGAAAGTTTAGGTATTTATTCGTATCTAACCAGATACATACTTATAATGAGACAACGCAATGCATTTATAATACAAAAAGATTGAAACAAAGTATTTTTTAACATATAATCTGATCTTATTAATGTGAGATGAAAGTAAATGTTTGTAAAATCGTTTTATCTCAATATAATAATTTTAATTTAATTTAAAGTAAATATAAGATATTGGGGGACATCTCACACACGGTCTCTGACCCTAAACTAAGCAAAGCTTGTGATATGGCTGCCAGAGACTGATATACTACATATACACATTTTAAATACATACTTATATAGATAGTACCTAAATGACACCCAGACACAGAGCAAACACCTATGTTCATCACAAAAATGCTTGCCCTGGGTGGGGATCGAACCCACGCCTCTTTGATCCAGAAGTCAGGTTAACCACTGAGCCACCGAGGCAGTCAGTACAAACAAAACATTTAATAATACTACGTTTAATACTAAACCGCGGGATTCAACTAGTATATAGATTTCCTTATTTGAAAATAAATACTATTCTATTCTACGCAGACAGTCATAAATTGAAATAAGTACCTCTGCTGTAGGTACAATAAATAGCATTTGAAAGATTGGAATGCGGTATTTCTTACTTTCATTTGTGCGCAATTAATTTATTGCTATAGACAAAACCATTAAATCTTTAAATACATACTTTAATTACATACACCTGTAATGTACAGAGTTCATAAGATGTTAATAGTTATAGTATTACCTCATGTCATAGCTAGAGTCTTGTCAAGTTTGAATTATTTAATTAACAACACTACAGAAATAACTCTGAAATTTAATATTTCAATAATTTCAATCATTTATTTATTTTTGAACACATATATTACAATGGAATTTTCAATATAACAATACATTTACAGAACAAAACGTTAGGAGATAATTCCAACTATTTCCAGCGGCCCCACACAAGGCTCAGAGGCCCGTATTGTGGCGACCAGAAAAACGAAACATACAAAAAATGATATGGTATGGATGTCCTAGGTTACAAGTTTATAAAATAGCTATTGTGTATAAAGTTTATTCTATGTGGTCAAAACGTAGCCTATCAGATTTTTTTTTGTAAAACAATGCCAAGACGGGGCTATAGCCAGCACTATCATAAAGTTGTCAAATTTCATGTAAGCTTTAAACTCTACACGCTCTTTCTATACAAGCCCTAAATTTACAAACTCTAGTTATAGGTCTGTTAGGTTGCTTGCTTGGCCTTTTCGTAACTTGAATAATTATTTTTCGCTACAAATTGCAAAATTTCCATCGTGTTTAAAATTCGAATAGTTCGATTGAATCGATGTATACAATTTTTACAATATTGTTGGTTTCCAAAACAGCTCAGCCAAATTCAATTAAATTTAAATGAGGCAATGTCAAAAGTATACTCTTTTGAACTAAAACATTTTTTTTATTCAGTTTACAATTGGCGAAAATATCGATGAACATACATAAAAAAACTGGACAAGTGCGAGTCAGGCTCGCACACCGAGGGTTCCGTACAAATGCAGAAAATTTCACAAGATTGGTAAGTAAGTTGTTAAAATCTGTATCCTACTATAACCAATCGACAAAAAAGTTAATAGGTACTCATTTTGAATTTTGAACCTATATTTTGTGAATTTTGAGGCCATATTTTTTGTGATTTAAATAAAAATGTACAGTTTTCAGATTTATTCCTATATGTGTACTCTAAGACAATGCTTTTTGCCAAATTTCACAATTTTAGTTCAACTGGAAGTACCCTGAAGGTTTTGATTTTCGAAATATGCGGTTTTTTACGACATAAACAGCCACTAACTTTTTTAAACGATAACTGAGAAGTTTTTCTTTTACCCAACTGCAAGAGACCATAGACGTATACAGTTTAACTTTCAACTCGATATCTTTACGCGATCCCGAGATAAAGAGTCTTGACAGACACACAGACGGACACACGGACAGGGGTCTGTTTATTCCGTTTGATGTACGGAACCCTAAAAATACATACAGTTGAATACAAAACCTCCTCTTTTTTGGAAGTCGGAATTAATCAATAAACTTCTTACGTCCATGTACGTAAGATGTGACATTGCTAAACATTGTCTCTAGGTCTGCAGTCGCTTTCGCCCACCCAGAAAATAGAATCATTTGCCATTCAGGTTTCAGATATCTGAGGTGGCTAATAATTGTCTAGGGTGGGCAACACTCGTGCCCCAATGTCCAATAAATACGCCCATGCACTTTCTGTGAAAAGAAGATCTTGCAAAGTGGGACTAGACTGTGTAAAGTAGCACAAAAATAAAACAAAATAATTGGTCTATAAATGCATAGAGTACAACAACGGCATTGAATGCTTAATTTGAATGGAATTGCATATTTTCAAAATTGGTTCTTGGCCGCTTGGCCGCAGCATGGCTTATTTTACAAACAATGTTAAAAGATAGTAATATGATCCAAAAATATGAAATTCCAATAAATGAAGGTTGTAAAAGAAAGTTATATGATAATCATTTTCCAAAACAAACAAAGCAAATACTGTACAAGGTAATGGCCTAATCTCGATATAATATTTTTGAATGATCACCTTTGAAGATTTTCATAGTCAGGGTAAATAGTTGTTTGACCTGGCTAGTTGGTGATCAAAAGGACTAATAAGCGCTAAAAATCACTAATTTATTGATAACTTTTGCCCGCGGCTCCGCCCGCGTGGTTATTGACTTTTGTGCTATCCCACAGGAACCTTTTATTTTTTCGGGATAAAAATGTCACCTATGTCACTTTCCGGCCCTTGAACTATAACCATACCAAAAATCAAGTCAATCCGTTGCTCCGTTGCTGCGTGAAAGAGGAACAAACCAACAAACTTTTCTGGTTTATAATATTAGTATGATTTTTTCAAATGGAATCCTATTATTGGTCATCAATATGCTCTGTAAGCTCTGTAGCTCTGACTCGGATGATATATTAAATTGTAGGTCCCGCTTTTTGTAACCGTTTAGCCATGTCAGAAGCCCACATGCGGCCTAAAAGCTCTGACACCAGGCCTAGCCACCCGGCCTATACGAACTTACTTACTCACCTAAAAAAAAACAAAATAATAACTAGAAACACTGCACATAAGTATACACAGACACACCCAATACCTGGCACCCAATTTGTATGAGTGACATGATAAATGTATGAATTAACTCCTACTAAATTAATTGCTACTTTGTTAGAAATATCACCAACATACTCCACTGCGCCACAAAAGATCGCAACTCAATTTTCTACCTTATTCTTCGTTGCATAGAGTCCATACACTTTGTATGGGAGTGTATGAGTTTGTATGGCCGGTATCCTAGTTATATGCACCATGTGTCGTATTCAGCAATATAATTTATTAGAAATACCTATGACACGGAAGACTAAAGCGGTGACGCCGGTGATTTAGGGAGAATGGACCAATAATAAATTGTACCAAAGTATTTATTAGATATGTCGTTTTGGCGGACTCTTTGCATCTATTTAATTCTCAATGCAATACTTATGCAATTAATACAGATAACGACCCAATTATTGCTTGTCCTGAATTAAGCTAAGAAGACGTGACTGTGTGTATAAATCTCTATACAATGAATAACTTTTCACCATGAAAATAGTAGTTTTAAATATTTTGTCGAGGAATGATTTTAAGGGTTTTTAGTTTGGTATATCATTTTTGCGAATGATTTTTGGACTAGTTCGATAGTAAAAGTATAAAAGAACGACCAATATTCAGTAATAGAGTGCATAATAGTATCTCTATACTAACAGACACTATTATTACTAGGGTTTTTGTGATTTGCCCTGATGCCGGGGCACTAGAATACGGCATAAGTATCCCCTGCCTGTAGTAAGAGCCTACTAAAAGGGTACCCCTGGGCTCGTGGGTGGTCAGAGTTGGGGCTCTGGCCATCCACTCAAGCGGGCCCGAGAAGGACGGCAGCGTGTGTGGCAACGCTATCGTACAGGACCGCACAAGCCTGGTCTACTACCAGGCGAGTAGACACACGAAGTGCCGGGAGCACCGGTGCGTTCCTTATGGAGATCCCGGAGCTCCCAAGAAGGCACATAGGCTGGCCACCGAGGGGGTTTTAGTGGGTACAATCCCACATAACCCGACTGCACCCCAAAGCGGTCGGGCATCTTTGGAAGATATCCCCCTCGTAAAAAAAGAAAAGGTTTTTTTTTTATAGAGGTGAAGTGGAACAGACACAAAGACAAGGGCAACTCGCATCCAAACACTTCACAGATTTTTAAATTTATCACCCAAATGTCTGCTCGGCCTGAAATTGAACCCAATACATGCCTACATAGAAAACAAAGCCTATATTATGTACCTACTAGCTGCCCGTCCTGGCTTCGCCCGGGTACTATTGGCTAAAGAAGTTCAAATAGTAATAATAATAATAATTTCTAATTTTTTTGAAAATATCATATAGTCTATGTTCACCGGGGATATTGTAGCTTTTCAACAGTGAAATAATTTTTCAACTTGGTTCAGTAGTTTCGGAGCCTATTCGTTGCAAACAAACAGACAAATCCTTTCACTTAATAATATTGGTATGTACCAGCCTTTTTAATAGTCCACTGCAGGACGTAGGCCTACCCACGAAGGGTGTTTGGGCCATATCCACCACGCTGGCCCAGTGCGGGTTGGTGGATTCACATACGCCATCGAATTTCTTCTACGGACGTATGCAGGTTGCCTCACGATGTTTTCCTTCACCGAAAAGCCAGTGGTGTGAAATTCCGTACATAAATTCCAAAGAACTCATTGGTACGGGACCGGGGATTTGAACCCACGACCTCACGATTGTAAGGCGGGTGTCACTAACTCTAGACCACCACGGCTCTTCTAGACCACCACGGCTCTTCTAGACCACCACGGCTCTTTTAGACCACCACGGCTCTTTTTTTTTAGTTTTAATATTGGTATAGATAATATTATCTCGTGACTTCTTGTGTCCTTGCATTTAGACTTTGATTTTGACTTGCATTTAGACGTGCATTTGCTGATCCATTTTCTAATATTTACAAAGGTTATTTATTTGATTACACGCGTCGACTCGATGACTAACAACATTTACTAGTAATTGATTGTCTAAAGACGCAAAACTGAGATAGCTATTCTATTATTACGTGCAAAAAACAAATGAATCACGAACAATAGACACTCCTGTCAAATTACATGATAATTTCATCAATGTCTGTGTCGGCGTGCGCGGAGTCAGGGTCGTTAGCAACAATGTTGACACGATTTATTATCAGTACTAGAGATAATCGATCAAACGGACAATTGAATAAAAATCGATATGAAAATATTTAGTCTGTAAAATCAGTTTACGATCATTTAAGGTCCTACAATTTGACGGCACGAACTCCTCTATGGGCGTGGCTAAAATGAATGCTATCTCAACTGTCTAGCTCGAGAAAGAGACAGACTCGGTGATGAGCAGTAGAGGTAGCGTGTGCGCACACAATGAAATATCACAATATGCGTATTTCGACACGCACGCCCACGTCTGCCATTTCATTCAACGCGGACACTATAATATTGAATGAGTAATCGTAAATCCAAGCTGCGTGAATACCTGCCTTGTAGAGTTGTCACGTCGCATGTTTATTGAATTGAATCTAATCTAATACAATTATACAATACTAGCTTAAAACCCGCGGCTTCGCCCGCGTTGTCTTAGCACATAGGTACTTACTTAAAATGAAAAAAGCCCGCGGTTTGATCTACGTTGTCTTTGTGCATGCTTATAATAATATCTAATAGTCCGCAATTTGGCCCGCGTTGTCTTAATACTTGCTTAAAATTACTTGCAAGGTAAACAGTATTTGCCTATAATGATAATAGATCACGGTTTGGCCCGCGTATTGTTAGTACTTGCTTAAGATGGTTATTTATAGCACGCAGTTTTAATACTTACTTAATTAAAATAACAGCCCGCGGTTCAATCCGCGTTATCTTGGCATTTGCTTATTGCTTAATAAATCCTTAAAATTATAATAGCATGCCGTTAGCCTGCGCTTTTGTATAACTTGTAATGGAAATAGCCCACGGTCTGACCCGCGTTAATTTTGTAACTGCTTAAAATGATAAAAACCCACATTTAGGCCCGAGTTTTCTTGGCACTTACTTAAAATAATAGTAGCTCGTGGTTAAGCCCGCATTAGGCTCGATTATGAAGGCGCAATCGTAATTATAATAGCTAATTATCATAATTATATCTGTTTCATTTTCACTTTAAGCATTCGATAGAGAGAACACTTTTTATGTTGTTATTATATTTAATATGGCGTCTTCATAACTGAGCCTATTATTGTATTACTTGCAAAATAATGCCTACGGTTTAGCCTGAATTGTCTCAGTATTTGGTTATTTAATTTACTTGTGTCTAAAGCTTATTACGGAGTACGTGAATTTTTGGATGATAAATTGCAGAATTTCTAAAATTAACTCAATAATAAATAAATATATAAAATAAATATTGGGGGACATCTCACACACGGTCTCTGATCCCAAACTTAGCAAAGTTTGTGATTTGGCTGGCAGAGACTGATATTCTACATATACATGTAGGTTGACTGGCAGATAATGCTGTTTAGCGTTAAGTCCTCCTTTTGTACAAATAGTGTGCAAAAAAGTGTTAAATAAATAAATAAAAATACATTAATAACACCCAGACACAGAGCAACCACATATGAACATCACATAAATCCATAAAGCCCTGAGAATCGAACCCACGCCTTTTTGACCCAAGAGTCAGGGTCAACCACTGAGCCACCAAGGGAGCCAATAATAATAATTGTATGAGTAACTATATAAGAAATTTCACTTTTCATTGCTGGAAAACATTGAGGCAACCTGGACGAACGTAGGAAAAATCAATGTCGTATGTGAATTCAGCAACCCGTGCTCGGCCGGCGAGATGGATATGGCCCAATTACCCTTCGCGGATAGGCCTATTTTCAGTCATCCATCAGCCGCAGGACGTCCATTGCTGGACATAGGCCTCCCCTATGGATCTCCAATAAGACCGGTTGGAAGCGGCTTGCATCCAGCGCGATCCTGCGGTCTTAATGAGGTCATCCGTCCACCTTGTGGGTGGACGTCCTACGCTGCGTTTGCCGGTACATGGTCTCCACTCGAGAACTTTTCGACCCCAACGGCCATCAACCCTCCGCGCTATGAGCCCTGCCCATTGCCATTTTAACTTGCCAATCCGTTGGGCTATGGTAACTTTGGTTCTTCTACGGATCTCCTCAACAATGATTCGATCTCGCAGAGAGACTCCAAGCATAACCCTCTCCATAGCTCGTTGGGCTACTTGGAGCTTACTAATAAGGCCCATAGTGAGAGACCACGTTTCTGTGCCATGAGTCATCACTGGCAAAACACTGGTCGAAAATGACTTGAGGCACTGAGGTATGTCGGACGAGAAGACACTACGCACTTTTCCGAACGCTGCCCAGCCGAGTTGAATTCGGCGATTGGCCTCTTTGTTGAAGTCGCACCTACCTAACTGGACTACTTGTCCTAGGTAGACGTACGAGTCAACGACTTCAAGAACCGAGTTTCCAACAGAAAGCGGGGTGGGTAATACATGGGAATTACACATGACTTTCGTCTTGTCCATGTTCATCTTAAGGCCCACCTGTTTCTATTATCCGTAGTGCTATCCGGAGTACCTATTTTCAGTAGTGCACTATTAATTAAGGCCGGTACATGTATTTGACATGTTTCATTAAGTCATTAGAAATTTAATTTTCCAGGCAAATGAAAAAATGGCACACAAGTCGTAATTCTAGTCAAACATGTTCTAGGATGCTATTATACTCAATAATTTGATTAACTTTTACAATGGTACCAACCCCAAAAGCACGTGAATAAAATCAGCTGTTCAACACAAAAAGTTCATCGACCCGCGACAAAATGTATGGAAAATGTAGGTAATTTTCGCTTATCAAGGTTGATCCCATAGTAAAATACCTATATTGATCTGTATGTGCGCTAAGCTAAAGACTATTGGCTCACAAAATAAAAAAAATCGTAAACTTTTGGGGACCCATTTTGCCCCATTTAAAGATAAACTATCATTATCATAATCCTATTCTAGATACTACATTATTTAAAAAAGCGCATTGAAGTTTTGGGACGTATCTGACCACTAAGGATTTTTTTTAAGAAAAATTCAGAAAAACAGGTACAGCCATATTTTTTATTTAGTCTCAAAAGCATTTATATAATGTTTCATGTCAATCGGTACAGGAAATAAGAAGTTACATGCAAACAAATAGGGCCCGTTTTACCCCGTAAGTTAGAGTTGGGTACGTTTTTCATCCTTAGTGCTTCATTATGTTGTACGATGTACGTATATTCCAAATTTCAAGCTCATATCTTCAGCGGTTTGGGCTGTAGCCTAAACTTATTAATGTTGCGTATCCCTAAGGAACCTTATAGATTTTCCTGGATTTTATTAGTTCCTGTATTAAAACATGCTGTGTGCCTCCTTCATATCAATTTTCAACCATAACCGTTCAGCTGGTTCGATGTAATTGACGCTTTTTTTACCAACTTTGGGACCTTATTTGAACCCTTAGATGAAAAAAATTCGGAAAAACAGGAAAAAATATAACTTATATTTTGTTTAAAAAGCATGTATACAAAGTTTCAAGTCAGTTGGTATAGGGAATAAAAAGTTACATACAAACGAAAAGGGCCCCTTTTACCCTCTTAGAGGTAGAAAGTTTAAAATTTTTGTCTTTAGTGCTCCATAACGTCGTTCAATGTAACTATATTCCAAATTTCAAGCTCATATCTTCAGCGGTTTGGGCTGTAGCCTAAACTTATTAATTTTGCGTATCCCTAAGGAGGAATCTTATAGTTTTTCCTGGATTTTATTAGTTCCTGTATTAAAACATGCTGAGTGCTTCCTTCATACCGATTTTCAACCATAACCGTTCAGCTGGTTCGATGTAATTGACGCTTTTTTCACCAACTTTGGGACCTTACTTGACCCCTTAGATGAGGAAAATTCGGAAAAACAGGAAAAAACGTAACTTTCATTTTGTTTGAAAAGCATGTATACAAAGTTTCAAGTCATTCGGTAAAGGAAATAAAAAGTTACATGCAAACAAAAAGGGCCCGTTTTACCCCGTAAGTTACAGTTGGGTTCGTTTTTCATCCTTAGTTCTTCATTATGTTGTACGATGTACGTATATTCCAAATTTCAAGCTCATATCTTCAGGGGTTTGGGCTGCAGCCTAAACTTATTAATTTTGCGTATCCCTAAGGAACCTTATAGATTTTCCTGGATTTTATTAATTCCTGTATTAAAACATGCTGTGTGCCTCCTTCATACCAATTTTCAACCATAACCGTTCAGCTGGTTCGATGTAATTGACGCTTATTTCACCAACTTTGGGACCTTATTTGACCCCTTAGATGAAGAAAATTCGGAAAAACAGGAAAAAACGTAACTTTTGTTTTGTTTGAAAAGCATGTATAGAAAGTTTCAAGTCAATCGGTACAGGGAATAAAAAGTTACATACAAACGAAAAGGGCCCGTTTTACCCCCTTAGAGGTCGAAAGTTCAAAATTTTCGTCCTTAGTGCTTCATTGCGTCGTTCAATGTACCTATATTCCAAATTTCAAGCTCATATCTTAAGTGGTTTGGGCTGTAGGCTGTCTGTCAGTCAGTCACTCAGGGAAGCCTTTTATATAATAGATAATAATACAATACGTCAAGTAGTTATCCAAATAGTAGAGACTTCGCGAGCACATTTTGTAGTAATTTCGAGTATAGGTACTTAGTCAGTTCTCCAAATTGCACATTCATAAATGTTCTCAATAACAAAAGCAGTACGGTTCAATTTCGCAGCAAAATGCTCAGCTCGATCTTGATCGAAATACCTACATTCTTATTTTTTTTAATATCTGTCATTATAAGTGAGTATTTTTGTCTATGTTATAAGGATGCATTTACTCATCATTACGAAAAACTTTTACTATGGGACCAACTGCGAAATATCGAAAAAATAGCTGTTCTATACAAAAAGTTAATTAATTCTCGACAAATTGTACGGATCGGCTCATCATTTTTCGCGTTTTCGCAGTTGGTCCCATAGCAAAAATTCGTGAGGAGTAAAATACGTTCTTAAAATGTTACGTACTAAAAAAGGTTAATACCTACTTACATACTTGTTGGGATTTTGACTATTATTATTTTGCTAAATATTATCAGTCGGTTGATAAATGCCTACTAAAAATGTCGCTGATGACTAAAAACTAACAACCGGACAGATGAATAAAAATTTTGACAATCCAGATACCTTTGCTTCTCCAATAAAGGACATCATTCACGTTCCATACATTTTTGGGCTAAATCTAAAAGTGCCGGAAACACGTTCCATACATTTTTGGGCTAAATCTAAAAGTGCCGGCCAAATTATAACTAATGAGGACATAGTGTTAGTGCATATTATTCTGAGCATTTTATACTATGGGACTAACTCTCATCGATCACTCCCTGGGTAGTTATCGAGTTTTGAATATCGTTTTTGTAATTTTAATTGAGTTGTTATTTTTTTATGATATTTTGCTATTACTTGTAAACCTACTCTCTAGGATCCCTGGGTAATTATCGAGTATTAAAATCAAGTATTTTATTAGAAGAAAGTCGTGTTAGTTACACCATTTATAACTCAAGAATGGCTGAACCGACTCGGCTGTAAATTGGTGGGGAGGTAGCTTTGAACCAGGAGAAGGACATAGGATACTTTATATCCCGTTCCTTTTTATATTTTTGATAGTTATTCATCTTCTCTAAGCTGAAAAGCCTGTTGACAGCACGGCCAAAGACCCGAGAGCCAAGCTGACTCGACACTTCACCGAAGACATCCCGGACATCGGTCTGTACGAGATTAGAATGGCCCTGAATCAGCTTAAAAACAACAAGGCGCCGGGTGATGACGGAATAACTTCAGAGCTTCTGAAAGCGGGTGGTAAACCGGTACTTAAAGTCCTTCAGAAGCTCTTCAACACCGTTATCCTCGAGGGCATAACGCCAGAAGCATGGAACAGAAGCGTGGTGGTGTTGTTCTTTAAAAAAGGTGACAAAACCTTATTGAAGAATTACAGGCCCATCTCGCTTCTGAGCCATGTTTATAAGCTGTTTTCAAGGGTCATTACGAATCGTCTCGAGCGCAGGCTTGATGACTTCCAGCCTTCCGAACAAGCCGGGTTCCGAAAAGGCTTTAGCACCATGGATCTCATCCATACGCTGCGGCAAGTTATACAGAAGACCGAAGAGTATAACTTGCCACTTTGCTTAGCGTTTGTGGACTATGAGAAAGCCTTTGATTCGGTCGAGACATGGGCTGTGCTCGAGTCTCTCCAACGATGCCGTATAGACTATCGGTACATCGAAGTGTTGAAGTGCTTGTATAATAACGCCACTATGTCGGTCCGAGTACAGGAGGAGAGCTCCAAGGCGATCCCTTTAAAAAAAGGGGTCAGACAGGGAGATGTGATATCTCCGAAACTGTTTACGACTACTTTGGAGAACGCCTTTAAGCTTCTGGAATGGAAAGGATTCGGCATCAACATCAATAGCGAATACATCACTCACCTTCGGTTTGCTGACGATATTGTGGTCATGGCGAAGTCGATGGAAGAACTCAGCACGATGCTCGAAGGCCTCAATCGAGTTTCTCGACAGGTGGGTCTTAAAATGAACATGGACAAAACGAAGGTCATGTGTAATGCCCATGTTGTACCCACCCCAATATCTGTTGAGAGCTCGGTTCTTGAAGTTGTTGACTCGTACGTCTACCTAGGACATGTAGTCCAGCTAGGTAAGTCCAACTTTAAGAAAGAGGTCGATCGTCGAATCCGACTCGGCTGGGCAGCGTTCGGAAAATTGCGTGACATCTTTTCATCCAATATACCTCAGTGCCTCAAGACGAGAGTTTTCGATAGTTGTGTGTTGCCAGTGATGACATATGGAACTGAAACGTGGTCTTTTAATGTGCGCCTCATAAATAAGCTCAAAATAGCCCAACGTGCTATGGAGAGGGCTATGCTCGGTGTCTCTCTGCGGGATCGAATCAGAAATGAGGAGATCCGCAGACGAACCAAAGTTACCGACATAGCCCAGCGGATTAGCAAATTAAAGTGGCAATGGGCAGGACACATTGTTCGAAGAACGGATGGCCGATGGGGCCGGAAAGTTCTCGAATGGAGACCACGGACCAGCAAGCGCAGCGTAGGACGTCCACCGACCAGGTGGACTGACGACATAATAAAAATCGCAGGATCGCGCTGGATGCAGGCCGCTTCCAACCGGCCTTATTGGAAATCCATGGGGGAGGCCTATGTCCAGCAGTGGACATCTTACGGCTGATAGATAGATAGATAGATATTCATCTTCTCTTGTTCATATCATTTTTCCCTTAAAAAATCGTTAGCGAAACTGTCACTTATCACAACGACGCTAATAGGCCCAATTTTCAAGGCACCGTCGTAATTATAACAGCTAATTAGAATATTTCTGTTTCTGTTTCTCTTTAGGGATTCGATAGCGAGAACACATTTTACATTCCTATTAATTTTACGATGGCGCGTTCATAATTGGCCCTAATATGGATTGACGAAACGTAATAAGATGAAAAGTGACATATATTGACTGCAGACTTTTATAAATGTCACGCTTAGCATAGCAAAGAGACAAATTGTCTTTTGACCATTACAGCTCCTCGAAAAGGGAATATATTATGGATTGACAGTGACAACTGACATTAAAATTGGACTAAATGGTTTTTCCCTATGCCATGCTACATATTACAATGACGTTTAATACCTACTGGGCCGTCATTTTGTCTGACATTAAAAATATTTTTAAATATACCACCATTAGAGGTTAAACATGTATCTTTATTCTACCTTTGTGGTACAGAATCCATACTAATATACGAAGAAACGAATCGACTTGATTTTTAGGAGTAGTATGGCATGAGTATAAGTATCTTGACTCTAAGGTTATTAACCTTGACTGTGAACTGTGACCTTGACACGAACATACATTTCTGTTGGTTTGGTTAGGATTGAACAGTGATAAAAGTCTCAGTTCGCCTCAGTTGCGGCACTCCTCATGAGGCACGCAACTTACCGGCCAGCCTCTCAGCTGCCATAGTTAAAAAGTCCAGAAAAGCCGGCCAACCACGAGTGCGAACTTCTAAGCTGCCAAGGGAGAAAAAACCCAAAAAATCGGGAGACCTCGAGCGCCGCCTTCTCAGCTGTCTCAGAAGAAACCCAGAGAAGCGGCTCTGGGATTCCCGCGCCGCCCATAAGCCTCGGCTACTAAGTTCCCCCGCCACGACAAGGCGGGAACCCGTACACTCTAACCTTACTCGTATCTTAATCAATAGAAGCATTTATAAGTATAAGGTATCATAATACTTTAGGTAGGTAGGTCAGGTTAGGTTTGGACAGTGGCAAGGTGCAAGGGTACTTGACTTTTTTTTATAGAGCAAGTGCCTTTATTAACTACCACTAAGTACAAGACTTATAATGTAAAACGTTATAAACTACTACTACATAACAATCAATTGGATCATCCACAGACCCTTGAAGGTCTATAGATAGTCCAAATACTCAAGCCCACTGCCAGTTAGCAGCGTGCCCAGCATGCTGGCAGCATTGCCACGCTGATTGGCAATGCATATACGTTAGCCAAATAAACACCACACACACACGTCGGGTACACCAGACGCTCAGAAAGACTTTTAAAAATAAGACCGGCCACCACGGGCACAATGTCTCAATTTCAAACGGCTGAAATATGTAACCACTGCCGAGGTTAGCATATTTGCGCCGTTGGTGCTGCTCCGAATCGGCCGAACATTACTGTCTTTACCAAAGTGAGATAGCTCAACCAGATCTACATTTTGTATGACAGCTGTCGAACTTAAAAGTAGTTTATCTCCGTAACTGTCAACTTTTGATCAATGCTATCTTCACAAAAGTGAAATAGCTCAATCAGATTTACATTTTGTATGACAGCTGTCGAACTTAAAAGTAGTTTATCTCCGTAACTGTCGACTTTTGATCAATGATATCTTCACGAAAGTGAGATAGCTGAACCAGATCTACATTTTGGATGACAGCTGTCGAACTTAATAGTGGTTTATCTTCGTATCTGCCGATTTTAGATCATTACTGTCTTTACAAAATTAAGATATCTAAACCAGATCTACATTTTGGATGACAGCTTGAACTTAAAAGTGGTTTATCTCCGCAAATGTCAACTTTTGATCAATGCTATCTTAAAGGTGAGATAGCTCAATGAGATCTACATTTTGGATAACATCCATTAAACTTAAAATATCTCAATGTAGGTATCACCGTAAGGTTAGCTACCTACATTCTTTAACTTTCGCGGTACGAAGTTCGCCGGGTCTGCTAGTAAATAATAAAAGTATATGACATCAAATGGGTGGAAAGCAATATGTACAGATTTTCTATACAGTCAAATAATCGTAAAATACTTTTAGTCTTATTCATCCTAAATATTATGCTTATTTTTCTCTATTGAGATCTCAAAAAGTGTCAATAAATTGTAGGTGGACTTATACTAGGCTATGATGAAAATAATAACATATTAGTTTAGTTTACAACCGTCATTTAATGACTTTTTAGAATAATGTTGTGGTGATCTGAAATAACTTAGATTGTTTAGGGTGTTTCTCTAAATTTTCATGATGTAAAAATGAAACACATTTAATACCTTACGATTCGGAGCCGCTGCAGCAACAACATTCTCTTTTTTTTTCCAAGCTGCGGGCTTTCCCTTCCTTTTCTTGCGAGGGGTACTTAGTTTCAGACGGGTTTTATTGCCAAACCGCTAGTATGGTTTTTTTCTGTGTAATAATACCAAACAAAGTAAAATTACTAATTAAAATGTACATAATTATATGTACTAATAGAATATCCTAATTAATTATTAAAAAGCTCTAATGAGAGAAAAAAATATGAAAAATAAATAATTTAAAAATTCGATAACTACTCAGGGAGTGGTCCTAGAGGATTGGTACCATAGTATAATATGCTCAAATTAATATGCACTACTATTATTCTATAATGAAATACTTTGGCCGGCACTTTCGGAATTTGCCCAAAAATGTATGGACTGTGAAAGATCTCCTTTCCTAGGATTTTTGCAAAAAAAAGGTTTATCAAATTTTACTACGACATATTGAAAAACGTGTTTGTTTTCTCGAATTAGGTACGCCCCATAGTAAAAGTTGTTCCTAATGATGATCTTAACCACCACCTTTCAATTGAACAAAATCATACTGTAGGTAAGTAGGTACCTACATATTTTTTGTAATATTATTAGAGTTGTATGAAATGTTCTGATAAATATACCTAACGTAAGTGTATCTAACCTAACGTTCTGAACTCAGAATAATGAAACAGTTCAGACGTTCGGCTTCGCTTTTTATCCTGCTCGCGCCAGTTACTTACGCTACGAGAGCAAGCGGGATGAAAAGCGAAGTCGAACACCAGAACGCGTACGGGGAACGGATAAGTACCTTCTAGAAGAAAAAATGAGCCCGGTCCGTTTATAATGCACTGCGAGCGTAAACAAACGCGCTCTACCTACGTTAATCCAGAATTACCCAGTACAATTGTTAATACCTACTACTAATAATAATCACCACCTACCCATAGTTCAATTTGTAGGATAATCAAATAACCGGCAAGAAGTCCAAAGAATATACCTACGTCAATACTTCCGAAGTTGAAAACAATGATCGTCCGATCGTCGAATAATGCGTCCTTATCATATAAGATATTATATGGTCTGGTGAGTTGGTGTCGTTGAACTCTGTGTGATAGCACAGAGTTCAACGACACCAACTCACCACGGGCACGGGCTAGTGGAGAATGGCGGCCGGACTCGGCCGAAGCCGCGTAGCGTACGGGGGCCGCGCTGGGAGCACGCGCTACACGTTCCGTCCCGCTCCCCGCGCGGGGTACACAGTCGGGTGAAATAGAACTATAATTTTTACCTAAACACGGCCGCGTAAAAATGCGCGTAAAGGCTTTTGCTCATAGTGAATCCTGTAAAAACTGCTAGATGAATTAGTTCAAATTAAAGTTATTTAAACTTGAGAATATATATGCTAAGATTATTGCTCAATTACTATGGACTCAGTCTAGTTATTGTGCGATTTATTTAAGCCTAAAGTTTCCTTAAAATCAGTGTTAAAATTCAAATGTTTTGAGGCTTATTTTAGTTGAATGCATAGTTTTGATTACAGTTATTTTTAGCAATAATCATAGATTATGTCACAATAAATTGATTTAAATCTTAGTTTTAGATATTCAACATTAAAAACTCGTGTATTGTACCATGGACGTTTGTATGGAGTGACGACTAACTTGTTCCACCTTAACATGATAACATCATAAGAAAACACGGAAGAGTAGACGAGAGATAGATGCGTCATAAGCCAAACGGTTATACCGATCATGCTTCTCTATCACTGGTTCCGCGCTCTCGCTTGCACGCTCGGCTCAAGCGGAACGTGACATTATTTCTTACGTGCAGCCTCAGCAGGTTTTTATATGACGCTATCACCTCAAAAGCAATTAAAATTCACATTACAAATATGAAATAGAAAAAATGCATCCCCTCGCGGAGTAGCAGTTGCGATTATTATTATTTGGATCATCGACACGAAGAAGAATAGAAAAAATAAACAAACAAAAGTCAAAAACAATAATATGAAAAAAAAAACACAGAGATACCAGAGGGATAATGCGGTCGATCGAGAAAATTTGAAAGAGATGCATTGATTTAATATAGCACGAGTTAGAAAGAAACATGAAAAATATCTCGATTCGGTGGATTTTCCGGGTTTTTAGACAGATAACGCCAATTCCAATTCATATTTGACTGTTTTTTGCTTGGAAAGATTTTCCATGCATTTTTGTGATTGAAAATTGCCTCAAGAGACAAAAGTATTATCAATCGGTTTTTATAGATATCCGTGCAAACAATGGACATTACTGTCAAGTAAGATGACAATTCCACCATAGTTAATGTCGTAGATATATCGATATCGATAGATCTATGGATAATCGAATAAGAAATTGAAACAATAAAAAACAATTTATGATTACCTACTTGGACGATTCCATTTAAGTATTTCAAATTGATGTCATAGATACATCGATATATCTGTGGACAATCGAATGAGAAATGGAAACAAAACTGCGCATGTAAAAAAATAAAAAAAACCAATGAAAAAAAAACTAGTTTATAATAAACAATAGGTTCTCGTGCCAAATTAGATCATAATTCTGTCAACATCGGTATCGGCGGCGGGGAATCCGAGTCGTTAGCAACAATGTTAAATCGATAATCGGAATCGATTATCGATTCTAGGGACAATAGATCGATCCACAATCGAATAAGAAACTGAAATATGACCCAATTAATTTATATGGGTTGACTGATTTAACACGTGATGTACATTTATACCTACTTAAAAGGTATTGCACACATAAATAACGTACTTAAATCTAATACGGCAAATAAAAAAGGAGCGTACATCGTCCGGTAGCTAGATGAATCGACGATATTGTGAAAATGACGTGAACCGATACACGATCCATCCATTAGCCGTGATACGTCCACTGCTGGACATAGGTCTCCCCTATGGGTTCCCAATAAGGCTAGTTGGAAGTGGCCTGCATCCAGCGCGTTCCAGCGATCTTTAGTATATCGTCTGTTGACCTAGTCGATGGACGTCCTTGCGCTGCTCCGTGCTCTCCAACTTTACTGTCCCATCGGGCGTCAGTGCCATATGTGCCCTGCCCACTGCCAATTTAATTTGCTAATCCGCTGGGCTATGTCGGAAACTTTGGTTCGTCTGCGGATTTCCTAATTTTTGATTCGATGTCGCAGAGAGACTACGAGCATAGCCTGCCTATAAACCTACTAAATACAAACCATTTACAAGTAGGTAGCGGTTTTAGTACTTAATTGTAATTAATATAAGACTATTACTGACTCGACTGAATTCGAATGACTGACGAATGAATCGACGAACATGTTCGCTGATTGACTTCCTCGGTGGCTCAGTGGTTAGTGACCCTAACTTCTGGGTCAATGAGGCGTGGGTTCGATCCCCACCCAGGGCAAATATTTATGTGATGAACATAAGTGTTTGCTCTGTGTGTCTGGGTGTTATTTAGTTACTATCTATATAAGTATGTATTTAAAAATAAGTATATGTAGTATATCAGTCTCTGGCAGCCATATCGCAAGTTTTGCTTAGTTTGGGGTCAGAGGCCGTGTGTTAGATGTGAAATATTTATTTATTTATTTTTTTTTTTTTATTACAGTCTAGACCGCCAAACTTCTATAGCACATTGGGCTATCCTGAGCATGAATAATCATAGGCCTCACAGTAAAAAAGCGACACTATTAACATAGACAAAATATACCACCAAAAGAGTGATGCAGTGGGGTAATAAGGCTGCGGAAAATAATGATGAAAGATCCATCCCTAACGTGGTGAAATAAAATTCAGTTACACTAGTACATTGTTTTAATTATACCTTTAAACTAATTTTGCGCTGTAACATATAAAATTGTGACGTAGGTAGAACGTAATACTCCATCATTTAAAAACTTTTCATGAATACTTTCTGATTAAACTATTTACGCATATAATAAAAGACTTAACTAATTTAACCATTCTTATTTATCAAGCCCAGAGTATCGATCTGTGGCTACGCAATACATAGTAATGACAAATTGTAATTTTTCAATCAAACTGTCCAACAGAACATTGTGAAAAAATGGCCTGTAATTCTTTACACACTATAATGGCGATATCATGCAGCAAAGAAATAGGAAAATAAATAAATACACGAAGCGAATTACCGATTCGATCGAATTCTAATCAGTATTAATTACGATCATTATTCATTGAAAAATCGGCCAAGTGCGAGTCGGACTCACGTACGAAGGGTTCCATACCGTACGTATACGTATATATAGTCACTTCAAAAAGGGGGCTTCCTTTTTGAAGTGACTATACAACTAAACATTCTGTGAATATTGCCGTTATTAATATCGAGTAAAAAACGGCAAAAATAGACGTTTCTTGTATGGGAGTCCCTCATAAATATTTATTTCATTCTGTTTTTAGTATTTTTTTTATAGCGGCAACAGAATAACATCATATCTGAAAATTTCAACTGTCTAGCTATCACGGTTCATGCGATACAGCCTGGGGACAGACTAACAGACGGATAACGGAGTTTTAGTAATAGGGTCCCGTTTTTACTCTTTGGGTACGGAACCCTAAATATGAAGCGTTATCGAGATTTCAATAAATTATAGTTTAATTATAGCTCGCCATCGAATAGCGTTGCTAGTTCGCGGTTAAAAATAAAACCAGAGCTGTTGGGAGTTAAAACTGTTTTTCTTATTTTTGCAGGGTTCCGTATCCAAAAGACAAACGAATCTAAGCGACTGTAGCGCTCATAGCCTAGTTTGACTAGCTGTTCGTTAGCGATCATCGAAATTAAGCAACGTTCAGCACGATCAGTTTTGGGATGGGTGACCGCGAGTGACATTTACAACTGAGCGCTACCGTGGATCGGATGACACGTTAAATTGTAGGTCCCGGTTGTTTTAACCATTTAGCTATGTTAGAAGCCTTCAGGCGGCTTAAAAACTCTGACACTAGGGTTAGTAGGCCTATACGAACTTACTTTGATAGATCTCCTGTATTTTGTCTTATTTTCGCTTTACTCTTACATTTATCGTAATGTGAAGTGTTTCTACTTAAGTCGTAAAAGAAAAAAAAGAAACACATTTGTTTTTAATACGCTTTTATTAGTTTCATCTGTATGTTTGCTTGCTTGCAACGAACCCCTTTGAGCTCGATTTTGACCTACTTTGAGACCAAAGACCGATGACAATAATAAAAAAAAATTGACGATTCCTACGTGTTTTTTTATACTAGGTATGTTTATATTATTTTTATTGATAACCTGATAAATTAGTAATAAAACATTAAATTAGCTAAACGGTAAATCTGATCCAGTAAAAATTGTCTAGACACGCCCCTTAGAAACGAAAAGGTCTTTACAGAAAAGTCTATATTTTATGTCTCTTCAGTTTTTACTTTTGTTTAATTTTTGCAAAATTTTATATCGTAATGAAATCATTGCGGTACAACCCGACCAAGGAACGGTATTTTTATAATATAAAAAAAATATAAATATTTGGGGACATCTTACACGCGGCCTCTGACCCCAAACTAAGCAGATATGGCTGCCAGAGACAGATAAACTGCACTATACATATTTTTAAATATATATTTAAATGGATAGTAACTAAATAACACCCAGACACAGAGCAAACACCTGTTTCTTTAATATATTTTTTTTTTGTTTTTAAGTTTACACCGTCCTTGTCGTATTTACGTTTCCTAGCATCCAAGAGAGGTTGTCTGGAAAAAATCGCTTTTAGCGATAAGACCGCCTTTTGTGCCTTTTCTGTCTTTGTTTATTTTGTTATGTTTTCTTGTTGGTGTCAATAAAATGTTGTTGTATTGTATTGTATGTTTATCACATAAATACTTGCCCTGGGTGGGGATCGAACCCACGCCTCTTTGACCCAGTAGTCAGGGTCACTAACTACTGAGCCACCGATGCAGTTATTTAAATTAAGGGATTTTTTTTGAAGTCTCTTAAAAATGTCATCTTCATCACAGTCTCATTCCTTACTAAGTAAGACACGTGTAGAATACCAGAGACATTTAGGATTGCTGACTTTGAAGTGCAGCGCTGCAGTAATGTCGGCCGCTGGTGCCAAATGTGGCGATTAGTGTCTCGTAAATCACGCCGGGCGTCAGACTTCTCTCTATTGATCTCAGGTATTGAAATGGCATTTGGACATTCCTTTTTGGGGTAGAAATAAGTATGTTTACTTTTGAATCAGTGGTGGTTTTGTGGTAGTAACTCCCGTCCTACAGTCGTGAGGTTGTGGGTTTAAATCCCGATCCTGTACTATTGACCGACGAAACGGATAATAATCATAATCATAATAATCATAATCAAATTTATTAATAACGCCAAGTTACAAGTCAAATAGTTTACAATTCAAATATATCAGATATATGTCATAAATATTACAAAATTATAAATTATAATTTCATTATAATGTTCAATATAATAGCATTACAGGGGCACAATAAGAACAAACAATAATTTATCTAGGTAAATTAATAGTCTACTAATGGAAATTAAATTACCTCTGGTAATTTCATGAATTCGGCTATGTCGTAAAATACATGCTGTAGGAGCCATGCCTTCAGTTTATTTATAAATACAGCGACGGAAGATGCGTCACGCACTGGGGCAGGTAATCTGTTATAGACAGCCGGATATTTTACGTAGTAGTCTGATTTCAATAATTCCTTTTTTATTGGAAAGAGTATTGGTCCAATTAAAATTTTATCGAAATCGGTTGAGCCATTTTTGATAAATCAACAATAATGGGTAATTGCTACATCGATCCGTGCGTACTATCCGCGAATTTTGTACACGGTTAAGTCATGTCACTTTTTTGTGAAAAATAATATCTTTAATTTTATAGACTGCCTCGGTGGCTCAGTGGTTAGTGACCCTAACTTCTGGATCAAAGAGGCGTGGGTTCGATCCCCACCCAGGGCAATTATTTATGTGATAAACAAACAATACAATACAACAACACTTTATTGACACCAACAAATGTTTGCTCTGTGTCTGGGTGTTATTTAGTTACTATCTATATAAGTATGTATTTAAAAATAAGTATATGTAGTATATCAATCTCTGGCAGCCATATCACAAGCTTTGCTTAGTTTGGGGTCAGAGGCCGTGTGTAAAATGTCCCAAAAATATTTATTTATTATTTATTTATTTGAACCTTATGTACGGAATTTGAGATCACTGGCTTTTCGGTGAAGTTAAAGCCGTGGTGGTCTAGCGGTAGTAACACCCGTCCTACAATCGTGAGGTCGTGGGTTGAAATGCCAATCTCATACCAATGCTTTTCATTGAAACTTATGTACGGAATTACAGATCCGAAAACGGTGAAGGGCAAGGCAACCTGCATATGTCCGTAGAAAAAATTCGTTAGCGTTCCTGCAGTTGTCTATTAAAACGGTTGGTACAGGTAGGTAGGTACTTTTGCTACAGATAGCAATTTGATTTATGTGACCATCATAGTGATTCGACAGTCAGTGGTCAGTACGATCAGTCTTCGGGTGGGTGGATCCGGATAAAGCATTCTCGTGACTCTAACTCTAACACTAGGTTAGCTAGGCTTTTACGAACGTATTATTTAGAAAGAAAGGGAGTGACGAGTGGATTTAGACAAATAGAAGAAAGGAGCGGTTCACATCGCTTTAAATTTACACGCGAAACATTGATAACAGTCATTGTAATCATTTCCAGCAGTAGAACGTTCACTGATAGATCTGCTGGACATAAATCTCTATGGCTCTCCCCTATAAAGGAGACGTCCACAAGTGGTATATTATTCAGAGAAAAATCTAACCAAGAAGATATATATACCATTTGAAAGCTTATTTTATGGGCTTCTCAAAATATCTAACTTCGATATTGTCATCCCTGCATTTTTTGAAATGGGAAATATAAATTGTATGAAAAATAATAATACAGCTTTTTATTTTTTCTAGTTTAACAATAATAAAGTGCTTTTATCGTTATTTTACTTGCATTTGTTGCTGATTCTTCACATTCATGTCATGATTTGCTGAAATTAACCTACCAGTGTGACCAGTTAGTAGGTTCAATGTTACAAAAAGACTTAAAAAGTGTGCCTAATTGGTAAAAAATGCTTTATTTTAACAATTTGGAGATTACCTAATCAGGGTTGATAGAGATAAACTACCTATTGAGCCTTATATATTTATTTATCCTAATAAAATCAAAATTAAATAAAAAAATGCAGGGATATTTTTTGTTTTTACTCATCAGACTCGGAAAAATATGAACTTTTTCAAAATGTAACGAGTGTTGTGGTTAGATTTTTTGATTATTATTATACCAGCCTCTATACATTTTGTGGACATGTCCTTTCCAATAAAAATGGTTGAAACGTTTTCAGTGGATCACCTCTATCCTCTTTGTGACTGGATTTTCTACGATCTGGATTGGAAAGATGGGGCGATCTTTCCCATAAACAATAAATAAACGTGATCTTTTCTTCATGACATTTTAAATTCAAAACAAAATTCCTCGAAATTAATCTGCCACTATTTCACAGTACAGAAGTGTACGAGTTTTATGACCATCATAAAAGCAGATACAACGCAAGCTGCAATTGGACTAATTGGCGCAACTCAAAATAGCAGAATTAACAGCTTCCAAAATAGTACATTAATCAATCTCAATTGAGCTGGCTTATCGCATGCACTTCCTCTCATTGTTTTAATCTAAAAATCAACACCGTTTTACATTTCAACTTTGGTCTCTAATTTTATGATGGTAAGGTTCAATAGCTGAGTTTGAGAGTAACCTTCGTGCCATGGCTGGTAGGATGATATGGGTGAATATTGTGCTGTAATTATGTAGCTAGACGACAGTGTTTTGGTTAGGTATTAGTAGATGGAATTTTGATATATCAGCTGATGTAGTTTTTTGTTCATAATCATTGTCAAATCAGCTAAATTACTTAGGTACACATAAGCTAGCCATTGTGTCAGAAAATTTAAGCTCCCAGAGAGACTAGAGAAAGTCAAAATCCATTAACATATTCACCGAATCCATAAATGCATGAGATTGTTCGAGAACTTCTGAAAATAGCTGATTTTTAGGGTTCCGTACCTCAAATGGCAAAAACGGAACCCTTATAGGATCACTCTGTTGTCCGTCTGTCCGTCTGTGTGTATGTCAAGACTCTTTATCTCGGGAACGCGTAAAGATATCGAGTTGAAATTTAAACTGTATACGTATATCTATGATATTTTACGGCTGTGTAAAGGAAAAACTTCTCAGTTATCGTTTAAAAAAGTTAGAGCCGTTTATGTCGTAAAAAACCGCATAGTTCGACACTCACAAAAATCAAAACCTACCGGGTACTTCCCGTTGACATAGAACTATGAAATTTGGCGAGAAGCATTGTCTCAGAGTACACATATAGGAATAAATCTGAAAACTACATTTTTATTTAAATCACAAAAAAATAGGTCCTCTAAATTCACAATTTATTGGTTCAAAATTCAAAGTGAGTAAATCGTATCATGTAAGGTACGAGTATCAAATAAAAGAACTTCATTAGCACATCCTAAAACAGGTTATTAATTATTTTAACAATGTGTTTGTACTGAACCTTCGATGTTCGAGCCTGACTCGCACTTGTCCGGTTTTTTCTTGTATGACAGACTTTAAACTCCTAACTTTTTTATTTACAGTAGGGCTACATTTGGCCACCAACTCGCCTAATGGGAAGTGATGTTGTAGCCGAAAATAAAGTATGTTGACCTAAAAGATACCTATTCTCTCTTGTCTTAAAGATATCTCTATCCACATTGTATTTGTCAGGAAATAACGGTGGAGGTAAGACATTCCAATCCCTTGCGGTCCGCATTATGAAGGAAGAAGCGAATCGCTTTTAATTTAACAGTTCATGACCTAACCGTCTGATTAATCCTATTAATAGGTCTGATGACTCTATTGCAATCGCCCAGGATTCCTCGAGTGACCTCAAGATGCTTCCATAAATAGATGTCACTCGAGGGTCACTTGCCATTACGTAGATTAGGACAAGTGACGACGGGTTTTTTATTATAGGGGTCGAAATTGGACTTAACTGGAGATGTGCCACCAGTAGGCTTAGTTATATCCTCGACTTAGGAATTACTTCATCGTCGTTTCAGCCACAAGACGTCCAAGGCTGGACGCAGGCCTACCCTAAAGATATCCAAAAGGACCGGTTGGTAACGGCCCGCATCCAGCACGATCCTGCGGTCCTAATGAGGTCATCCGTCCACCTTGTGGGTGGGCATCCTTCGCTGCGCTTGCCGGTACATGGTCTCTACTTGATAACTTTTCAAACCCATCGGTCATCAGTCCTTCGTGCTATGTGCCCTGCCCACTGCCATTTCAACTTGCCAATCCGCTGGGCTATGTCGGTAACTTTGGTTCTTCTACGTTCTATTACTTTTCTATACAACAGATAAAGTAGTAACAGATAGTGTTACAATTTTTTTTCTCGAATTCTAAGTTGGCCCCATATTATAAGTTGTTTAAAAATTATGGCTTAATCACCCCCTTTCTTCTTAGTGCAGGGCAAACAGATAACTCAGTATTTTTATAAAATAACCAAAAGTGTTATCACGTATAACTGGTAAGTTTTTGGAAAGCCGCTTACAGTGGTATGGACACGTGATGCGTAAGGACGATGAACACACGGTTCGAAAGGCTATAGAACTGCCCGAGGCAAAACAGAGAAGGGGACGCCCCCCAGCCACCTGGTGGACGAGTATGTCCCAAACTCTTTAAAAGGCCAATTCAGACGAAGAGAACCCAGAACAAATTGTTCTGGCATAGGTTCGTTGGGAGAGCCGACTCCGCTTAACGTGCGAATAAGCAAAGAGGAAAATGAGAACCAAAAGTGTTATCACGTCAAAAAAAGATTATGTGTGTGTCTTCCAAGCCGTTTTCGGCTACGGTGACCCTTTTCTGTACATGGGTATGGTTACTGATGGGTCCTCACATGGCTGATGTACCCAATTTTAGCGGTGAATGTCCTAGGACAGTGGCTACATGTCTTCCCGGGGTTTGGCACCAAAAAAGATAAGTCGTTATCAGCATAACCAGTTAGGTATTACTCTAGCAAGTGGCTCCCTTAGTGCGCCGGAGCGCGGGCAGAAGGCGGCCAATTGCGCAGGCGCCGGTTGATGTCACTCGCGCTAATTATGCCACCAGCCGGATTAATTGTAAGGACAGGCGTACACTCAGCACGGGATTATAATATTATATTCACATAATAAAAGGTAAGTGCAGATGATTATAACGACCATAGATAACTAGCTGGATGTAAATTAATTTACAATTCGATCTAACGTTAGTAGGTGTATGATTATTTTTCTTGTAATATGGTTTCAGTCATAAGCAGATCTGATTCCACAAAAAATATGACTGTGATTAATTAGTAAGATTAGTAGATTTCGCGACACATATTTTTAACTGAATCTTCAGAAGCCTATATAATTGCTCCTGGCCGATTTGGTTCATACTCGCCAATCTTGTTAGGATTTAAATACTTAATAATCTTGCCGAATTGACTGATAGGTACATAGCGTAACAGAAAATAATTCATTTGATAATTAATTTCCCTTTTTGAGGGAAAATTGTGGCATTATGATCTTTTGTGGCATACCCACCCGCCGCCATTATGATCTTTTGTGGCATACCCACCCGCCGCCATTATGATCTTTTGTGGCATACCCACCCGCCGCCATTATGATCTTTTGTGGCATACCCACCCGCCGCCATTATGATCTTTTGTGGCATACCCACCCGCCGCCATTATGATCTTTTGTGGCATACCCACCCGCCGCCATTATGATCTTTTGTGGCATACCCACCCGCCGCCATTATGATATTTTGTAGTATACCCACCCGCCGCCATTATGATCTTTTGTGGCATACCCACCCGCCGCCATTATGATCTTTTGTGGTATACCCATCCGCCGCCATTATGATCTTTTGTGGCATACCCACCCGCCGCCATTATGATCTTTTGTGGCATACCCACCCGTCGCCATTATGATCTTTTGTGGCATACCCACCCGCCGCCATTATGATCTTTTGTGGTATACCCATCCGCCGCCATTATGATCTTTTGTGGCATACCCACCCGCCGCCATTATGATCTTTTGTGGCATACCCACCCGCCGCCATTATGATCTTTTGTGGCATACCCACCCGTCGCCATTATGATCTTTTTTTCAAAGTTTCCGCGCACGATGTTAGTAGTACATACGAATAGGGGACACTTACTCACACAATAAATTTTCGTATTATGGTACCCTAAAGTGACACGTTCTCGAGATATTTGGATGTAAAGATAGCAGTACGAGAACTTTGCAATCTTTACATCCAAATATCTCGAGAACGTGACACTTTAGGGTATCATAGTACTGAACATCTATTTTTTGTATAAGTGTCCCTTACTCATATATACCACTTTAATTGTGCGCGGAAACTAAAAAAAAAACATAATGGCGTCGTGTGGATATGCCAGCTTCCATACAAAAATGTCAAACCCCTTTATGAAAAATAAAACTCATTTTACTTTTAATTAATTGTTAACATCGTGTTTCAAATGAAGTTCAAAGCACACTTCATAAATCCTGCTGAAATCTCATAGTTGCTTCAAAAAGTTCATTGCAAGCGATAAGGTCGCCAGCTTTTTCATTAGCCTTTAGGCTTTCTTATAAATGCTCTAATCAGCGATCCAGATCTGATAAGATAGATGAATCTATTTAAAACTCTTAACAGTTTATCTATCAATAAACAATGAAATGATTGGATTAACATCACTCTACTATACACAGTCAAGTACATCAATATTGTGTGGTGGCCTCCACATGTGACCAAATAACTGGTGCGTATTGTATTGGGCTATCTGGTTACTCTGTAAGTACTAAGTTAAAAGAGGGTGATTAAAACCATTACGAACAACTTTTATGACTCTATAACTCGGAATCGACAAAATGTATGAAACAGCTGATTTTTTGTCTCGAATTCCGGATTGGCCCTTGTAAAAGTTGTTCAAAATGATGCTATAATTTACCTCCTTTCGACTTATTACCTTAGTTCTAGATAACGGACCATGTATGTTATACTATAGGTTTCACGTATATATATAAGCATTGCCATTCAGCGGGGTAATACTGCCAATTACCAGTGAGTTGAGCATTTGGATTATCTTTGGACATTCAAGAGTCTGTGGATGATTTAATTGCTTTTTATACTATGCTTTTTATATATTTATTTGTGTGGCGAGCGCCACACAAATTAAAAGATGGGAAGATAGCCGCAGAGAGCTGCGCAAACGCCAAAATATAGACGTTAGCGGGTGCCAGAGAGACGAGAGAGTCACGAGACGCCGGCGCACACCCGCTCGCCAACCTCGTGCCTATCGCGCACTCCCTACGCCCGAGCTCACTACTTCGCCACATGTGTAGGCATTGTGCACACATGCGCAATAATTAGCGAATCACGGCGAAGTGTTATCTGCGGCTAACTTAACTTCCCATCTTTCAATTTGTGTGGCGTTCAGTATAACACGCTTTTATTAGGTCGACCGGTGTAACTATGTATTAGAATCTAAGGTAACTAATTTAACCATCTTCCAAGGGTCGTACTGTACTGTACCAGCCATTTTAATAGTCCACTGCAGAACGTAGGCCTACCCACGAAGGGTGATTGGGCCATATCCATCAAGCGGGCCCAGTGCGGGTTGGTGGATTCACATACACCATCGAATTTCTTCTACGGACGCATGCAGGTTGCCTCACGATGTTTTCCTTCACCGAAAAGCCAGTGGTGTGAAATTCCGTACATAAATTCCAAAGAGCTCATTGGTACGGGACCGGGGATTCGAACCCACGACCTCACAATTGTAAGGCGGGTGTCACTACCTCTCGACCACCACGGCTTATTCCAAGGGTCGTAGCGTTATGAAAATTGGCGGATGTATGTAGTTCTGATGACAATACAATAATATGGTACTGTCGAACTGATCTGATGATGGAGCCAGAAGATATAAACTGCAACTTCAAGAAGCAAAAAACGTATCATAGCTGTTTTGGATTTCTTAGAAAAGTCTTGTAATAAACTTTGACCACAATTAGGTTTCAAGGTCTGATTATGAAATAACTATTAATTTATTACGTAATAGTAGCCTATATATGTATTGTTTCTGTTTGTTATTGTTGTAGTTAATAAAGGCTCTTCCCCGTTAAATAACGTCTCCGTTAATGTGCGCCTATGTTAACATTCTCCGAAGCGAATTGAACTAATACATTACAGTGTTGTTGACCCCTGACTCTTGCACGAGACATAATACCTATCTATTTATACTCACTACTTTCGTAATAATAATATCGTTGACTTTATTAGCTGTAAACACCATTTAAAATATCATAATCATCATTATTAATCTTTATTTTTTTTATTGAAATTTTTTACAAACCACAGACTCCAGGGTCTGTGCCCTTTGTTAACTAAAATTACAATTGTTAGATTATACTGTATAAAGAGAGTTTTACCCTAAGTTAGTTAGTTGGTGCAATGCGTGAATGCCACGAGCAGACCGGCGACCCGCAAGCAGCACCCGATCACGAGTGTGACACATGTGCCAGCCATCGCTCTCCTCGACCATATTTGAGGGAAGAGAGCGACCCGGCACATGATGTCGCCGCAAAAAGGAGCTTTCGATGGCGAGCATGAATGTTTGGGGCATCGACTGATGGCATCATTTTGTGTCATCGGAGACCATCAGGGTCGTCGGCGTAGTAGATGAAGGTCCCAGTATTAATCATTTATGGTCATTTATTCATAACACCATTTGTTACAAGTCAAAAAGTTAGCTCTGACGCAGCCGAAGCGCTATTCAATTTGGTGAGTCGCCTCAAGTGATCCGAAATACGTAGCTAGTAGTATTAAGTAGTTAGTAAGCTAGAGTACGTTAGAATACATAATGGGACTGCCATGTATTATATACAAAATTCCCAAAAATAAATTGGATTTAAAAAAAGTCTATATTTAAACATTACATTAGGGCACCATACAATATAGCACAGAATAAAAATAAAAATAGAAGAACTTGACAATTACCAAATTAGTCACAAATCTTAATACAATTCAGGTAATTTCAAAATTCGAAGGACTTACAAGGACGAAGAATTTCAAAAAGGACGTTCGGAGAACAACAAATAAAAAGCTTCTAATAGGTCCTATTTGAAATTTACAGAAGAAAACTATGTCCAGCACAAGAGATGAAGCTGGTAGTACGATAAATATCAGAGAAAGACAAGTTTAGTATCAAGAATATTAAATAAGGAAGTCCAAAAGGACATTGAGGCCATATTTAATTACTAGATAATTGTGCTTCATTAGTGTCCATGATACTGGCATGTGCCAGCCGCTACCAGTTAGCTTCCATTTATGTACACTGTCCTAATGAGCGTTAATGTTATGGCTATATTAAGAGCTATTAAGGCCAGGTGTCCTAGTGATAGTAACGCTTGGCTTACAATCATTAGGTCGTGGGTTGGGATCCCGGTCCCGTACTGTACTATACTATACCAGCCTTTTTTTAATAGTCCGCTACAGGACGTAGGCCTACCCACGAAGGGTGGTTAGGCCATATCCACCACGTTGGCCCAGTGAGGGTTGATGGATTCACATACGCCATCGAATTTCTTCTACGGACGTATGCATGCAGGTTGCCTCACGATGTTTTCCTTCACCGAAAAGCCAAAAAAAAGTGGTGTGAAATTCCGTATATAAATTCCAAGGAATTCATTGGTACGGGACCGGGTTTGGAACCCAAGACTTTACGATCATAAGGCAAGTGTCACTACCACTAGACCACCATGGCTTCATTGGTACTTATTTTAAAATTAAAATATGAAAGCCGCGATCGTACAGCTTAAAATCACTTTCGATTGTGTTGATTAACTTTAATTTCTAGATATGCTCTATCCCAAATCTAGTATAGGTTGAATCAAACTCGATGGCGTCTGTGATGATAGGTAAATACGAACACGCAGAACCCCTACGCTGATCTAAAATTAGATTCTGCGCAACTGCTCGCTTCGTGTTCATGGCCGTTATTAAAGTTTGATATGTATGTAGCACGGTAATGGTATATTATACCTATAGACTATACCTATAGGTATGTACAGGGTTATTTCTAATCAATTAGCATAGTTTTGATGTACAGAATAAGCCCCTAAAGGCTTATTCTGTACATCAAAACTAACAACTTTTGTCAAAGCTCAAAAAAAATGTTGTTATTCCATAGAACAATATCGTTCACCCTCGACAAAATGTATGGAACATCTGATTTTTATTTTAAGTTTTGACAAAAATCGCAGAACAAAAGTTGTTAGTTTTGATGTACAGAATAAGCCCCTAAAAGGATGCTAATTGATTGATAAATAACTCTGTACAGTATAGAGTATTGCGACTTGGTCCAGTCCTTGAAAGAAATATCTACAGCCCCGCGTGGCCACTCAGTACATAACAAGCGCTAGGGCTGCCCGCCTGGTAAATAAATCGCACGCTTACTGATCACAAACCACACGTTCGTTCGTTACTACGGCGCGCCCCTGCGACTGTTGTGTACCGAATTCCGAGACGCGTAGGTATGATTCGCGTTTCTGCTGTTTGTATGAAGACGTAATACTGCATTACCGTAGTAGGTACCGACCTATACCAATATTTTTTCTGAGCTCAGACCCATCTCAATTTACACTAGACAAAGCTAATCTATCTTAAGTGTTGTTCTCAATAATTTATCAGGACTGTTTTAGACAAGACAATAGCTCTAAAATTAATGCAGTTGGACCAGTTTTTGCATAAGTGACCGCTAGTGGCATTTAGATGTAAATGATAGTAAGTTGCATGACAGATCAAATAAAGCATCTAACGAAAACGGTCACATTGTTTTTTATTGAGGATAGAATTGCGTTTGACCATACTCGTATCTTCCTAATAGCAATGATGATATGCAAAGATATAGAGTAATATTTATTTATTTATTCATACACAAAACAAATCACAATCGTTACAAACGTTTAACTTAAATATACACATACTAGTTTTTACCCGCGGATTTGCCCGCATACGCAATATATCATTATAATTTATAGCCTATGTGTTATTCTGATACATAAGCTATATTATTGCAAAGTTTCATCTCAATCCGCTCAGTAGTTTTAGCGTGAAAGAGTAACAAACATCCATACATCCATCCATGCATCCATCCATCCTCACAAACTTTCACGTTTATAATATTAGTAGGATTGTTATTCAAACACATATGTACACAGAAAGTAATTGAATGAGCAGACATAGAAACTTTTCTTTTTTTTTAAATATTAACTGCAAATAAGTAAATGACAAAGAAAGTAAAAACTGGATATAAAGGAAGAATAACTAACAAATATGAAGTATGCACTCAGCTAGCGGATGTGCGTACTCTTTGCAATCTAAGTATCAGACATGTTTTTAATAGCCAGGCACAACCCAGAGGTTGCACTCGACTTGACTTGAATATGATGCTGTTGTAAGGATTACCAATTAATACTGATTGGATACGCTTGATACAAGCATACAAGCATTGAAAGGCGAGCCAGGAGGCTGATAGGCAACGAAACCTTGACTGTGTCGAAGCTGCAAAGTCTTGAGCATCGACGTAGGGTGGCGTGTCTGTCTGCTTACTACCGGATACACTTCGGTGAGTGCGCCCAGGAGTTGCACGATCTGGTCCCACCTGCCCCTTTCTTCTATCGTACGGCTACACAGACGCGACCAAAGCGCCACCCTTTTATGGTGGACATCCCACGCGTTAGAACAAAGCGTTTTGAGTCCACATTCCTCATACGAACTGCCAGAATGTGGAACGCTTTGCCTAAGTCTGTCTTTCCGTTAAAGTACAATGTAGGTGTCTTCAAATCTCGAGTAAATAGGTATCTTCTAGGTAAGCGTGCTACATCCTAGACCGCATATCTGCTTTACATCAGGCAGTGTGTAGTCAAACGCAAACCAATTTGAAATAAAAAAAAAAAAAAAGCATCAAGCGTAAGTATTCCTTTAGTCTTTGTTCATATTGTAGCACTTATACTGTAGTTTGACTAGGTCTAGGTTGACTAGGTCTGTCAACTAGTGTCAACGATCACCAAAGTTAAGCAACGCTCGGCACGGTCAGTCTTCGGATGGGTGACCGTGGGTAGCATTTACAACTGACCGTTAAATTGTAGGCCCCGGTTGTATCAACCGTTTATCCATTGGCTTTCAGGTGGCTTAGAAAGTGTGACACCAGGCCTAATACAAACTTACTTCTGTCCATATTGTCGGTCTTTATGAAACGTGGACTTTGTTAAGTAATTAATTATTATTTATAAAGTCACCACGTTCATATTGCGATCATACTGAACTAACGACATGTATAAAAAAATTCGACAAGTCCAGCAGTGGACAGTAGCTGAAAAGACGAAACCTTTTTCTTGAATCAGTCTATTTATTGATTAAAAAATGTATTTAAATCCGTTCAAAAAGAATTAAGGGTACAGTCGGCAGTGACATAGTTTTACATTAGGGTGAGACAGACATTGCCCAGAAACGCTAGAAACATTCCTATTTAATCTGAAACACAGTAATGCACTACAGCTTGCCGATTGAAAAACTGACTAAGATATGGTGCCACAATAGCCGGGCACTGTTATAGAGTGCTCTACGAAAACGCACGTCACGCAGTTTTCCGGGCGCTATCCAGCAGAGTTGGAATATGCTTTCTTATAACGACAAAGTAGGTAAGTATAATCCATGCGCAATGAGAATGGGATGGAACCTTGTCATGGTAATTTGAAATATGGACTCTGGAAGTACTAACTCTGTTCTATAATATGTTAAGACAGGTAAATTGCCCAGAAACGCTAAAAACATTACCCTTGAAGTCAGAACACAGAAATGCACGCCACAGTTTGTAGGTTTCAAAACTGGCAAAGCTATGGTGCATACCTAGATAGAGTGCTCTACAAAAACGCAAGTCATGCAGTTTTTCGCTATCCAGCAAAAACGGAATCTCCTTTCGTATCACGACAAAGTCAGTATAATCCGTGCGTAATAAGAATAGGATAGAACCTTGCCGAAAGTCAGAAATTGTGGTGTCAGAAGGAGGATTGGAAGGAAGGATGCCTATCATGCCAAGAGATGCTATCATCCAGCCACAAATCGGATGTACCTAGCGCGGAGACTGGAAGGAGTCACGAGGATGCTAGCGTTAGAACTTCTGGTTCATGTTCAGGTACAGCGGCCGCTCAAGTGAATGTCCATGCGCTTTTTCAACAACTACGCGCCATGCAGGTAGAACAAAAATGCCGTCAGGAAGAACAGTTTCGTTCGATGCAAGAGGAGCAAGCGCGCTGTCAGGAAGAACGTTTAGGTAATCTGCAAGTTCGAATACTTTCAGTTCTTTCTGAAAATACAAAGAAAGTTGAGGAGATGCAGAGAGCCGTAGAGATCCAGAGTAGTGGACAGCTAGTGGTAGAGAAAAGTTGTGTTATTTAAAGAGAACGAGATTTTTTTGGATATTTTAGCTTCCGTAGTGCTATTCGTACAAACTTGGAGAATATTGTGTTTTGCCTGACGTGACTTATAATAAGATATAGTTGTTGAATTTGTAAAGGCGCGATAAAGGTAGTTTCTGAAGTTAAAAGCTTACAAGTTTATTCCTTCCAATCCCTACACCCGTAGTCCGTAACAATTAAAGTTAACTACACAGATAAAAATTAAATGACACAGACATTGGCAACGCCATTGATATTAGTAGATAAACGATTTTTTTCGTGCGGCACTATTCCATTGTATTACAGATGCATGTATAAAAGTTTCATTGCATTTTTATATTATCTATGATAGGCCTTCTAATAGTAGACCTCAAGGCACATTTTTTTGGTTGAATCTTCATAATCCTATATTCTATATCTTGTCATCTTTTTGCTCTATCTACTCAGAAAGATAACTAAAGTTAGAAAAGACATTTTCGATTTACTTTGCCAAGGTTCCATCCTATTTTCATCGTGCGGATTGTAACATTTTATAGATACATACAACAACTAGAGCCTAGTTCATTAACAAATACCTGTTAATTGGAATAAAATTAAATGAAAAAGCTACACGATATAATAGCGGTGGCTGGTACTTTCTATATAAGTTCAAGATAGCTAATTTAATTATACTAGGTCGGTTTTTATATGCATTTATATAGCTTGTTATGGTGTGAGTGCAACATACTTTGGATAGAATTTATAACTAAATGCAAGGATCGCATATTGTTGTGAAGACTTAAATTTATGAGTGTCAATCCAGTTTTGTGCACCGTCAAGTAGACATTAAGTACAGTTATAAAAATTTGAGCAACTTAAAAATAAAAACCGGACAAGTGCGAGTCAGGCTCGCATACCGAGGGTTCCGTACAAATCCAGAAAATTTCACTAAATTGAGAAGTAAGTTGTTAAAATCTCGCTACTATAACCATCGACATAAAAGTTTTTTTTGTCACTTTTCTCGTCATCCTTCGAAAATTACAGATTGTTAAAATAATTGAAAATCTGTTTTAGCATGTGCTAATGAAGTTCTTTCATATAATACCTTACATGATACGATTTACTCACTTTGAATTTTAAACCCATGTTTTGTGAATTCTGAGGCCCTATTTTCGTGATTTAAATAAAAATGTACGGTTTTCACATTTATTTCTATATGTGTACTCTGACACAATGCCTCTCGCCAAATTTCATAGTTCTATGTCAACGGAAAGTACCCTGTAGGTTTTGATTGTTGTGAGTGTCGAAATATGCGTTTTTTGACGACATAAACGGCTCTAACTTTTTTAAACGATTACTGAGAAGTTCTTCTTTTGCACATCTCCAAGAGACCATATATATACGTATACAGTTTAAATTTCAACTCGATATCTTTACGTGTTCCCGAGATAAAGAGTCTTGACATACAAACAGACGGACAGACGGACAGACGGACCGACGGACAGACGGACAGACGGACAACAAAGTGATCCTATAAGGGTTTCGTTTTTTTTGGTTTGAGGTACGGAATCCTAAAAAATAAGAATCTTGATGGTATGTTGCAAAGAACTGATGGACAGACGAGTGAAACATTTTTCTTATGAGTATTGAGTAATCTTTGAGTAAATAATCAAAGTGAGTAATAAATAAAATAAATAATTCTGTTACGGTTCGCAGAATCAAGATGAGCGCAGGCTGGTTACGATAGGTTCCAGTAATAGTAAACATAATACAGTTAAAATGCAGATGTTTAATAAAGTAGGTATACGCAACATTGTTTTAAGTAATCATTGATCAATTTAAAATTTGATTTTATGTAGTAGTTTATACAGGGTTATTTCTAATCAATTAGTATCCTTTTGGGGGCTTATTCTGTTCATCAAAACTAACAACTTTTGTTCAGCGACTTCTGTCAAAACTCGAAAAAAATCAGCTGTTTTATACATTGATTCGAGGGTCAAAACGATATTTTACTATGGAACAACAACTCTTTTACTGAGATTTGACAAAAGTCGTAGAACAAAAGTTGTTAGTTTTGATGTACAGAATAAGCCCCTAAAAGGATGCTAATTGACTAGAAAAAACCCTGTATAGTTTTAGCCTAAATAAGGTATAGTATTTTGTTCTAGTTACTATAGGCACTAGCCTTCGATCACTTATACCCGCCCCCCGACCGCCTAAGCAATAGCAATCGTAATAGCAATCGTTTATGACTTCATTTTAGTCATTTGGCACCGCCTATGTGACGTTAGCCATCAAAGTTGTTCATTCAACGATTGCTTTCGCAATCCGCGCAAAGCAATTGATGGCTAACGTCACATAGGCGGTGCCAAATGACTAAAATGAAGTCGTAAACGATTGCCATTGCTTAGGCGGTCGGGGGGCAGATCGAAGGCACTAGCCTGATCTTTGTCTAAAGAATTAAAATAATGTGACACCCTTGTACATATTTGTTGATTAAAATTTAAATGTGACCACCTCGAAAATATACTCTTTCGAAAAAAAATTTCGAACCGATTTTTTTTAAATCGGTTCCCAGGTTCGTAGAAATGGGTATGTAAGTAGAATTGCAAGAAAATTTGCATACTTTAAATTGGTTAAAAAAGAAGACAGTAGGTAGGTACAATTCTTTCTAATTTATTTTCATCCGTATGTGAGTCTATGGCTTTAGGCGCGTTAACGCAATTAAATTGCGTTTAAGTATAAAAGATAAAATAAAAACAAATAAACTTCTCGGAAAATTGCAGGTTCAACTTAGTTCGCATCTTCAATTCCTAGTACCGACGAGAACTAACTACCCTAATAGCTTTTTAAACCATTTTAAATGAGTTTTTCGAAAAAATCAAAACTCAAATCGTAGCAGGGAATAAAGATTCATCTAAAATCGATTACTTGCCACAAATGGCGGTTTAACTACCCACTTTGTTTTACTTTTAACTTGTAATAAGTTGGTTCGTGTAGGCCAAGTGGTTGGTCTTGGTGTCAGGGATTTTTGGTCGTGTATAATCCTCCTGACAAATAATATGCAGTTATAGTTAGTATCATAGCCGTGACCAAAAAGCGAAACAACTGAAATTATAGAAATACTAGCTGACCCGGCCACGCGTTGCTGTGGCTAAATAAATTAAAATTGCGACTATAATTTAAGATTTAAACTATTCTATCTCTCAAGTTGGATCGAACTGCACATGGTGTGCGAATTTTATTATAATCGGTTAAGTGGTTTAGGAGTCCATTGAGGACAAACATTGTGACACGACATTTATATATATTAAGAAGATTACAACAGCTTTACCTACAATACTCGTAAGTATAAGACTTCACACGAGCAGCCAGAATATGGCATGCTTTATTAGGGTTCCGTACCCAAAGGGTAAAAACGAGACCCTATTACTAAGACTTCGCTGTCTGTCAGTCTGGCCGTCTGTCTGTCCCCAGGTTGTATCTCATAACCCGTGATAGCTAGACAGCTTAAATTTTCACAGTTGACGTATTTCTGTTGCCGCAATAACAACAAATACTAAAACAGTATAAAATAAATATTTAAAGGGGCTCCCATACAAAATACGCATTTTTTGCTCGATCTTAATAACTGCAAAAGGTAGACGCTTGAAATGGGGCTAAGATAGAGTATGGAACCCTTTTTGCGCGAGTCCAAATCGCACTTGGCCAATTTTATAAGTCTGTCTTTCCACTAGGGTACAACGTAGGTGTCTTCAAATCTTGAGTTAATAGCTATCTTCTCAGTACGCGTGCTACACCTTAGACCGTTTTCTACCAGGATGTAGTCAGACGCAAACCTAATCTACACAAAAAAACTCCTACTTTCAAAAATAGTCAAAACTTCATCATAGGTAGATGCCGTAGGACATTTTACTGCTGGATATGTCTTTCTTATAGATTTCAATAAGACCTGTTGGAAGCGACTTGCATCCCAGCGCGTTGTGTCCACCTGGTCAGTGGACATCCTACGCTGCGCTAGCCGGTACATGGTGACCATTGGAGAACTTTGCAACCCTATCGGCCATCAGTTCTCTACGCTATGTGCCCTGTCCACTGTCACTGTAACTTTCTAATCCGTTGGGCAATGTCGGTGACTTTATTTATTTATTTAACACTTTATTGCACACCATTTGTACAAAAGGAGTACTTAACGCTAAATAGCATTTAGACTTTAGTTAGTTCAAAAACTTTATCAAAAAGAATGTTCAATTAACGTAAGCGCCGAAATGTCAGTAAATTCGTGAGAAAACCAGCGCGGGACAGGTTTTTGGAAAAATGCAGCGAAACGTGCTCCGTCGGATCTTCGGCGCATTTTTTCGCGAAGAGGCGAAAACACTCTAATTTGACAAATTCGTGAGTCTTTTTGAACGCGCTGTAAGGAAACTTTTCCACTTGGCTAAGATAGACAGGATATCAAAACCAAAATCAAAAAAATGATCTTAGCGGAAAGTCATACCTAGTCGAAATGCATTATTTAAATTTGTTGCTTACCTTAAAATACTTGTTATCCTACTAATATTATAAACGTGAAAGTTTGTGAGGATTGATGGATGGATGGATGTATGGATGTTTGTTACTCTTTCACGCAAAAACTACTGAACGGATTGAGATGAAACTTTGCAATAATAAAGCTTATATATCAGAATAACACATAGGCTATAAATCCTACTAATATTATAAACGTGAAAGTTTGTGAGGATGGATGGATGGATGGATGGAAGTATGGATGTTTGTTACTCTTTCACGCAAAAACTACTGAACGGATTGAGATGAAACTTTGCAATAATAAAGCTTATATATCAGAATAACACATAGGCTATAAATTATAATGATATATTGCATATACGACCGAAGCCGCGGGCAAAAACTAGTATGGAAATTGTTTCAAAAGTTAAATTGAATTGCCCTGATGTTGTCCAACTTCTAATAGGAGTGGAACTATATATTAAATAAAAAGAAAAAGAGAAATGTCAATAGTTATTTTTCGCAAAACTGGCATGACCGACTTCAACCGTGTACATAATTCGCGAATAGTACGCACGGATCAATGTAGCAATTTCACATTATTGTTGATTTATCAAAAATGGCTCAGCCGATTTCGATAAAATTTAAATGGGACTTGTTTCGAAGTATATTTTTTCAATTAAAAAAGAATTATTGAAATCGGTTTACTACGTAAAAAGTTATGCGTAAACCACATAAAAAATAAAAAAATATAAGTCTATACGCATCGAATTGAGTACCTCGGAAAGGTCTCCCCCACTTTTTTCCATTTATCACGTTCATTTTTATTTATTTTATTTATTTGATACACAAAACAGATAACAATCGAATCCTTATTCTAAACTTAGTAGCTAAACTTTACACTGGATTGTCGTCTAAGGTATGTGTATACAGGAAAACTGTTCTGTAGCCAAATCCCGCCAATCTTCAAAAATAAATAACTAAATTAAAATAAATTAACGGGGCTCCCATGCAGTACGGAACCCTTCGAGCGCGAGTCCGACTCGTACTTGCCCGATTTTTAACAAATTTACATCCACATTAACATTACCGCTTCATTTTAGTGGAGACTCGGCCTTCTATCTTCAGATGTGAAGACATTTCAATTTTTTACTCGCATGTTAAGCGTACTTTTACTCGCATGTTAAGCGTACTTGTCGCTGTTGAAAAGGGAATAATAATTTCTTTTTGTCGGCGTGAAGTATTCTAGGTTTTGTGGTGGTATTTCTTTAATTAAAACTAATTTGACAGTTTTACAGCTGTTGTCATATTTTTCTTTTCATTCTAAAAGGAACAATTTTATGATTTTCTTACGTCGCGGAATTTAAACGAAACCAATGAAAAAATTCCTTCTCAATGAACGAAACTGATTAACGATAGTCGATTAAAAATGGCTACTTCAATCGAATAAAATTCGAATATTTCGCGCAAATCAATGTGTGCAATTATTAGGTTATTATTGATTTTTCAATAGGTAATCACTACACTTATTTTACTAAAAGGACATGTCCACAAAATGTATGGAGGCTGGTATAATAATAATCAAAAATTCTAACCACAACACTCGTTACATTTCGAGAAAGTTCATATTTTTCTGAGTCTATTACAACAGTTAAAAACAAAAAATAGCCCTCCGATTTTTTTAAATTAATTTTGAATTTATTAGGATAAATAAATATATTTGGCTAAATAGGTAGATTATCTCTAGCAACCCTGTTTAAGTAAACACCAAATTGTTAAATAAAAGCATTGTACCAATTAGACACACTTTTTTAAGTGTTTTTTTGTCTCATTGTACCTACTAACTGGTCACACTGGTAGGTTATACTTTTTAATTTTAGCAAATTAAGATATGTATGTAGAAGAATCAGCTACGAATGCAAGTAAAATAACGATATAAGCACTTTATTATTGCTCAACTAGAAAAAATAATAAACTGTATTGTTATATATCATACAATTTATTTTTCGCATTAAAAAAAAAATTGGAGGGGTGAAAAAATCTAAATTAAATATTTTTGGGAAGCACATAAATCAAGCTTTCAAATGACGTATAAACCATCTTGGTTCGATTTTTCTCTGAATAATATACCACTTGTGGACGTCACCTTTAAATCCTACTTAATATTATAAACGTGAAAGTTTGTAAGGATGGATGGATGGATGGATGGATGGATGTATGTATGGATGTTTGTTACTCTTTCACGCAAAAACTACTGAACGGATTGAGATGAAACTTTGCAATAATATAGCTTATATATCAGAATAACACAATACATAGGCTATAAATTATAATGACATATTGCGTATGCGGGCGAAGCCGCGGGTAAAAACTAGTGAGACATAAACTATCAATCGGTTTCACAATGCCGATACTAGAATTAGCCACCCGGCCTATAGGTACGAACTTAGGAAACGTACACCCATACTAGGTGACAATGGGACAAGGGGGGGGACGAATCCATACTAGGTGACAATGGGAGGACAAGGGGGGGACGAATGCTCTTCAAAATACCTCGCTCAGTACTTTTGTTGCGCTTTTTCATAGGATTGGTCGCCGGTCCAAAAGACCGCCTTAGGAGGTCAAAAGTTGCAAAACAATGTATCACGTAGTATGGATACGTTCTCTTGGTGGTAATTAAATGTATCTGATAATAATAATACCATAGTATACAGGGTTCACTGCTTGCCCTGTGCTAAGCAAAAGGAGGTGATTAGAACAATCATTATGAACAACTATTACTCTACAGGGTTACTGGAGATCAATTAGCATCATTTTAGGGGCTTATTCTTTACATCAAAACTAACTACATTTTGTTCAACGACTTTTACCAAATCTCCAAAAAAATGCTGTTCAGTAGAAAAATATGAATCATCCTCGACAATATGTCTGAAACAGCTGTTTTTTTTTGACAAAAGTCGCAGCACAAAAGGTGACGTCCACAAGTGGTATATTATTCAGAGAAAAATCGAACCAAGACGATATATACATCATTTGAAAGCTTGTTATATGGACTTGCCAAAAATATTTAATTTAGATTTTTTCACCCCTCCAATTTTTTTTAAATGCGAAAAATAAATTGTATGAAAAATAACAATACAGCTTATTATTTTTTCTAGGTTAGCAATAATAAAGTGTTTCTATCGTTATTTTACTTGCATTCGTAGCTGATTCTTCCACATTCATCTCTTAATTTGCTAAAATTAATAATTATAACCTACCAGTGTGACCAGTTAGTAGGTACAATGTGACAAAAAATCACTTAAAAGAGTGTGTCTAATTGGTAAAAATGTTTTTATTTAACAATTTGGAGGTTACTTAATCAGGGCTGCTAGAGATAAACTACCTATTTAGCGAAATATATTTATTTATCTTAATAAATTCAAAATTAATTAAAAAAAAGGAGGGTTCTTTTTTTGTTTTAACTGGTCTAATAGACTCAGAAAAATATGAACTTTCTCAAAATGTAACGAGTGTTGTGGTTCGAATTTTTGATTATTATTATACCAGCCTCCATACATTTTGTGAACATGTCCTTTGTTAGTTTTGCTGTACAGAATAAGGCCCTAAAAGGATGCTAATTGATTACCAATAACCTTGTTTATAGCAACTTTGACATGTCTTTATATATGGTAAGCGTCCATAATGATGGCCTGGATTACCTTCTTTCGGCTTATTACGTCAGTTCTGGATAACCTTGTATAGTAGGTCTGGGTGATATCTGTTGTTTGTTGTTTGCCCAGATTCCCAAGCCGCCATACCTACCGGCCGGCGTCAACAACCGTCCATACTCGTAAACACTATGCATCCAGTTTTTGCTCGTGCTATAATTGCTGCGGCCGAGGTCACCGGCTCGCACCCAGTTGCCTTTAAAATGCTATCTCCGTGCACCGAACTGAGCCATCATTATCGTCATCTCAGCTGTATGATGATGGAAATAGAAATAGCCTAGGCTCTATAGTTCTTTCTATACATTCCAAAGACAAGATTGAATTAAAAAAAATATAAAACCCTAACGCCAACAAAATAAATATGCCAACGATTCCTACCACCGCTAACAAAAGACTTGATAAATTTGAAATGGCTGAACTGATATTGATGAAAGAAATCTAAGAAAACGAACTATGAACCTACTTTGAGTTTTTTTTCGGGAGCTACGATGCCACATAAATATACAAATACACAAACACATACACACACACAAACACGCCAAACTCTTATCACCCCGTTGTTTTTGCGTCGCGGTAGAAAATATCTATAGATATATAGATTTTACATCCGATTTAGTTAGCCTCCTCGATTCAGTTAGCCTCGCAAGGACATTGAATTTCACTATACATCTAGCGTGGCATTCATCGTTCACATAGCCCTATCCACCGTCCACTGTCATCCGTCTGCCGTCCAACATCCACCGTCTAGCGTCCACCGTCCAGTGGCCACCAGGCAGTAGTAGGCTAAACGAGTCGGACGTAAAATCGATACTAGACATTGGATTTCATTTCAGATAAACATGTAACGTGGAACTCATCGTCCATATCGCGCTGTCCACCATCTACACGTCTAGCGTCCACTATCCAGCGGGCAGCAGGCTGTAGTAGGCTAATCGAATCGGGCGTAAATTCGATACCAAGCAAACACGCTTTCATTTCAGATAAACATTTAGCGTGGCACTCATCGTCCACATAGTGTTTATGTTGTCATTACCGTCTGTTATCCACCGTCCACTATCTACCGTCTGTCGCCGCTCATCCATTGTCCACCGTCCAACATCTACTGTTAACCAACCAACATCCAGCGTCCACTGCCTAACATCCACCGTCCAGCGTCCACCGGCCAGCGGCCAGCAGGCTGTAGTAGGCTAATTGAATCGGACGTAAAATCGATTATCCCAGCCGGCGGCGCTCGCCCGCCCGACCGGCACACAGGATTATCTCCGATTATACAGTACACCGCAGATCAACAGACACATTCGACAACTAATATTGTAGTTTATTTTTATTTAGGTTACTATTGTTCAGTAGATACAAAGATGAATGCTTTATTGGCCACACCAGAGTTGTAAGAAACGGATTATAACAGTTAGGTAAGTAACATGACAAAATTAGTTAAGAAATAGAGTTTGTGCAAAAAGAGAATCGTCGTAGGTGAGGTCGCCCGTGTGCCATTTTACTAATTTTGTTACGTTGACAAAACTGCCATGTCATTGCTAGTACAACTAAAAGTGTTTGTTTGATACTTGGTAAACGTCATCCGTAGACTCGCGTCTACCAAGTAGTCGGTACCTTGGCTGCTGATTAAAATCTTATTGTTAGTTCACCGTAACGCCACGACAGTTCTTTTTTTGTACAAACTCTGGCAGTATTTTTATTCTTACTCAATATGGAAACGACAGACATGATCTGACTCACATGGGATGTTTTGTGAATTGGTACATCCGTACATATTAATCTTACTGAATAGACTGTTTAATTTCCATCGATACGTACGAAGCAATTTGACTCGACATTTCTGATTCGTACGGCTAAGGAATGGAACAGTCTGTCAGTTTTCCTGTTTCCTGAGATATAATTACTTATAATCTGAACCTTATCGAAGTCTGGGTGATTTAATTGAATTGAAGTCTCATAATTCTTAGAAACCGTTCTCCAAATAACCTACCTCCGCTGGCCATGTAATTATATTGGTTGCTTATAAACAAGTTTAGTCTGCTCATTTCGCATATACTGGCGTCCAATGTAACCCAATCCCCTTGTGCGTTGGGTCTCACCTTTCGCTTTTCAATCATGCCCGTCGGCATTATAGCAGCTATTGTCTACTCTGTGACGACAAAAATTTGGGTACTCGTACTGACTGTCGCTTACACTGTGGAGACTGTGGGTTGTGTGCTCGGACATTATAATGAACAATGCACTTTGGATATTCATCATCAGTTCTACCATAACACGTCCACTCAAATCTTCTCTTCTTAAATCTCTAATACAGGTTTAAAACGGCTTGCATACACAGCAAACCTGACAGATCATCTGTCCACTCTTTGGGTGAATGAAAGCTAGGTACTGCAGCTCGCAAAATTGGGTCATCACGTCTTTTATATACGCGTCGATTAATAGTTCGATGGTCTTTCCTTCTACTAGACGAGAACTAGCGCGCAGACTCGCTTCGCTAAGTGACTGGGAAGAAATGGCAAAAAAAGCAATGGGAGAAAGTACTTAAGTACTTGTGTTAAGTAGTTGGCTGTTAGAGATTTTTAGTGTAGCGATAAACCAAAAAACGTTAAAAATTAAATTTAATGTGTCCTTAAATCCTGCCTGTTCTAGCTGTATACTGTACTGTACTCTGTATCAGCCTTTTAATAGTCCACTGCAGGACGTAGGCCTACCCACGAAGGGTGATTAAGCCATATCCACCACGCTGGCCCAGTGCGGGTTAGTTGGTTCACATACGCCATCGAATATCTTCTACGGACGTATGCAGGTTGCCTCACGATGTTTTCCTTCACCGAAAAGCCAGTGGTGTGAAATTCCGTACATAAATTCCAAAGAACTCATTGGTACGGGACCAGGATTTGAACCCACGACCTCACGATTGCAAGGCGGGTGTCACAACCTCTAGGCCACCACGGCCTGTTCTAGCATTTAAATATTATTACTATTTTATGATATTTATAGTGACCAAATACACATGAAAATGGACTAATTAGTTTGATTCTCCACATTAGTAAGTATTTAAGAACATATTTGTGATATTCTCCATAATACATACTAAGTGGCCGGTGCTAACAAATTTTACACATTCCTTACTAGAAACAAACATATACTTACGTAGATGACGTCACTTCTGAATTTAATCGCTAACACACACAAATTGTCCAACAATAACAATTAGTTACCGGCCCGGAGCCTTCACCGCAACTCTAATTGGTTACCTTCAAATTGTCCCAAATAAGCTTCTATAAGCCAAAAAGAGCACTACAACTATGTAACTTAAGGCCTACTAACTTTACGCAGACTATATTAGTAGAGACAGAGCGTAAACTTACTTCGACATTATAATGGGGTCGGCAAATTAGGCAATGAAATCAATGAAAGAAATAACCATAAACAGTTGTTTATATGTAACAAACCTGATTAAAAAGGAATCACTTACGATTATGGACATCTATATTTATATAATGGATAGCAACTACACACATCACATCACACAGTAGGTACTTATAACTTTTTTTTACGGTCTCCAACCCCAAACTAAACAAAGCTTGTGATATGGCTGCCAGAGACTGATATAATACATATACCTACGACACCTACGTATTTTGAAATACATACTTATATAGAAAGTACCTAAATAACACCCAGACACAGAGCAAACACCTATGATCATCACATAAAATGCTTGCCCTGCCCTTACCCTAAATTGGTGGGGAGCGAACTCACGTCTCTTTGATCCAGAAATTAGGTTCAGTAACCACTGAGCCACAGAGGCAGTCAACTAGAATGAATCAAAGTAGAAATAATGTAAATGTTTCGTCGCACGAGAACAACTTTTTTCGGGTCCTTATTACATTGTGGAAGCTTCAAATTGTGTAAGAAAACGTTTCAAAAACATTGTATAAATATAATTGGGTATCTGAAACTTTGCTAACCTACTTTTGGCCAGTGTGATGTACCGCTTAAGACCTTACTCACATTGACGTAGCCACAGACTTTTTCTCTATGGCAGGCAGCTGCATTATTTTGCCCACACCAGAATAACAAAATGCATTGACTTTAAAGTATTCTGGAGTGGGCAAGGACATTACTGGGGTGGGAATCGCCCAACCTCACACTCCCCTTGCTACACCAATGAAAAGAAATTTGCAGCACCTATATTTTCTTAGCAGACAGTAAGGACATGTACCTATCATTAGCGGTCGCCTGGCAAAAGCTTCATTACTGTTTTCCATGGAGCAAGGCCTTGGTCCCACACAGTAACGGGAGACCCGCGGACCAGTGTCAGGTTTCACTATCCATTTGCCACACCGCGCGCCAGTTTTATTTGTTTTAACCCTCATTGGCCGATGAATCGGTTGTTTTTCTCTGTTCCTAGAATATAGATAAATATGACGATGGAACTCTAGATCGGAAAATACGTCATCAATATGGAAATACCTTGAACCTTAGATTATTATAATTGGTCACTGGTGAAGCGCGGTGAGACCAATCATTAAAATCTAAGCCTTGAAACTTATTCCCATGAAGTTTAGGAAAAATGGCTAAGTTACTGCCATAGTTCAAGTAAACTTTGTAAAATCCACTGATGATTATTATAAGCTACTCGTGAAGAGTGATTGGATCTTATTTTTCTTCCTGTTCCATCAAGTGGAAAGATTATGAACACGCATATTATTTGATTTAATAATTCGGACCATTTTGATCATGGTGAAATGATCTGATACGAAACCACGAATATTGGATTCAGCACGATCTGTATGGTTCTGACCAGTTTGTCTTATCCACCTTTTGAGTGGACGTCTTACTTAGCGTTTATCGGTGCGAGGTATCCATTCGCTTCTATTTATAACGACTTCACTGACCGTCAATTCTGAGTTGCTCTCCACGCTGCCACTTTGACTTGCCAATCCATTGGGCTATATTAGCATCTTCAGTTTAAAACCAAACCCAGATTCAAATCATTTGAATTTACCTAAAAACTAGCTGTAATACCTAGGGCATGCAAAAACCGGGTGGTTTTGAAAAACCGGGTTTTTCGGTTTTTGATTTAAAAAACCGGGTAAACCGGGTTTTTCGAGTTTTTCGGGTTTTTTTGGTAAGTATATGAAAATACTAAAAATAATGGTTTGTTTGTTTGTTTATGACTGTCCCATTGTTGGGCAAAGGCCTCCCCTCGAGATTTCCAGTTGCGTCGGTCTTGTCCTGATGCCTGCCAATTTGGATTAAATGTATTCGCGCTATCTAATAGAGAGTGCAGACTCTCTATTAGATAGGCCTCTACGAGGCCGCACCGAGTTGGGACCCCATTCGGAGGTGATTTTAACCCAGAGGTCTTCTGGCATGCGACTGACTTACTCGGCCCACTGCGACTTCAGTTTAGCGGCAGTGAAAGCCACATCTTTGATTTGAGTTCTGGAACGCATTTCGGTGTTTTGTACTCGGTCTATTAGCCGGTCACCGAGAATACTGCGCTCCATCGCTCTTTGGCAAACCTTGAGTTTGGACTTTTAGACTTTAGTTAAAGACACCTGTTTGTCAAAAACAATGTTTGTACACCATAAGTCAAAATGGAAAGATTACATACATCTTGCGCTTTAGTATGATCGGAAGGTGTCTCTTCATATGCTTTTTCATGGCCCAATAGCTCTTCCAAGCTTTCTCTTTTCTTCTAGGTCTTGTCTTTTAAGGTGACTATTGCCCAAAATAGATGTAATCGTGAACGTATATGTCTTCGTCATCGACAGTTACCCGACGTTTGATGCCATTGGTCATCACTTTGGTCTATAACATGTTCATCCGCAATCCAACCTAGAGGCTTGCAGTGGTTAGATTTTGTGGAATTGATTGCAGCTCTCTGGCTGAAGAAAAGAAGATAACGATATCGTCTACAAAATGAAGATTAGTTAACTTCTTCGAGGACGCCCGTGAATATTTTCGGGGACAGTGGGTCTCCCTGTTTAACATATTTCTCTATTGCAAATGCTTGGCCAGAAGATTGTAATTTTGTTGCAGCGGTACTTTGAGAATAGATGAGGTGGAGAAAATTAACGTGTGTGATGATATCAAATACTTTTCAACCGAAGAAACAGAGGAGGTACTCAACTCGACGCGTATATGTATAAATATGTTGTGTATAACCAAACCAATAACCTATATAACCAATAGCGCGGCCAGAGATCCAAGACCCAGCTTACCTGACAGTTCACCAAAGATATCCCGGACATCAGCCTGTACGAGATCATAATGGCCCTGAATCAGTTTAAGAATAACAAGGCGCCGGGTGATGACGGTATCACATCAGAGCTGCTGAGAGCGGGTGGAACACCGGTACTAAAAGTCTCCCTAAGCTTTTCACACTGTCGTCCTCGAGCGCATCACGCCAGAAGCATGGAGCAGAAGCGTGGTGGTGTTGTTTTTCAAGAAAGGTGACAACACCTTATTGAAGAACTATAGACCCATCTTACTTCTGAGCCATGTTTATAAGCTGTTTTCAAGGGTCATTACGAACCGTCTCGAGCGTAGGCTTTATGAGCCTTCCGAACAAGCCGCATTCATACGCTGCGGCAGGTTATACAGAAGACCGAAGAGTATAATTTGCCGCTTTTGCTTTTGCTTAGCGTTTGCGGACCATAGTCCGCAAACGCTAAGCAAAGTGGCAAATTATCGACTAATTATCGAATGACCGAATCATTTCTCATAAGAAAGCCTTTGATTCGGTCGAGGCATGGGCTGTGCTCGAGTCTCTCCAACGATGCCGTATTGACTATCGGTACATCGAAGTGTTGCAGTCTTGTATAATAACGCCACTATGTCGGTCTGAGTACAGGAAGAAAGCTCCAAGGCGATCCCTTTAAAAAGAGGTATAAGTCGTAATTTCTTCGAATCTGTTTACGGCTACTTTTGAGAAGCGTTCAAGCTCCTAGAATGGAAAAGATTGCATCAATGTCAATGGCGAATACCTCACTCACATTCGGTTTGCCGACGATATAGTAGTCATGACAAAATCGAAGAAGAGCTCAGCATGATTCTGGAAGGCCTTAATCGGGTTTCTCAACAGTCTTAAGATGAACATGGTCAAGTCGAAAGTCAAATGTGATTCCCATGTTGTACCCTCTTCGATTTATATTGGGAACTCGGTTCTTGAAGTCGTTGACTCGTACGTCTACTTAGGACAAGTAGTCCAGTTAGGTAGGTCCGACTTCAAGAAAGAGATCAATCGCCGAATCCAACTCGGCTGGGCAGCGTTCGGAAAATTGCGTAGCCTCTTCTCATCCGACATACCTCAGTGCCTCAAGTCGAAAGTTTTAGACCAGTGTATGTTGCACGTGATGACTTATGGCATATAAACGTGGTCTCTCACTATGGTCCTTATTAGTAAGCTCCAAGCAACCCAACGAGCTATGGAGAGGGCTATGTTCGGAGTCTCTCCGCGAGATTGAATCAGAAATGAGGAGATCCGTAGAAGAACCAAAGTTACCGACATAGCCCAATGGATTGGCAAGTTGAAATGGTCATGAGCTGGGCACATAGCGCGGAGGACTGATGACCGACGGGGTCGAAAAGTTCTCGAGTGGAGACCACGTACCGGCAAGCGCAGCGTAGGACGTCCACCCACAAGGTGGACGGATGACCTTATTATGACCGCAGGATCGCGCTGGATGCAAGCCGCTTCCAACCGGTCTTATTGGAGATTCATAGGGGAGGCCTATGTCCAGCAGTGGACTTCTTATGACTGATGGATGGATGATATTTCTTTTGTTTGTTAATTTCAACAATCGAGCTTTCCTTTATGTATAATTTACAAATATTAGACAAACGTGCAAAATATATCACGCTTAGTTTTACTACTTAGCGTAGCAGAGACTGTCAGACTAATGTAACAATACAAAAAGGCGGCGGTTGATAGCATTTCGGTCAAGACGAGACAAAACGCGTCCCATTACGCTTATAACGCTACAGCGCTCTGCTTATATGACGATACTCACTAATTCACTATGTAAAGCGAGAGAAAGATAGAATGAGGACTTTCGCACTTGAATTTCATCCTTAGCACGTAGTTATATAATAGTCATTGGTCAATGGTACATTAGGCGTAATTTTATACATAGAAAAAAGTGTTAGAGCAACTAGATGACAATAATGTAATACGAATAATGTATTACGAAGGAGTTAATATGTGAATTTTAAAAAATCGTAGAAAAACCGAAAAACCCGAAAAAACCGGGTTTATAACTAGAAAAAACCGAGTTTCAAATGCGGTCGGTTACCCGGTTTTTTCGGTTTTCGGTTAACCGGGTTGCATGCCCTAGTAATACCATAACCCCTAATCACAGGAGAGAATCCTTGATCGATCCATTAAGGCGGGTACACAACATCCCAATCGCTAAATAGTTAAGCAATCTGTACGGGCGGCGCTCGGGGCCGCTCAAGACGTAATCCACGGTTATTGAGTGAGCACCCCGCCGATACAGTGATTGATTTGCGCACAGGGTTGCTACAACAAATATTTGGAAATATATCACACAGATTATAAATTAGCTTTCTATTTTATTTAATGTATGCTAATATAGTATGAAGTTATTGAAATAGGGCTAGCCACCCGGCCTATACGAACTTACTTACTTACTTACTTACTATTGAAATAACTTTAGTTTCAAAGAGTTATCTTTATGATAAGCCATCAAAAATCTGAAGCGAACTCAGGATTTGAACCTGCCCCTTCGGATCACTAGCCCGACGCTCTAACCAACTGAGCCAGCCAGCCTCCTACGCAAGCGTCAAATTTTTGAAGTGCTTATATTACACCAACTCACTAACACTAACTGCCACTAACTCTTTGAGATAAAATCTAGTGTGGAAAGCACTCAAAATAAAATCATAACTCGAGTTTCAGTTTTATAATAATTTTGTTACCGATCATTAAATACTTATAAAGTCATCAATCATTTTGATTTAATTTTACTAATAAATGATTACATCTTATTTAATTATTTATTATCTCGAATAATAATAGCCAAGTACAACAAAATGTTAGTTTCAATAAATACTTACAAGCCCTGATGTCCGAGTCTTTAAGCCGCATGAAGGCCTCTGACATGATTAAATGGTCATCGGAGCCACGGTAGCGCTCAGTTGTGAATGCCACCAGCGGTCACCCATCCGAAGACTGACTGTGCCGAACGTTGCTTCACTTTAGTGATCGCTGATAGACACCCAGTCAAACTACGCTATAAGCGCTATAATATTATTATATTATAATTCTTATTACAAAAACTTTTAGACTCTACATTTACCTATAATACACACATATAATGCAAATAACACTTTGAGCTACATATTGACAAAAACTAATGGTACAGAAAATGGGCACTTTCTTATCGGTAAAATTTCCACAAAACAATTGCTTTACTATGAAATACCCTTGATACAAAATGAAAGTGCCACCCCTAACCCGTACTAGTTGTAGGCACTTGAAGTTGTTTATACGCAGCTTAACTTAGCCGGTCCATTGAGCGATGGACTTATTTAATCGATTAGTGAAGCCCGACCTTAAGGGGGTGGTCCCGATAACCATCCCGAATGGAACGAAACTTTAAAAGGCTTAAACCATTTTTTAACGGACCTTGTTGAGTTTACCTCATTAATATTCTGACGGCACTTTGTTCGTGCTTACAAAAAGTTTACTTCGTAGTTTTACTCACTTAACATTACGTTCTTTTCTGAGCATTATAAATAATTAATTCAAGATCGCTCAAAGAGAGGGCTATGCTCGGAGTCGCTCTGCGAGATCGAATCAGGAATGGGGTGTTGTCGATCCAAAGTTACCGACATAGCCCAGCGGAGTAGCTAGTTAAAATAGCAGTAGACATGCACATAGTAAGTACGAAGAATAGGTGGCCGATAGAGCTTTAAGCCGGAAACATACTATCGGACGCGGCTGACGGTCGCGACTGACAGCCGCGACTTAGCAATGTGCACAGTCTTAAAACATCAGGTGAGGCCAGAGGCCAGATCGCTCTCGGACGTCCAAACGCTCAAGGTCGTCCGAAGGTGACGTCCGCGACTTATGTCCGATAGTGTGCACGGCTCAGTGTACTTTCATAGTTCAGATACCTATCAGTCGCGGCTGTCAGTCTCGTCGCGTCCGATAGTATGTTTCCAGCTTTAAAGTTTTCAAATGGAGACCAGCCGGGCAATAATGCGCACTACAAAATATTTCTTTCAACGGAACGAGACATAGTTTGTTCTTCGAGTTCTTGTCGTGGTTTTCTGTGGTCGCATGCCAAACTAGCAGGTATCGGTAGGTGCAGGGATATACAAGCTTGTCGCTGGTATTCCATCTTTGATAAAGATCGCCAAATACGGTCGAAACTATAGTGAAGACTTGCTGTCTGTCACAAAAAAACCACGTGTAATGTAAGTAACACCTGTGTGGTAATCTAATTCAGTGAACTATATGTTTTGGCATTGTCATGTAAGCCTGATGGATGTTCGACTGTGATGTTGTAGTAAGACTGTAGTAAGCCGTACCTCGTAAAAAGAAAGTTGGAAAAGTCCGCAAGGATTACACCTGTATTGGACCCAAAGTCTACAATATGTTGCCTTAAAGTGTCATTGACGCACCTTTTTTTTTACCCAGGAAAATCCTTTATGGATACCACTAAACCTGGGGAGGTTGGTGGTAAATAAAATGAATATGAATAAGATTAGTAAGTATAAATTATTGGCACTGCGGTGTGCCTGGCAGAGATCGCTGTTAGCGTTAAGATCAGCTATTGTTACACTGTTTTTGTTTCTTGGTTGCTTGCAATTTTTTATTTCTTGGTGTGCAATAAAGCGTTTATCTGTCTATCTAATATTGAAAAACTTTTAAATTATGCATTCATTTACATAGTCCACAAGTTACAGCTTAAAATAAATGTATATTATGTCATCGTGCAAAAAGAATGTGAATCCCATGCGCTATCCATCGATACAAATGTCTGTGGTTTCAACCGACCAAGAAAAAGTAAAATACAGCAGCACTTATTTCAACGACTTCGCACATTTTACAGTTAAGAAGCACTTACAAAGACACTTTAGCGATAAAACGAGACAAAATTGTAAAATACTATCCATACAAGTCGATAAAAAAAACAGAACCACATAAATTAGAATAGCACAGCACAGATCCCCATAAAAGTCCCCATAATCATAATATATTGAAATGAATGACTTGGCCAGCCTTAATCTTACATTTTCACATAATCTATTTATACGCTGGGTGGTCTATTGAAAAAAGCGAACTGTCCATAAGTTTACAGCTAGTTTACGAATAGTTTGGAGCCACTTCCACCGACAATTTAACAAATGATTAACATTGAACGTCCAGTAATCACTGAACGGGATTATATTACTTGGCAAGTTGTTTTTTGTCTCATCAAGACTCTCTTAGGGGCAGTAAAAAATTGTACAGTAATTTCAGTTTTCATAGCTTACAACATCCTGTCTAAGATCTATAGTAAGGAAAACTAAATAATATATCGTCCTCCTCGGAACGTGTCCGTTAATGGCGACCCCTGGCTAGAATGTTAGCGATTGTGAGCTCTGATATGGCTCGCAAAACCAAATTTGTTTCTGAAAGACCTGTTGCTGGGCGCATGATGCAACTGGCCACTGGTGTTATATGTGTAGGTATAGGAATGCTTTGGGCGGGTCTTATTGATAAGGCGTTTGATGTCCTGATCTTGTAGACGCTTTCAAAGTTGGCCTTTCAAAGTTGATAGCCTTAAAGACAAACGGAACGGAAAACTATAGCTACGTCACTGACAGCATTGACATTACAGGCAAAACAATAGTAGGTATAATATGGCATAAGAACAGAGACTCTCTTACTCAAATGAAATTAACTCCATATTCACTTTATCGCCCTTTCATTGAATTGTTCTTTATCAATACATGTGCAATAATATTCAATAACTATCAATTTACAATCGATAAATGAGATAAATTGATTTTTTCCATGACAAGTAGCCTTAGCTTTTATAAAGATATAATTCAAGTTAACACCACATTCCTGTATTTAATTTCTTCTGTAAATACAGATACACTGTTCTTTAAATGGAAACCCACCACATTTTTACACAGCAAGAAACGTTTTACAATGAAAAGCATTTAATAGATAAACCGGCAATGCTTTTATAATTGTTTTAATCGTCGCAGATTGCAATCTGAAAATTAAAACAAGGCTGTACGCCTTGTAAAAAGAATGATATCTAGCTATGCGGCGTGACTGCTAGAAACTAGCTAGCGACTTTAACCACCCGTTAACTGTTGAGCAAACTGGCCCGCTATGCAGTTTACAAACAAAGCACTTAGCAACTTTTTAGTAATGAGAAGTGACAGTTTCCTTACCCGACTTCTCACGCAACCGAGCATGAAATGCCAGTGCAGAACATCAGACCTTAATTACATACCGTACAAGGGCCCTAGAGCTTCACTACAGCTTTCGGGGAACCACCCGACCAAACGACTTATATCTCTTCTTCTTTGATAACAAAAATACGACCTTACCTATCTCAGCTTAAAGTCTAAAGTTAGTATTCTCTTTTCAGATGACAGCAGCCACACATGGATGACCGTCATGGGAAAAGACCTATACTAGCTGATGATTCGACACCGCACGTCAATCAATTTTCATTTCTAAATACTACATGTTAGAGTTGGATTTGTGGTGGTGTTTGAATGTTTCTTTGGACAATTAATGGGAAAGCTATTGGCAAATACGAGTGGCAATTTAGACGACCGCGAGACGCACCCAGAATTTCTTTCGGTTTCCCCGGAATCGCTTGACGGACTGCAAATATGTTTAATTTCGATTTGCTTAGAACTTGAGGTAAAAGGCTTTATAACTTACATGCTTAGTGTTGGTGAGGCGACCGCAAAGTAGCGTTTTAGTGGCTCTCGCTATTTGCAAAACCGCAAACTAAGTGGGAATGCTAGTGGCTGAAAACCACTACAATATAATTAAACTAGAAATGTTTTTTGAACCTAACCAATCTAGTAAGTATCTGTTAGATTTCAAAGGAGGTCCCTTTTTTTTAAATTGATCTGTTAACTTTTTTTCATTCAACATGATCTGAAATCACTAATATAAACATTTTTTCAAGTAATACTCTACACAGCTACCATATTTGACCAGTATTAGATCACCTCACTTTACAAAAAAAAATGATTTAGTTTTCTATTTAAACTTTTACTAACTTTTCCACATACCAGTACTTGTAGGTACTATAAAGTACACGTATTATAAAGACGTATTCGCAAAACCAGGTATTTTTTTCAGATTAACGGCCTCTACCATGTTTGAATAGTTAAAACAACCGGGCCTAACAATTGAACGCGTCCTCCGATACGATGGGGATCAGTTCCAACTGCCACCCGCGGTCACCAAGACTCGTGGTACAGATTGTAGATTCATTTCAGTGATCCATTGATTAATAACTTATTCGTAGTAAAGTTATGCTACTCTACATACTCGTACCTAATAGAGATACTGCAGTTATTACACACGAAACAGGGTGTTTCCCTAGAATACCGGACATATTTTAGGATAATATCACCGTCATTTAAGACCAATTTTTACTATGGGACTAATACAAAATTTGCTAAAAACAACTGTTCCATTAATTTGTAAAACCGGAGGGAGCGACTCGCTCGCGCGAGCAAGTTTCCCTCGAGCGAGTCAAAAAATTATTCAAAGGTGACGTCCACAAGTGGTATATTATTCAGAGAAAAATCGAACCAAGATTATATATACATCATTTGAAAGCTTGACTTATGGGCTTTTCAAAACTATTAAATTTAGATTTTTTTATCCCTCCGTTTTTTTTTTAAATGTGAAAAAGAAATTGTATGAAAAATAATGATACAGCTTTGTATTTTTTCTAGTTTAGCAATAATGCAGTGCTTATATCGTTATTTTACTTCCATTCGTAGCTGATTCTTCCACATCATCTCTTAATTTGCTAAAATTAAAAATTATAACCTACTAGTGTGACCAGGTAGTAGGGATAATGTTAAAAAGAAACTTTAAAACTAAAATTTTTAACTAAAAATGCTTCTATTTAACAATTTGGAGGTTAATTATTCAGAGTTGCTAGAGATACACTACCTATTGAGCCAAATAAATGTATAAATGTATACATCCTAGTAGATTCAAAATTAATTTAAGAAAAAACAGAGGGCTCTTTTTTGGCTTTACTGATGTAATAGACTCAGAAAAATATGAACTTTCTCGAAATGTAACGAGTGTTGTGGCTAGAATTTTTGATTATTATTATACCAGCCTCCATACATTTTGTGGACATGTCCTTTTGTCGAGAACTGATTAATTTTTTGTACGGGCCAAGCTTTTTTTTCGTGATTTTGGGATTGATGAGTACAAAGACACTCTAAAATGTCTTTGCTCTAGATAACACCAATAGAGCTGGCATCATCATCATTGTCAGCCATAGGACGTCCATAGCTGGACATAGACCTCCATTCTTAAAAAGCTATAGTTGCATCCAGCTCTTGCTTGCGGTCTTATTTATATCGTAGAGCTTGCACCAGACCGCTTTTGCTACTACTGATTTTGTTGCACACAAAAAATCGTCACCCGCTTTTAAAACGCGTTTAAAAATTCCTTGAAATTCAATAACGACTTTTTCTCTCGCCGCGCACAGAGTTAGCAACAAGCGTTCCTAGAAGCGAATACTTCACTTACGTTTTCTGTTAATTAGCCACTGGGTATGGTTTAAGAGCCGCTGACGATCGACTTTCACCGATGTGACTACCAGATGACACATAATTTTAACAATTATTATTTACATACATATATACCTATAGCTTTCTTATCGAAAAGTGTTCAGTTTCAGGAACATTTTTTTTAAAACAAGCTTATATTATTATAGTTATAATTAAATTATCATTCTTATGATACCAATTTTGACTGACTGGTTATCAGGTCGACAGTACATACTTATATTCAATATTTGTTCTAACTTCCTTGCCAGGCACCATAACAAAAATAAGTAAGCAAAGGCATATTTCTACATAGAAAACTATCAGTCAAAATAAAACAAAATACCGGCTATCAAAATAGTGACGGTAAAAAAACCATTGACAAAAAAATATTTAGTTTAAAAATAGTGATAAACACTTTGGCGATAAGAAAAGCTATAATAGGTGTGTTTGTATCATGAACTAAGAACTCTTAAGTCACTCTTTTCATTACATTAGTTTTTATGAGATGTCTTATCTAAAAGCGGAAGAGACTAAATCTCACGACACAGGACCACCCTAGTGTGAGATTTAGGGTTCCACTCTGGAAGTTTGTAAATTTAATCTAAGTACCTACCTACTAACATTACTTTAAGCATCATCAAGATTTACTAAACGTTATCTTATCTTATGAATCTTTTTTTCATCTGGTTATCAGATGGGTTACGGTCGTTCTTATCGTCTCTCCGCCTAGTATGGTTTCGCCGTCATTCATGCCATTTCCACTCGCCACAGTTCTGTGAAAACGGTTAATTCTGTATAACTTGATATTTTTCTTCTATAAAGGCGCGATTATAGTTGTGACCAAAGACCTGGTTGTGACTTATTTTTACTTAAGTACTTACTACTTGAATAAGGGTAATTTTATTAGTCTCTAACCCAAAAAGATTATGGTGACTTTTATAAGTTTGAAGTGTACGTCTTACTGATTTTATGCAGTTTGTTCTAACTAGTTCTTAACTGACTAAAATGCTTTATACTGAGTTTAAACTCCGGTCTGTGGGTAATTAAAATAATTATAAATCATTTAAAAGTCTTAAGTGCCACTAGTCTTTTATTCTATGGTTTTTTAAACGCAAATAAGATCCGTGAATGACCAACTCACCTGATGGTAAACGACGTTATGGTCGAAGATGAAGCACGGCGACTTAGAAATCTCCAAATAATCAAACAGCTCAACCTATTAGGGCCACAGGGCACACCCCTTCTGGGGTGCCCGGGCAAGTCTGATCTCCCCCGCCGGGTGACGGCTCAAGCCGAGGTCCGTACCTTCTCAGGTGCCCTTGCGCTAGTCACCCTATAACCCAATCTTGGGGCTCAACCGCCTTCTGCGCTCGCCCAAGTTCAGTAAGCTGTAGAGGCCTCAGAGGCCAACAGCTCTTAGTCATTCAAAAAAAAGGCGACTTAGAAAATACTTAATATTCAATATAGATAAAATAATACAGCTACGTTATTTTAGTATTGAAAATACAGATTTTTAGCAAGCTGTAATGTGACAATTTAAGTTACACGTATCAGGAGAACAGGCAGTTACAGATCTTCCTGGCACTTGAAGCTATAAATAACCAGCACTGACACTTAACAACTACTCAGTACTACAAATTGCTCTAGTAATGTGCACTGCTCCTTACCAAGGCCCGTACTATAGGCTCTAAGCAAGAAGCATATCTGGTTATTATGCTCCTTGGCTCTAAGTGATTGTTTTAATTTGATTGTTGTTTTTCCTTTGAGCTATAGAGCGAGCTACCAAACCCTTTTTTCTCCCCATAACGACTCTACACTTTCCGATATTTGAACTAGGTACATTAATGCAAATAATCAAGTTGATATGTCTCTGCGTTGCGTAACGGACAAAAAATTAACTGTGACAGTTTTGGACTGATAATTTATTAGTTTTCATTTTATTTTCATATTTTGTAAGTATAATGTTTTTTAGATTAGGTATTATTTATTTCTTAAGAAAAAAATGTTAAAAAATTCTACGTAGTTTTACAACTCTTTTCCATAACACAACAACACAAAAATTGCCTTTTTGACCGACGAACCACCGGAGGATGTATACAATCCAGTCAATTGTCAATTATATATTTTTTATGTATAACCACGCATAACTTTTTTCATAGTAGTTCGATTTCAATAATTCTTTTCATTGGAAAGAATTTACTTCGAAATTGGTCCTATTTAAATTTTATCGAAATTGGCTGAGCCATTTTTGATGATTCTGTACACGGGTGAAGTCGGTCATGCAATTTTTTGCAAAAAATAATTATTGTATAAGTTATTTATATTTTATTTCAAACAAGTCGTTGTTTTCGTCTGAGATCTTTAACCAAAACATATATGCACGAAAAGACTAACTTAACGCGACTAAGGCGACTTCGATTAGACTGCTTATCACGTAGTTACAGAGCAAGAAGAAAGCCCAGCTCCTGTTAAGAGCTCGTGGTACGGCCGGGTTCCGTGAATCGGCTCTCATTCTCAGGCATTCGGAGAAACAATCACAGCTACCAGTCGTGTGTTATTATGTTGCCTATTAGCCACGGATCCCGACTAATGGCGGCCGTTCCACGCCAACCTGTGGAAAATATACCTCGTAATGACGCTGCACCGATTGCAAACGAAATGTGGCAGATTCTATTAGAAAGGTGTTGTAAGTGGCTTTTTAACAAGGAACATAAATAATATCTAGAACGTGTCAGCTTCTATTAAAAAGGCGTTCTATTAAAGTTGATTCCCTTTCTTTTCTTTTATTTTGAATAGGTTTGCGTTTGACTACACACTGCCTGATGTTAAGCAGATGTGCAAAGCACTAAAAATGAAGGGTCTTCAAACCTACGAAGGCGCAGAAAGCAAATGTCATCCCGGGCGTACACGCATAAACCCGCACGTGGTTTGAAACGGTGCTCCAGGGAGTACCCTGGGTAGGAGAGATACGACACGTCGGATGGACCAGCAATCTGCGTCTCCGTGAGAAACAATAGGTGGGGTCGATCCGTCTCAAGATGATGATGGACAGGCGTGAGATTGGAGTGCAGGCCCCGAATATTGCACAGGCGCACTTTAAGTGAGAGGGAGTGCTGCCGCTGTGTACGCGTTCTTTTTCTTCTAGTGTTTCTCATGGTTAATGGCGGAGTAAAGTAGGTAGAAAGTCGGTAGTGGAACGAGACGTCACTCTGCAGATTCAGTGGTGCAACACAAAAATCACACACATCCACGGTAGACTAGCCTGGAGACCGCGGGGACGCCCGAGCCCACCCAAAGATGTCCATCCGGCCCTCTCGTCCGGTCGCCAACCGGCCCTCTCGTCCGGTCGCCAACCGGCACGATGGCGCATCCCTGGGATTTTTCGACTCGGACTCCCAGATTTTGAGCACACAACTAAATAGACTCGAAGTCGCAGATTTAGGGGGATGGTAAAGTGGCATAGTTATCAAAGGCAGGATCATAGAGGTCGTGGTGGCTCAGTGGTTCTAAAGTTTTCCTTGTTCAAAGTTTCGTACTACTACGTTCTTTTGAGCTTAATAATATTTACAACATTTTCAGACGGGCTTTTCAGTGATGGGTACATTTTAGAACAAACTGCATCTGTTCTTATATACCTAGAAGAAATTAGTGAAATGAATCAATCAACGTTCACTGTTACCCTGCCTCGGTGGCTCAGTGGTTAGTGACCCTGACTACTGGATCACAGAGGCGTGGGTACGATCTTCACCCAGGGCAAATATTTATGTGATGAACATAGGTATTTGCTCTGTGTCTGGATGTTATTTAGGTACTATCTATATAAGTATGTATTTAAAAATATATATATGTAGTTTATCAGTCTCTGGCAGCCATAACACAAGCTTTGCTTAGGTAGTTTGGGGTCGAAGATGTCCCCTAATACTTATTTATTATTTATTTATTTACCCCTTTATAGACAGACCTAAGTCTAGCAGTGGACTGTTAAAAGGCTACATGACCTACATCGAGTGCCAAATCAACTGTTTATATAATATAAAATATGAAACTTAACGATTCAACGCACTATTGTGGGTCTTCAACAGTAAGTAGCTAGGTATATACATAAAATTCTTGTAACAGTAGTAAAAAACACAGATTTTACTCTCATACAAACAAAATTACAAATTTAAATAAACATTACTAAAGATGGGATTAATTTTACTACCTCATAATAAAATAAGAAGGAACCTACATGCCATTTAGCCATTTACAACGCCAGCTGTTGATTGCCGCTTACGAAACGTATACTTAATCTTAAAAACTCTACGTTTATTCTGACAAATGATTATAGCAGTGTAACTTAAGGCTATGAAATGTCTAGTAAAATATGGTGTTATTAATAGAGCCTGTAATTTTATTAGTACTTCGGTATCTATAACATTTAGTCTATAAAAAGGTGAAAAGTAAGGCCATAAGTAAAACTTGTTACAATATTTCTGTAGGAATTTACAGACTCTCAACAAATTTAGTTTCTTTATGTTACTCGTAAGAATCGAGGTGATTTAGTAAAACATTTCATGAAATTTTAAAATCTGTGATTCCACGACTACCACGAGCTAAAAATGTTCAGTCAGTTCCAATACAACCAATAAAATTGTATATCCTTATTTTTTTTTTATTTCGTATAGGTTTTTGTTTGACTCTATACTGCCTGATGTTAAGCAGACATACGGTCTAGGGTGTAGCACGCTTACCTAGAACATACTCGCCTCTCAATCGACTCCAGAGCCTCCAGTTGACATTTGACAGAGTCATCCAAAGGTGAGAGCAGTATTCCATGGAATTCTGCTCTCACCTTTTTTCACCATATTTTTGAAGTGCAAGTCAGGTCTTGCATGCAAGACCTGACTTGCACTTCAAAAAGACTTATAGCAGTTGCTCAGGTGTGAAATACCGTTTCACCTTAGGTTAATAATATGTATAACTCTACAGAACATACTATTTTAGAACCGCATATAATATATATATATATATATATATATAAATATATATATATATATATATACACATACATTTTATGTTTCAATTACATTGAGTATTGAAACTAAAATAAAACTGTAAATTTATTTTTAAAAAGCTATTTGCTCGCAACAAAAAAGCTACTAGCTAGCGCTCCCTAGATCAAATCTCTATCTAACGTGTATTGTACCTAATTATTTGATTGAAATTGAATCCAAACCGCGAGAGCACATGAAGAAAATAAACGAGAAACCTTGAGAACCTAACCGATATCAAGCCAACGGGCGACCGTTTTTTCACGATTTATTTTTCAAGTTTTGTCAAGATTATTTACACGTCATTCATTTCAATCCAAACACAGAATTACTCGTCATTTATATCGTGGTAATTGCCTTATTGCAACTGACAACGAGCATCATTTCATTGTCGCTGTTTATTTTGCAAACATAAGTGACGGTTTGGTGATCAACATCTCTATAAGAATCTTTAGGGTTGTCGACACGCATCACTATTGATTTAGTGCCGTAATTTTAAAATAATGAAACTGATAACTGCAAAAAAATTAACAGTATTCAGTTAGAATACTTTGACTGCCTCGGTGGCTCAGAGGTTGATGACCCTAACTTCTGGATCAAAGAGGCGTGGGTTCTATCCCCACCCAGGGCAAATATTTATGTGATGAACATAAGTGTTTGCTCTGTGTCTGGGTGTTATTTAGTAACTATCTATATATGTATGACTTCATTAAAACTACCGTGAGTATTCATCATAACTATAACAGAATACGGCTAAAACTCACGTTATAATTATACGGTCGATCCGCAAGGAATCCAACCAGTTTCAGAGTATTTAGAACTCCATCCTCAGGGAATACGCGCACCCCCGTCGACCGGCGCGCGCGCACTCCGCGCAGTCGACGGGGGTGCGCGTATTCCCTGAGGATGGAGTTCTAAATACCCTGAAACTGGTTGGATTCTTTGCGGATCGACCGTATAATTATAACGTGAGTTTTAGCCGTATTCTGTTATAGTTATATAAGTATGTATTTAAAATTAAGTATATGTAGTATATCAATCTCTGGCAGCCATACTACAAGCTTTGCTTAGTTTGGGGTCAGAGGCCGTGTGTATGATGTCCCAAAATATTTATATTTATTATTTATTTAATAATTGAGTAATATGAGTATCTTTAGTTCACATTACATTCCAACGGACCCAAAGTAACGGAATAGAAAAATTGCAGTGGGCTGAACTCACTGCACATGAAACTGATAGCCTATGGTAGGTACTATCAAACTCTTGGATATATTAGTAGGTATATCAATGTAACTAAAAGACAACTGCATTTCATCACAACCGCAAAATCACACTGAAAGTAACTAATCTTATTAGAAAAATATATTGGGAAAACTTAATATATTAAGTACTAGCTGATCCGGCGAATTTCGAACGAAATTAAAGCCTTTCTGTTATTCTGGTGTATAAGCATTACTGTTGCAAAGTTTCAAAAATCAAGCAATCCTCAATCCGTTCAGTAGTTTTTGCGTGACAGAGGAACAAACATACAAACTTTCATATAAGTAGGATATATGTTACAATGGGCGTTCTATGGCTGAAGCTTGAAGTTTTCTTTTGGTGATTTTTTTTTATACATTTTGTTCTCTTTCTTCTTCTTCCAACCGGCTTCAGTAGAGAGAGGTGTAGGTTTATGTCATGAAGTGGATGTCTTATACTTAACTGATATAATGGGGACGATAAAAAGCTTCTTTAGCTGGCAGCAGAGAGCACAGCCCTGAGTCAAAAAGGCGAATGGTCATTTCACGTCGTTTCAATAAATGCGCGTTCGATGCCCGGTTGTTATCCAATTAGCTATCATTGATTGCGCCTGCGCCTGCACCGGCGGTTCCTGCTATGTGCTTGTTTTATGCTGCCCTTTAAGGTTCGGCAAAAAAAGATTATAGAATACCGAGAGAAGGTATGGAAAATGTGCAAGCTTTTTACAACTTAGGAAAAATTAGAAATACTGTTTTAGTATTTAGTATTTATTTATTTCTTGCATTATGTACACTAATCTTAATGGCTAGGTACATACCCTGTTAGGGCGTTGCAAACATAGGTACTTAAAGGACTTATATCTAAGAATGTATCCTTAGATTAAACTTAAAAATACCACATAACCTAACACAATTATTCATCTAGCCACATAATCACGTGTATTGTCCATATCATTACTAAGTTTTAATTGTTTTGTTTTTGTCGTCAAAGTAGTCTTTCAAACTGTAATAGCATTTGTGGAGCAGGAATTGTTTGAGTTTATTATAAAATATTTTTTCACTGGTTTCGTTTTTTAAATAATTGGGTAAGCAATTATATATTTTGATGATCATATATTCCGGACCTTTTTTCATTATTTCAAGTTTTGGTTCGGGAGCTACAAGTTGGTTGTGTCTTCTGGCGTTTGTGTTAAAAGTGAATAAATTGGAGTGTTTTTTGGCGAACATAGCTGCTTCTAAAATATAAATGCAGGGTAGTGGAAGTATTTTTTGTTTAATAAAATGCGGTATGCAGCTTTCACGTCGTCGGATGTTTACTAGAATGCGAATGCATTTTTTTTGCATGATGAATAGATCATTGGCGTCTGTACTATTACCCCACAATATGATGCCGTATTTTAACCACGCAAAAGCATAAGCGTAATAAGCGCTGGTTGCAGTTTTTAGGTCTGTGTTTGATTTGAGTATTGATAGGGCATATACAAATTGGGATAGTTTAGTTTTAACTTTTGCGATGTGTTCTTTTAAATTTAAATTTGAATCTATGTTGATGCCTAGGAGTGTAAAGTTGTTTGTTTCCTCAATATCTAAGGTTTTGGATATGGTTTTAAGGTTCATAGGGTCTTTTTGATAGGGGTGGAATTGTATAATTTTGGACTTCTTTGTATTAAGTTCTAGATTATTTGATTGCATCCAGGTTTTGACATTTAAGAACGTTTTTTGTATTTGATCTTATGATTTTTTTTCGGGTGACCATTTGAAGAGTAGTGATATATCATCAGCGAATAAGATGCACGGGACGTCTAATGCTTTAGGGAGGTCATTTATGTAAATCAAAAATAGGACACAGCCTAATACGCTACCTTGTGGCAGAGACCAGTTTAAAGTGAGTAGTTGTGATTCGACTTTGTGTCTTATATTTGTTTCTTGATTGAAATAATCTATTTCAACAAGTTGTTGTCTATTAGATAAGTAGGACCTTAGCCAGTTTAGAGCTTTGCCTCGTATGCCTATATCATGAAGTTTTGATAGTAGTATGGAGTGTGAAACTTTGTCGTAAGCTTTTTTGAGGTCTAGCAGTAGACCGACGGCATGGTGTTTCTCTTTTATATAACTAAGAATTTTCTGTGTGTACTTATAGATAGCTAGGGTTGTCGAGGACTTTTTCCGAAAAGCAAATTGGTTTTCGTCTAATAGTTTAAATTTTTCTAGGAAGTTGTAAATTCTGTTCGACATTATACTTTCAAATACTTTTGATATTGAAGGAAGAAGCGCGATTGGTCTATAGCTGTTGACGTCATTCGATTTACCAGATTTTTTCAGTATGGGTCTCACTTTAGCAATTTTTAGATTTTCGGGAAAGCATTCTTGTTCTAGCGATTGGTTTATTAGGGTGGTTAGAGGAGGAACTAGTTCTACTATGCATGTTTTAATTAAAGTAAGTGGTAGGTCATCGACTCCTGCGCTATGTTTATTTGGAAGTTTTTGTATGGTCTTGAACACTTCTTTTTCAGTAACCGGTGCCATATAAATGGAATTCGTTACTGGATTTGGAGTATTTTTGATATTTGAGTCTTTAGTCATAGGAGATATTGGTTTTCCAATTGTGGCAAAGTAATTATTAAAATGATTCGCCACAGATTCTGGTGAGTTTATTGTTGTATTATTTGTTTTTAGTTTAATATTCGATTTTTTCTGTTTCCGTTTAGATAACTGTATTTTTTTTGGTACACATTACACACGGCTTCTGACAGCAAACTAAGCAAAGCTTGTGATATGGCTGCCAGAGGCTGATGTAGGTACTACATTTATACATATTTTTAAATACATACCTAATTTTACAGATATACCCCCAGACACAGAGCAAACATCTATGTTCATCACATAAATTCTTCATTGAATACATACACGAACTGACTTTATTGATAGCTTAAAGCTATCTAGATTAGATCAGACAAAAAAAATATCGAGATTTGTTCTTTTTTTTGAGTGTTTGAGTGAGAATTACATTTTCATGCTAAACACAACGACCCAATTATACATTAATTATATGTGATATGCAATACAGGTCGGGAGTAAAACCAGGCAATAGGTAGCCTTTGGTACCTACCCAGTTGTCAATGTATGCAAATTTAAACAAAAAAGAAAATTCATAAAAGCACTAGGTGTAGGTATAGGTAGGCAAATAATGTTAAAGACTACGTATGCGTAGCTTAGAACGTACGAATCGCACATCGAGGGTTCCGTACAAACACGTTATTAAAATAATTAAAAACCTGTTTAAGCATGTGCTAATGAAGTTCTTTTTACTCACATTGAATTTTGAACCCATATTTTGTGAATTTTGAGGCCCTACTTTTTGTGATTTAAATAAAAAAATATATTCCTATATGTGTACTCTGAGACAATGCTTCTCGCTAAATTTCATAGTTCTATGTCAACGGGAAGTACCCTGTAGGTTTTGATTTTGTGAGTGTCAAAATATGAAGTTTTTTACGACAAAAACGGCTTTAACTTTTTTAAACGATAATTGAGAAGTTTTTTTCTTTAACACAACTGCACGAAATCATAGATATACGTTTACAGTTTAAATTTCAACTCGATATCTTTACGCGTCTCCGAGATAAAGAGTCTTGACATACACACAGACGGACAGACGGACAACAAAGTGATCCTATAAGGGTTCCGTTTTTTACGTTTGAGGTACGGAACCCTAAAAATATCTAATTACACTAATTCACAGTACACCTACAAGCAAATTTTATCCGATCTTAGTAGAGTAGCTTGGTTGGTAGCATTAGGTACTTATTAAGCCCGATTATAATAGAACCGCCAGCGTAAATTTAATAGCAATGTAAAAAGCGTTCTCTCTATCGAATGCCTAAAGTGAAAAAGAAACAGAACTATGCTATTTAGCTATTATAATTACGATGGCGCCTCTGTAATCGGGCTTATTGTGTACTAGTGAACTCTCTGTGGTATGACGAGGAAGATAAAATTCAATCATCGTCGCTACAAGAGACCAAGATGCTAGATATATTTGAGTGTCGAAATCGATGAGTGTTCTTGAGAAATATAAATTTTCACACTGTTCATAATCAATTTGAGCCCGCGCATAACAAATATCCACCTCCGCCGGCCTAATAGCATACCTCGCCACTTTGACGTATAAGCTATGGGACATGTCACCACAATCTTAGTAAGTTCATCTTAGCCACCAGGCCATCCGGCGAAAAAGCCGTGGTGGTCTATAAAAAAAGTGGTAGTAACATCCGCCTTACAATCGTGAGGACGTGACTTCAAATCCCAGTCCCGTACCGGTGAGTTCTTTGGAATTTATTTACGGGTTTACGAACGGTTCGTTTACACCACTGGCTTTTCGGTGAAGGGTTTTTGTGATGAAACCTGCATAATATTATCTTTGCACGTATCAATGTATCATCGATGTATGTTGTAGTGTTGTTGATTTTTCAAAAACAAATCAATCAGATTTCAATAAAAAAAATTATCGACATCTGATTGATTTGTTGTCATCTATGGAACCACATTTAAAATGTGATTTACTAAGCAAAAAAAAAATCATCGGAATTGATTCATAATTGCCGAAGTGATCGCGTAACATACAAAATAATTGGCCAAGTGCGAGTCAGTCTCGCGCACGAAGGGTTCCGTGCCGTATGGAAGCCCTCTTAGTATGTATTATTTTAATTTAATTATTTATTTTTAAAGGGAATACAAGTACCTACAAAAACCTTAATATTCTGTGAATATTTCAAGCATCTTCCTGTCGCCGTCATTAATATCGAGAAAAAAACACGCTACTTGTATGGGAGCCCCCCTAAAATATTTATTTAAGTATTTATTTTTGAAATGCATATTTAACTAAATGTTCTGTAAATATTTCAAGCTATCTATCTATAACCTTTATTGATTAAACGAAGAACGGAAAAAATCAGGTGTGTTGTATGGGCGCCCCCCTTATTTTTTTTTTTATATTTTCAGTAGTTTTTGTTATAGCGGCAACAAAAATACATAATCTGTTAAAATTTCAACGTTCTAGCTATCACGGTTCATGAGACACAGCCTGGTGACAGACAGACGAACAGCTGAGTCTTTGTTGGGTCCCATTTTTATCCTTTGGGTACAGAACCCTAAAAACGATATAATTGAGAACCTCATTTTTTGAAGTCAGTTAAAAAGTATATTGTTCTATATCCCGAGAAAGATTGATCCACGTTGATGCACAATAGCGCTCCCGGTGCGACGCCCGCGGAGACATTGTCCCGGTAACGGGTTCGGTTCCCGGCGCGATAATGATTTCTATTGTGAGCGCGGCCGTGCCGTGGGTGGCGAAACACGTGAGAGTAAGTGTTGATAAATATTATACCAAGCGGCGCATTGCGGTATTCTTGAGCTTTTTATTTTTATATTTGTTTTCTGATTGCTGTTATGGAAATGAGAAATAGCGGAAGTCGTCAAACCTCTGTCCCGTAGTGGCCGTAGTACACTGTTAGATTGAAGTGGTCATGCGTGGAAGGAACTTGGTTTTTGTAGTAACTATTTAGTGCTACTTCGAGGAATAAAAATAAACAAAAGGTTTTAACTCGGCGAGGATAAAATAGGGGTCTGAACCTACTAAAAAAATAAAAAATAAAATTGTGTTATTATATAATATTTTAACATTATAGCGTAACGATTATTATTTCACAAGATCCGTTATCATAAGCCTATTTTTAATGTATATAATAATGTATTAATTTTAATGTAGTAATTTTATAGTATATCTACCAAAAAATCAATATTCATGATTTAAAAACATCATAAACCCACAAAATACTTATGATCTTATTATTTAAATATTCCTAATTATTTTTTTTTTAAATATCATCACTTGCCGGGTTAAGTAAACAGCAAAACATCTAAAAAAACAGACGTGAATGCAAGCCAGCCATTTCATTTGCAAAAGGATACCTATAAAGGATACTAAAAAGAGTTTGCGCAAACTATTCGAACTGCAATAATAATTAGGTAATTAATTATTTAGATAATAATAACATACTTTTTTTATAAATTTTAACTTTATTGACGACCTACACTACTACTACATAGAAAGCAATTGGATCATCCACAGACCCTTGAACGTAGATACATACTTAACATACTTTTTATTATTGATTGTGTTGATCCAATTTTTTTATTTCATATTAAATCTGTCCTTATCTTTGATATTCACAAGTAACGCAATTGTATCCATGAATGAATAAATTAAATGAACATACACACTTTAAATGAAAATTCTAATTCAATGTTCAAAGACGGATATATCTAAAATAGTTGTTTTCCAGTCAACGTGAACTCTACCTATAATCGGCGTTGTTATCTACATTGTCAGCTAAAAAACCTGTCATTTCATTCATTATAGCTAGGCACTGCATACTGCCTTCATTTGCCACGTATCTCTATTACAAGGGTCCCAAAAGGGAAGCCAAAAACACTGCACTCAGTCTGAGTGAAAAACTGAAAGCTCTCTACATTCTACGTACTTGTTGTACTATAGCCTCCTTTTGAGCCCGTCTGAGTGTCAGCTTTTAGGGTTCCACATTGGTAAGGACAAAAAAAAACTTGAAAATGGTGAAAATCTGCGTGGTACCTTCTAGTTATTATCTGATTCTTCGTACTTTGCACTGCTGCAAAAACATTTTTTTTTTGACCGACGAACCGCCGGAGGAGGTGTACTATTCGACACGTATATTTTTTTTATGTACAACCACGCATAACTTTTTTTTTGTAGTCCGATTTCAATAATAATTTTTTTATTGGAAAGAATTTACTTTGAAATTGGTCCCATTTAAATTTTATCAAAATCGGCTGAGCCATTTTTGATAGATCAACAATAATGTGAAAAATGTTACATCGATCCGTGCATAATATTTGCGTTCTAGCGATGCGCCCCGGCTTTGCACAGGTCTATTATACATATAAACATTTCTCTTGAACTACTCCATCTATTAAAACAAACTGCATCAAAATCCGATGCGTAGTTTTAAAGATATAAGCATATATGGGGACAGACAGCGGAAAGCGACTTTGTTTTATACTATGTAATGATTCTGTACACGGGTGAAGTCGGTCATGCTATTTTTTGCAAAAAATAATTATTTATAAAAGCTTCATATTTTTTTTATCGTGAATTTTAAGATTCATTTATGAAAGCTGCGTTTTACACTACAACCAAATGTCGATCTCATGTAGAGCACTCAACACAATGCTATACAATACAGTTTTATTGCAAACGAAAGGTAGTAACTCAAATATAAAATATTTACAACTATCTAAAAATCAAGTGCTATACAAGAGCGGTCTTATCTTCTTCAGCAATTTCTGCCTAATAATCTTCAAAATTATTTATATTTTTGCAAATAATAATCATCAAAATTATTTATAAAGAAATTCATTTTTAAACCTTAATACAGTAGTAGAGTAAAGGTTGGGCAACCTTTACTCTACTACTGTATAAAAAAATACCTGAAATTAGCACTCAGACCTAGAAGATTCACCTTGATTATTAATGCTTAAAAATGAATTTCTTTATAAATAATTTTGAAGATTATTAGTTTATTTTAACTTAAAACCTTCTTAATAAAATATAGTTCTTAAAATAATTCCTACAATTATTCACTCTGATCTTGAAAAGCTTTAGATTTTATCTGTTAGAAAACAGGAAAGCAGGAAGACTGTTCCATTCCCTGGCGGTACGAATCAGAAATGATGAGTCAAACCGCTTCGTACGTATCGAAGGAAAATCGACAGTGTAGTAATAATAATAATAAAGTGAAGATAACGCACAGGACTATTGTCGCCAATAGGCCTGATATCGTGGTGATCGACCGGTCCCAGCGCCGGGCAGTGCTCGTCGACGTCACCATCCCACATGACGAGAACCTCGTGAACGCCGAGAAGGACAAGCTCAGCAGGTACCTTGACTTGGCTCACGAGGTTACCGCCATGTGGGGTGTGGACTCTACGATCATTGTCCCGATAGTCGTTTCGGTAAACGGCTTAATTTCGAAGAGTCTCGACCACTATCTTAAGAGACTCTCGCTAGACGGTTGGGTCAAGGGTCAGATATAGAAGGCGGTCGTCCTGGACACAGCGCGCATTGTCAGGAGGTTCCTCTCTCTGTAGACCCAACCACCGGTAGCTTGGGCCCCGCCCCGCTGCCCGCGGCACTCTAGGTTTAGGTTATTTTTATAGTATTTTGTTTTTTATTATATAAATATTGTAAATAAACTTAAATTTATGACTATTAATAAATATGTGTATAATAATAAGTGAAAATAATAAATGGGTGGTAATGTGGCGTCTTTCTACTTGTTACTACGTTTAAAAGTAGATGTGTGTAACATGGAATCTAATGCAGTTGTTGTGTGTTCACCGTTTAGTATTCCAAGCTAAAAGGATAAACGCTGTTTCTTATAGTGCGACGATGTTTTACTTATGATAATTTGAACTGTTAGCCACTACAGCTGCGAAAGCGTGTAGACATGCCTTTACGCTTTGGCCGTGGAGGACCTAAGGTATTTGAAACTACGAGTATACAATCTGTTATTTTGCATTTTTTATACATACAAAGTATATCGAGTGACTGTATTGATAGTGCTCGAGTGGAGACCACGTACCGGCAAGCGCAGCGTAGGACGTCCACCTTCGAGGTGGACAGAATATGATCTGATCAAAACCGCAGGATCACGCTGGATGCAAACCTCTTTCTACCGGTCTTATTGGAAATCCTTAGGGGAGGCCTATGTCCAGCAGTGACTGATGGCTGATAGATGGATATCATTTTTATATACATTAACTATGGGATCAATCATAGAGATCTGAAGAGAGGGATTATTTTTATTTAGCGCGTGAGACACTTACATGTGCCAAATACACACACATCTAAAAATTAATACTTACAAAACATACATAACAGAATGCAGTGCCGTGTGCGCGTATATGAATAACATAGAAAAATGCCAAATCGATGATGAATAAGTAATTCATTGTACTCTGTGAGTAACACTTGCGATAATTTATTATCTAGCGTTAGCGTAGTTGTGAAGAAGTGTGCGAAATCTTGTCCTCACTAAATCGATATGACATGTCCACTTCGCGACATTTTGTGGAAGATCAATGCACATTTTGTACAAGTTGATATAAATAAAAAATTGGTTGACTGTAAAGTCGGTTTACGAACGATATTAAGATTTACGTGATGACGTTATAAGAAAACATTGTTGAATCAACTACTAAAACAAGCCGAACGCTTAGGCCGATTGAATCTCTCTATTTCACTTGCTCCGCGCTCTTTCTTGCACATGCAGCCCCGGAACGTGACACTTTTTCGTGCGTGCAGCCAAAATTCATTGATTTATAAGACGTTATAATAAATTTCATAAAAATAGATACCTTCCTACATTTATTTAGGAGTCAGATCTCAATTTAAAACTATTAAAACACAAATAGACACGTGAAGCTAATAACACCTCCCTTTTGAGTCGGAGGTTAGACCTAGTTATCCATGTAGGCAGCGAAACAATAGACCAGTTTGATTTATGGAGAGATAATCCGATCAGATAGCAGATAAGCTCGTTATCGCAATTGCACCCGTTTTCTTATGAACTATCACGAATGCCGCTACCATGTATCTGGTAGACGTCGACTTGAAACTCTGTAGACGACTACTTAATTTGAAATGTGTTCTTGGAGGATTTAGATTGTAGCTAGATCATTCAAGATGTGACTGTTCAATATAGAAATTTAATAAAGCTAATTGTTTGTTTCTGTACCATGCATAACATTGTATCATATGGCTCATATACAGTTAAGTATTTATAATATAGTTATTGATCTTTAATAGACCAGTATTGAATATAATATGCACACCCTCAAAGAATGATAGAGCCATATCCACCGATGTAGTCCTGTTCATATGTTCGTGAAGTACCTAAACTTTTCTTTTAAAGTTTTTTTTTGGGCTCTTTCGTAGAAGATATTTAATAGTGTGATGTAGGATAATGTGTGTTGATATTTTTAGTTTATGGAATAAGTACTTACTGTCTTTGTTGTGTGATTTTATTTAAGTGTGTGTATGTGTTTTCATGTGAATTTATACCCTAATACTCTGAATCAGCAATTCACGCTGAGTTGGGACCGGTTTTCGTGGCATACCATGCTCACTTGCTGCTTAACCACTGTTACTTTTGTTTGTTATTTATATTTGTTCATGTATGTCACGAAATAAACGGTATTTCTTTCTTTCTTTCTAAATATCATGAGGAAAACAAACCATTTGACACAGTTAGGAAAATTAATATTGATAAGTAGGGGTTTCTTGTCATAATAGAATGTGATGTGATGTGAAACATGCTGATTTACATTCTACAAATACTGACCAATGAATTTTTCACTTATTAAAATAACGTCATTTTGCCACATTTTGTAAATGTTCAATATAAGATAAGATAATGTTTATTGTCAAACTGTGTTACATTATAAGGTCTTAGTTCTAAAAAGTGCCAACAGTTCGGTCCATAATGAACATACAATTTTAAATATATTGTTACAAAAAATGTCAATAAAATTTCATTATAAAATGTTGCAAGAATTAACATTATGAACATCAATAAAATCAACAATTCTTAACTATGCATAATAATCTAACAATAACTTCCAAAATATAATTACCTACTAAAATGTGTCATCCAAAAACTCTTGCACCTTATAATATGCTTTTGATGCTAGTAAACTAAACAGCTTCCTTTTAAATATAGCCACACTAACAGATATGATATTGATATGTTTATAAAAAAATATATATTGAGATTGCCATCAAATCATTTTCTGTATCAATCCCTCCTAAGTCCTACGTCCTACTATACATCAGATTAGTCAAACAGACATGCCACACGGGCGTTGACGCCGCGTAATTGCACCGCGGCGTCACCGCCGCTGCACCGCCGCGGTGCAGCAGCGGTGCTGAGCGTCGTCGCGGCGTCACCGCGGCGACCAGTGTTGCCGGTAGCGATTTAGACATTAAATCTAGAGTATTCGAGTATTCTATGAATTTTTAGCGGGAAAAAAGGTTTTGACGACAACCGTAATCAATCGTAGACAATCTTAAACTGAAGATGAGAAAAATCCCTCGTACGCGTTAGAAATCAGATCGTGTAATTTGTCACGACGAATGTCACAGTAACAGCTTTCCAAGTGACAGCTGTCAAACTTCAAAGTGATTTATCTCGGTCAATATCAATTCTAGACTACTGTTGTTTTCATAAAAGTGATAGAACTCGACAAGATCTACATTTCGGATGACAGCTGTCAAACTTAAAAGTGATTTATCTCGATTATTATCGATTCTAGACTATTGCTCTCTTCACAAAAGTAATAGAGCTCGACGAAATCTACATTTCGGATGACAGCTGTCAAACTTAAAAGTGATTTATCTCGGTAATTATCGATTATAGACCACGGCTGTATTCACAAAAGTGATAGAATTTGACGACATCTACATTCTGGATGAGAGGTGTCAAACTTAAAAGTGATTTATCTCGGTTATTATTGATTTTAGACCATTGATGACTTCACAAAAGTGATAGAGCTTAACGAGATCTACATTTCAGATGACAGCTGTCAAACGTAAAAGTGATTTATCTCGGTTATTATCAATTCTAGACTACTGCTCTCTTCACAAAAGTAATAGGGCTCGACGAGATCTATATTTCGGATGACAGCTGTCAAACTTAAAAGTGCTTTATCTCGGTAATTATTGATTCTAGACTACTGCTCTCTTCACAAAAGTAATAGAGCTCGACGAGATCTATATTTTGGATGACAGCTGTCAAACTTAAAAGTGATTTATCTCGGTAATTATTGATTCTAGACTACTACTCTCTTCACAAAAGTAATAAAGCTCGACGAAATCTACATTTCGGATCACTTTGAAGTTTGACAGCTGGCATCCGAAATATAGATCTCGTTGACCTCTATCACTTTTGTGAAGACAGCAGTAGTCTAAAATCGATAATAACCGAGATAAATCACGTTGAAGTTTGACAGCTGTCATCTGAAATGTAGATCTCATTGAGGTCTATCACTTTTGTGAAGACAGCAGTAGTCTAAAATCGATAATAACCGAGATACATCACGTTGAAGTTTGACAGCTGTCATCTGAAATGTAGATCTCATTGAGCTCTATCACTTTTGTGAAGACAGCAGTAGTGTAGAATCGATAATGACAAAGATAAATCACTTTGAAAATTGACAGCTGTCACTTGAACAGCTGTTACTGTGACACTCGTGAAAAATCACATTATTCCTCTAGTATATCTGTGATCAAACGAAAAACAAAAAATACACTTTCTGATTTATAATATTAGAAAGAGTGAGCGAGGACAAAGTTGGACCGCTGACGCTACACACGATCCGATTTCGCGGTTGGCTCACACAAAATCAGAATGTATATGAGAGATTTTACTTATCTTCAGCTTAAGGTTGAACGGTTATCCCTAAAACCTTTTTTTCCGCTAACTGTCTAGATGTCATCAGTGTCTAAGGCAACACCGGGCGCCGCGGTGTCGCCGCGACGACGCTCAGCACCGCCGCTGCACCGCGGCGGTGCAACGGCGGTGACGCCGCGGTGCAATTACGCGGCGTCAACGCCCGTGTGGCATGTGCCTACGTTATCATGAGTTGACAGAAACAGAGTGCTCTACATGCGGCGTCTATGACATTGGAAGCCATGGACAGATAATCCATCTCGCTATCGAACTATCGATATAGATACTTATGAAATGCTCGAGATGGTAATCGGCCATTGTTTATTAGTGTGTACCAATGTACGTATTTAACCCCACGCGATTTCGGCTGCCCACTCGATGCCTTGAAGCATACAATTATCATTTAGCACTTTCGATTCAATTTATCTTTCCATTGGAACGTAATGGGAATAATGATTTATGTCAGCAAATAATAGGCACAAAATAAATGTTTCCTTTGCGATAACATATTAAAATGAAGTTTTTAGTTCCATGGTTTTTTAGTAGTTCAAGTACGGAATTATTCCAGTCTGTCCCCAGGAGAACAGAACGGAAGAAAAAAATATTGTGATAGTGATAGAAAAAGAAAAAAAACAATGATAATTACTTTTATTAAGATAATGATAAATCCAAATCACTAGTATTTTATCTAATGTAAATGAGAAAGCAACAAATGAAACGAATGAAAAAAATAATTTAGTCGGGGGACGGACCGAACTGTTAAGGAGTGAAATCATGCCGGTCTGTACAAACTATATTGTTTTCTTCCGTTCTGTCCCCCGAGGGACAGACTGGAGTAATTTGGAATTACTCTCCTCTTTCTTCTTTCTCCGTGCCTCTTCCCATATCACTTGGGGTCGGCCTTCTGAATATGTTCACGTCATTCGGCTCAGTCATTTATGTCAGCTGGTATATTATTAGAGAATTGCAGAATTACTATAATACATATAATAATAGGCCCAATATTATGGAGGCGCCATCATAATTATAATAGCTAATTAGCATAGATTTTTCCTATTTTCACGTTAGGCATTAATTGGGAAAGCACTTTTTACGCTGCTATTGACTTTACGGTGGCGCTCGCATAATTGGGCCTAATTGGGTCTTTTCTAAGAAAATAAAATTAATTCAAATGCCGCTCTAAACTACAAAACGTCTAATTGCTTTCTGGTAAATCGTACTATTATGCGGATTTATCGTCATCATCATTACTTTCTGATAATATAGAATAGAAGCGGCTTGCAGCCAGCGAGTGACTGCGAGGGCGTCTGTTCACCTTTACCTTAGTATTATTTTGTTACTGTTGCTGATAGGTACGTTGTCTCCGTGCAACAACTCTGATAACTGATTTAAGTAATAATTACCTATGTCTAAGTGCAAAACATCCCCAAAGAGACTCCTTTGCACAAAACGAAAAAATATTCAGAGCGCTGCCGCTGTCTAAGCATTTCGCTACACATCGCCATCTCATCATACTCTCATTCGCATTTTCTTTTTCGTTGCATTAATTTTTCTTTTTAACTTATTTCCGCACTCCGTTATTCCACCACTTTAGAGAGGCCTCTGTATTGGGGCTGTTTCTTTTTATAAAAGATCAAGTAAAGCTGGTTGGGTGGTAGAAACAAAAGGGGGTAGGACGCATTGCTTGCTTTCTCGCGGGTTGTAACTGAGCCCTCTCATTTGCGCCTCTTTAAAAATGTAAGCACACCTAAAGACCGCAGCCAGTGATTTTAGTCACAACGTCGACACATAGTAATGGCTGACTCGCTGCAAAACAAATAAGTAAGACGACATGGAGGAGTACCTACTTAGGCTCTGTGGTTTTCATCATGCTTTTTTCATGTTGTAATGTACTAAGGTAAACGAGAAACAATCAGAGATCAAAGAGAAGGTTAGAGTCGTACAGGAAGGTAAAGACATGAGACTGGTGGAGGACCATGAGACATGGAAGTAGCTCAACAAAATCCGCGCTCTTAAATTCTGAATGAATAGTAAGGCTCAGCGTAGACGGGCCACTGACCACAGCCACCGGTGTACAGCAGAGACGTTTTATCTCCGGACTAGAAACGCACTACGATTCGCATTCACTACATTCTGTCAGCTTTACGTGAGGCGCGGGGGCGGAGGTGTTTCACTGAAGTTTCGACCTAAAATGTTCGGAAATAAAGTCGAAATGGATTTATGGAGCGGAGTGTGCGAAAACAATGCAGCCCAGTTGCTTATAATCCATTTTCGCCTTAATTGCTTAGACGCTTAAGGCTAAAATTGTGCAATAAAATGTCTGGTGTCTCGTTCACATGTAGGTATTTTTTTTCTTATACCATGACAGAAGGGTACGCGCGCTGAATTCCTCTCCAGTGGCTAAATCCTCCCCCATAAAGGTGCCCAGTTATAAGGCCGGCAGGCAGTTCACACGATTTTCCATAATTTTTGTTAAGACGCGGAGCACACATGTGGCCGGTAGCGGCTACTCGTTACTGTAGTGTCCGTGATACATACAGATGTAGCGTAAGCGCGCGGCCGCCACCACCAGTGCGGTGGCTGTGGTCAGTTGCCCGTCTGCGCTAAGCCTAAGAATTTTAACCGTATATTTATACAGATATTTCAATATTTTTTGTATGATGAGAAGAGAGTTGTGCATGTTTATAAAGATCAACGCTGCCAGAACGTTGGCTAAAAGACTAGTAGAAATCTACGATACCTGAACATTTGGAATATCTCCATAGTTAAGTCAATCATAAAATATTTTTTTATGACTTAACTAAAATTTTAGACAGGAATCAATATTTTGTGTGTTAAACATTTCTTTTCATACCATTACCAAATTGTGCAAGCAATGATTTTTAATTTTTAAAGAGGACTGATGACTGCTGGTGTCGCAAAGTTTTCGAGTGGAGACCATGTACCGTCTGACCGTGTGACCGTGCCGCGTCGGCGGTCCACCCACGAGGTGGACAGATGATCTTATCTAAGATATCACAGAATCGCGATGAACACAAGCCGCTCCCAACCGGTCTTATTGGAGATCCATAGGGGAGGCCTATGTTCAACAGTGGACGTTTTATAGCTGATTAATGGATGGAACTGATATATGGAACTGATGGATAGCTTACTTGCAATTGGTAATTTTATAAGCTGACTTGCCTTATATGACTGCCATACATTAAGTACTTAACCTTACTTTGGTTAGGTACTTAATGCTGCCATATCATACTTAATATTATGAATCCGAAAAGTTTGTTGGTTTGTTTCTCTTTCACGCAGCAACGGAGCAACGGATTGACTTGATTTTTGGCATGCATACTCGTATAGTTCAAGGGCCGGAAAGTGACATCTCCTAGCTCCTTTTTATACCGAAAAAAAAGGTTCCTATGGGATAGAACAAAAGTCAAATTCCACGCGGGCGGAGCAAAAGCTAGTTGTACCATAAAACAATCTGAAACAATTGCGTCCCATTCAGAAAATTTATTTTGCAATCAGCAATGAACTTTTCCTTAAAAAAAATTGACTATCACATATTGCAATAGCGTTTTTAGTAATAAAAAGTACTCGTGTTACTTCGTGTTAGTCTAAGTACTCGATAGCACTCCAACACTCGAAGCCCTTACTGTTCGTACAGTGCAATTAGTATTTGTCGTCGGCCGCCAGAGAAACGGCTGTTTAAATACTTCAAGTGTTCTCAACTTTCCTTCCCTCTGCTGACATTGCGCTGCGGTTTTCAACACATTCCGGTGTTTCTGCAGTTTCTTTTCAAATATAATCTTTACGGCTTAGAAACTTTCGCTATTTAAGATAGTTGTCTTTTGCCGGTATTCTTGCGAAAATTTTAAGGTATTTAAATGTTACGAAATTAAGAGCTATGTATGTTTAACTTCATTAACACTTACATTAATTTCTTGAAACATTACTTAAGCATACATAGTATCTAGTTTTTTTAATAAAAATATTATTTTCTGTCATTGTAAAATTATTCTGTAATATGGATATTATAAAAACATGTTCACCTTTTACAACAACCTCAATGATGAGCTATTTTTAAAACATTTTTAGTATGTAATTTGACAGTTTCCAGTTGAATTTGATCTCAAGAAACAAAACAGAACTAAAGTGCACCTTACCCAAAGCCAAAGTAAGCAGGCTTTGAAGACATGACGACGCCATAAATTGGTGACAAATCTCCGCGCTGTGAGGATTATGGTGGATGCCACCTGAAAGGAGAGGAGAAAAATCGTCAAGTATCCGCGTGTAATACAAAGGGAGTTACCCCGTCTCCCACCTGGGCGGGTGTGAGGTGGTGCATGGGCAGGATGGCAGAATTTCGGATGCGGTAATGAAAAGATTTTTTTTTTCCGGACCGCTATTACTTTACTTGACTCCTCATTTTATACAGTACTATTAGAAAAGTAAACAACAATAGATCGCCATAACTTCAATAATATTTAGTGATTAATTTAATCACGAAATATTATTAATTATATCAGTTTAATAAGTAGCTTATTTATGCTATTATATATTACTCTACATTGCCTACAAATTTATAATGCAACATTTCCAACTAACTCAATTGATTTTTGCATGGAAACCATTGATCAATCTCCTTGCTCTGAATGCCACGGTATGACCGACGATGACGACAATGTATGGCGCACGAATGAGAAAGGACATTAAAACTGACGGCTCTGTCCACCAAAAAATCTTGCTATAAATTTAGGGTACTAACAAGAACTACGTTTCATGAGAGCGGTATAAAAGTTGCCACAGCCGCCTCCATCCGTGGCACCATCATCCGTGGTAGAAGGCACAAGACCCCTGGCGACTGTGAGTGCGTAGCTGCATGCGTTGTAAGGCGCGGCTTGCCCCCGCATCCAATGACCGATACCTTGTCCTCGTCCTGTTTGCAGCTGGTGGGCCGACGATGTGTAGTGCACTAATGAACTCGGGCACGGGTATTAAGGTGCCATAGTATCAGCGTAATTTTTCATATGAACGGGTGAAGAGCAATACGCCCCCGGTGTCGCCCGATTTTTAAATTCAAATTGTAAACGTGTATAAAAGTGCCTTAAAATGTAATTAAGTTTCTTAGAAATTATGAATTTGTTCTAAAAAGCGGTTTCTTTGCATTTAATTTCTATCGAGCGAAGTTTTTCGAATTGTGTTTCAAGTGGAAGCGGCGTGTCCCCGCATCCAATGACCAATCTCCCGCCCTGTTTATTGTGTGGCGTTAGTATGAATAAGAGTATTCAGGCATCTAACCACCAAACAAGCCAGGATCTTGATATGAATATAGGATACTATATTCTATACTACACTTTTAGAGGATACCAAGAATTATGCTTCACAAGAGCGGTATACAAGCTACCACAACCACCTCCTTCGTTGATCCGTGGCAGCCGGCGCGGCTCACCCCCGGCTATGAGTGCGGAGTCAGGCGCGGCGTGCCCCCGCATGCAATGACCAATCTCCTCGGCCCTTGCCCTGTTTGCCGCTGTTTGGCCGACGTGTGGCGCGAGAATATTTTTGCTCTGGTAAAGAGGTGAGCACGTACACGTGGAGGCTTGAGACAAATATTTTTTTACTAATTAAGTTCAAGCCACGACGTTTCCTACTTCACAAACTTTGCCAAATAGGTAATATATACTCGTATATGGCTATATATGGCTTGATCAGAGAATTGATTATAATAATTTCATGTGATGATAGCGAAATGGCCGAGCCACATTTTTATGAGAAAGATTTGTGTAGTTAGGGCATGTTGTTATAAGCATTGGGTAGGCCTACGTCCTGATAAGCATGAGATCTATTGATAAAATATTAGTCTTGTCTTGGCAATATTTTCCAGATTTTTGTTACGTGTTTTATTTGTAGTTAGGAAATGTTGACGTAACTAGTATATTTTCTAACATTGAGTAGACAGTCAATTGAGCTTACATTATGATTATATCAAATTTTATATCACATAAAAAAGAAGTTAAAAAATAATTCGGTTAACGGATGATAATTTTTTTACAAGCCGAAGTCTTAGGCCAATCTAGGACTGCCTGAGTGGCTCAGTGGTTAGTGAACCTAACTTCTGGATCATAGAGGCCTGGGTTCGATCCCCACCCAGGGCAAATATTTATGTGATGAACATAAGTGTTTGCTTTGTGTCTGGATGTATTTAGTTACTATATATATAAGTATGTATTTAAAAATAAGTATATGTAGTATATCACTCACTGGCAGCCATATCACAAGCTTTGCTTAGTTTGGGGTCAGAGGCCGTGTGAAAGATGTCCCAAAATATTTATAAAAAAAATCCTGCCTCTCTATCACTTGTTCCGCGTTCTCGCTTGCACGATCGGCTCAAGCGGAACGGGACACTTTTTCGTGCACGTAGCCGGCGTTAATCGATTTATTAGACGTTATCACCTCAAAATGAAAAATGGCTGGCTAGCTGTTAGTTACTCAGAAAAACGTAGCTCTTTCCACTCTTGTTCCTAAAATCGAGTGCACCCCAAATTAGAAGCATGCACTATCTCCAGATCGCACCGCCTCCGCTCGCCATCTCGACCCTCTGAGTGCTCGCACTCCGGCACTGAGGGCCGAGACTCGAACGAGGGCTCGTGAGAACTCTCCACGACGAGGACGTCTCACAGACTTTCGAGGCTCGAACCGTGAGAGCTGTACCAGTGAGACATATGAATTCGCGGAACGTATTTTTTTGTGAAATTTATGCAGAGAATTTATAGAGTTTTAACTATCGATATACTAGACCCAATTTTAGGGGCGCCATCGTAATTATAATAGCAATTTAGAGTTGCCCTGTTTCTTTTTATCCACGACGGAACGGAATGGAGACGGTATATGCGTTTGGTTTGGGGTGAAAGGATGTTTGTACGTATGTTTGTGCAAACCTATGTTGTTATTATGCATTTGATAGAGAGAACACTATTTTACGTTGCTATTAAATTTACGATGGCGCCTTTAAAGTTGGGCTTACTATGTTGAGAATTGTATCGATGACTTTTTTAGTATTGAAGATTCAATTATATTTTCACTATGTTTTTCTTATGATCACGAAAATTATTTTAGAACAATAATAATTTGTACAGCGTCTTCATCAGCATGACGACCCGCGATGGTGAACCTTATATGAAAATTCCAAAATTTAGCCGCTTTTTCAACATTCTTCGACGATTCGAGCTATGGATGCCTGTGTTCAACAGTGGATGTTCTACAGCTGAACCAATGATGATAATAATTCTGTTTAAACCATAAATTGACAGGCAACCTTTATTTTTCTTTATATAAGAACCGCAGTTCACATCTCGGCAGGCACGTAGGTACTATCGATCGGGCAGTTTGCACGGCCGTGCGAACAGGAAACCATCGACTGCTACCTCGAAACTACATGCACTTTGACTTACCATTTGTCATAGATATCGACAGAGAGGCCTTCCTTTTACCCCGTAGGTGTCTACCTTATGTCTAAGGTAGACAGGTGTATTTAACTATAACTCAAAATGCATGCACATGTGAAGTCTGGTTTTGTGTAGTACAGGGAACTTTCAGAGTTGTATATTGACATATGGCTGTATGGAGCAGCTGTTTTTTTAGGCAATTTCAGGGTTGATTCCATAATTATTAAAAGTTGTGATGAGTATACACACTAAAAGTCCCAGCAGTTTGCCAAATAACACTTCGTATGCAAAATACAAAGATTTGCTACAGAAACATTGACACGGAAAAAGGAAGCTTTTAATAGTAATCGAGAACAGAAGAGAAAATATCTTTGGCCACCTTATACGACATGACAATCTGATGAAAACTATTTTAGAAGGAAAAGTAGAAAGAAAGAAAGGAAGGGGAAGACCACGGAGAGCATTTCAGACCAAATTAAAGAAAAGGTAGATGTCATGTCGTACAAGGAGGGGAAAACACTAGCAGAAGACCGCGAGACGTGGAATTTGCTCCATGACAAGAGCCTTGCTCTTAAGTTGTGATGACGATGATGATGACACAAAACATACAATTCAGAAAACCATGTTGTGTAAGAACACTGCTTACGTGCGAAATTACGTCTCCGCTAGGTTGTGAGTTGAAACGGATTAAATCGTGATTGGTGGTTACCGAGATCAAAGACTTTTTCTACGCCAGATTTGACGTTAGAGGCCGATAGACGATATGTCCCATCGTGCAAGATCTGTATCTTTTATCCATTTAGCGGCTTAGCAGAGTTAGAAGAGAAAGCAGTTTATGGCAGGATGTCGAATTTAGCAGCTCTTACTGCTAATCTCGGCGGCTGGCTATATATTTTATTTGGTTGACTATTGGTTGAGGTGGGAAATAGTTGCAGTTTACTGTAGTGGTTACTTAATTAGCCTGTCTTTGTCTAAAAATATTGAATTTAGTTTTAAAATTCGATCCGAAAAATTGAGTCTTTTTTTGGTTTTATTAATTTGACTTGTGTGTTGGGTTAGGTAAGGCAAACGGAGTCGGCAAGATGAGTCGACGATATTGTGAAAATAGTGGGTCGAGCCTGGACACGATTGGTACAGGACCGAAGCAGATGACACAGTAAGAGAGAGGTTTATACCCAGCAGTGGGATAAAGGAGGCTGCAGATGATGATTATGGGTCTATATAAACCTTCGTTACTTTGTGTAGGTATGTATGTCCGTCTGCATATGGACTGCGTATAGCGTCACATTTTTAAAACGCCTTTCAGTGGTGTGGTCATGGTTTGAAAATGACTCAATGCAAGTCGTTACCTCAGAATGTTATTGTTACGTTAATTGTGTAAAAAAAGATCGTATTTTAATTACTTATATAACTAACAACATTATTCCTATGACAATTTGAACCTATAGAAACTGACTTTACGAATGAATTTTAGAGAATTTTAGAAGACTTTTTTGAAACACCTGTGCTAAGTTAAAATGCACTGTGCAAAAACCACGCTAATTTCTATAATCGAAATTAGAGCAAAATTTATCTAACGCGCCGTATATGAAGCATAATAAACTCTGTACACTGAGTATTCTGTTAACATTTCAAGCCCACCTCTACACCATACATCCTTGTAACTATACCCACCAATATCTCCGCGTATAAGAAATCGCGAAGAAAACGGGAAAAATCAGCGAATGGCGCGAAGAAGGCAAAGGGTGGCTCCGACACATGTCACCATTACGGCAATGTGTGGGCGTGGCCTGCATACAGCTACTGCTTTCTTGCTGCATTGCTTATTGCCTTACAACAGAATGCTAGCTTTGTATTTTTCATGTCAATTTAATCGCCTCGCAAAATAATTAATAGTTTAAAAACACTAAAAAAACACGCTTTACGTGGCCTTTCTCACAAGTACAAACTCGACTATGATACGATATTCCACCATGGAATGCCAGTACCTATCTTCCGGCTTCATCATCAGACCTTGAAACCTTATCGTGGTGAAAGTTCATTACAAGACTTTTCTAAGAAATCCAAAACAGCTATGATACGAAAAAATCGGGTCCCTCCTGATGGTCAAACTCTGTAGTCTAACTGATTTGTCCAACAGGAAAAAAATTCCGCGTGGTCAAATTGTCTTTTGTGACAAATAGTACAGTCAATAAGACAAATAGTAAATAAAAATTCGAAACAAAATCAGTTATATCTAACGTACCGATGTATACATTCTATACAAAAACGAGTTTTTCTATATGGTCATTCTTGATAATGAATTGATAATGATAGCTGAAAATCTACATACAATACAAAAACCCATGCGAGCCATATCTTCCATTGGATCAAATAGAGCGCGCTTTCCTGGATTCCTTCAAACACTTCCATTCCTATTTATTTAACATTAACATGACTCAAAAAACCTTTCAAATAAACATAATTATTTATTATAACGCAACACAACTTATTACATGTATGTATAATATATAACATAATTAAGAAAAAAACATTAGGCTATCTCCATTAATCCTATAAAACGAAATAGGTACATATCCAAAAACATTATATCACTTCCCTATGCACGTAAATCAGCTCATAACCAACGAAATACTACAACTTTTGACTAATTATCACTGGTAAAAAGTAAAAACATAAGTTTAACAAAATAATACAATGAGGCGACATGATTTTTCCACGTTGCTGCGAAAACTCTTTATTCGTAACTGTACGTGATGACTTGGTAATGACACATATTATTCAGAAAAAAGTTCTAGAGTCCAGCAATTTGACCACGCGGAATTTTTTTCCTGTTGGACAAATCAGTTAGACTACCGAGTTTGACCATCAGGAGGGACCCAAAAAATCAGCTATCCCGTACAAAATTACAACTCGGAATCGTCTAAATGAATGAAATACCTGTTTTTTTTCGAAACCCGAGTTGGTGCCATAGTGAAAGTTGCGCATTAGGATGTAACTTATGTAAAATTATAGTATTACTACACCTTTCATAAACACGTCTAAAAGTGTTGCTTTTCAACGCGCATACTTTACCTAACTAGGTAGTAGGTACAGTTTAATAGTTTATTTATTTATTCTATTACAACATTCAAAAACTTACAGTTAAAAAACCAAAACGTTTTTGAGCTTAAAATAACTTATCTCTAAACACTTAAGGATAATTACAAATATTAGGCAAGCAAATAACACAGTTTCGAATTATTTCACTGAGTTTTGAAAAGAATAAATCGGTATCAGTTTGGCGAACAATCAGTTCGTTGAGCAGTGTGAGTGCGTGGTGCGTGGTGGTGGTTTAGTAACACAATAAGCCCGATTACAGAGGCGCCAGCATAAATTAAATAGCTACGTAAAAAGCATTCTCTCTATCGAATACCTAAAGTGAAAAAGAAACAGAACTATGCTATTTAGCTAATATAGTTACGCTGGCGCCTCTGTAATCGGGCTTATTATGATGGTTTTTAATCACCTGGTTTCGGTTTAGTATAGTATAGTAAAAGACGTTGTGGTCTAGTGGTAGTGACACCCACTTTACAATCGTGAGGTCGTGGGTTCAAATCCCGGTCCTGTACCAATGAGTTCTTCGGAATTTAACACCATTGGCTTTTAAGTGAAGGAAAACATCGTGAGGCGACTTGCATACGTCCGTAAAAGAAATTTGATGAATCCACCAACCCGCACTAGGCCAGCGTGGTGAATATGGCCCAAACACCCTTTGTGGGTAGGCCTACGTCCTGCAGTGGACTATTAAAAGGCTGATACAGTATAGTACAACACATAGGGTAAGCAGATAACCCAGTATAGATACAGCTATTAACTACTAACTGTAGTTATAGAAGTAGTTAATTTTATTGATTTTATCGCACAGCAGTTATAATGTTTGTGAGTAAGATCTCAAATCTATAAATGAATAATTCATTAAAAATTGCTTTCCCATAGCCGACCCCCGCTGGGCTAATTTCATAGTCTCGTTTCTAATTTCCATGAGAATTTTGAGCATAAATAAAATCTGAATTATGATAAGACCTTTTTTATGACGACACACATATTCTAGCTAATGTAAAACACCTCAGAAGTAGAGCGAAATTAAACGAATTAAATCCATGTACTCGTACCTACCACTTTAATCACAATTCACTTCCATCACAATCATTTGATATCACAATCAGTAACATAGAAAATTACCAAAGTCTGATTCAGAATGGCTTAACGTCAAGTGTGAACATATTCAACATGACATTAAATCGATGTAGTTGTCAATGTCAGTGTGGTAGCATGTGCCAATGCCAATGACATTGACAACCACTTGCGGCAGTATTCTTCAATTCTTCACGTGTTGGGGTAGTTGTACCTGTCGAATCCGTAAAAGGATCCGCATCAGATAGGTATGTAGCTTCAATGTGATAATGATTTTATACCATATAACTCAACAATGCTTCAGTGTGGCGTAGGTTTAGCGGGCGAGGAGATAAATGCGAAGTCAGTAACAATCAGTTTATTTCACAGAGGATTACTCTTATGATTACAATTATAGAGAAAACTTTAAGCGAAGGACTTGGCGTTCCGCAGCGTAACGCACGCTGCCACCATTTTATCAAGACCGACCACTCGAGACGTTCTAATTTCTAATCATAGTTCGCACACAACCTCCTCCGAACAAGCTCTATTCTTTCAACTGACTAGTGACATCTGACGTGTCATCATTGCATTTTCCCACCCATCTGCCGATCACGCGATGTCACTTGGAACCTCCTTGGAACGAATCAGGCAGCGTTTGTTACAAGCGTTACCCCAGGAATGTTGCCACTTCCATTCCTAGTCCTTCGAAATTATACTAAGTGGCACTATTTAAAAATTAACTTAAAGCTATTGTCCCGTTATACTATATTTCATGCCGTGAAATAAAGTGTGTGTAACACTAGGATGTCATTTGATTGCCTTCATAATTACCTGTCGTGATGATGAGTACTAAAATTATTATGACTACGGGCAGATTACGGGCATGGCTGGTAGCAAGACGCTTCGAACCGGTTTATTGGAGATCTGTAGGGGAGGCCTATGTTCAGCAGTGGAAGTCATATGGCTGAGACGACAACCCCACAGCATTAATAGGTAGTTTATAATAGTGATCTGAATCGCCCTTTTTCGGTTTCTTTTAGTACACTGAATAGTAATTCTTTGTTCATTTATTATATTTCTGTAAATGTATATTTCTTTATCAAAATTGAAAATTCTCTTACATAATCTTGGTGATTTTGCCCACATTTCAGCTCGGGGAGGAAACGACGTGATTATAGATATCGACTGTCGAACCGAATTTCCTATCACCCCTCCAAAACTACCCAACCGCCACATCCCTTTCACAAATTTACCACCCTTATTCAGATCATAATAAAGCTGATTTTCTCGTAAGGGTAGATAGTAGTTGTAACCTTTTGGGTGGGTTTCAGTAAGGGTGTGAAAGGGAAAACACACACGTGAGGGGATTTTATGTGGAAGGCGGGAAACGAAGGAAAAATCGCGATTTTTACACACGTCGTGCTCTACTATTGGCGAAGATGCTAGTGGGTAGGCATGTGTGGCGAAACATGTAGGTACTTGTAGGTACCTCTATTTGCAAGTAATAGGTATGAGTATATTGTGAAGTAATAAGGAATATACTACCCAAAAATCGTGCCTAAGTTTCATTCGATTCCAAAGTACTGAAACGTGTAGAAATTTGATGAAGATAAAGAAAGAAAAATTACAAAATATGTCTCGAAAAATAGATTTTGTACAGGTAAAACTTATTTTACCAACATTTAAGTTTTGAACCCATATTTAAGATTGATTGAATCTTAGAGCACATTATTAACCTAAAAAATCAATTTGAATAGTACAATACTTACACAAAACAATTAAGCTACTACACAAAAGAAGAATCTTTAAAACGAGGGACAAATTCTTACCATGTATAATTTATTTATGATACTGACTTTTACTTAGTGGCCATATTAGTGACATAAAATCGTGTAAAAAAGTAAATAATCAACTAATATGACGATAGTAAGTTATACACCTATTGATAAATTCCAAGTAAAATTTCTATAGGTACTTATAAAACAAGCAAGTAAAATATACTAAATATACTTTAATAGCTATATCTACAAAACATCTACAAAATGAAATGATATTTCAAAATACGGAGCAATTTCCACACAAGTCATAAAATAAACGCACTCATATTTTCATCACCGCGCCTCCCTGATATTAAAAACCTCTTAACAATATCGGAGGCCCAATATATCTCGTACTTTTCATACGCTAGATGACATATCACATGCTACATTTAAAAAGGCACTTTCTTCCCACTTTATGTATGGAAGTTACGTCGTTATTCTTCTAAAGTGAGTCATATCACGGCACCTCATAATTTCGATTTAGAGGGTGGGAATATAAGCTCTATGTTTGGGTAGAGATGGTTGATAATGCCGTGGCGAAGAGAACAATCCCTCTTTTAAGATTCCATACGATTTCACCGAGTAATGATTTGCCTAGTAATGAGAGACGCGCCAGTAATATTCTGAGAGGAAATGCTTTGATTGCGTAAATACTAGATAAGAAATTTAAGATTTTTTAGTGGTAGAGCTCTTTTGTTAGGTCCACTTAGGTAAACACCAGACTTTTGCCAGTTATTCACCATCAAAGTCCTACTAATCCTACTAATATTATAAACGAGAAAGTTTGTGATTATGTATGGATGGATGTTTGTTACTCTTTCACGAACAAACGGCTGAACCGATTTAGATGAAATTTGGTATGGAGGTAGCTTAGATTTTGGATTAATACATAGGCTACTTTGTATCTCGGGTCAACGCAGGCAACGCCGCGGGGCGCAGCTAGTATTAAATAAATTCGTACATTTCGGATGACTAGCCCATATAGCTAATAGAGTTTATAAGCCGCCCGAAGGCCTCTGACATGGAACGGTACTTGGTGTTATTAGAGTAACTAATAACTAAACATAAATCCAAGAAATAATATAAGCTAGTATGCATAAAATCAACATAAAAATACTGCTAGGTACTTCAAATGTGTTAAAAAATAACCATGAAATTAGTCTCATCATCATAATCAGCCGTAGAAAAACTCAGTGTCCCAATATTTCCAGTAATTGATTAGCGATAAATTATTGTATTTTCCAATAAGGCCAGTTAAAAGCGATTTGCTTGTCGTGATAAATAGGTCAATATTTTCTAAGGGCGTCCTCCGTTCTCCATTTGATATTTTTATGGCCCGATTGATAAACTACACAAATACTCTGTCCAGCTCTGCCTGCTCGATACCCTGCCTACTGTCACATACAAATCGTTAGAATACCTGACAATATTGGGCTGTCACACACCTTTATATTCATAAATTTACCTTACTAATATTATAAATCTGAAACTGTGTTTGTTAGTGATCTTATTATCTACACTTTCAAGCAACAACGACACATCAACTTGATTTTTTGAATGGATAAAGTATAAAAGTCAGAGAGTGTCATACTGCCATACATGTCCTATTTACGATCCCGAAAAATTTCGTAAGCATGGCATGGGCAGTATTGGGCAGTTTGTATTGGAAAATTTCAAGGGAGTGGGTAAATCCAGGCATAGTAAAATACGTACGTAAAACAATTAAAGCCTATCCAGTCTCTTAAGACTCCGTGGAGGAAAACGTTCGTCCTTCCGGAGTTTATTATTTGCTGTTATTGCTTCCATACGTCAAACAGCCACGCACACAAATACACAAGCTGTACCGCTATATAGCCTACCGGTTCTTACCGGTTTCTACCGCTAAAGTTTCACGGTAATGGAGGAAAATGGAAGCAAAAATATTTGTGCGGTGATAATTTAATAACTATTTGCTATGGTTTAAAATGTTTGCATAAAAAAAACAGCAGCACTGAAAACTTGTTGAATGTTGTATTACGCCACCGCTTTTTAGTACTGAGGTTGTTCTCAAGACAACCGGCTCTCTCTAATAAAAAGATTCTGGTCAGTTGACCCCATAAAAAAATATCCCAGGACAACTCGCCCATAGCCCAGTATTTCTTAGGTCCAGATGTCCCCTAACGTCGTAATATCGCCTGAAGCGACCTCTTTTAGGCATCATTAATACGGAAAAGGTGTCGAAAGATATTACCGATAATTATTTAAATTATTTTTTCTCAATATTTGGTAGCATTCTCAATATTCAGGTGATCCATACTCTGCTCAAGGGCTCCGCAATCACACGATAGGTACTCTGGCAGTATCCTCAACAACGAGGTTGAAAATGAAATCAATCATAATTATATAGGATATAGGAAAAATAGTTGATAAATAATAAGGACCACCAGGAAGGTGCTACAAAGAAAGACTACACACAATGGGAGGACGATATCAAAAAAATCGCTGGCACAAATTGGCACGAAATAGCCCAAAATAGAGAAACATGGCATTCTTTGGAGGAGGCCTTCACTTGAGAGGGGTTTTTGATATACTCACACTCCTTATTTTTATAATTTTGAATTTTTTAATTGTCAATTGTGTTGTGAAATCGGAAATACAAGGCTTTATATTTTATTTATTTAATCGAAATAACGTCCTCATTTTGGCATGGTGCAGAGCAAGTTAACTGATTAAAAAATACAAAATTGTGGATCTATTCTTCTCGATAGACAAGACGAATATGTGAAGCGCCTTTGTTTATCTTGCCAGCAGGTTGTACTCAACTCCAATTTCCTTCTCATTTGTTTGTCTTTCAAACAAATCCCCTATTACGGTTGTCTTGATCCGAACCACAAGAGTACCAACTTTCATCTCATTACGCCGATGTCACAAAGACGGTTACATTTTTCATAAAATACTTGTCAAAATACCTCCCGCAGGCCCGGGGCCGTGCCGTAACGAGTGCCGTGTATGGCGACTCTTAACACGAAAACCACTTCACCTCCCTCTCTTTCCCCCTCGCAAAAACCGAAAAGGACGCAACACGCACTCCGTCATATTTTTCCCTTTACCACCCTCGTTTTGAAGCGTTCTTTTACATAAAAGAGGTTCTCGAGAAAATAATAACGGTCTGCTCAAAGGGCACCAACTTTCGCTATGCCGAAGCTTTGATTTTCGTTTGCAAAGAATTTTCGAGCCACAAAGGGAAATTTGCTGGATATTAAGCAAGGATTTAATTTCGGAGTTAATGCAGTTTGAATGCGTGTTTTGTGGTAAAACAGTTTTGGTGGTCGTTGTGGCCTGGTGGGTGAATGCCCGTCTTACAATCGTCAGGGTTCCAAAGTCCAAACCCTGGTCCCGTACCTATGAGTTCTTTGGAATTTATTCACGGATTTTCTCACCACTGCCTATTCAGGGAAAGTAAAAATTGAAAGGAAACCAGAGAAGAAAGTTGATAGAGTATGTGAATCCAATACGCGCTTTATCGTGATGATGATCGTGAATCCACCAAACGGGAACGTTTGGTGCTTGGTCCAGCGTGGTGGATTTGTCCTAATCACCTTTCAAGAATAATTTTTACTTGATTTCATGAAGATATGAGCTACACGTTCATCTGATGACAAGTTTAAGCCCATGTTCATCAGTGGAGTATTCAAAATAAATACAGTAAAAGTAAGTAAGTTCGTAAAAGCCTGGTGTCAGAGTTTCGAAGGCCTCTGACATGGTTAGGCTAAATGGTTAAAAGAACCGGGGACTACAATTTAACGTGTCATCCGAGCCACGGTAGCGCTCAGTTGTAAATGCATCCCACGGTCACCCATACAACAACTGACCGTGCTGAACGTTGCTTAACTTCGATGATAACGAACAAATAGTCGAACTACGCTATGGGCGCTTAAAGTATAGTCTAGGGTAGGAGTTAAAAAACAATGCCTTGCTGGTGTTCAGTTAGCAAATTGGCTGGCTACATGCAAGCTTGTCGTCTTTTAGTGCTAGTTAATAGCCCGTCCGTCAGGGCACTTTGTTTTAATGGCGTTAATTACGAAACTATCATTGCTATTGCCAATCCACTTTTTGTATTTTAACCCCTGACCTAAAAAGGGGTGGTATAAAGACGGGAATATTCCATGTGTCTGTATATCTGTATCTCTGTCAGTGATGTCGTAGCACTTAAGCAAATAAACCAGTTTTTAAACGGATATTTGTTTTATGATGACAAATAGCATTTATTCCTTACAAGAAGTTTCAGCACTGTCGTCTCGATAAGTAAAAGTCGGTCATAATGATAAGTACAATGATATCCTGGATTAAAATATTGTTGACAATAAAAAAAAACACCTGTTTTATAAATACTGTACCTACATAATATTTACTTGTAATAAGCTGTAGCAATCTACAAAGTAAGTTTCTTCTAGCAATTTGCTCCCAATCATTAAATCTCCATTCCCAAGCTTCCAAAGTTCGATCCAAAACGATTACGACACAGTAAAATTAATAAAACCTGTTCGAGATTACTTCGCAAGAAAATTAAAAGTTGGTGCGTCATAAATCCTCGTATCTTGCAGAAGAAGCACGCGAAAACATCTCCGAATTTCCCTCAGACGAGAGATTTTATGACGACAAATGACAAAAATACTCAACGTTTCATTGTGGAACTTGGGAGAGCTTCAAGCATTTTTGTGCCCCTATACATGTGTACAGAAGGGCGAAGTTATTTGCCTTCGCTTCTCTTCCGACCATTTGCCCCCCCACCACCCTCTTCCGGTTCCCATATTCCGCCTCCCCCCCGTGACCTGACCAAACAAAACTGTGCTCTAACTCTTTCTTGAAAGGATTGAATTCTTTTAACGGTAGAGACACTATTTTTCTTTTACCGTGGAGAAAACGCGACACTTTCCACGCGGAATTGAATTGGAGCTCTAAGTCTGTGACATATATTTGGTTGTTGTCTGGTAGAGTAGAAGTGTGTACGTCGTTTCGGATGTAGAGAGAGGGGTGTTGAGGCGCGGGAGGGCACGGTCCGTACGAAAAACATATTTTTCAGATAACGACAATGAGAAAGGAAAATATTCAGATGAAAATTCTCCGATACGGCGCCCGGGTGCGCCGGGTTGGAAGTTATTAAGGGGGGGCGTGTGCTACTTAACGATATTTTTCGACATGCTTTACTTTTATTGCTAACTCACGCTCCGATCGGATACCCGTTTGTCGTATATCAAATAAGAAAACTCTGTCGTATGAAAATTAACGTAGCGGCGCGGGAAACGCTAGCCGAGTTTCAGCATCACAGAATTTTGTAGGTTTCTTTGCAATCTAGAGTTTGGGAGATTTTATTTTTCGTGTGAAAGTCTAAATTTCCGTCGAGACGTTATTTTCTGGAAATGATTATCTGGGTCCCAGCGGGGTATTAAGTAACGTGATATTACCATCCCTCGACAGATAGAGACGGCAGCAAACAGAATCTGGTAATTAGAAAGGGACAGCGCTCGAGGGGGCGATCTTGTCTAAAGGACATTGGCCTCGGGGGCACGCGGCCGTTGATTCGAACTCCGTTTTAATTCTTTTTATTAATTATAGAGCGCATGCATCGTCTTGGTACTTACATTTTTCATGGTGTCACATTTTGAATACCAATATTTTAACCAACTCTATATAGTCCAAATAAGTCAATTTCAGAAACATAGTTAACTCTGTCAATTTGTGAGATCACGGTACTTACCGAGTATCACGGTTCACCCAGGTGGTCTCAGGAGGTGGACGGTGGGAAAGAACTGCTTACTTTCTAGTCGTGCTGCTACTGGCGTTTTAAATTATTTCTTGCTATCATGGAGAAATAAAGATTCGTATGCTCATACTTAAGTAACTAAAGTAAGACTTATAAACATGTATTTATACTGACATGAGTTTAACCACATTTTTGCTCACATGTATTTATAAGTCTTACTTTAGTTGTATGAAGTGTCATCTTGTCATTTTGTTACAATAAACTGATAGAATATTGAAAAGACATAGCACAATTACGCTAAATAATGACAAGTAAAATGACTTGTTCACTTGTCGTTTGGCATAATCAATGTATTCTAACAATGAGTATACAGGGTTATTTCTAATCAATTAGCATCCTCTTAGGGGCTTATTCTGTACATCAAAACTAACAACCTTTGTTCTGCGATTTTTGTCAAAACTCATAAAAAACAATTGTTTTTCCAAAGAAAATTATCGTTCATCCACGACAAAATGTATAGACCAGCTGATTTTTTTTTTAGTTTTGGCTAAAGTTGTAGAACAAAAGTTGTTAATTTTGATGTACAGAATAAACCCCTAAAAAGATGCAAATTGATTAGAAATAACCTTGTATAGATATAAAACCAGCAGCCAGTATAAAAAACAACGTGGAAACAAATTTTCCAAGTATTAATCCAACTGATATAAGAAACACGTCACTGAAAATCAGCTAACTATCAAATCTTGGATAAAAATCGCCAGAACATGAGCCAAGTAACAAACCAGCTTGTATAAAATGTATAAGAATGCATCGTTAAAAATCACCTCAATAACAAGAGGACGCAAGACAGCAGATTTTCAAAAATCAGCCAAGTATCAAACCCTCTCGCGCCGTCTTATATCTTAAACGTGCTGCCTCCTCATTAAAGAGCTTTTTCTCAAAGTCAGTTAGCGGGCCGCCAGTAAACTTGGCAGTGGGCGGACTGGGTCACTGGCGCCTTAATTTTTCCGCCCAAGGTCGGCATAATCAATAGGGAGCTTTACGTTGGTAATAATTAGATTTCAAATCGATTTTTTTGCGCAGGTCGGGGTCGTGACGTCATTAGGGGTTTTTAGGGTGAATGAAAGATGATCAAGAGAATGTCTATTGGAATAGATTAACTAGTTATCGTTATGGAAGTACCATGGGTACTTTGAATGCAAACTGCTTCCAACCGGGTTTATTGGAAATGCATAGGAAGGCATATATTTAGCAGTGGACGTCCTAACTAGTTAGTGGCTGATAATGAATGATGATATTCAGGGACTCTTACAGCAAAAGCAAAGCAAGTTCGTATGGGCCGGATGGCTAGCCCTGGTGTCAGAATTTTAAAGCCTAACACTTAATAAAGATTTAGTGGCAATGGATACACTAGCTAAGCTAGAAATAAAACCGATCCTTATAGGTGTATATCAAAACACATCTTAGCATAGCTCAGCTAATTGGAAAAGCACCTTATCTATAGCGTATTGGGAGTAAATTTCGTAAAAAGAGCACGCTTACATTTTTACAGGACTCTACATATCTTATGGTCCAATACCCGATTAATTGGAGGGGACATGACAGTAGGAAATTGAGTTTTGTTTTTGTCCTAGTTTTCTTAGATAAGGTGGATGGAATTAAGGCCCCAAAATCGCGTTGGATGCAAGCCTCTTCCAACCTGCTTTATCGTCGATCTTTAGAGGAAGCCTATATGCAACAGTGGACGTTCTAGGTCTGAGGAAGAGGAAGTACGAGTACCGGCACTGAAATAAAGTTGAACAGTCTGTGAGCTCACTAAGCCCGATTACAGAGGCGCCAGCGTAAATTAAATAGCAGCGTAAAAAGCGTTCTCTCTATCGAATGCCTAAAGTGAAAAAGAAACAGAACTATGCTATTTAGCTAATATAGTTACGCTGGCGCCTCTGTAATCGGGCTTAGACTGTAGGTATAAATGCCGTATTAGCAGCGATTATTATTTTTAAGTTAGTCCTGCATTTAATGCTAATTCGTAGCTATCAAAGTCTGCATCTCTAAGCAAATATTATATTTCTTTAGAAACCAACTAGACGCAGTGCAAACAATTTCTGAGTAAGCATATTATCATGATATTATGTAAAATGTATGAGTCACTTATTCAGGGCTATGCGGAACGAGTAACAAATCGAAAAAATCTCATTGAACATTCATATCATGAGTAAATTCCATATTCAAATTCAAGACAATGATATCCTACAATTATTCGCGCCGCAATACCCTATTCGTGTAGGTCTAGTAAACACCCACCCATTTTGGTATTAAAAACTTGAGTAGGAAGCACAGATCTTTTATAAATCAAAATCTCATGTAATGTAACTAAAGATATTGAGTGTTATTGAGATTGTTTAACCTTGTAGAGGCGATTTCAACTCTGTATTAGATAAATTAATTTGCGTATTCTTGACTATTTGTATAGAGACGAGAGAAATTCAAAACTGATTGTTTAGCACAGAGCTCTCTTAGTACCTAGTTGGGTACAGATAGTCAAATATTTTTTCAGCAGGTACAGACAACTCAAAAACGACAAAGAACAAGTTAAAGTCATTAAATTGAAAACACCCAGTCATTTTGGAAATCTAAACAAAAAGCTAACGACGGACCTTCTTTGGTGGAGACGAAGATGATGTTTTAACTGTACTGTACAAGCCTTCGCGATTTGAACACATTATTATTATATACTACGGGACTAATCACGCACTAAAATTACGAGATAAATAAATACCTCATCATCCCGACGTCTCGGCCGAGTCGCATCGACCGTGGTCACGTATAAACTCAACTCGTTACCCGTGAGCACGGTCGATGCTACTAGGCCGAAACGAAAAAGGTATTTATTTATCTCGTAATTTTAATTTTAGTCCGTACATAATAATAATGTGTACAAGCCTTTTTTTAATAGTTCAGGACGTAGGCCTACCCACGAAGGGCGATATTTTACATGTCTCTTAGTAACTCAAGCCATATTAAATCAATGCATCTCTTTCAGATTTTCTCGATCGACCACATTATCCCTCTGGTTGTAATAGCTCTATACCTCAAGGAGAGTAGGTATCTAAGGTAGGTATGGATTGACATTGACAACCGACATTATTCCTTTGTCCTGTTATGAGTAGAAGTGCTGTATGTAGGTACCATAAGTATCTCCGAAACGAATAGCTAAGTAAGGGGCGTTGTTTTTTCTGGCTTGAAAGTATAAGTACCTAATTAAAACTTTCGCCCCGTGTGATATTTTGATTTTACGTGTTAATATTTTATCTCACAGGAACCTTTTAGTTTTTCGGGATAAAAAGTAGCTTATGTTTCTTTCCGTCTTTACGATGTCCAAGCCAAAAATCAAATCAATTCGTTGGTCGCTGCGTAGAACAGGAACAAATCAATAAACCAACACTCTTTATAATATTTGTAAGGAAGAAAGGTTACGCAAAAAACCTTCAAATGCAGCAGTATATTTAAATGCATATTTTTTTGTTACCAGTACTTACCGGTGAAACGGTCGGCGTGCAGTGTTGACCGCGGCGACACGTATATTTGCGCCGCTACCGCATTCCGCCCCAAGCAAATATTGTAAGGCTTGTACTTACGCACCCGCTTCTTGCGGACTGTACTCGCACGATGATCTTTTTGCTGACAATGCGGCTCTTTGTTTGACGACCCTCTTTTTCTTATAACTAAACTCCTATTCTTATTTCGTGTGGTTCGATGGGTTCTGCCATTCTGTGACATCCCGTGTGGAAAGTTCTGTGCATTTTTTTCTTTCAGCTTGTTTTAAGCATATTCCTGAACCAGTCCAGTGGCCTGAGTCTCAGGTACTACTGTAGTCTTAGTACAGGTTTTAACATATATATGCTTAAAATAAAAAAATTCCAAGTCGATGGGTTTTGCATAGTTTAAATAAATAAATATAAAGGGACATCTTATACACAGTCTCTGACCCCAAAGTAAGCAAAGCAGCCATATCACAAGATATGGCTGTCAGAAACTGATGTTCTAAATATACATATTTTTATTTTTTTTTATTGGAAAATTACTAACCACATACTCCAGGGTCTGTGCCTTTTGTTTACTAAAATATTCAATTATTCGATTTTACTGTACAAAAAGAGTTAGTACAATAGAGATGGGTTAGTTTAAATTTTAGCCTAAGTTAGTAGTTTCGGTGCATTGCGTGAATGCCACGAGCAGACCGGCGACCCGCATGCAGCATCCGATCACGAGTGTGACGCATGTGCCAGCCATCGCTCACCTCGACCATATATATTTTAGGGAAGAGAACGAACCGACACACGACGCCGCCGCAAGAAGGATATATACATATTTTTTATGATAATATACATATTTTAAATACGTACTTATATTGATAGTACCTAAATAACACTCAGACACAGAGCAAACACCTATGTTCATCACATAAATGCTTGCTCTGGGTGAGGATCGAACCCACGCCTCTTTGATCCAGAAGTCAGGGTCACTAACAGCTGAGCCACCGAGTTACTTAAACTATGTACCTAGTTTGCGTGTAATATCATACATCTTTGTTAGTCTTCCTAGTCTACCTACTTCCTCGTTTCCGCCAAAAGAGCCACACAGAAACAACTGTAGTATCAGTTTATGTATAAACTTGTACTAACCTCTCTGCTCCTTCATTTTGGATGGTAGGTATATGAGATGGCGATGTTGGTGATGCGGAGGCGTCACGCAATCTGTTACCGATTCTAGTTTATTATGTGGCTTTGTAATGCCACGGAACATGCTCTCCTTTGCTTGCCGCTTCCCATCAGTGTTATTGGAAATCGGCTGATAATGATTATGAATTAAAGCAAACTTGGAAACAAAATAAATATATTACAGTCATGATAATACCATGCTGCACTGCACACGCTGCCATCTAGCAATGGGTTTGAGTTTGATATTCTATGGTTAGATCATTTATATTTTTAAAGCTTCAGTGTTCTATACCTAGATCCAATTTTTTTGTCATGTATTGTACCTACTTATAGTACCTGAATCGCATTTCATGGTAGCTAGAACATTCGATGATATTGAACATCACGATAAAGCGTTGTCTGAAGGTAAATAATATATTTTTTTAACAGCCAGCACGCTGGGCAGACTAGAAGGTGTACAGGTAGATAATCCTAATGTCCACCGACTCGTCTAGTTTCGGCGGTTTTTGTGTTAAAGTGTATCATAATAATTATGTTATCAAAGGGATCAAGTCTATTGCGCCATCTCTTTCGGAGCCTGATATCATTGTGCCACACCGATAAGACTCCCCTAGGCATTTTTTTTAATTTCGAATAGGTTTGCGTTTGACTACATACTGCCTGATATTGAGCAGATTTGCGGTCTAGGGTGTAGCACGCTTACCTAGAAGATACTACTATTTACTCTGGATTTGAAGACACCTATGTTGTATTTTAGCGGGAAGACAGACCCAGGTAAAGCGTTCCACATTCTGGCTGTTCGTATTCAAAGTGATGATTTTGGCTCAGAGCTCTTCTGACATGCGTATTAAACGAGCAAATCCGACAGTCGGTTAGTTGATTTGTTACTCTTTCACGCAGCAACAGAGCAACGGATAGATTTGATTTTTGGCATTTACATAGTTCACTGTACGTAAAGTGATATAGGCTACTTTTTAACGCGGAAAAATAATACCTACCACGCGTGTGATCCCGCAAGCAAAACGCAAACTTCCTCAGGGAACCGAAAACACTCCGGGACGCCTGCGCCAGCGGTGTCAGCGAGCTGCTGGACTTCCTGGAGGACTCCAGCTGGCTGAACTAGCTGCTGCCGGGTGATCATATGAAGTCCATCAAGTCCCTGCTTGTGGAAAAAGCCCATGTCAATAAGTAACAAGCCACAAGCAAAAGCAAGTAAACAATAAATTAATGTGGCTTATACTATGTTTACATTTTTATGCCAACTCTACACGAGCGAGTAGGCCGCAGTGATCGTAAGTGGCTCGGCAAACATGGCCTCTAGTGGGCCATTGTGTGCAAGTCATCGTCGAGAGGGATCACTCGCGGATCGTGTTTGGACAACGGATTAAATTTATTGTGGAATTTCGCTTTGAGGTACTGTTAGATGTTGCTTACTAAGCTTGGGTCGTCAAATTGTAAGCTCCGATGCTATCTCTGAAGCATTCACGTGACTAGAGCTGCCCAATCAACTTATCTTCTATATCCTTGTACAGGGTTACCAGTAACGCTTAAAACTTTGGCACAAACTTGATTGCATCGAAATTAATAACTTTTGCTTAGCGACCAACCTTGTTATTGCGAAAATGTTGATAGTCAATTAACATTTTCTGTCGATTGAATTAATGAGTGAATGAATGAATGAGTCTAATGTAGGTACTAAAGTCGCCTTATAAAAGGTTACCCGTTGTGTGTGGTTGAGTGCATTTTTGCAATAAACAATGGAGCTAGGTTTTTGATGAATTTAAGCAACTAGTGGTAAGTAGCGATGAAATACGACTTGGAAAAAGAAACGGGAACTTTGCTCACCTTGAGATAGTATACACGTTGGGGGAAAAAAGGATATCAACAACTCATTCCATACTAAGTTATCTATTTATTGATTTAATCTTGATAATGTAAGAATTTATATGGGTAACTAAAGCCGATAACTGAAGTCTTAACTGTGTATACTGCCTTGTTGAATTATCATTCGTACGGTCGATTTCACCGCGCGGCAAAAATAGTGCGGCTTTTCACCAGTGCAAATCCCCCTTAACTACTCAGAATTTGATACGAGCAGCTTTTAACCAAAGCTTTTAGCTAAAACGACGGTGATTCAATAATTTATCTAAGTATCGATTCATAGATAAAATATTTCAATATACTTAACGACGTATGACTTATATATCGTCGGAGTCTGCTCCATTGTGTTATCAATACCATTGAGTGTGAAGTATCTAATAATTCCGTGATATAACTGACAGTATAATCTAACTCCACAAACGACTAAACCTAACAAGACCGCAATGCGTCAGCTCCCCAGACCAATATTATCTTTATTAATATTCTATCAAATAAAGCACTCGACAAGTATTTTGACAAGGAATTTCCAAAGTCAGGAATCCGGCCGGGTCAAGGAACTAATTCCAAATATTATTTCAAGTACGCGATCTCGAGTATTTAGGCACGGTTTGCATACTTAATAAGTACCGGGAATTTCGTACATTTTTCTCGGTACAGCGGCGGTCAGCTCAAACTGGCTCAAAGTTGCCCGTGGTATAAACACGAACAAATATTTTACGAGCAAACCCGCGTCTTGGTATCTGTGACGTTTTGTATGCAGACACGATACTTATAGACGCGCAGGGGACAAAAATTAGACCAAGGCAATCGGGTTAAAACAATAGATTTTTTCTATGTTGTATTCATATTCATATTTTTATTACTATCAAATATATAAAAGACACGTCAATAACTTATAATAATTATATTCGTTATTATTAGAATAATAATATCATTTTTGCTATGTAGCAAATAATTAAATTGTATAAAATTAAAATAATTAATTAAATTGTACTGACTTGAAACATGAAAAGTTGTGTTGTGTTTTTATAAACAACAAAATATCTGTAACAGCATAGTACCTCATTATTGTTTCTATCGTGGGACCCATTGATGGATAGGCCTCTTCTATAGATTTCCAACAGTAATTTCTTTACCTGTTGGGTATTTTAACGTGTTGTTTTGTTGTACATGGTCTCTATTCACGAAATTTGCGACCACATTTACCAACAATAGAGTGGAATTATTTGTCTTAATCGCAGGTTGATTGATTCCCCACTTTTTTTGTATTGAGCGTGATTTAATAAACTTCCGGCATTTGCCTTGCATTCTTCCTACCAAAATAAGAGCGGCTAACGTATCTACAGTAAAACATCATTAACATCGCTCGTATTCTCGCATCCATTACACATCGACATGTTTTTGAAGCAAACACGCGTAAGTATATGAAAGTCAAATTGACATTACCAGCTAAACATGAAAACGGCATAAAGTTCTTAATTTAATTGATAAATATGGTTATGTTGTTGCTGGGCGTCTGTCAAGTTTGCTCGAGTGGGTGTAGGCCCGATCTGGAGGCCATTTTAGAAATGTTGGCTAATATGTGCTATGAGCTATAATGTAAACTGAAGTACTATGACTCATTCTTGTTAATGATTACTTTGTTTTGTGTATCAGGATGAATGCCATGAAAGAAAGGAACGATGATAAAATATATACATTAACTCGAGAAAATAAAGGGAAATGATAAAGATATTTGCCCTGTAGTCGCAACTTGGAGATCATTTATAATGTCCGTTCAAGATTATTTTTAGGTTTTACAACAAAATAGGTACAAGAGCTGTGGTAGTCTAGTAGTAATGACATCCGCCTTACAATCGTGGGGTCATGGGTTCAAATCCCGGTTCCGTACCAATGAATTCTTTGGTATTTATGTACGGAATCTAACACCACTGGCTTTTCAGTGAAGGAAAACTTCGTGAGGCGACCTGCATACGTCGGTAGAAGAAATTCGATGGCGTATGTGAATCCACCAACCCGCACTGGTCCAGCGTGGTGGATATGGCAACCACCCTTCGTGGTTAGGCCTACGTCCTGCAGACAGAGGACTTCTAAAAAGGATGTTAGAGTACAGTAGGTACAATCGACAAGGTCGACGGATGACCTCATTTAGACCGCAGGATCTAGCTGGTTGCAAGCAACTTTCAACCAGTCTTATTGAAAATGTAAACGGGAGATATACGTATGTCCAGCAGTGGACGCTCTAAGCCTGAAACGACGTGGACGATCACAATAAAACTATCAACCCGTTTATCACTGATGATGTAGAGATAATCCGTTCAGCTCGAGATTTAGTTAAGCTTTTAAATGCTGGTTCAAAGTCAATAAATAGTAAATACATACCTATCTCCTTAGAGACCCATAGTCACTGCGCTTTCCTCGAACACTTCTCACTGCCTTTCTAGTACTTAACTGCGGAATTACAAACGCGGATGCATTAGCCCACCTTTTAGGATTATTGCTGAAGTATGGGCGCAACAAAGTAGCCTCAAGCTGGGCCAATATTTATACGATAAATACGCGAGATATAGAGATTTGCCAAGTGCGTGCGAATGGCTCTCAATGGCCAGAGACAGGACCTCGTATGTCCGTTTGTTTAGATTGTAGATATTGTCAAATAGCTGATTTCTAAAAGCCTCCTACGGTGTGCAGGCCACAGCCTGAATCGTGGGAAGAAAATACATAAATATACATTGTTAAACATACTTAATATAAATAAATGTAGGGGTTTCTAGAAGTATATAATGCTCATTATTATTTAAACAACTTCTACCTTAGGCATCGGCTTGGCATTTTTACCATAGGTGCATAGGTCCAACAGCAAAATTGCAAAACCAAAATCAGATGATCTCAAAGAGGATAATCCATATATTTTTCAAGAGTCAGTGACGTTTCTGTTGGAAACAGATGGTATTTTTGACCGACGAAACAGAACATATATTTTTTTATATGTATATATGTAGAACCATGCGTAGCTTTTCACATAGTGGTCCGATTATTATTATATACTACAGGACTAATCGCGCACTAAAATTACGAAATAAATACCTCCTAGTGCGCGATTAGTCTCGTAGTATATAATAATAATGTGTTCAAATCGCGAAAGTTTGAAAAAAATATAGTGGTCCGATTTCGATATTTCTTTTTTTATTGGAAAGAATATACTTTGGGATTGGCCCAATATAAATTTTATCGAAATCGGCTGAGCCGTTTTTGATAAAATAACAAGAAATGTGAAAAATGCTACATCAATCCGTGCGAAACATTTCCGAATTCTGTACACGGCTGAAGTCGGGCATGCCATTTTAAAAAAAAAAATTATTCACCATTTGGCAGATAGTATCGGGTAGACATAGTAAAAGTTCTTCTTCATAATGTCATACATGCACCTCTTAAAGAGCATTTAGCCATCTCTTTTTTTTTCAAACTCTAACTCAAATCTTTTATTGCAACATTTGAAATTGACATGCGGTTCTTAATTAACATGTTTTGTATAGTGATACATATGACCCTATAAGGGTATGGCAATTTTATTGTATTGGAACGATTTATTATTATGTTTTCTAGATTACCTATCGTTAAAAAATTCGTCTAATGTGTTTCGCTGCATTTCGATAAAAGGATTATTTTTAGTGGTTTTATGAAACAATTTTCTATTTCGATATGTTTTAGATTATTTGGCAATTTATTGAATATTTTTATAGCCATAGTATTCGGGCTAGAACTGTGCATTGCTAAGTTAGACTTTGGTTCCACGAGTTTATATTATCTATATTCCGATCTAACTTTGTGTGACTTATCAGACGCTTTGTTAAAATTGTCAGGGTGCTTTTTGTCAAATTTGCATATTTCCAATATATAAATAGATACCAGAGACATAATTTCTAGTTTTATAACGTATTTTTCCTATTTAATTCAAATCTAGGTACATGTATTTGTATACCCTCAGTGGCGTCATTCACATAATTATATTAGCATGTCAAATTATTACTTATTCGTCAAAACGTACGAATGGACGTAATTAATATGTGCGAAAACACGCTAGTTTCCATAATCAAACGTCCGAAAGGATCTCTTCCAAATGAACGATTTGACACTTTCCGATATTACCTATTTTTTTGTTATCAACTCGTAAGAATACTGTACTGTACCAGCCTTTTTCTAATATTCTACTGCAGGACGTAAACCTACCCACGAAGGGTGATTGAGCCATATCTACAATACTGGCCCAGTGCTGGTTGGTGGATTCACATGCTCCATCGAAATCATTCTATGGGTTTATGCAGGTTGCCTCACGATGTTTCGTTTTTTCGTGTATTATGTACCTAGATATTTTTTCCGACAAAATACAAGAAAGTTTGAATTTATTTTATTGCTTAATTAAAACTTTCCAACACGATTTTAATTTGAAACTTCATTCATTTTAATAGATTATAAAGTGCCAATAAAATAGGGAATAGTATAGACATAAAGTTCCATCTATAAAACAGATACGATAGCCTTAAAAAGTGTCATTAAAATTCTCAATCATTAGTTAATTAAGAACTATTTGATTATACCGTTACGCTTATCTACCAGACGATACGACTATCTTTTACGAATATCACTGTACGCTTTAGTGTAATAACATAATTTAATGATTTTTTCTTATAGGTCCTAATCATAAAACTAAGTTTTACGACTTTTCCACCGATTCACTGATATCAAAAGAAATATTTGTAGTTTAATTCGTTCATATAATTTCTAACACATCTTAATAAATCATAAAAACAACTTAGATACCTACGTATCTAAGTTGCTTTTTTAGGGTTCCGTACCTCAAAAGGAAAAAACGGAACCCTTATAGGATCAATTTGTTGTCCATCTGTCCGTATGTCAAGACTTTTTGTCTCGGCAACCCGTAAATACATCGTGTTGAAATTTAAACTATATACGTATGTATATCTATAGTCTCTTGCAGTTGTGTAAAATAAAAACTTCTTAGTTATCGTATAAAAAAGTTAGAGCCGTTTATGTCGTAAAAAACCGCATATTTCGACACTCACAAAAATCAAACCCTACAGGGTACTTCCCGTTGACATAGAATTATGAAAATTGGCGACAAACATTGTCTCAGAGTACACATATAGGAACAAATTTGAAAACTGTACATTTTTATTTAAATCACAAAAAAATAGGGCCTAGATTTACAAAATATGGGTTGAAATTTCAAAATGAATAATTTTATATGATGCCTTACATGATACGATTATCATGTAAGGCATCATATAAAAGAGCTTCTTTAGCATATGCTAAAATAGGTTATAATTATTTTAACAATGTGAAATTTATTTTATTGAAATTGTTACTTTTCACAAAAAAAAAACGAAATTTTCATGACTACAAAAAATAAACGACAATAATGACACAAATCAAGTAACCTAAGTTGTTACAATGTAACATCTTATAACACGTGTCACGAACTGCGAAACTTTTAAACGATAAATTCGCGAGAACTTAGCAAAAAGACGCTAACAACCAAAGTTGCTAATTCTCAACTCAAATTAAATGCTAAATATTCACATATTAAGTTATCGCCGCCAGGGCAGCATTAAGGTAAGTGACCCGTTAAATAAATGGCCTCCACATTCCCTTCGTATGTGTGACAATACTAAAACAAACACTTCGTAAAACTGTCAAACTCAGTTCCTTTGGAATCGATTTTTACCGACTTCTAAGAAGGAGGAGGAGGTACTACGTCTGTATGTATTTTTTTGTGTATGTCATCGATATTTTCGCCAATTGTGATCCGATTTAAAAAATATATTTTTAGTTTGAAACAATATACTTCCAAGGTGGTCCATTTAAATTCGAAATCGGCTGAGCCGTTTTTGATATATTAACAAAAATGTACGTGGATGTCACATTGATTCGTGAAAATTATTCGAATTTGTACACGGTGGAAGTCGGTGTTGCGATTTTTGCGAAAAATATTACATAGTAAAGGAATGAGCATAATATTGTGCAGGGCCGCAGTTTGAGTCGTATCACAAAACTAGCCAGCGTAACTAAATTAGCTAAATAGCATAGTTCTGTTTCTTTATTACTTTAGACATTCGATAGAGACGACGCTTTTTACGTTGCTAATTAATTTACGCTGGCGCTTCTGTAATCGGGCTTATTTACTACTATTGTATATAACTGACATGCAACGTGTTCCTGTTACAGTTATCATAATCAGATGCTATATCAATCTTCTGGGTTTTTTTAGGGTTTCGTTCCCAAAGAGTAAAAACTGGTCTGTCTGTCCGTCTGTCCGTCACCAGGCTGTATCTCATGAACCGTGATAGATAGGACGTTGAAATTTTTACATATAGACGTATTTGTATTGCCGCTATAACAACAAATACTAAAAACAGAATAAATAGTTAAAAATAACATAAATATTTAAGGGGGAGCTCCCATACAAAAAACGTGATTTTTTCGGTCGATATTAATAAAAGCAACAGAATATTCACAGAATATTACCTTATATTTTCCTTCAAAAAATAAATAATTAAATTAAAATAAAACATATTAAGGGACCTTACATGCAGTACAGAAACCTTCGCACGCGAGTCCGACACGGACTCGGCCGATTATTATTTTAAAATGTACATTTACGAGTGCTACAGATTGTAATAAACAAACGAACATTCATGCAGTTTGTCCGAGAAACAAAGCATTTGCTGATTCGGTATATACGTGAAGAATCAAACCTCTTGACGGCTGTTATGTTAGCTACAAGCTGCACAAAACCCAATCCTAACTGAAGCTCACTTTTATCAGAAGCGCGAGGATTGAGTTTCGCGTAGCTTAAAGCTAACTTCACAGTTACCAAGAATTTAGATTCGGCCTATACAAAGGACATAGATTTTAAAACACGGTGTAACGTCATCATGCAATCAACTTGGCTTTTTTAACACGCTTTTATTAGTTTCACCTGTATGTTTGCTTGCTTGCTTGTGAGACCCCTTTGAGATCGATTTTGTCTACTTTGAGCGATCAGATTTTCTTTAAACTTTGCACATCTATCAAAGACCGATGACAATGCATTTATGAATAAAAAATAAACTTTTTTGCCATTGCCACGAAATGATGATGACTAAAAAGTGGAAAATAATATAGTTTAAGAAAACTGAAAACACGCTTTCATAGAAATTGACGTGGTTTTCACACATTTTATACTATATATAACGGGACTGAACTCACGTGTGGGAATAGTCGTAACGACTATAGTTTCGACTATAGTTTTTGCGGAGCCGTCAGGCAATGCGCGTGCTAGCACTCGCCAACTTGAGAAAGGTCGCCGAATGCGACCGAAACTATAGTCGTTACGACTATTCCCACACGTGAGTTCAGTCCCGTTATATATAGTATAAAACGCTTTCATAGTATGTCAAACTATAAAGTGTAAAATAATATTCAATATAAGCAGAAAATAATAATGAACGAAAAATATTAATACTATTGTAAAAAAAAAAAAAATATGGTACAAAACGCCCCACGCTTTTTTCACATTCGTTTCAATATTTTTCATTCATTATTATTTTCTGCCTATATTGAAAACTATTTTACACTTTTTAGTTTGATATGCTATGACAGCGTGATTTTTAGTTATTTTTTAAACTACATTGTATTTATTTTAAAATGTACAAGTGCTACAAATTGTAATAAACGTGTTACAGGACAAGCATTAGTGCAGTCTGTAAGAGAAACAAGACGTTTGCACGTATAGCGAAATGGACAGAAAAAATTGAAGAAGTATATATTTTGCTTACTATAATAGCTGCATCACTAAGGGCCCCATATTTTCATGCCCTCATTTTTCGAAATCCACTTCGTGCTGCTCCGCCCCTGTGCCGGCAATATGAGGAGTTCGCGCGACTTGGATCAATTTGGCCCGTCTGCCGACAAAGAAAGAATTTCTCATAAGCTGTGAAGTAAAGTAGGTAAGTACATTGGAAGCTCCGCTAACACTATATATTTTTATATTTATGTCCTATTTACTTATCGAAACAATTGTCCGATTGAACGGTCCTGCCAGCATGTGGTTTCCATTTAAGAACTTTACGGACCCATTATCCATCCTGTTTTCGGAATATGTGCCCAGCCCACTGCTATTTTAACTTGCTAATCCACGACACTATAAACAACTTCGGTTTGCCTGCGAATCTCCTCATTCTTGATTCGATGCAAGTAAAAATTCTAGTAAGTCACCAGTGATCTTATAAGTATAGTGTGAGAAAATATTTATTTTTCGCCAAAAATTTCATAACCGATTTTAACCGTGTTTGGTCAGTTCACACCACGAAAAATGCCAAGACGATGGTTCGCATGGATCAATGTGTCATCGATGTAGTCATTTTCACACTGTTGATTTTTCAATAAAAATTTCGTAAAATTAAAATGGGACTATTTCTGAAGAATAATCTACCAAACAAAATAAAAGTCATTCAAATCGGCTCATAATTGGTGGAATAATCGCGTAATAATACTTACAGTACCAAAGAAAACACATAGAATCTTCTTTTTTGAAGTAGTTTAAAAATGTGTCGGGGAAAAACGTGCCCGACATTTCTTTTCCCCAAGGTAATAGATAAGGTTGAGATCACACACGCCCCCAACTCTTTCCTTCTTCCCGTGTTACCCGTTTCCCGGTTTCCCGATCGCCAATACTCGCGTGTGGGCGGGGCTTTATGCGAATTCTTTACAGAATTTTCCGAGATAAATATACTTTACTCACGTGTGGGAATGTGTGAGTTGCCTACTTATATCTATGTATTGAGTGTAGAGGTGACATTCGTGAAGCACTCATTGCGTTGTTTGACTAGCTGCCTTAGCCTTAGCATGAATATACCTACCACTAAAAATACCTTAAACAAAATGAAAATGTTTACTTTTGACAAAATTGAACACGACAAAATATCATGAAGGCCATCAGGTTGCTGCTATATAAATAGCAGCAACCGAAATACATCATCTGTGCAACTGTCTATGTTAATGAGACACAGCCTGGTGATAGATGGACGGACGGACAACGGAGTCTTAAGTAATAGGGTCCCGTTTTTACCCTTTGGGTACGGAACCCTAAAAAGCACTTCCAAAACTACCCCTGCCCCAAAAAACACTAACACTAACAACCGCCGACAGCGCTAAGCGCCCCGAAACACGATATTACACTCTTCATAAAATTTCCTAACACCAGCACAATATTGAGAACTAAGTTCCGTGACTATGAATGAAAGGTCTTGTCTCAGTGTTATCAGATGTACGCTAATTACCGTATAATATGCTTTTCTTGACAAAAACTACGGTAAAAGTTATTCACCATTGTGATTGTATGTAGGTATGTATTTAGCGACAAGAAAAAAAATGAAAATGATTGTAACAAATAAAAAAATATTCAAATACCTATATAATGTAAATTCATAACAGACTAAACTTTGCGTCAGTATTTTAAGCCACTCAAAACTTTCTGACACCGCTAAACGATTTTGAATTCCGCTGTACTGTACTGTACCAGCCTTTTTAATAGTCCACTGCAGGACGTAGGCCTACCCACGAAGGGTGATTGGGCCATATCTACCACGCTGGCCCAGTGCGGGTTGGTGGATTCACATACGCCATCGAATTTCTTCTACGGACGTATGCAGGTTGCCTCACGATGTTTTCCTTCACCGAAAAGCCAGTGGTGTGAAATTCCGTACATTAATTCCAAAGAACTCATTGGTACGGGACCGAAGATTCGAACCCACGACCTCACGATTGTAAGGTGGGTGTCACTACCTCTTGACCACTACGGCTCACTATAATTCACACTTGAATTCCGCTATGTTGTTGTACTTATACAAAACAAAGAATTGAAAATTAATTTCCGCAAAGTAACGCCTGATTCAATCAAAGGCTAGACAATGTACCCAGTAAGAGTTTTATGGTTATAACAATTATTTAACGTATCATCCGGGCCACGGAAGCGTTCAATTGTAATAGATACCTACATAATTTGTTAATAGATACCGCGGTAACGCAAATAAAACAGAATACAGGACAAGTACCGAAGTTTGCAAGCAATCGAGAGAAGCCTTAACCGGACTTAAATCCGAGATACTCTCGACGCCTGCTTAACCTTGGAAAGGACAGACTTCGACGCTTAGTTGCAGTTGTCACCGGACATTGCCCTATAAACAAACACCTATTTAAAATTGGTGTTACAGACAATCCCCTATGTAGAGGATTCATGGAGACAAAGGAAACAGCCGCGCACATGCTGCTATAGTATAGAGAACCAGAACGAGACAGAACAACGTACGAAGATCCTCGAGTCGCCGAGGACGCTCCGGGACGTCAGCGAGCTGCTGGACTTCTTAGAAGACATTGGGTAGCTGGACTAACCACAGCCGAAGAGGCCCGTCTGTCGGAAAACGCCCGCCCACTGAGTAAGTACGCAAAGAAAAACGTAATTTCATAATACATTTTATACTATATATAACGGGACTGAACTCACGTTAGTCGTAACGACTATAGTTTCGGTCGCATTCGGCGACCTTTATCAAGTTGGCGAGTGCTAGCACGCGGAGCCGTCGCCGAATGCGAAATGCTCCGATAAAATGTGTGAAAACCACGTTAATTTCCATAGTAAAAGTTACCTGAGTGCTTAGTTTAGTCATAAAATTAAATGATATAATTACGCGTGGTATTTTCTGTAAAAAACCAGGAATTTTTGAGTGGTAAGCGTGGTAAATTAAAACGTTAATCTGGTAACCCTGTGTCTGGCTGATATTGCGAAAGTTCTAGAACTTTTTATTAACGAAGGAAGGCCTTTGTTCCAGCTCCTTTCTAAACACTTCTTACACGCGAAAGTTGTAAACTCGACACTTTATTGCATCCTGGGGTAAGGCTGTGGTCACACGCGCGAATATTTATGTGTGGAAAATATACTTAGTATCTCATAATATGGAAATGAGTGGTAACTTTTCTGGTAAAGCTCTTTAAGAGAGATTGTCATTAGTTTTGATCAATTTTACAACAGTTATAGATTGTGCGGTCGTTCGTTTCAGCCATAACTACCATAAAATAAGAAGAAGCTACTGCTAGGCATATGCCTCTATGCCTGTGGGTAGATCTTCATAATGACCAGTTTTAAGCGGGTTGGCACCAACGCGGATTTACGCTATGACTTTATTTTTAACGGACTTCCAAAAAGGAGGAGGTTCTATGTTCACATGCAAGTATTTTTTTGTGTATTTTGTGTATTTGACTGCCTCGGTGGCTCAGTGGTTAGTGACCCTAACTTCTGGATCAAAGAGGCGTGGGTTCGATCCCCACCAGGGCAAATATTTGTGTGATGAACTGGGTGTGTCCCATCTGTGTCTGGGTGTTATTTAGTTACTATCTAAATAAGTATGTATTTAAAAATAAGTATATGTAGTATATCAGTCTCTGGCAGCCATATCACAAGCTTTGCTTAGTTTGGGGTCAGAGGCCGTGTGTAAGATGTCCCAAAATATTTATTTTTTTGTTTAAAAATTTATTATCAATGTTTTCGCGAATTGTGAACTAAATCAAAAAAACAAAATTAATTCAAAAATACTCCCGAGGTGGTCGATATAATTTTATCGAAATTGGCTTAGCCGTTTTTGAAAAAGCACAAAAATGTAAAAATTGCGTACATCAATTCGAATGAACAATGCGAATTTTGTACACGATGGAAGTCGGTTTTGCCCTATATAACATTTTAATTTTTAAGTTAATTCTCTGTAGTCTTTCTAGTTTTAAATAATATTAGGCTTCCACTCAAACGGGCCCGAGGAGGACGGCAGCGTGTGTGGCAACGCTGTCGTACAGGACCACACAAGCTTGATTCTACTACCAGGCGAGTAGTCACACAAAGTGCTGGGAGCACCGTTGCGTTCCTTTTGGAGATCCCGGAGCTCCCAAAAAGGCACAAAGGCTGGCTACTGGTTTTAATGGGTACAACCCTACATATCCCGACTGCACCCCAAAGCAGTCGGGCATCTTTCGAAAATTTCCCCCTCGTAAAAAATGGCTGAAAAAAGGCTTAAACAAAGATGTTAACAAATAAATCACGAAGTTTCTTATTATAGGTAGTCAGTCTAAATCTATTGTTTTTAAATATACTTAAACACTTCCCGTCTTACCACTAAAGTTTTACGCACGCTTTGAGCAATATTTAACAGTACACATTGCACGGTTAAGCAGTGTTTAAAGCGTGTTTAAATGTTTTGTGGTAAGGCGGTTCATTGTTTACAACGAAAGTGTGCTTAACACGAATTACTTTATAAGTCTGCTGAAATGCAGTAAAATTGTGGAAGCTTTCTATTTGCCGACAGAAAGTGTTTTACTTTGATTCACCCCAAAACAAATAGTATAAGTCGTAGGACTTTGTCGCACTCATCTCTATTTAAAGTTAGCGAAAGAAACAATTGCTGCGGAGATGATTTTTGCTGAGACAAAGGGGTATTTTCGCCTGCTAAAAACCTATGTAGATCTAGAGCTACTTTCGCGTTTTCATTTCTTGTTAAGTTTATGAAAGTGTCATGTATTTTAATTACATACTTTTTAAAGGTAACTTAAACTAGAATACTGATATAACTAAATTTTATTTTGAATTTGAGGCTCGACTTGTTTTCATTCGACAATCACATCTCGCACTCGACAATTACTATATTTTCTGTTCCTTTCCAAAATTGCAGAAGTTTTTTAAACTCATCATCATTATGCTTAACTCTTATTATACTAGTGACAAGCTTAAAATAGCGAAATAACTTCAGCTGTTTCATAAATAACCGGCCAAGTGCGAGTCGAACTCGCGGACGAAGGGTTCCGTACCCTATAGGAGCCCCTTCAATATTTGTTACCTATTTTTATCTAATTATTTATATTTTTCAAGTGAATATAAAATTAAATATTCAGGCGTCTACGTGTTAGTTATTAACATCGAGCAAAAAACGGCAAAAAATCAGGCTTGTTGAATGGAATAGAATTGCCCCCCTTAAATATTTACCTTATTCTATTTGTAGTATTTGTTGTTATAGCGGCAACAGAAACACAGCATTTGTGAAAATTGCAACTGTCTAGCTATCACGGTTCATGAGATATAGCTTGGTGACAGACAGACGTATAGACGGATGGACAGCGGAGTCTTACTAATAGGGTCTCTTTGGGTACGGAACCCTAAAAATCAAGTTCACTGACTCTTAACAAAAAGTATGGAAGAGCTGTTTTATTTTTCGCAGTTTCGGGATTAGTCCCATAGTACGGTACCTAGATACGTACATGCCTTACGCTACGTAGCGCTTGCCAGTACGTGACCTCCATTCGAGAACTTTGCGGCCTCAACAGCCATCCGTTCATCGAACTATTTCACTGCTATTTTACTACTTACTAACTCGCTGAGCCATGTCAGAAACTTTGGTTCGTCTGAGGATCTTCTCGATGCCGATTCTATCTCGCAGAGAAACTCCGAGCACAGCCCTCTTCACGCCCGTGAAATACAAGATTATCTGCTTGCCTTGTACTTAAGCAGAAAGCGGGTGTCAAAGACCATTATAATTACTTTACGCAAAAAATGTCATGACCGACTTCAACCGTATATAGAATTCGCGAATATTTCACACGGATCGTTGTATTTTTCACATTTTGATTTCGTTAATTTATTAAAAATGGCACAGCCGATTTCGATAAAATTTTAACGGGACCAATTTCGAATATCCTCAATCCAATAAAAAAGAATTATCGAAATCGGACTACTATGAAAAAGTTATGCATGGTTATACATTAATAAAATATATGTCGGGGTCTGAGAGTGATCGTCTCAATCACCCGACATCGTTATTTGTGGGTCCTTCATTGGTACAGCTCGCCGGGGGTCTACAGTTGACCATCTCACCAAAATAAACTCTCTGTACTACTGCAACGGGTGGTTTAATTGACCTAGTATCACTTGGTAATCAATTTAACAAGAATTATCGAGGATGAAAACAGATTTCAAAGTCAATGGATTTGCACGGGTGCAATCCCCCTCGCGCTCGGAACGGCATGACATTTCTCCGTCAGCTGTCAAAGTCATTTCATTCCGACACCAGCATGCAGTGTTGCCACGTGCGATCCCATTCTGGTGATACCCACTTTAAAATCATCACTATTGCTTTCAACTAAAACCAGCTATGCTGTCTCACTCCGTCATCACGCGTCGAATTGAGTACCTCCTCCGTTTCGTCGGTCAAAAATTAACAACTTTTGGTATGAGGTCAACCCGGGAATCGAGAAAAAAATCAGATGTTCCATACTAAATCGCAACTCGCAATCGACAATATGTATGAAATAGTTGGTTTCTCGAATCCCCGGTTGGCCCCATAGTAAAATTGGCTGATAATGATGATCTGAATCACTTTTTTTTGGTTTAGTACACTAGTTCTAGATAAACCTGTAGATAGTACAAATTATGGTTCTAACCAAAGCAACCAACCGACTTTAATATTATTTCCGTTTATAGAATTGTAATAAAGTTTTGTGACATTAAAACCAAAAAAGTTCCTGAAGCAAAAACTATAATTTTGAAATGGTTAAGATCTCTTTCATATGATGACACGGAGGACATTCTAAAGAAATTACATTAGAATTAGTAATTTGAAGTTTTAGAACATACTTAATATAAAACCGTTTTAGTTTGCAAGCTGTGTAAAAAGTTTATAAAAAGACTGTCTTGTAAACGGGGTCTGATAATTTGGGTCTGATAATTTAAGACATTTGTAATCAGGTTCACAGGTTGCCCTGATACAGGCTCAGCCTACTAGGACCATCGACATTCATTTGTTACCAGTATTTGTCATAAATTGTTAAATAAAATAATTTTCATTTTTTCATTTTCATCTTTCAACTCTTATATTCCGAATAAAGTAGGTATATTTTACTATGAAAATTAACGTGGTTTTCACACATTTCTTACTATACAGAGTTATTTCTAATCAATTAGAATCCTTTTAGGGTCTTTTTCTGTACCTCAAAATTAACATGAGTTTTGACAAAAATCGCAGATCAAAAGTTGTTAATTTTGAGGTACAGAATAAGCCCCTAAAATTATTCTAATTGATTAGAAATAACCCTGTATATACCTAACGGGACTAAATTCACGTGAACGGATGGGGGGACCCCCGTATACACGCATCGAACAAGGGTATATGCTCGATGTATAATTGTATACACGCCATCTCCTCAGATATTCTGTGATAATATCATACCCGACCTAGTAGGTTAAATAGATAAAGATTTGAATCTCGGTTCGTCGTAAAATAAGTTACCTCACTTATTCGAAAAGTAATCGTAAAGGCCCAACGATTCCAATAAATAACTGTCGTTTAAGTACACGTAGCTTATTAACCCGCGGTTAAGCTAACCTCCGGTTAACCTGCGGACCTGTTCGCTCCTTTCAAGGAAATTTAATTATGTAAAATATTCCTATTCAATACCATCTGTGATTTTATTGCAGAAAATCGCATAATATTATTGTTTGTCTATTTCTGCTCATTTATGGTTATTGTATATTATTTACACTGAGAAAAATATCCTGACTTTCCTTCTGAGTCGTATCTTCCAAAAACGATTCCTTCCAAAATGGGGCGTTTTCCTTCCACCAATTACCTTCCAAATCGGGGAACTGCCAAATTCCTACCGAAATTTAGAAGGAAATTAAGTTTGTTCCTCTATTAAGGAAGAACATAACAGAAGGAAATTATTTGGAAGGATTTTTCCAAGAAGGAATCTCCGCCCAAATATTCGGTGGGAAACATTCCTACTGAAATTTAGAAGGTAATGAGGGTTATCCATCTATTAAGGAAGAACATCGCGGAAGGAAATTATTTGGAGGGATTTTTCCAAGAAGGAATCTCCGCCAAAATATTCGGTGGGAAACATTCCTACTGAAATTTAGAAGGTAATCAGGGTTATCCATCTATTAAGGAAGAACATTGCGGAAGGAAATTATTTGGAGGGATTTTTCCAAGAAGGAATCTCCGCCCAAATATTCGGTGGGAAACATTCCTACTGAAATTTAGAAGGTAATCAGGGTTATCCATCTCTAAAGAAAGAACATCGCGGAAGAAAATTATTTGGAGGGATTTTTCCAAGAAGGAATCTTCGCCCAAATATTCGGTGGGAAACATTCCCTCTAAAATTTAGAAGGTAATGAGGGTTATCCATCTATTAAGGAAGAACATTGCGGAAGGAAATTATTTGGAGGGATTTTTCCAAGAAGGAATCTCCGCCCAAATATTCGGTGGGAAACATTCCCACTGAAATTTAGAAGGTAATGAGGGTTATCCATCTATTAAGGAAGAACATTGAGGAAGGAAATTATTTGGAGGGATTTTTCCAAGAAGGAATCTCCGCCCAAATATTCGGTGGGAAACATTCCCACTGAAATTTAGAAGGTAATGAGGGTTATCCATCTATTAAGGAAGAACATTGCGGAAGGAAATTATTTGGAGGGATTTTTCCAAAAAGGAATATCCGCCCAAATATTGGGTGGGAAACATTCCTACTGAAATTTAGAAGGTAATGAAGGTTATCCATCTATTAAGAAAGAACATCGCGGAAGGAAATTATTGGAGGGATTTTTCCAAGAAGGAATCTCCGCCCAAATATTCGGTGGGAAACATTCCCACTGAAATTTAGAAGTTAATGAGGGTTATCCATCTATTAAGGAAGAACATTGCGGAAGGAAATTATTTGGAGGGATTTTTCCAAAAAGGAATATCCGCCCAAATATTGGGTGGGAAACATTCCTACTGAAATTTAGAAGGTAATGAGGGTTATGCATCTATTAAGGAAAAACATTGTGGAAGGAAATTATTTGGAGGGATTTTTCCAAGAAGGAATCTCCGCCCAAATATTCGGTGGGAAACATTCCCACTGAAATTTAGAAGTTAATGAGGGTTATCCATCTATTAAGGAAGAACATTGCGGAAGGAAATTATTTGGAGGGATTTTTCCAAAAAGGAATATCCGCCCAAATATTGGGTGGGAAACATTCCTACTGAAATTTAGAAGGTAATGAGGGTTATGCATCTATTAAGGAAAAACATTGTGGAAGGAAATTATTTGGAGGGATTTTTCCAAGAAGGAATCTCCGCCCAAATATTCGGTGGGAACCGTCCAAATCGGGGAACTGTAAAATTACTACCGGATTGCTTATGTTTTACAGAATCTAACATTAAAAAAGGGAATGAAGCTATGGTTAAAGTAAGAGGGTACGAAATGGGATCTAGTTATTGTAGAGACAAGGCTCGCGGAGGGTCATGTATATATATTAGAAAAGGTATAAAATTTAAAGAAATCAGTTATATAAAGAACTACGCCAGTCACGGAATATTTGAATGCTGTGGTGTAAATATTATCAAACAAAACTTGCTACTGGTTTGTGTGTATAGAAGAGGAAAAACTAATGTTGACAAATTTTTGGAATATCTTGAAACTTTATTATTCAAATTGTTGTTTAAGAGTAAAAAATCTATAGTTTTGGTGGGGGATATTAACATCAACACGTTAAAAGTAAATCCTGTAGTTAATAACTTCACTGACTTATTAAAAAATTATGACTTGACTCAACACATCACAGAACCTACTAGGCTAAACTCATGCCTAGATCACATAATAAGCAACACCAAGCATTCTGTTAGTGAAGTGCTAAAACTTGGACTCTCCGATCATGACACTGCTCAGATGATTGCATTGTCAGGTAAAAATCATGTACTTCCCCCTGAGTATTGTTACATCTTCAAAAGAGACTATAGTACAGACAACTTAAATAAATTCTTAGAGTGCTTAAGTAAGTTGAGTTTCTATGATGTTTATCAAACGGCTGATTTAAATATGGCTTTTGATAGTTTTCACGAAGAGTTTAGTCTATTTTATAACCTTTGTTTCCCTATTGTAAGATATAAAACCATCCAAAAGAGGCGAGACCTCAAATGGATAACGAAAGGGCTTCGACGAAGTTGTCAGACAAAAAGGGTTCTTCGCTGTAAATTTTATAGAGAAAAAACAAAGCAGAGTAAAAGTAATTTTGAGAACTACTCCAAACTTTTGCGTCGATGTATTTATAAATCACAGCAGCTGGTAAATCATGATTTTATTTCCAATTCTCAAAATAAATGTAAAGCCGCGTGGAGTTTAATAAATAAGGACACAGAAATAGATTTACATGCAAATCTTATTGAAAACATAAAGATTAATGATAAGGTAATTAATAACCCACAAGAAATGGCAAACGAATTTAACAATTATTTAATTGAACTAACTAATGAACACCAAAAAATATGTAAAAATACAAATAAATTTCGATTAGACAGTAGTATTTTTCTCAATCCTGTCAGCTGTATAGAAGTTCATAACATAATAAAATCTTTAAAAAATACAAACTCTGTCGGCTATGATGATATAAGAACAGATATTTTAAAAAAATGTATCTGTTTTATTGTGCCAGTGCTTACTTACCTTATAAATCTTTCATTTGAAACTGGAACATTCCCAAACAAACTTAAAAAATCCATTGTTAAACCACTCTATAAAAAGGGAGATAAGAGCGATATGTGTAATTATAGACCCATTACACTGATTCCAATTATGTCTAAAATTTTTGAGAAAGCTATGCTTAGTAGATTGATTAAATTCTGGAATAAATTTGATATAATAAAAGATGAACAGTACGGATTCCAAAAGGGAAAATCTACCACTTTAGCGGCTTTCCAACTAGTACATAACATTATTACTAATTTGGACAGCAAAAAAGAGGTATTAGCCATTTTTTTCGATATGTCTAAAGCGTTTGACTATGTTTCACACCAATTACTTCTCGAAAAAATGGATGACTATGGTGTACGAGGTCCGGCATGGGATTGGATAAAAACTTATGTATCTGGTAGAGAACAATGTGTAGAAGTTACAGGACTGACAAAAGAAAATGAGCTATGTCAAAAACGATCTGCATACCAGGTAAACAAATGCGGAATCCCACAGGGTAGTGTGGTTGGGCCGTTGCAATTTGTATCACTAATAAATGACCTGCCTGACATAACAAATTATAGATGTACACTATTTGCTGATGACGTTTGCGTTTTACTAACAAATGACAAAAATAATACTAACTTTGACATGGAAATTAATAAGACTATTGAATCAATTATAGACTGGTTGGACAAGAACAATCTTAATGTTAATTTAACTAAGACAAACTTTGTAGAATTTCTGACATACGGATCAAAATCCCCCATAAGACAACTGCGATATAAAAATACTGCACTGAATAAAGCTAGTAATGTAATTTTTTTGGGTATTACTTTAGACCAATATTTAAACTGGAAAGACCATGTAAAAAATGTATGCACTAGGGTAAATAGGTTTGTACATGTACTGAACAATCTTCGCAAAACGTCATCACGAGAGACAGTTTTATTAGCATATCATGGCTATGTGAGCTCCGTTTTGCGGTATGGTCTACTTCTTTGGGGTAATTCCACCCACGTACAGAAAGCTTTTCTATCCCAGAAAAAATGTATACGTGCTATTGTAGGGATTCGACCATATGAGTCTTGTAGACCTATTTTTAAAAATCTTGGCATATTAACATTAACATGCATGTATATTTTTGAAATAGCTATATTTGTTCGTAAACATCCAAAATTATTCCGTACAGCTAATGACAAATATCCAAGGAGTACAAAATATGGAAAAAGATTAGTTTTTGAACGCCCCCCTAGACTGACATTATACCAAAAGAACAGTTATGCTATGTGTATCACCGTGTATAACCAGTTACCAATAGTAATTAAAGAACTGCCATATGGTAAGTTCCGTAAAAAACTTAAAATGTGGTTAACAGAAAAATGTTTTTACAGCTTAAGAGAATTTTTTGTAAAACGTAAATAACAATTGACATATTAGATCGAGATAATTATCCGAATGTATTGTGTATCTTAACATTGTATAATTGAATATTATGACATAATTGAACATTTTTTATTTGAATATTTTAATATTGTGACATTATTGAACACTTTTTTATTTATTTAAGTTTTTAATTTTTTTTAATTTGACATTATTGACACTTGATTTAAATACACATATTTCTTTATTATTAATTATGACATTGTCGTATATTTCACATGCCAAGGAATGGCAAAATAGATTGGACAAATCTTAAAAAAATAACACCTTAATTGTACTCTATTTTTTGTGAAATAAATATCATTTCATTTCATTTCATTTCATTTCATTTCATTTCATTTCATTACCGAAATTTAGAAGGAAATCGGATTTGTCCCTCTATAACGGAAGAACAGAAGGAAATTATTTGGAAGGATTTTTCCAAGAAGGAATATCAGTCTAAATATTCGGTGGGAAATATTTCTTCTGAGATTTAGAAGGTTATAAGGGTTATTCATCTATTAAGGAAGAACATTACGGAAGGAAATTATTTGGAGGGATTTCACTAGGAAGGAACCTAAATAATCCTACTAATAACGGACGGAATATAATTATTCCTTCCAAAGGGCTTAGCAGGCTCAGGAAGTGCATTATAGTTAATTAGTCTACTGCAAGATACGTCAACGGACAGTCGTTTGTGGTGTTCGTATAAAATAGTGCAGTGTGAATTTGACAGGATTACCGGGATTTAAATAAAGGTAAGCAATTATTTCCTATCCCTTTTTGCATGGCGTGGTTTTGATAGAAAAATGCAAGGTTTATCATTTATTAGGGAAGTCACTTTTGTAGGCATGCATATGCATGTTGGAAGGATATCCGAAAAAATATCTCCGTATTACAAAATGTTTTCACTCAACTGCCCATTAAGGAGCTTAATGTTTTTGGGTGTAGGTATTAAGTATTTATGTATGTGTGTTCCTATATGACGCTTCGCGACCACGAACCAATTAATTGTAGATAGATGTAATTTATTTTCAGTAAGGAAAATTGCATTCACTAGTATATACCTATACAAAAATCAACTACGAGCAACACCCTACGAATTGTCAAAATTATAACAATTATTAGGTATGTACTTAACAGAATTATAAGGCATAATATTACACACTCAGACTACAATAAATAAGGTTGTAGTCTGATATTACACAATACCATAATTTGTATCAGTATATAAAGGCGACATACGGATATCCATTTTACTTTAACATGCTTGCATGTTGGTAGGATATCCGAAAAAATATCGCCGTATAGGTATATTACGAAAAGTTTTCACTCGACTGCCCAACTGTTTTTTGGACACAATTGAATTATTTATTGGTGAGAAAATACCATAAATATCTTATTCTGTATCTACCTACTATTTCAGGTTTCATAATCAGACTAGCGTATTCCCAGTCTACGTGGTTTTTTACTATTAAGTATAATGTGACATATTAATTTTCTTATATTACATTTTACTTTTTGTAGGAGTCCGTTAAATCTTATCGTGAGTAAATGAAATTATTTCTAAATGGAACAAGACTTGGCGTGTGTACCTAGTGTACTGCGGTTTTTACATAGTCTGTAACTATTAACTAGTAGCTCTCCAAACAGTAGACCTCGCAGGTATACATTTTCTTGTAATAAGTTCTCAAAAATGTACAACTTTCACAGGTAAATATATTCTTAATCATAAAAATAGGAAGGTTCTTTACTAAGATATTATTGTATATTATGGCCAAATTTTACTATGGGACTAAGTAAGTAAGTTTGTATAGGCCGAGTGGCTAGCCCTGGTGTCAGAGTTTGGGACTGATCCCCTATACAGGGTTAGCTAGCTAGAACTGGTGAAGCGTAATATATTTTGTTCTAATAAAATACTTTAGAAATATTTTTCAATTCTTCACAAAAGTGATAGAACTCAACAAGATCTATATTTCGGATAATAGCTCTTTAAAGTAATTTATCTCCGTAACTGTCGTTTCTAGACCGTTACGAGGTCAGGTGCACAGATATTGTGACCGGGTTGTACCTACAGTTACTTTATAAGAACAAATATTAGACTGAGAAGTTTTGGATAACCCTATACAGGGGATTAGTCCCATAGTAAACGTTGGTCATAATATACAATGATATTTTAGGACAGAATATTGTAATTATGAATATATTTGCCTGTGCAAGTTGTGCATTTTTTAAAAATGATTACCAGAAAATGTTCACCAAAATGTAGAATAGAATAGAATAGAATACTTTATTGACCTTATAACTACGTGTGTTACATTAGGTACGTCAAATTTACAATCAAAAGAAAATCATAATTATATAAATTTTAGCAGTCTGGCAGTAATAATAATAATAAACTATAATCCGAAACTGATAACATAAACTAATACTAATACTGTATACTTGTGAGGTCTACTATTTGGAAAACTACTAGTCAATATATACAGATGTAATAACTGCAGAACAGTAGGTACACACGCCAAGTCTTGTTCCATTTAGAAATAAAGTTCATTTACTCACGACAAAATTATGGGAATACTGACTTTTTATTCGTTATATTGGGGGGTTATTCCCATAGTAAATGTTGATCATAACATAAAGATAAGTACAATGATATTCTAGAACGTATTCGTGGCTTAGAAAAATACCCGGCATCGAATGAAGCACTTTATATTCTTTTTTCCTTACTCCCGCCTAACCCACGGCGCGGCTCTGGAGCCGGATGACGTCACACGCGTAAATCCATCGCGAGGTTTTTTGATTTCATGCGGTCATGTTTAGACAACCAGAACTCCGTCATTTATTAAGATATTCGAGTAATTCATTATTCATTAATTCACTGTATCTAATATAATTCTAACGTCTTTAAATGTATATAATTATTTTTAGTTTTTATGATAAAGGAAACTTCCTTATTATGTCTTATGAGAAAAAAGCTTTTGCTTCAAGATGATAGAGCGAAAATACGTTTCAACTTGTCATCTGAAAAAGTATTGAATACGCCACAAAAACTTAACAGTTCCTATCGACCCTTATCAGATAACAATGAAAACGAGTATTCTCCACCAGGTAATCTTACTATACTAATACCTGTTATAAATGCGAACGTTTTGTGTATGATCGTATGTTTGTTATTTCATCCCGCTGAAACAGCTTATTTGATTTGGATATAATTTGTAATGGATACAGCTTATACTCTGGATTAACATACAGGGTTATCTGCTTACCCTGTACTAAACCGAAAGGGTGTGATTAAGACCACCATTACGAACAACTTACTATGGGGTCAACCCAACATTCGAGGAAAAAATCAGCTGTTTCATACATTTTGTCGATTCCGAGTAGCAGTTTTGTATGGAACAGCTTATTTTTTTATGTTGAATTTTGAGTTGGTCCCATAGTAAAAGTTGTTCTTAATGATGGTCTCAATCAACCCCTTTCGGCTTAGTACAGGATAAGCAGATAACCCTGTATAGGCAGACTAGCCCTGTAATATATCTTATCTAAATCTATTATTCCTTCTTATGACCCAGTTGATAAATAAGTCCTGAATTTAAATTTATTTCAGGTAATTGCATTACTGATTTTATGTTACACGATGATAATGTCACATAATATCTGTTTCAGTGCCCGATGAAACAAATGACTCAAAATTAGCGGCTTTAAGAAACGATACGCCTTTACACGCATCAGCAGAAATCATTGAGGCGTGGAACGATACCCATGGGTATCGCATGGGTGAGCTGAAGATAACCCAAGGCTTGGTCTGGGATTACATAAAACTCTACAAAGGACTCTCCAACCCTACAATTGGACCAATTCTGGTAAGTAATTTAGCGAAGAACTAGTCTTTAAGTCAGTTTTTCTCTACATTAATAAACGTTTTGTATTGCGTTGGAAGACTGAACGCGCCATCATTTCAAACTGCTGGGCGCTGAAGATTTGAATGTCGAACAGCCACCTCACAGCTCTCTTTTTCGCCCCTAGGACTTGGCTGACATTTGACATTAGCTTGGTCATTTTTTAGTGTTGCGGCTGGTCCATTATTCATAAGTTTTAATATCCGTTTCTGACCCTTTTGATGGATAGAATAAAAATTATACATAATGTCAATAATCTTAGTGATATTCCAATAGTTTTATTTGTATTACAGATAAAAAAGGATTTCGAGACATTGTTTGGTGCCACTGAAACTCATAGTAGGCTCCAAGATTTTCTGCTCTCAAAAAAAACAAACATTATTGATTTGGCAAAAGTAACTGTGTCCAAATTGACGGCATCACATTGTAGAGAAACTAACCTTTTTGTTAGCTTCTCTACATTCAAACTCTTTTAACGGTAACACTGCCAACTAATAATTCTATGTACGAAAATTTTAAATTGCTTTTGACAGGATCAGCGATCCTTGTTTTAAAATTGGGTCAGTCTTGGAAGAGAAGTCATCAAGGAGACACGAAAGATGGTGCATGTCTTGTGGTATTTTTATGAAAGTATATGTGGTGTTAGTTCATGTTAACGTGTGATCTTTGAACGTGGTGACGGGTCCTGCAGAGAAGACAGCATGAGCGTCTGGTAATTTTTCTTCGCGAGGCTTCGGTCTCTTTGGCCTTGTTACAGGAGGACCTCATCTTCTGGGGCCACTGACCTTGCCTCTTACCTTGGAGTACCGAGCTAGCGCTACAGGCGCCTTCACCTCAAGCGCCAGAACAACACCACGGGCGTCTTCACGCTAGTGCCCAGCTAGCGCACAGGCGCCTCCACCTCAAGCGCCACAACATCACGGGCGTATACACGCTAACGCACAGCTGGCGCTACAGGCGCTTCTATCTCCAGCGCCCTGCTGGCGCTACGTCTATCGGCGGGTCCAGCTTGTCTACGCTCCAACCTCGGCCGGCCTCCAGTGTGTTTTCTTTGCGTGCTACCCCTCCCCTGTTAGGCTAACATCCCACGGACTCTTTTCAAAATTCTCTCACTATTCGCTTCAAGAAAAACAATAAATTTGAAAATAATTTAATTTCAATAAAATTGAATGATGAAATATCTGTATAAAAGTAAAGTCAATTCTAAAATCCCCTGTGAACTTACAAAGTATCAACTATCCTTTGATAGAACCTTCAGATTCCTTACATGATGTAATTACGTCTGTACTACTAACATGAGTACTCTAAATATCACAATATTTAGAAAATGCACTATAACAATGTATAGTTGTTAGTTCTGAACATTAATATCATTCATATAAAACATGTTACTCAAATATGATCGTAAACATGGGACAATCCCCGTTAAATATTAATACACTTTAGTAAATCTCCAAATATTGGTACTATGAATTTGAGTACACTAAACGCTTTGAGTACGCTAAAAATACGTATGACTTTTCGAAGATTAAAACATATATTTCAAATCCGGGTATTTCACGTAAACCAATATCATCAAGATAAATAAATGTAGGTACAATCATAAATCTTCAAGGTTCCGTTGAACTTTGGCATGCGCTATAATCGCAGCGCGGTAATCAAATTAATATTACACACCGCAATATTAAAAATAAGGCGCTTAATATAATCCGTTGAGGTATAGAAAAACACAATATATTTAATATAAGAAAGTCCAAACCTGCAAATGGGCACAGTAAGAACAAGCAAGCACACAAATAACAAATCAACAATACAAATAAAAGTAAGATTGTGCGTAAGAGATTGAGGGTATCCAATCAAAAGATTCTTTGAAATAAATCAAGTATTTTTAAGGTCCAACTAAATACACGCCAAACTTAGAATGAATAATGTAGGTATTTTGTAAATGTTTAAAAGTCGTATACTTTTACAAATCAATCTCCCACAAATAAATCAGAATTGCCTCACCAAATGACGATGTTCCATCCTATGGCTCTCGTCCTCGTAGACGGCTAGCTTTCCCTCCCAAAGTAGTTCAGCGGCACGCAAACGTTTATGCAAATCGAACAAAATCAATCCGCAAGTTTCTCCTTCAATTTGCACTATATTTCATTATAATTTCACTTATATAAAACGATCTGCACTGAATTACACTTATTTCATTATAATTTCACTTATATCAAACGATCCGCACTGAATTACACTATCACAAAGCCGAAGTCACTAATTTTCACTTTTCCGATAGTTCCGACAAAGATTTGGCAACGCGAAATAAAACTCCCGATAATCCATCAGAGAAATGGCCTCCGAACTAAACTGTGTATTATTTCCATCCGAGGTACGGCATCTTCGAATTCCCGACTTAATGTACTGTATCCGTCAGAGGTACGGCCTCCTCGAATTTCCGGCTTCAACTGTCCTGGAGCTGGTTTCCCCGCGCTCTTTTATACTAAACTAGTTTGTATACGATTGATTTAACTGCAATAAGCGCACTAACACAACTATTTGCAATAACACGGTTTCTGCTAAAAAGGCCAATAATGCAAACAATCACCATAGTGCACATAATGCCATTAAAGCTAAAAACACTCATTCGGAACATAAGCCCAACAACGCAATTAAATGCAATACTAGCAATAGGACGCATAAGGCAACTAACGATCTTAACGCTAACAATCCAAATAACTGCAATATTTGTGTTAAGGAGCATATTCGCTTTATGTCAGTGACGTCACTGGTAGTTTATTACAATGTTGCCTCCCATAAAATTAAATTAAATATTCCGTTACTTTTATAGATTCCCTGTTTTTTTCTATAAATACGATTTAAACTATTTTCTTTACACAAAGTAGCTAGAATAATAGTCATCTAATCTGATGACAATACAATACAATCTTATGCCATTGTTTTAACGCTTTTCTCTTTGAACAAATATTACCGTAAAATAATATTACACCACAACTGTTTCTTTTTTTTAAAACCACGCGCTGGCAATAGTGATTTTTGACACGTCTTTGCGACCATTGTTATTGTAAAGTGTAAATATTAAATCCTAGTAAAATAATCGCATAAAATTGCTCGAAATACTTATAAATATTAATACAAGATTACTGCTAAACGAATATGCAGTATTTAAAGTTGAATGGTAAGTAAAGTATTGCAATTGGACTACGATTCTTTGCATATGTAACCTAAATATTCAAATCTAATTATTTGATGTTCGTTTCAGGATACTCTTTCCAGTCTTTGACATTCTCCCAGCCTCCGAAAGTCTTCAGCTCCATATAAAAGATCCCAGAGCTTGCAGGACAACTTCTAACCTGGCGACAGCGGCAAAAATCCTTAAAATTGGCTAAAATTATATTAGGTATTGTTACCTATAGAACAAAATAACACGGTTAGTAAATTACTACTCTTTACAGTTCTTCTCAATAAAGATTATTGAATTTGTACTGTATATAACTCAATCCTTCAAATGCTGATTTCTTGCTAATAAACTTCAGACTTTAAAATACCATACATAATGTGCAAGTTGCCTTTGAAAAGCTTCCTGACATCCTAATATCTCTTCCTGATTTTCTTAAGATACTAAAATTAAGAAACTTATTCCTAATTTAATCTATTCCAGCCTGGATTCGACGTAGGAAAGGAAGATTCCACCGTTTCTCGTTCTCTGTGACTCGCTTCCTGTTCATCCGACGTCCAGGGTGCGTCCCATCATTACCAAAGCATGTGAATTTTCTTCTCATTGTGGTAATACATCAATAAAGGTAAAATTTATCATATCTCACATCTATTACCTACATAATTTTAGCATCTGTGGAGCTATTTTCTATAACTCTAGTTGAGTTGCTCAAAATATTAAATTTTAACAATTAAATGTACCTACCTAGTGGGAGACATAGTTTGTTACATGAGAAATACATATAAGTAGCTACATGTGGACAGCTATGTACAGATGGACCTTTACAGCGACCCCCAAATTTGAGAAGATTAAAAAATTTCTTAATCGGAGTAAATTTCCTTCATTTTTAAATGACTTCAATATTTTTTCAGAATAATCGCGTTTAATAATTAAAATTTAATCGAAAGCGCAAAATTGTATTTATCAAAATTCGGATTCTGGCAATAAAATTATGTGTCTGAATGTGTGTGTGTCTTTTTTATCCTATCACAATATGTTATAAGTGTATTTTAAACCAACTTATAGATGTTCGTCTTAGAATCTCAATTCAATATTTCCAACAAATCGTTGATACGAAAATTTTTCCACTCACCCTTCAATATCAGCATCTGGAAAGAAAACCCGATTGTGAGACAAGTCAGCCCTAGTAGCTCGATGCTGATCCCATGACCAAACCAATCTTCCGTTTACCCGATGTTATCAACACCGTTCTCACTGATACTACGACTGGTAAGTGAAATGTCCAAAAGTTCGCATGAAACCAGTGTCCCACGATGAGTTTAAGAAAATAAAACGAGCCATCTCTAAATTGGAGAGTGTAGAGTGTAGGTAGTTTGTCGGTGGGCGCACATTGTAGAGTACAAGATCTTTATGGGGTCAACTGTTTTAGTTGGCGGGATGGCACGCTTGCTTAAACCTAACAACATCCCTCCGTCCATAAAGTTCAATTTGAAAAAGTGTTTTGCCAGAATCGAACGCTGACAAACCGCTTATAACCTCCAGCAATGCTTTTCTCTACAGCTGCAATCATTCTCATTCAAAATCGCCATTCCTAAAATTTCTACCTAAGCGACGTCTTGTTTAAAGTTTCATCCATCTTTCATTCATCCATTCAGTACAACCTGCATTTCCATCAAAACAAATCCCTTTCGTTTGCGTACAAAGTAACATCCCTCCGAAGATAAAGCACTGCCTCTGCGAGGTTAAAAGCGTTCCAATATTCGCATAAATCCCTTAAAAGAAAATACCCTGGGCCATCCACATTTACAAATAATTTATAACAATGTCTTAACTAAATATCTAACAAAGGTCTAAAATGTTTTTATATGTGGAAACGTAATTACAACAAGGATAAGCCTGTAAACCATAAGCTATCTCATCTTTACTGTGACGCATTAGCAGCGATTTACTTAATTAAACAACAAATTCGTAAACCATTAATCTATAAACTCTAAAAATTACAATTCCTCAAACAGCGAATTTAATACGTAATCTTACAAATAATGATTAGAGGTAATTTCTAAAAACATCTATAATTGGATACAAACTATTTTCAAAGTTTAACAACCTTTGTATCACGACAACTAATTTAAAATACTTATGCTTCAATGTAAATACAAAAGGTTAAGTCAATACAAAATGTTAAGCTAATTTTTTTTTTTTTTTGATGAATGAAGTTTTTCCATATGAAATTAAACTAAAGTTAAGTTCGTTTAAGATACTACAATCGAACTTCATACAACGCAGGGCAACCACCAGACAACCACGACCAAAAGTCTATTTCTCTTTTTTTTTTTTTTTAAACCCACAAAATTTTAACTCTACTCCAAATCAAAAAGGCTTTCCGGTATTCGCGCTATGGAAACAAAAATGTAAATAAATTGGATCTAAAATTAAACTTCGATGTCCAACATTTCCCTTTCCTAATTGTCATTGAAGCACTAGTCATCAGGTTACATGTAAGCCAGTGGAAGATAACCGCCCAGTCCCAAAGTCGACAAACGGCACCATAAGGAAAAACTCCAATCCCACAAAGCGATCGTTTTCTGCTAAGGTAATCTGGGTGTGAAGCAGATCTTAACTGTTCTAGTAAGTGCATTTGATTTTGCTAAACCGATGCACAATTTAACCCTGTACAGTTCGTCCCAAAAGATTAAATGCACTCTTCCTAAAATCCAAGCGTTCCTAAAACAAAAATAGCAAAAAGACATGAATGGAACTAGCTAGCTTTCTGTCGCCCTTGCCCTTTCTTTGGCTTAACCTTACTCCTGGGCGAAATTCTATGAAAGGCTTGATGTTGAGTGTATATATCGTAATAATTTGAGCCTTGACTACTAAGCAATGCTATTACATGAAGTTATTTACTATCTTAAAAATTTTGCTAATGCAAATACTTCCAATAACTGATTTTGAACAAATATTTATCAACTACAAAATTTTCATAATGGTTCACTCGGATCTACATAATTGTAATAACTAGAATATTATGTAATCAGTTTGTTTTATTTTGGCTAAATTACCCTCAAAATGTCAACTCCCCTCAGCTTCCCAAGCTAAAGTTAAATCTGATAATCTATTTAATTCTCAAAATCATGCCTTATACACGAGATAAAAGATTAGGTACAGTAAAAGAAGCTTATTTTTAATACTGTATTTACAAACTAAGTAATTGAGAAAAGTAATTTTAAATGTAAAAAGGTAGAGAGGTAAAAAGTTAAAACGTAGAAACCTATAAGAGTAGAATAGTGGAAAGGTAGAAAAGTAAACAGGTAGAATGGTGAAAAGTCATTAGGTAAGAATAATAAAAACGAAGAATAGTAAATGGTATACAGGTGGACAATTAAAAAGGTAGAAAATTAACAAAGTAGAAAGGTGAAAAGTCATAAGGGAAAAAGTAAACAGGTGAAAAAGGTATAAAGGTGAAAAGTAAAAACGTAGAAAGGTAAAAGGGTATAAAGGTAGCAAAGTGAAAGTAGATAGGTAGAAAATCCCTATATATATATTTGGATCATTGACATGACGAAGAAGAAGAATAGATAGGATAAAGTAAAAACGTGGAAAGGTATAAACATATACAGGTAGAGAAGTAAAAAGGTCAAAAAGTAGAAAGGTGAAAAATTAAAACTTGAAAATTGAAAAGGTAGAAAAGTAATAAGATAGAAAGGTAAAAAGCTAAGAAAAGAAGAGAGATGAAAAGTAGAAAGGTGAAAAGCAAAAAGTAGATGAGTAAAAACGTAAGAAAAGTAAAAAGGTAAGAAACGTACAGAGGTGAAGAGTAATAAGATAAATGTAAAGAGATAGAACAGTAAGAAGATAAATAAAATAGTGGAAAAGTAAAAAGTTTGCAAAATAAATACGTAGAAAGATAAAAAAGTAGGAAAGTAAAATGGTAAAAGTAACCGTAATGAGTAAAAGTAACTGTAAAACATGAAAAGTAATCGTAAAATAAAAAGTAACCGTAAGAGTAAATGGTAAAAATTATGGTACAAAGTAATCTTTAAAAGGTTTTATTAAAATTATCTGTGAAAGTAATTCTAAAAATAAAAGTTAAAAAGGTGAAAATTATGTTAAAGGATGAAAGCAAGAAACGAAAGGACGAAATATAAGTATGAATTGTAAGTAAGAAACAAAAGGAATAAACAAAAGTAAAAAGAATCAAAAGTAATGAAGTAAGTATGAAATGAAATAAAGAAACTAAACTAATACATGAACTCCAAATGAATCCGGAAATTAAATTCAAAAGTTGCTTGTAAAAGTTATAAGTTGAAATTATAATTTGAAACTAATGACTGGATGTAAAATTGAACGTAATTATTGAAAGTAAGAATTGAACGTAATTATTGAACAAAAGAATTGTATATAAAATCGATAAATCAATATAAAATGAATTTTGAAATTATTTGCAAAAGTTGCACGCAAATTCAAAAGTTAAAATGAAATGAATTTTAAAATTACACGCAAAAGTTGCATGTAAATTTAAAAGTTGGAATTATAATTTGAACCTAATGATTGAATGTAAAATTGAACGTAAGAATTGAATGTCAAAATCAATGCAAAATGAGAGTAAGAACTAAACGTTAAACTATGAAAAGCAAGGTTTGAACTGATAACAAGGGTAATTTATTTAAGTTCATATAAAAGTTATAAGCTTAAAAACCATAAGAAAAACGTGGGAAAGTAATAAGGTAGCAAGGCAGAGAAACAAAAAGGTAGAAAAATAAAATTAAACGTAAACTGACCGTAAAGTGTGAAAAGAAAAAGTAACCGTAAACGTTATCTGTAAAAGGAGTTGTAAAACAAAAGTAAAGAGGTAAAACTTAAGTAAGTAATAAGAGTAAGAAATATGGGAGTAAGAAATTAGAGAGAAAAATGAGAGTGAGAAATGAGTGTAAACAGGAATTGAAAATATGTAAGACATGAAATTAATAAGAAATGAAATCAAGAAATTAAACTAAGACTTTCTATTAATTAAATGTACTAGTTAAATGTAAAAATTTAATGTAAAGGTTGAATGTAAAATACGTAAAAATTAGACGTAAAAATAAAAAATTATAAATTGAATGTTTAAATTAAAAAGTACCTACAACGTAAAAGTAAAAGCTTAAATTAAACGATACAAATTTAACGTTTAAAAAGGAAAGCAAAGTTTTCATATTCTATTTTATTTCAGATTGTTTATTTAACTAAATTTATTACAAAGGTATAAATTTACGTAATATTACTTAAAATATGATTATAGGACACCATTATCCTAATTTAAATACCTACAACTGAGTAGTGAAAAGCTTTTGTACATGTGCTATTAACTAAAAATGTTTAAAGCACCTACCCAATTAATTATCTAGTATTATCAACACCAATTTTACAATAACAAAACCCAGATCTAAAGAAATACAAGAATAAAATTGACTTTTCTGACAAACTAAAAAAAATCATCATCCGCAAAAGGCAAGACTTACTAAATAACCTGAAATAAGCGTTAAAATTGTACAATTATGGACTTAAAGTAAAACATGACATATACAATAAACCGCTCTCTTAGCTGATCTAATTTTTAGAAGACAAATTTGGCGTACGTGGTATGTCTAGTCAGAAAATTCAGCAAAAATTAACACACATTATAGATACATAGCTTAACGATAATATCCTGATATCATAAAGCTAAATGTGTATTGGTTAGTTTGTCAACTCTAGTCAGCAACAGTTTCGAATTGACCTGCAAGCCAATCGCACTAGAAAATTACAGCTGAATCACAATTGAGCCCTAACTGAACTTCGACTTTGTCTATATTTATCGCGCTAATGATTTTGACAAAAGTTGAAACGCAACTCAGAGTTGAAACGTAACCGCTGTCAAACGGACGGTTGGTGTATGAAGTTTAGCGCAATGCCGAATTCTTCAAACCTGAATTGAAACCTAACTACAATTGCAGCCGAACTTTATCTAACTGAATTACAGACGAAACGGAGCTGCTTAAAATTAACGAGATAGGCCTGCTGGCTTTTAGCAAAGATATGATTCAAAAGTCAGAAGGTGACATAAGCTTAAATTTAAATACATAAAGTCAAAATCTTTTTTTTTTTTTCGAAGTCAAAATATTACAACAGAATGCAGCAAGCAAAAGCTAACAATAACGGAATGTATCTTAGAACAACTCGCAGGTAGATCAAGTCAAATTGGGTCCATTCAATAAAAATAAACATTGAAATCATAATTACATATTTCATAGACATCCTAAGCTCTACACAAGGTATTTGAATAAGTCAGAACTCAAATATTGTTCATATTTACATATACCTACTTCATACCTTCAAAGATAGTCATGGTCTAAAAATCTAAGTTTATGCCAAATTCTCTCTGGTCGGACACGAACTAACCACATCTGACATACAAATCAGGTTTACCAACCCATAAACTAACCTGAATAATTTAAGTATTACAGAATTTACACATTTATATCATTATAAAACCAATCCCAACTAAAGATTACACAATCAGACAACATTATATTCTTATTTGAATCAATACCAGACATTTCAACAACCCTAAATATTAAATACAAAAATAAAACTAGAAAACAATATAACAGATAGGAAAGCACAGAAAATAGAGATTGTAACGACCCCCGGCCTCTCATAATCTACAATTTTCAATTACTTGATAAAAACTATTTGCATTATACATTTATAACTAAATATTTCAAATGCGAATTACACAATCATATCGTAACATCCTACTACGAGTAATATTATAAACGCGAAAGTTGGTATGTATGGATGTTTGCTCCTCTTTCACGCAAAAACTACTGAACGGATTGAAATGAAACACTGCAATGTAGTAATGCTGATACATCAGCACACATAGGCTACAATTTATAAAGATATTGTGTGAAACGAAGTTCGCCGGGTCTGCTAGTCTAACACATAATCTATCTATTAGTGTTTGTAATACAACATGAAATAAGTAAAAGTGAAACTTGAGGTCACTATAAACATACTATACATGGTATAAACTTGTACGACCCCCCATTTTCTCATAATCTAAAATTATTAACCCGTTTATGGTATAAACTTGCACGACCCCCCATTTCCTCATAATCTAAAATTATTAACTTGTTTATGGTATAAACTTGTACGACCCCCTATTTCATCATAATCTAATAATAATATTATTAACCCGTTTTCTACTTTACTAAAATCTTAAATGTCCATCTTATCTACCCTTAACAACAAAATGAAATACATAGTCATAATCACAATTCACAGTCAAGACTCAGAAATAGCCTTAATAATATTTTCATTTAAGTGATTAGTTTAGTAATACATACTACAAAGCCAAGCCATTAAAAATTATGTATAATGAAATATAATGCTATTTAACTTTCAATTAACCTGTGTCTGATTTACAGTACTTCTAATAACATCTAGTTGCTTTGACACAATAATATTGAGAACAGCGGTAACTCCAAACTATTGATATAAAATATCTAAAATCATAATGTATCTCTAAAATCAAATATTTTGTAATCCAACTGAACACTAGTAACCTCGTATTCATCTCACATCAACAAAATTGTACCTAGTAATTTTTGTAAGAATTGTACCTGCCAGATACTAAACCTAAATACTAGCAAAATTGTAAACAAAAAACCTAAAGTATCTATACTATCAACATACTAAAATCACTTCGAACCTAGCTGTACTACAACAACATAATTAAGATACTAATTCATTACACATTTTACCGCAAGGTACAAACTACAATCACCTGAAAATCATAGGTATAACGTTGATACTCCTCCCAAAAATAAAATGTCATTACCAAAATTCTCACTAGATAAGACGTTGTCTACCGAGGAATTCTCTACGCGCTCACTGTCTAAAATCAACTGTATGCAATAATTTGATACACTGCAACAACCTATTGCATTTAGTAACGAATGCCTTTCTATAGATTTCTATGGTTATAATACAAATAATGATACCTAATAAGAATAGTTAATCTAGCACAAAGAACCACTGAATCTGCAACATGTTACACTAAAAACTTGGTAGTATCTATGATTATCCTCTTCTTTCTTCTATTTCTATTTTTGAAGGGATGCACAGACGTCTATCGTTGATTTTCCTTGCTCGAGCTGGTGATTGTCTATCGTAGTCGCTCATAAAACTCGTCGTGTAGTCCGTTTACAATGAGGGTCTACTCGCTGGCTTCTGAATTCAGATTGAAATTGCTCCGGTGAGTCAGGCTGACATAGGCACGGCACTATATCTTCTCAGCTCAGGTTTTCTTCAAAACGACTCCGAATCTTTCGCTGAACATTGTTATATCTCTTCTCGTGTGTTTTTGTTATTATTTTTTGTATTTTTTTTTTCACTTGCAAAATTGTTTATTGATAAAGAAATAATAAGTTTCAATCCGTTATCGAAATAAGTTGCAATGTTGCCAATCAATAACCAATTTTACTTATATAAATAAAAGTATTATTTAGTTCAGATTACCGATAGTCTATTTAATTCACGAACTATAAGAAAGCTATCAATAGATTTACCGTTTATTTAACCGTTTAAACTAAAACAAGTATAAACATATAGTACATAGTATATAAGCACAAAATATCAATAAAATGTCGTGATAGTCTTAGGTTTTTTTTTTAAAGAAGGTATATAAACAACCTTTCTATCCTACTTAAAACCGTCTAATATCACTTAATTTACTATGGTATCCCGTACTCATAACATAGGCTAAACTAAAAACTTCGTACGTGTACGAATCTATCTGTTATCTCCTCTACCAATCAAGCCACTGTCAAATTCAAATGTTACCATTCCATTTTTTTTTTCGTGCAGAATTCTAAGCCTGGTTACTATTGCAGAAGACCTATCGTATTTTTACTATTCCATTTATTTTTTCATGCAGAATTCTAAGCCTGGGTACTAATGCAAAAGAACTATCATATTTTTTTTTTCGTAGCTTTGTATTATACTTTATTATGCCTAATGGTAAGTTAATATTTGACTTAGTGTATTTAACTGTAAATAAGTTATCTATATTTCTAAGTAAAGGATCTGGCCAATAAAAGATGACACTCGATTTTTCTGAACCTTTAAGATGATATCATATGGTGTTGCTAATATTATCTTTGAAATTGAGAAATTTATAGTAGGAATTACTTAAGCAAACTGAATCAATATTAAGTTTTCATTACCAAGTCATGTACTAATATATTTTTTTTTTCACATTTTTTCCGGACTACCTACATGTCTATAAAAGTTTAAAGACGAAAACCATAATTAAATTGAACTGTAATGACAAATAGATCTAAATTGAACTGATAAATTAAATTGATACAGTGAATTGATAAATTGTTAGAATTCCATGATCTATTTTGCTTCCACTACTTTTCCCCACAAACAGACTTCATAATTACTATATTACCTATTTCAGTTATAAATAATGAAACTATAATATGGTAATCGTAATATGTAAATCGAATGTAATGTAAATCGAAACGTAATAAGTAAATCGACCCCCAATTTCCTAGACTGTAATTAAGTTTGACATAATCTAACCAAGCCAAACTTTTCTAGTTATAACCTAACCTATTCTGTTTCTATTTTCTACTATTTTCCAAAATCACCAAACGTCTCCATTCCACGCCAACAAATTGTGTTCAGATAGTCTGACTACTGAACACTGACCTACCTATAACCTAAACTGACTAGTTTGAACATAAATCAATAACTAAACCTCCTCAATTTCTAATTTAACTAACACAATCTAAATAATTATATATTCTGATGTTGCCTTATTTTACTAAATCTGTATTAAACTCTAAATATTAAACTTACGTTTTATATTCGAGATCCTGGTCACTTCGGCACCCATATTGTAAAAATCCCCCCCATATATAAAATATATATCCCCATATAAATGTCTCTCTATGCATGTATCCCCCAAAATTATTTAAAGAATGTTACCGTCTTACCACGACCTACCATGCTGACTAAAGTTATTCTTACTTAAATTTAAACCTAAAACTATTTATTAACTAATTATGAACCAAATAAACTAAACACGAACTAACTATGAACTAAATATGGCCAATGATCGTTTAGTGTGAACCCAACGTTGTGATCCACAAAACCCAGATAATGGTGATTTTGGAAACTACCTAACCGATATTTAAACAACCTACAATTCTAATACTCACTACAAGACCTACAGCTAGGATATTTCTAACGCATAATAAATCTCATACCCATATTGACTACTTGGGGACCGTAAACCTAAAGAGTCAAGATTTCCCATTCTACACAATTTCCTTAGAGCTATCAAGAGAACATGATACTAATTCCTAAAGGATAGAATACAAATATTAAGATGATGAATAAACATTGCTTCAAATGGTTTAAAAGACAGTTATGAAATCACTTTCCTCAGGATTAATAAAATTGATAGAATCCTTGGGAATTATAACTTTAAATGGAAAAATATAGTAAATACTATAGCATAACAACAGATATCACGGCATAGGTAAGGCGCCCCTCCACCGCGCCAAATAGTCTCCCTCGTCTGACCTGACTTGGGCAGGAGTCCTCCGTATTGTTGTTATGAGAACAGCCAGAAGGGCTATACTACTTTTGTCAATGCTGTCAGTCTGTCATGTCTTCACAAAAGGGGGCAAGACTGTCTTTTTTGCAAATTGTCCCAATCTTCGGTTACGGTGTCCGAAGCCCCTAATTCCCAGGGAATGGAGGAACCTTCCTCCATTCCCCCAAAATTAACCTCATATGGTGATATATGAGGGATCCGATCTAAAGGTTAACTGTGGGGATTCCCTGAGTCCCAAAGAATGGAACCAAGAGAATCCCCTAGACCCTATGGAAGTTACCTACCTACCTAGGCTATTTCCCTACCTATATTTTCACAGCTAGCTAAGAGAACCTACGTCTCTGGTATAACCGTCTTAACATTAAAGGAATTACATCAAAGAATATCCAAAACTCAGTTAAATATAAATGATAGTACAATTTAGAGTCTCCCACTCTAAGAATCGGAATGCTCATCAAGGACAGTCAAAGTGTGATCATATTTATAGTTCTCTGCTTGTAGAAAGACTTTACTTATTAATAAGTTAAATTTAGTACTTCAGGCCTTTGGTTCATAGTCAGTAAATTGAACTTCTCTGTTATGTGGAATGGTTCACCCGCCATACGGTCGAGAGGTTACTGATTCCCAGATCGATGGTCTGTTTTAAGAGGCATTTACAGCTAAAAACCCCAACCCTTGATGCCACTCAACTCTTGTGAGTAAAATAGCTAAAATTGAATGATGAAATATCTGTATAAAAGTAAAGTCAATTCTAAAATCCCCTGTGAACTTACAAAGTATCAACTATCCTTTGATAGAACCTTCAGATTCCTTACATGATGTAATTACGTCTGTACTACTAACATGAGTACTCTAAATATCACAATATTTAGAAAATGCACTATAACAATGTATAGTTGTTAGTTCTGAACATTAATATCATTCATATAAAACATGTTACTCAAATATGATCGTAAACATGGGACAATCCCCGTTAAATATTAATACACTTTAGTAAATCTCCAAATATTGGTACTATGAATTTGAGTACACTAAACGCTTTGAGTACGCTAAAAATACGTATGACTTTTCGAAGATTAAAACATATATTTCAAATCCGGGTATTTCACGTAAACCAATATCATCAAGATAAATAAATGTAGGTACAATCATAAATCTTCAAGGTTCCGTTGAACTTTGGCATGCGCTATAATCGCAGCGCGGTAATCAAATTAATATTACACACCGCAATATTAAAAATAAGGCGCTTAATATAATCCGTTGAGGTATAGAAAAACACAATATATTTAATATAAGAAAGTCCAAACCTGCAAATGGGCACAGTAAGAACAAGCAAGCACACAAATAACAAATCAACAATACAAATAAAAGTAAGATTGTGCGTAAGAGATTGAGGGTATCCAATCAAAAGATTCTTTGAAATAAATCAAGTATTTTTAAGGTCCAACTAAATACACGCCAAACTTAGAATGAATAATGTAGGTATTTTGTAAATGTTTAAAAGTCGTATACTTTTACAAATCAATCTCCCACAAATAAATCAGAATTGCCTCACCAAATGACGATGTTCCATCCTATGGCTCTCGTCCTCGTAGACGGCTAGCTTTCCCTCCCAAAGTAGTTCAGCGGCACGCAAACGTTTATGCAAATCGAACAAAATCAATCCGCAAGTTTCTCCTTCAATTTGCACTATATTTCATTATAATTTCACTTATATAAAACGATCTGCACTGAATTACACTTATTTCATTATAATTTCACTAAATCAAACGATCCGCACTGAATTACACTATCACAAAGCCGAAGTCACTAATTTTCACTTTTCCGATAGTTCCGACAAAGATTTGGCAACGCGAAATAAAACTCCCGATAATCCATCAGAGAAATGGCCTCCGAACTAAACTGTGTATTATTTCCATCCGAGGTACGGCATCTTCGAATTCCCGACTTAATGTACTGTATCCGTCAGAGGTACGGCCTCCTCGAATTTCCGGCTTCAACTGTCCTGGAGCTGGTTTCCCCGCGCTCTTTTATACTAAACTAGTTTGTATACGATTGATTTAACTGCAATAAGCGCACTAACACAACTATTTGCAATAACACGGTTTCTGCTAAAAAGGCCAATAATGCAAACAATCACCATAGTGCACATAATGCCATTAAAGCTAAAAACACTCATTCGGAACATAAGCCCAACAACGCAATTAAATGCAATACTAGCAATAGGACGCATAAGGCAACTAACGATCTTAACGCTAACAATCCAAATAACTGCAATATTTGTGTTAAGGAGCATATTCGCTTTATGTCAGTGACGTCACTGGTAGTTTATTACAATGTTGCCTCCCATAAAATTAAATTAAATATTCCGTTACTTTTATAGATTCCCTGTTTTTTTCTATAAATACGATTTAAACTATTTTCTTTACACAAAGTAGCTAGAATAATAGTCATCTAATCTGATGACAATACAATACAATCTTATGCCATTGTTTTAACGCTTTTCTCTTTGAACAAATATTACCGTAAAATAATATTACACCACAACTGTTTCTTTTTTTTAAAACCACGCGCTGGCAATAGTGATTTTTGACACGTCTTTGCGACCATTGTTATTGTAAAGTGTAAATATTAAATCCTAGTAAAATAATCGCATAAAATTGCTCGAAATACTTATAAATATTAATACAAGATTACTGCTAAACGAATATGCAGTATTTAAAGTTGAATGGTAAGTAAAGTATTGCAATTGGACTACGATTCTTTGCATATGTAACCTAAATATTCAAATCTAATTATTTGATGTTCGTTTCAGGATACTCTTTCCAGTCTTTGACATTCTCCCAGCCTCCGAAAGTCTTCAGCTCCATATAAAAGATCCCAGAGCTTGCAGGACAACTTCTAACCTGGCGACAGCGGCAAAAATCCTTAAAATTGGCTAAAATTATATTAGGTATTGTTACCTATAGAACAAAATAACACGGTTAGTAAATTACTACTCTTTACAGTTCTTCTCAATAAAGATTATTGAATTTGTACTGTATATAACTCAATCCTTCAAATGCTGATTTCTTGCTAATAAACTTCAGACTTTAAAATACCATACATAATGTGCAAGTTGCCTTTGAAAAGCTTCCTGACATCCTAATATCTCTTCCTGATTTTCTTAAGATACTAAAATTAAGAAACTTATTCCTAATTTAATCTATTCCAGCCTGGATTCGACGTAGGAAAGGAAGATTCCACCGTTTCTCGTTCTCTGTGACTCGCTTCCTGTTCATCCGACGTCCAGGGTGCGTCCCATCATTACCAAAGCATGTGAATTTTCTTCTCATTGTGGTAATACATCAATAAAGGTAAAATTTATCATATCTCACATCTATTACCTACATAATTTTAGCATCTGTGGAGCTATTTTCTATAACTCTAGTTGAGTTGCTCAAAATATTAAATTTTAACAATTAAATGTACCTACCTAGTGGGAGACATAGTTTGTTACATGAGAAATACATATAAGTAGCTACATGTGGACAGCTATGTACAGATGGACCTTTACATGCATGTCTTGTGGTATTTTTATGAAAGTATATGTGGTGTTAGTTCATGTTAACGTGTGATCTTTGAACGTGGTGACGGGTCCTGCAGTGAAGACAGCATGAGCGTCTGGTAATTTTTCTTCGCGAGGCTTCGGTCTCTTTGACCTTGTTACAGGAGGACCTCATCTTTTGGGGCCACTGACCTTGCCTCTTACCTTGGAGTACCGAGCTAGCGCACAAGCGTCTCCACCTCAAGCGCCACAATACCACGGGCGTATATACGCTAACGCACAGCTGGCGCTACAGGCGCTTCCATCTCCAGCGCCCTGCTGGCGCTACGTCTATCGGCGGGTCCAGCTTGTCTACGCTCCAACCTCGGCCAGCCCCCAGTGTGTTTTCTTTGCGTGCTACCCCTCCCCTGTTAGGCTAACATTCCACGGACTCTTTTCAAAATTCTCTCTCTATTCGCTAAAAACATATAAGACTATAAGTGCAGTGTTATTTATATGGTGAAATGATTAAATGTGTAAACAGTATGGTTAGTTTTATATATTAATCTCCTTTCTTCGAACCGTTAGGAATCCTAACCACTAGGCAGGACTCTTGGGGTAGGTTCTCTGAAGTCTCGTAACTTGTGGTGTTGCAACCGGCTCCCCCGCTTGCAACGTTACCGGTTCTTACTCTGATACTCTTAACCTGTGGTGCTGCAACCGGCTCCCCCGCTTGCCACATTACAGGTTTCTCTCTCTAATCCTCTCTTTATCTGTGGTGCTGCAAACGGCTCCCCCGTTTGTAACATTACAGTTTACTCTGATACTCTTAACCTGTGGTGCTGCAACCGGCTCCCCCGCTTGCCGCATTACAGGTTTCTCTCTCTAACCCTCTCTTAACTTGTGGTGCTGCAAACGGCTACCCCGTGTGCAACACTACAGTTTGGCGCCCAACCTTTTAACTTATCCACCCCTGACTCTATTTTCTTAATTTACTACATTTTGTTTCTTTTTTCTAAATTCTAAACCGATACTTCCACAAGTATCCACCCATCGCTTACACCTTAGGTATTTTTGGATTTTCTTTTGGTTATCATACTCCAATTCTCCATACATTACTCTATACTTGACTTTACAGTACACAGGATACATAAATACCGCACCCCTACATACAGTCACTTACTACCTGGTTACCTCTGTAACCTACACCCATTCTTCGCTTGGCGGTGTTAAAACCTAACGGTCACCTTCAAGTTGGGGTTTGGGAGACTAAACGGCGAGCTGGAGGAGAGTATCCTCTCAGTGTACGTCACATACAGTTTGTAAGTTACCTAACTTACAGCTGAACACTCATTATACTTTCGTAGTACATAGTAGTACATATCAACACCTGGCCTCATATATAAATTATATTCTATTACTACCAGGTATTACGTGTATATTATATTATTCCGCGAGTTTCTCTCTGCTCTCATACATCTTCAGTCATTACTATTCCCTTGACTCTACAGTACATTTAAACAACATAATACCGCACCCTCTCATACAAGCACTACTACCCGATTACCACTGTAATCGACATCCATTCTTCACTTGGAGGTGTTAAACCTATCGGTCACCTACAAGTTGGGGTTTGGAAGACTATACGACGAGCTGGAGGAGAATATCCTCTCAGTGTACGTTACATGCAGGTTGTAAGTTGTTTTGGCTTACAGCTGAAGTATTCCTACATTCACAATACGTTTCATGGTACTAGGTGATTTTTAACCTTATTTTTGTTGAACGAGATTTGCTCATGTGAATTTTATGCTCATGTTCTCACTAACCCTAATTTATTAATATTCCAGATGTGTTAGTACAATTGAATATTAGTTAATTGATCTAATACTATTTTATAACTAATATTTTTTGCTTATCTTTGGTAATACGTCGTATCTTCTTATTATTTTTAATCTAATACCTATTAGATTTTTAAAAAAATGGCTAAAAACATCGTTTATTCTCATTTAAACAAACTTGAACTTGAATATGAGATCTCAATTCGTCATGAAACACCTTCAGGCAGCGTTTCCTCTCTCAAGGAGCAATTGGAAAGACTATCTATACTTAAACCAGCTGAAGTCATTTCAAAGTCGGTTTTCTCAGTGTCCGTTGACTTAGATCAAGTGTCAAAGACTTTGAAGTATATCAAAGATAAAGTTTCAATGTTAGAGTCTTCTCCGGATAGGTTGCTAACTAAGAAGGTTGAATCATTTTTGAATCATACTCATTTTCGTCTTGATCGTATTGACGTTTCAACGATTTCGGAAGAATCCTTAAAGCAAAACTACAAAGTTTTAAGGAGCGATTTTTTTTCAATTAAGAAATGATTCGATGCAGTTCATAGCAACTTCGAGCATCTACCGAGTATTGATAATACTCAAGACCATGACGATTCTCCTTCTGGATCAGTTTCGGTTTCGCCCCGAACTGAACATAGAGATCATCAACCTGAGACACTATTCTCAAAGGCTGGATCTGTTCCGCATAGACCTACAATACAGGAAAGCACTTCGAATTCTACACAATCTATACTTCTACCACAAGAAGTGTTGCTTACCTTAGTCAATGCTTTAACAAAGAATACTCAAGTCTCTCATTCTAATGTCATGGTTGATTTTAAAAGTTTGACATATGATGGAAAATCATGCCCTCGCTCTTTCTTGCAAAAGATGGAAGAGTTCCGTCGTTCTAAAAGCATTTCTGATGAAGGTATTGTCAAACATGCCTTTGAAATCTTTAAAGGTGATGCTTTACATTGGCTTAGGTTTCAAATCTCTCAAAATGACTCATTAGCTTGGGAAGAAATCAAAAGTTTGTTGATTAGAGACTTTGGTGAATTTGACTTCGATTATAAACTCTTGGAAGCGATTCGTAAGCGAACTCAAGGAAAAGATGAGACAATAGCTGTTTTTGTTTCGATAATATCGGGTATGTTTTCCCGCCTACAAACACAGTTACCAGATGCTGAAAAGTTACAGATTATTCTGCGTAACATTCGACCTTGTTATTCGATTTTTGTAGCTTTGAAGGAAGTAAAAACTCTTAACGAGCTGATTAATGTTTGTCAATTGTATGAGAATTGTATGGATAAGAATTCTAGTTTTCATGAACCTCTCCATAATGATGCCTCCTGGGCAAAGGATTTTAACTATCGTCCCTCAACTTCTGGATTATCTAAAAATGTTTTGAAATCAAGTGAAGTCGTTAAGGAATCTCACCCCTTAAACTCGCAACCGCAGACGATTCCTATGCCTCATTTCTATAATTTCTGCCAACGTTGTAGAGTCACAGGCCATTCCTTAAAAACTTGTACTAAACCAAGGACTTTGGTTTGTTTCAAATGTGGTCTACAAGGTGTAAAAGTAACAGACTGTCCTAAGTGCTCCGTTACTTTAAATCAAAAAAACTAAATAATGACTTGAATGATGTTTCTAAATCTTACAGTGATTCTAATGATTGGCAGCAATGGTTGAATACGGTTCGAAATTTTATGTTTTGTTATAGGACAACTGCTGTGTCTTATGACAAAGAAAAAGATTTTAATAGACCATTTATTAATGTATCTATTAATGAACAATCTTTTTCGGGTTTATTAGATAGTGGGAGTTGTATTACTATTTTAGGTAACAATTCTCATAAGGATATCTTAAAGTTAGGTTTCAAGTTATACAAATCATCATTTCAAGTCATGGTTGCTAATAAACAAAAATCTACGTCATTGGGTTACTTTCATCTCCCGATCAAATTTAATAATCGGATAAAATTTATTAAAGCTTTCGTCTTTCCTGATATTTACCCTTCCTTAATTCTTGGTTGGGATTTTTGGGAAAAGTTTGACTTAACGCCTAAAATACTTTCTCTTGAAGTTAACTCTGAACATAAGGAGCTTGTGTCTTGTTCTATTGAAAAGAAGGTTACTTCGTTTAACCATCTTTCTAATAATCAAAGTGAAATAGCTAAGGCTATGATTGAACGTTTTAAATCGATTTCTTTTGAAGAAAAAGGTCATTTGGGTCGTACTAATCTGATATCACACCGGATTGATACAGGTGATGCTTTACCTATCAAACAAAGGTGTTATCGACTTTCTCCAGAAAAACAAAAAGCTCTTATTGTTGAAGTCGATAAAATGCTTGACTTAAAAGTTATTGAATTATGCGAAAGCCCTTGGCTATCTCCAGTTCTTATTACTCCAAAAAAGAATGGAGAATGGCGTTTTTGTGTTGATAGCAGGAAATTGAATGCAGTCACTCGCAAGGATGCTTATAGTTTTCCCTTTATTTCGGAAATACTAGATAACCTCAAAAATGCTAAATATCTATCAAGTATTGATATTGCTAAAGCTTTTTGGGAAATTCCGCTGCATCCTGACGATAGAGATAAGACTGGTTTCTACGTCCCTGGTCGTGGAATGTATAGATTTACAGTTATGCCTTTTGGTTTAACTAACGCTCCAGCTACTCAACAAAGGTTGATGGATACCTTATTTACTCCAGAGTTTGACAATAAGGTATTTTGCTATTTGGACGACATAATAATAATAAGCGATTCTTTTGATGAGCATATATCTCTTCTACTTAAAGTTCACCAAAAGCTTTCTTATGCTGGATTAACCATCAACTTTGAAAAGAGCAAATTTTTTTGTAAAGAGCTTAAATATCTGGGTTATGTCGTGGATGAGCTAGGTCTTCGTGCTGATCCCGAAAAGATAGAAGCTATCATCGCTTACCCTGTTCCTACTTCTAAGAAAGAAGTACGACAATTCTTGGGTACGTGTAGTTGGTTCCGACGTTTCATACCCAATTTTAGTTCTATTGCTTCGCCTCTTTGTAAACTAACGTCATCGGGCAAGAATGTTTCTAAAAAGTTTATCTGGAACGATGATGCTGATGCTGCTTTCAATAAGCTAAAAGAGCATTTGATTTCTACGCCTATTTTAGCATGTCCTGATTTTGATCTATCTTTCTCTGTTCACTGTGATGCGTCCAATTTTGGTATCGGAGCTATGTTAAGTCAAATAAAAGACGACAAAGAAGTGGTTATAGCGTATATGAGCAGAACTTTAAATAAGCATGAGCAAAACTATTCAACAACTGAACGTGAAACACTAGCAGTTATTAGCGCTCTTGAACATTGGCGTTGTTATCTTGATAACGGTAAACCTTTTACTATTTATACTGATCACGCAGCTTTGAAGTGGTTTCAAAATTTGTCCAATCCTTCTGGGAGACTAGCGCGTTGGACTATTCGCTTATCTTGTTTTAACTTCATTCTGAAACATAAAAAGGGTAAAGAGAATGTTGTTCCTGATCTTCTTTCACGTTGTAAAACACCTAACGTTGCAGTCGTTGATTTTACCGAACCAGTAGCTGCAAATGTTGATTCTCGACAAAATTATTATAATCAATTGTTTGCCAATTGTCATGATAACCCCGATGCTTATCCAAATTACAAAATCGTCGATGGCAAATTATACCGTCACTTTGACACACCTAATTACTTTAACGAAGATTTTGCGTGGAAAGAAGTTCCTCCTCCAGCAGAGAGGAATGAAATAATTAAGTCTTGTCATGGGCTATCCGATAACAGCCCACATATTGGGATATTTAAAACTTATAAAAAACTTTGCTTGAAATTTTATTGGTCCGGTATGTTTAAGGATGTGGCCAATATGTGCTCGACTTGTGAAACTTGTCTCTCTTATAAATATTCGAATCATTCACCTTATGGTCCTATGGGCAAACCTAAAATCTGCTCAAGGCCATGGCAGAATATTTCTTTAGACCTAATGGGTCCATTCCCAATGTCAAGACAACGTAACCAACATATCTTAGTGGTCACGTGTTCTTTTTCTAAATATTGTCTCATATTCCCGATTAAGCGAGCTACTGCCCCTAATATCATTCGTGAATTAGAAAATCATGTATTTTTGGTACATGGCATACCACAGACTATAATTATGGATAACGGTTCTCAGCTACAATCTCATGAGTTTCGTAATTTTCTTAACCGTTATAACATACCTTTCGTCTTTTATTCACCTAGATATTGTCCTCAAGTCAACCCAACAGAACGTTATAACAGAACTATTATAACGGCTTTAGCTCAGTTAGTCGGTGATGATCATAGATCATGGGACAATCATTTGAAAAAGATTCAAATGGCTTTAAATAGTGCAGTAAATGTCACGACCGGTTTTACTCCATCGTATCTTGTATTTGGCCGTGAAACAATTCCTTGCGGGTCATACTATAGTTCCTGTTCTAATCTTGACAGCGTCATCTTCGTTCCTCGAGACATTTATGCCCATAATTTAGGGTTACTTTCCACAATCTTCGATAAAGTACAAGTTGCTATTCACACAGCTCACTCTAGAAACGCTACAAATTACAATCTAAGACGGGATTTCAGAGAATTTAATGTCGGGGACATAGTTTGGCGAAAAAATTACGTACAAAGTAATGCTGGTGCATATTTCAGCGCAAAACTTGCGCCGAAGTACATAAAATGTAAAATTGTTGAAAAATTGTCTTCTTTGGTCTTTGTCTTGGAGGACCCTAACGGTTCGAGAGGTAGATGGCATGTTAAAGATATTAAATGCTAACTTGTATAATATATTATAATGATTTTTATTTTTTTTTTATTTTTTAACTAGTGGTGATCTATGTTTTTGTTTTCTTAAGAATGTTGTAATAGTTTCGTTTTGTTTGGTGTATACTGAGTACTAATAATGTTATGATTATGTATTTGAGTAATTCTTTTTTACGTACAACAGTACTACCTGTTAATGCTTCACAAAGAATCTAAACCCTTTGGCTTATTTTTGTAATACCCTTGATTTATCTTTATTAATAATAAAAGGCTCGCACAATGGTTAAGATACCAATAAAGCCTATATTGTGCTTTTATCTTTTGATATTTCAAATTGCACACGTTGCAATTTAAATATTAACTTTAACATTTGAATAGAAAATTACTTTTTCTCTTCAAATCTCTGAAAACTATTAAGGCTTACTTAGGCCATATGTGTCACTTGTAAATATTATTTATCTTGACTTTTATCGGGTTTTCGAAAAGGTGCGGGTTACGACACCTAATTCTAAAAAAATAAGCCTTCGTTATAATCGTATGATAATTCCTTGTGGAGTATGGTCATCATGGATTGTGAACCATAACCCCAACTTATGATTGAGTGTGCGTGCGAGGGAGTATGGAAGATGTGTGTGAATCTGTCTGGATGGTCAAGGTCTTGTTCTCAACCTGCAAAATTTTCAATGAGTGAAAATTTTTCTGGGGTTTTGGGGGAAATGTAGAGAAACTAACCTTTTTGTTAGCTTCTCTACATTCAAACTCTTTTAACGGTAACACTGCCAACTAATAATTCTATGTACGAAAATTTTAAATTGCTTTTGACAGGATCAGCGATCCTTGTTTTAAAATTGGGTCAGTCTTGGAAGAGAAGTCATCAAGGAGACACGAAAGATGGTGCATGTCTTGTGGTATTTTTATGAAAGTATATGTGGTGTTAGTTCATGTTAACGTGTGATCTTTGAACGTGGTGACGGGTCCTGCAGAGAAGACAGCATGAGCGTCTGGTAATTTTTCTTCGCGAGGCTTCGGTCTCTTTGGCCTTGTTACAGGAGGACCTCATCTTCTGGGGCCACTGACCTTGCCTCTTACCTTGGAGTACCGAGCTAGCGCTACAGGCGCCTTCACCTCAAGCGCCAGAACAACACCACGGGCGTCTTCACGCTAGTGCCCAGCTAGCGCACAGGCGCCTCCACCTCAAGCGCCACAACATCACGGGCGTATACACGCTAACGCACAGCTGGCGCTACAGGCGCTTCTATCTCCAACGCCCTGCTGGCGCTACGTCTATCGGCGGGTCCAGCTTGTCTACGCTCCAACCTCGGCCGGCCTCCACTGTGTTTTCTTTGTGTGCTACCCCTCCCCTGTTAGGCTAACATTCCACGGACTCTTCAAAATTCTCTCTCTATTCGCTAAAAACATATAAGACTATAAGTGCAGTGTTATTTATATGGTGAAATGATTAAATGTGTAAACAGTATGGTTAGTTTTATATATTAATCTCCTTTCTTCGAACCGTTAGGAATCCTAACCACTAGGCAGGACTCTTGGGGTAGGTTCTCTGAAGTCTCGTAACTTGTGGTGTTGCAACCGGCTACCCCGTTTGTAACGCTACAGTTTACTCTGATACTCTTAACCTGTGGTGCTGCAACCGGCTCCCCCGCTTGCCACATTACAGGTTCCTCTCTAATCCTATCTTAACTTGTGGTGCTGCAAACGGCTCCCCCGTTTGCAACATTACAGTTTGGCGCCCCAGCTTGCCGCATTACAGGTTTCTCTCTCTAATCCTCTCTTTACCTGTGGTGCTGCAAACGGCTCCCCCGTTTGTAACGCTACAGTTTACTCTGATACTCTTAACCTGTGGTGCTGCAACCGGCTCCCCCGCTTGCCACATTACAGGTTCCTCTCTAATCCTCTCTTAACTTGTGGTGCTGCAAACGGCTACCCCGTTAGTAACGCTACAGTTTACTCTGATACTCTTAACCTGTGGTGCTGCAACCGGCTCCCCCGCTTGCCAAATTACAGGTTCCTCTCTAATCCTATCTTAACTTGTGGTGCTGCAAACGGCTCCCCCGTTTGCAACATTACAGTTTGGCGCCCCAGCTTGCCGCATTACAGGTTTCTCTCTCTAATCCTCTCTTTACCTGTGGTGCTGCAAACGGCTCCCCCGTTTGTAACGCTACAGTTTACTCTGATACTCTTAACCTGTGGTGCTGCAACCGGCTCCCCCGCTTGCCACATTACAGGTTCCTCTCTAATCCTCTCTTAACTTGTGGTGCTGCAAACGGCTTCGCCGTTTGTAATACTACAACATACAAAAAGAACTAATAAAAAAAATTCTTATACTCACTGAAGGTAAGTTCTCAAGGTATCTTATAACATACCAGCAGTGCTAATTTGTAAAGAAAATCTCGCATCCGCGTGAATCAGGTGCAGAAATTTTGAATCACTTTCATTTATTCTGTTCTATATTAATATGCCAAAACCAGGAAAACTCAGTGTTTAGGGCTTCCCTTGAGATCTACAATACTTTCATTCTGTCGGTAGCACAGAACTATTTCTTTTGTACCTATACAAAGTTCATTGCTATGCTCAATATCCCGCACTTTCACCCAAAAACAATGCTATTATTATTTCTGCCATGTAACATTCTCACCCTTATTTTATCCTTTAACAGGAGATCCCAACGTGATCCTGCAATCAACTGGACTACTACTCTTACCTCTACAATTTCCGGGTTTATATCAGGTGAATAAACAATGGAAGCCCACCAAAAGCAATGTGTTAAACGCCTTCGTGAGTAAAGTTGATACAGAAGCTGATGTTCAAAAGTGTATCGAAAAGCAGCGCAGTCACCTAGCAGAGGTACAGATCAAATTAAAGTGGAAGAAACAGTGCACCTTCAGCCATTTGTGTTGGCAGTAGGTCCGTCTTGGTCGGAAATTTCCCAGGCCCACATTGTTTTAGATAAAGTAATATATAGTTTTATTAACGTACCAGAAGCAGTTGAAGTGTGTTTCCAGTTATTCCACTCATTCTAAACCGAATACCCTCTTGAATGCCATAATGTTTGGGAGTTCATACAACAGGCAGTCTATGATATTTGTACAGAATTTGACTGGAATCACCGTTCAACTTCTGAGTTGGTGGAACAGTTGCGCATTTCCTTAAACCGGGACGCTCAAACCAAGTCGCGAAAAATATAAATTTACTTCTTATTGTGGGTGTGCTAATTTTTAAGTCATGTTACACTGTGACTATTGTTTGATTCCATGCTCCAGTGTTAGTGAATAATTAGGACATTTAAGAAAAAAGTGTAATAATCTGCCTTCGTTTTCTAATGGTGAAAGTTATAGATGTGGACAAGGTTGCTTTAGTACATTTGATTCCCTAAATACTCTAAGAATGCATTTGAAAAGATCACATGTTTTCGATGAAACTATTATAAATTTTTGTAAAGACACAATTAATTATAAATCCACGTCTGAGTGTACTAGTGTGTCTGATAACGTTTGTCTATCGAATGACTATAATGAAACCACAGCGAGTAAAACACATAATGTTTCCAATGATATTCATTTAATTGATAATAATGACATTTTACTATGGAAATTAACGTGGTTTTCACACATTTTATACTATATATAACGGGAATGAACTCACGTGTGGGGATAGTCGTAACGACTATAGTTTCGGTCGCATTCGGCGACCTTTTTCGTGCCCCGTAAAGTTAGGGAGGCTATTGAGATTAGCAGACGCCCTAACTTCAACAGAGACGGGGGATGGATACTGCCACCGACGTGGAAACCGTGTCTTCAGGGATCCAAAGGACTTAACCGTGGAACTGGTGGAGACATAGTGAGTTCAGTGTGCTGGAGTATCCCCGACGTATACCAGGATACCGACGAAGAGGATATTCAGTGCGCGCCGACACAACAATCCTCTCTACCCGCCCCCGCCCCACCACCGCAACCGCTGTCATCGCGAGCGCTACGCGCCGCAGCCCGCAGTGCATTGCGAGACGGCTCCGCGTGCTAGCACTCGCCAACTTGAGAAAGGTCGCCGAATGCGACCGAAACTATAGTCGTTACGACTATCCCCACACGTGAGTTCATTCCCGTTATATATAGTATAAAATAATGACATTGATTCTAATCTGACTATGAAACGGCGTATAAAATTTGAAACAGCTTTGATGATTAGTGCTCTCCTTGCTAATCCCATACTGCCAAGGATAACTGTAAGTTTGTTTGTTAAGGCAATGTCCTTACATATCCCAAATATGATAGAAATAGCAATACAAGGTCGGCAAGAACGAGAATGTGTCCAACGTATTTCAAATGTGGAAGGGCTTAGGTCGAGCGTGCAACAATGTTTGCAGAATCTGTCTAGCGAATACAAATTGATGAAATATTTCAAGAGCCTTGGAACTTATATTAGTCCTCAAGAATACCAAACTGTCGATGCTCCCCGAGATGAATTTGTTAGAGGAAAAAGAAAGTTAGCTTTAGGGACCGGTCAATTTATTCCTTTGCGATTGGTGCTCAAAAATTTTTTAAGCATTCCTTGAGTTCTCAAAGTAGTCGATGAATATATCCAATATTGTCTACGTCTAACAGTAGTAGAAAATATTGTACGCAGCTCAATTTGGCTGAATAAAAATCAATCACATAAAAGTAATACTCGGCTTTTACCGCTGTTAGTTTACTTTGATGACTATGAAACTGGAAATCCTTTGGGTTCACATGCAGGCGTTCACAAACTGGGAGCCGTTTATGCCTCTATAGCATGTTTACCTCCAAACCTGGCATCTCAGTTAAAATACATTTTTCTATTTGCTCTTTTCTATTCTTCAGATCGATCGAATCAGGGAGGCAATTTAAACTGTTTTCGTAAAGTAGTACAGGAGTTAAATTTTTTGTCATGCACAGGTGTAGATGTAAATATCCCAGGATACTTTAAGGGCCAAGTTAAATTTCAGCTAGTCTCATTAGTTGGAGATAATCTCGGCTTGCATTCTATTTCAGGATTCATAGAAAGCTTTACAGCAAATTATCCTTGCCGAATGTGTAGAGCTCACAAATCTACAACAAAGTTAATGTGCTATGAGGATATTTCCTTACTTAGAAATGATAGTAATTACATTTCAGATTTGAGACAAAATAATCCTAGCGAAACTGGTATAAAAGAAGAATCTGTCTGGAAACAAGTACAAGGCTTTGATATATTTAAACAAATGTCAGTGGACATCATGCACGATATTTTAGAAGGCGTAGGGCCGTATGCAATGATTCAAGTTCTAAAGGGGCTACTTTCCAAAAACTATTTTACTTTAGAAGAATTAAACAATCGTATGACATTTTTCGATTACGGTCCAGACTCGAATTGCAAACCTGCGCAAATATCCAAAGAATCGTGGGGTACTGTGAAATGGAAAATGAGTGCTATGGAATCCTACAATTTTATTAGATACTTTTCATGTTTTGTTTCCCATAAAGTTCCTTTTGATGATGAGCATTGGCAACTTTATTTACTTCTAAGGAAATGACTGAAAATGTATATTCTGAAATTTGCGATGAGATCAAAGACGTAGTTGCCGAGTTTAACAGTCTATATATGACATTGAGTGGCTCTCTTTTAAAACCCAAATTCCATCACCTGATACACTATCCGGGAATAATGGAAAAATTAGGACCTCTTCATAATTTGTGGTCAATGAGATATGAAGCAAAACACAGAATTTCTAAAATAAGCGCAAGAGTTTTATCAAATCGAATTAATTTGCCTAAAAGTCTTGCTATTAAACATCAGTTGCAACTTAATCACTTGTTTCTCGAAAATAAAATAGATTTCAGTGTTGTCAAAACTTCTGCATGCCGTAAAGACTTGGATGTTGTAACTTTCAAGACCTTATTGCTAGAATTTAATTTGTCGCAGGACTCGAATCTCTTATCAGTGACCTCGGCTTTGTTAAACGGTATAAATTATGAATACAAACACATACTAACATTGGACATGGATGAAAATAGTGGTGAACCGAACTTTGTAGAAATCTCCAATATTTACTACAATGATAGCACAGAAGAATTGTTTTTTAAAGGACTTGCTTTAGAAACACTTTTTTACGATCCTCACATTTACGCTTACTGTGTAAGAAAGACTGATATTATAAAATATGTGTCATATGATAGTTTAGTTAATGTAAAGCCAAATAATTTAACAATGTTATCACCTTATGCTATGTGGTATGTTGTATCAAGAAATTGCTTATGTTAGAATTTTATGATTAAATCGTTTTACTTTAATAGACCGTTAAACTTTTATAGACCGTTTCCAATGTATTGTACATATCTTATGATAGTATCTTTAGTGTAAAGTCATATAATTTACCAATACGAGTAGTCAATATTCATAATCCCCAACAGTCAACGCTAAATATGTTAGTGGGGATAGCGAAATAACTTTTAGAAAGTTATCCGAAATTAAATGGGGTCGCCACGTTTATATTTATATATATTTTGTATTTTAATTAAAGTACTTAGGTAGTTACTTACCTTTCATTATTATGTCACATCTAATATGTTTAAATTAGTTATTGTGAGGGCACAGTGTCGAATGTTGCGCCCTCATTACAATTTTGGTTACTAGATTCTAAAATTACTTTTGGAATTACAGATTTTATTTCATATCCAGTGATGTGCATGAGGTCGTCTATATTGGAATAGGTATTGCGCCTTTTCAAAAAGTTTTGTGATTTCATTATTATGTGACATCTAATATGTTTAAATTAGCTATTGAGAAGGCACAGTGTCGAATGTGGCGCCCCCATTTAATTTTGGTTAGTAAAATCTAAATTATATATTATGTTTATTTTAGAATCTATATTAGCCAAAATTGTAATGAGGGCGCAACATTCAACACTGCACTCTCTCAATTTTCTGCATTTTCTAAGTATTTTGTGATTTTAATTTAAGTACTTAGGTAGTAACATACTTAGGTACCCTTCATTATTATGTCACATCTAATATGTGTAAATTAGCTATTGAGAAGGTACCATGTCAAAGGTGGCGCCCTCATTATAATTTAGGCTAATAGATTCTAAAAGTAGGTACTTTTGGGAATTACAGATTTTAGTTCATATCCAGTATGTGCTTCAGGTCCTCTATATTGGAACAGCCATTTTCAGAAAATTGAAATTAATTTTAATAATAACATTTGTTTATAATATTGCTGATAAGTATTTAAAAATGTGACATAATATTTGACTAAACAAAATTGTTACTACATTCGACGATGTGTTCTCTCAATAGCTAATTTAAACACGAATTTTGTTTAATTACCAAATATATTCTAAAATAAATATTTCTTATTTTAGATTTTATCAACATTGATTGGAGGCGCCACATTTGGCATTGAGGCCTTTTGTAATTTTAATTTTAAGTATTTACTTGTTATTAGCTATTGAGAGGGCACAGTGTCGAATGTTGTGCCCTCCTTACAATTTTGGTTACTAGATTCTAAAATTGCTTTTGGAATTATAGATTTTAGTTCATATCCAGTGATGTGCATGAGGTTGTCTGTATTGGAATAGGTATTGCGCCTTTTCAAAACATTATGTGATTTTATTTAAGTAGGTACTTAGGAAGTTACTTATCTTCATTATTATGTGACATCTAATTTGTTTAAATTAGCTATTGAGAAGGCACAGTGTCGAATGTGGCGCCCCCATTTAATTTTGGTTAGTAAAATCTAAATAACATATTATGTTTATTTTAGAATCTATATTAGCCAAAATTGTAATGAGGGCGCAACATTCAACACTGCACTCTCTCAATTTTCTGCATTTTCTAAGTATTTTGTGATTTTAATTTAAGTACTTAGGTAGTAACATACTTAGGTACCCTTCATTATTATGTCACATCTAATATGTGTAAATTAGCTATTGAGAAGGTACCATGTCAAAGGTGGCGCCCTCATTATAATTTAGGCTAATAGATTCTAAAAGTAGGTACTTTTGGGAATTACAGATTTTAGTTCATATCCAGTATGTGCTTCAGGTCCTCTATATTGGAACAGCCATTTTCAGAAAATTGAAATTAATTTTAATAATAACATTTGTTTATAATATTGCTGATAAGTATTTAAAAATGTGACATAATATTTGACTAAACAAAATTGTTACTACATTCGACGATGTGTTCTCTCAATAGCTAATTTAAACACGAATTTTGTTTAATTACCAAATATATCCTAAAATAAATATTTCTTATTTAAGATTTTATCAACATTGATTGGAGGCGCCACATTTGGCATTGAGGCCTTTTGTAATTTTAATTTTAAGTATTTACTAGCTATTGAGAGGGCACAGTGTCGAATGTTGTGCCCTCCTTACAATTTTGGTTACTAGATTCTAAAATTGCTTTTGGAATTATAGATTTTAGTTCATATCCAGTGATGTGCATGAGGTTGTCTGTATTGGAATAGGTATAGCGCCTTTTCAAAACGTTATGTGATTTTATTTAAGTAGGTACTTAGGAAGTTACTTATCTTCATTATTATGTGACATCTAATTTGTTTAAATTAGCTATTGAGAAGGCACAGTGTCGAATGTGGCGCCCCCATTTAATTTTGGTTAGTAAAATCTAAATAACATATTATGTTTATTTTAGAATCTATATTAGCCAAAATTGTAATGAGGGCGCAACATTCAACACTGCACCCTCTCAATTTTCTGCATTTTTTAAGTATTTTGTGATTTTAATTTAAGTACTTAGGTAGTAACACACTTACCCTTCATTATTATTTCACATCTAATATGTATAAATTAGCTATTGAGAAGGTACCATGTCAAATGTGGCACCCTCATTATAATTTTGGCTAATAGATTCTAAAAGTAGGTACTTTTGGAATTACAGATTTTAGTTCATATCTAGTATGTGCTTCAGGTCGTCTATATTGGAATAGCCATTTTCAGAAAATTGTTTATAATATTGGTAATAAGTATTTAAAAATGTGACATACTATTTGACTAAACAAAATTGTCACTACATTCGACAATGTGCTCTCTCAATAGCTATTTTAAACACGGATTTTGTTTAGTAATCAAATAAATATTCTAAAATAAACATTTTCATTCTTTTATTTTAAATTATTTTCAAATAGTAAAGTAGTCAGTCTATATCAATCAATGTTATAGATGGTCAACGGAATTAATTTTTTTAAATTGTTTCTTTTTTCAGGAAGGTGATTCGAGTAATTTTATTCCTTCGTAGCATATTTATAAATATATTTTGTAAAAGAAGAAAATCCCGGGGTAATTATTTATTACTTTTCACTATGTCTTCGTTTGAGTTGATGATCTTAATTTGTTTGGAGCTAAATTATGAGGCTAGTTTTGTTAATAAAATAGTTTTTTTTTCAGGAAGGTGATTTTAGCAAAATTATCCTTTCTTACATCTTAATTATTCTTTGGTAATAGAAGGACATTCCGAGGGTAGTGATTTGCCTGTCACAATCTGCAAGTTTGAGGTGGTGATATTAATTTTGTTTGGAGGGTGTTTTCCGGCGAAAATGCGAATGATTCATCTGAATTAACAGATAGAAAACCGATGGATATTAAATTCCCTTCAGTAATTCCGTTTTGTTGTATGTGGTGACTTTAAATATTCAGGTTTGTCCATGCATTCGATGTTGAGATCAATTAAGGTCACACACATGGATAGCCTTAAAAATATTTTGGATTAACACCTACTACAGATTGTAATTACGTCAGGTAGTTTAGAATCATATTTGGGTTTTTTTTCTGTTTTTGATGATTCATCCGCATTTTCAGATGGGAAATCCTTCTGATATTTGGCATTACCATCTACAACTGAAGGTAATTTTGGCAGGAAAATTATTACTCAACGGGATTTTCCTTTCTGTTGCAAAGGAATAATTTAGATAGTCGAAAGGAAGTTCTACCTAAAATAGAAGGTAAAAACGGTAGGAATTATCTTCCTACCGGAATTACCTTTCTTTCAGTAGAAGGAATATCCTCAAATTTCCTTCCGAAATTAGAAGGAAAATAAATACATTTCCTTCCAGCTATCAGTGGATAGACGGTAATTTTGGAAGGAAAATTATTACCCTACGGGATTTTCCTTTCTGTTGCGAAGGAATAATTTAGATAGTCGAAAGGAAGTTCTACCTAAAATAGAAGGTAAAAACGGTAGGAATTATCTTTCTACCGGAATTACCTTCCTTTTTGTAGAAGGAATATCCTCAAATCTCCTTCTGAAATTAGAAGGAAAATAAATACATTTCCTTCCAGCAATAAGTGGATAGAAGGTAATTTTGGTAGGAAAATTACTACCTCACGGGATTTTCCTTTATATTGCGAAGGAATAATTTGGATAGTCAAAAGGAAGTTCTACCTGAAATAGAAGGTAAAAACAGCAGGAATCATCTTCCTACCGGAATTACCTTCCTTTTAGTAGAAGGAATACCCTCGAATCTCCTTTTTAAATCAGAAGGAAAATACATACAATTCCTTCCAACATTCGGTGGATGGAAGGTAATTTTGGTAGGAAAATTACATCCTCACGGGAATTTCCTTTCTATTGCGAAGGAATAATTAAGGTAGTCGAAAGGAAAAAGCACCTAAAATAGAAGGTAAAAGTGGTAGGAATAACCTTCCTGCGGGAATTACCTTCCTTTTAGCAGAAGGAATATTCTTGAATGTATTTTCTAAATCAGAAGGAATATAAACATATTCCTTCCAATATTCGGTGGGTATTTTTTGATTCGGAAGGTAAAAACAAAAGGAATACTGAGATGGAAGAATATTCCCACTAAATGTATCTTCTACTAAGGTAGGAAATTTTAGATAAACCTTCTATAGATGTAGGAATTTTTAGCATCGGAAGGAATTACCATCTATGAACAGAAGGTAAAGTCTCGTACCCACTATGATAATCTTCAATTTCGGTAGGAATCTGAAGAAATAACTGGAAGGAAATTACAATTCCATCCATTTTTACCTTGTGTTTCGGTAGGATTTCTTGAGGATGATTCTCTTAATCAGAAGGTTAAAATGAAGGGATTACCTTCTGTTTTTTTCCTTCCTTTTTCAATCGGAAGGAAATTGTAGAAGTGTTACCTGCCAACTTTTCCTTCCTTTTTGACTCAGATGGAAAATGTGGAAGGAAATTAAAATGGCGGGATATACCTGTCGATTTTTCCTTCCCTTTTGACTCAGAAGGAAAATGTAGAAGGATATTAAAATAGAAGGATATACCTGTCAATTTTTCCTTCCTTTTTGACTCAGAAGGAAAATATAGAAGGATAAATTAGAAGGTTAAAATGGAGGGTATTACCTTTCGATTTTTCCTTCCTTTTTTGACTCAGAAGGAAATAATTTAGAAGGAAATAATTTAGAAGGAATTTATATCCATCCAAATTAAAAGGAAATATTCCTTCTGAGTCAAAAGGGACGGATTAATCGTCCAAATTCGGATGGTTATTTTTCTCAGTGTACTTGGTATTCTCGAGGGTTGTCATCGAGAAACATAATCCTAAGCTATTTGTTTAACTTTATACTTGGCTTGAATTCACTTAGGCTGTATTGACACCTAGGATATGCGCGGATGCGTAATGAAGGGTCTGTTTGTATAATTTGTATAAACCAATAAAATCGCTTCAACGGGGTCAGTACAAGTTTTCACCCATTTTAAAACTACAGTAATTTCCGTTTCACTCCATACAGTTTTGTACAGTGCCCCTGATGGAAACAAGGAAGAACTAACAGAATGTATGGAGCCACTCGCAAAAGTGATATACTACATATGCAAAACCTGTACTAAAGGCACTGTTTCTTAACCTTGTTCAGCTCCGCTCCTGTGGAAACCGACTAGCGGAGTAAAGCTAGCTATCGTTCAAATCAATGTTTATGGCCTCCAAGAAGCGAATTGTTGCGTAGTTCCAAACTTTGATTATTTACTTGTCTAGATATACAGTAACGCACCAAAAGCGCCCAAAAATAGCATATACTTAACTGTTATACGCTAACTCATCAGTGACGCCACAGACACCGCGCGGATAACACGTCTTATTATTCTCTGTTTTGCGGCGAAAATATGGCGTGCTGTGCTATAAATCTGTGCCGAAACTACAAGAGACGTTTGAAAACACCTGAAATCACTGGTAAGTACATTTCAAACAACTATTATCTTGTATAATTAGAGAGAATTATATGGATAGAACTATCGCTAAACATACTACTGTGTATCTATGTCATTAGTTGCCAGCTTTCAAATTGAATTTTACCCAAATTTTGTAGACATATTTTGTACCATATTTTTAAGAAGATTTAGAGGTGTGAAATGTATGTGTATTTTTTCGATATATTTTCAGGGTTCCGTGAAAAATCCGTATCGTATATTTGTATATATGCCCTGGACCATTGTGTCCCTGTGCCCCAGGTGGTGGCAGAACGAACTCGAATGAAGAATGAACTCGCAGAATACGGTTCGCAGTCGGGTTTTTTTGTTTAATTTTAACCGACTTCAAAAAAACGAGGTTATCAGTTCTTCTGACAGATTTTTTGTGGGTATTTTAAGCTATTTATGAACTGATTTTAATTTTTCTTTCATGTTTCAAGGGTGGTCCCATATATATAGATGCAGCTGAGACATACGTAATATTAAGTAGTAACTTTATATTATATTTTGTTTGCAGAATACCCACAGATCCTATTTTAAGGAGTAAGTGGCTAAATATAATAAGGAAAAGCCGCGGCGAAGATCTCTGGCAACCGGTTGCATCTATTGTCATCTGTTCGTATCATTTTCGTTCCAAGGATTTCTATTTAGCTAACAACCAAGGTCGTCGTAGATTAAAAAAAGAATCGATTCCATGCAAGGTGCGTGATTTTTTTTATCGAATTTCACCCAACTTTACCGACAAAATAGGAGCAATTTATCAGGTTTCCCAGTTTTGTTGGTTATAAATACCGTAGTGTCATAATATTTGTGTCGTCAGTATTGTATAAATATGTAACTGTTACATAAAACTAAATCATTTGTAAAAAAATATGTAAATAAAAAAACTGTAACAAAATATGTTTTATTTTATTCATTATATATCCTATAACTAGTATAAATCTATTTATAACCAATCAAAGCGCGGAAAAGCGCTTTTTGGTACGGAAGTTTACGGAACCCTTCATGCGTGAGTCTGTCTCGCACTTGGCCGGTTATTCAAATTATTCCACATCACAGCATATTTGGTCAACTTTGTGGAAATTCTTTAAAAGCTGGTAACATTACGCACACAAACATGGGACTCAGCGCGCTAGTAAGTACAGTGTAAGGCAATTCTCTGTGTGCGTGAACACTCCTACATGCAAGCCCAGCCTGGCCACCTATTTTTATTACCGTTGCAGCGCCACACTCTATCTAGACAAGTAAATAATCTAAGGTTCCAAATTCATATGTCAGCGGGTGTGAGGACTGGGTTTTAGCGCAATTTGCTATGCGCATCCTTCGTCCGCACCTGCATAATGTGCCTAGTAAAACTCTGTCTTAGTGTTCATGATGTGTTGCTGACCGTAGCAATGCTATATTTTTAATCGACTTCTAAAAAAGAGGAGGTTCTATGTTCGTCTGTTTGTATTTTTTGTGTATGTTCATCGATATTGACTGCCTCGGGGCTCAGTAGTTAGTGAGCCTGACTTCTGGATCAAAGAGGGGTGGGTTCGATCCCCACCCAGGGCAAATATTTATGTGATGAACATAAGTGTTTGCTCTGTGTCTGGGTGTTATTTAGTTGCTATCTAAGTATATAAGTATGTATTTAAAAATAAGTATTTGTAGTATATCAGTCTCTGGCAGCCATATCACAAGCTTTGCTTAGTTTGGGGTCAGTGGTCGTGTGTAAGATGTCCAAAAATACTTATATTTGTTAAAATTTTATAAATTCACCAATTGGGAAACGACTTAAAAATTATTTTTAGTTCAAAAGGGTATAATTTCGAGGTGGTGGTCTCATTTAAATTTTTAAGCTAAGCCGTTTTTGAAAAATCAGCAATAATGTGAAAATTGTATATCTATATCAATTCGAACAAACCATTCCAATTTTGTACACAATGGTCGGTTTTACCATTTTTTGCAAAAAAAAAAGATAATCATTATATGCTTTAGTATAGGCTCAGATTTTTATTCTAGTAACAGCTAGGAACCCTACAGAACTAAAAGTAAATACCTACTGCCATATTCGATACGAAATTCTCCGCCAATCTCGAATTGAATCCGTCCCGAGTTGGCTAACAATATTGTCGTCCAAAGAAGCCGCAGTAGGTCCAATTCACTCAGACCAATCTAACTAAAGCTAACAGGGTAAACCGACTCGAGCCGCGCCGCGAATATCTCAAGGTAGAGAATATCTCGTAGATAAGGTACCTACAATATTTTCTTCAAGTCAAAACTTAGTGATTTAATGCAACATGTGTAATATTTAAATGCGATTGTTAAATACCCCATACATCCCATACGCTCTGCTGGCTTGGTCACTTGGAGAGAATGGGAGAAGATCTCGCCGTAAAAAGGGCTTACTTACTCAGGCAAGTACTTGGGAGTGTCGAAGAGTCGAAGACCCATCAGCAGTCCAAATAATTGCCTAGATTGTACAAACCATTAATACCAAGTTTTATAAAGGTATCCCTACCCACTCTGAATATTACGCTGAATTACGCTAATTAATCAGCGCTTATTTGTATACTTATTTTACTATTTATTTGATGGAATAACAAAAAGTTATTGAATTCCACTAAATGTAGAGAGAAGCTGAATTTCCAGGATTTTACTGCTGGTAAGATGGTCAATCCTGAAATCTTAAAAAAAGTAATTATTCGATGCGTTTTACCGAAAGACATACTGATTTTCATTCAAGTTGATCGATTCCAATTCCAGATAATGATTAGTGAGAACGATGTCACCCTTTAACATGTCCCTGGTTTGTTTATTTAATAGAGAATAATCCATGAAGGTGGTGAAAACACCACGCATTTTCCCGACGCCTTCCATTCCACTCTTTTATTTAAAGTTCAATTTATGTAGGTGCTGTACACACATTTCAATTTGTCGTGTCCCTTTCTGGCGCATCTTCTATCTCTTTCCGAGGATTTCCAGCGCCAAATCCTACTTATAACGTCTCTTGGCTCAGCTGAAATGGATTTTTTCTGAAATACACGGCGCAACCTGTCTTGATACTTGGGTGATTTGAGAAAATTATAGCAAGATCGTAGCGGTTAAGAATTTTAGTTCGTTTTTAAATAAATATTTGGGGACATTTTTTTTCACAAATCCTCAGAACCCAAACTAAACAAAGCTTGTGATATGGCTGCCAGAGACTGATATACTACATAATTATAATTATTTTTAAATACATACTTATATAGATAGTAACTAAATAACACTCAGACACTTACTCGTATTATGTTCATCACATAAATATTTGCCCTGGGTAGGGATGGAACCCACGCCTCTATGACCCAGAAGTTAGGGCCACTAACCACTGAGCCACCGAGGCAGTTTTACATGACTGCAGAATTAATGTAGGTAAATAATGATTTATCTTTGGAATTACGTTTTAGTAATGCGAGCATTTTACCTCTAGAGCAAAAAGAAAGCTGTTAGAATTAAAATGTAGTATAAATGAAACGTCTTTTTGTAGTATCGTAGTTTGATACTTTTTTTCAATGAAATTTATCGTATTTCAAATGGTTTTTAGCCGTTTTTAGGGTTTCGTACCTCAAAAAGAAAAAACGGAACCCTTATAGGATCACTTTATTGTCCGTCTGTCCGTCTGTGTGTATGTCAAGACTCTTTATCTCGGGAACGCGTAAAGATATCGAGTTGAAATTTAAACTGTGTACGTAAACCTATGAATTCTTGCAGCTGTGTAAAAGAAAAGCTTCTCAGTTACCGTATAAAAAAGTAAGAGCCGTTTATGTCGTAAAAAAACGCATATTTCAACGCTCACAAAAATCAAAACCTACAGGGTACTTCCCGTTGACATAGAACTATGAAATTTGGCGAAAAGCATTGTCTCAGAGTACACATAAAGGAATTAATCTGAAAACTGTACATTTTTATTTAAATCACATAAAAATAGGGCCTCAAAATTCACAAAATATGGGTTCAAAATTCAAAGTGAGTAAATCATATCATGTAAGGTATCATATAAAATAACTTCATTAGCACATGCTAAAACAGGTTTTTAATTATTTTAACAATATGTTTGTACGGAACCCTCGATGTGCGAGCCTGACTCGCACGTGTCCGGTTTTTTTTTAACTCTAGTTTTATCTAATTTTTTTAATTATTTACATTATTTAGCATTTTTATTAACTCTTTACGATCCGTCATAAACGTGCAGTTGCAAAATAATTATAAAAAACTCGTAAATCATCGCATAACAATAGCGTAAAAAGCCCTACGCAGTAAAATTTGAAATTACCGTGTGTAATAATTATTTACGTCTTCAGAAACAAATGGCCCACCAGGTGATCTTACGAACCTCGTAAATGTCGCCACAAAACAGAGAACAGAATATTAACTTCATACAATGCGCACTCAAGCCACCCACACATATACATTGTTCACGGACACTATCTTTAAACCCGCAGTAAGTAGAATAGTCAGGACCTCAATTTTTGAACCGATAGAAACTGACTATTGAAATCGCATCGCAATCTTATTCATTCAATGATCGCTATTGCTCTTACTCAGTCTCGTGATCATTATCGCATAGTAAAAAATAGAGCTCTAGAGTTGATCAATGTTAAGAGATTTTGTGCTATCTGATGATGATATGATATGATATCTGATGTTCCATTGTCTGTGTATGAGTAAGTTCATATAGGCTGGATTGTGGGTCTTTATGTAGAATAGGGCTATATTTGGCAACCCACTTGCCTGATGGAAATCGAAGTTGTAGCCGTATAGATGGAGTATGTAGACCTAGAAGACACCTATTCACATTTGACTTTAAGATATACAAATTGTAATTGTCAGGAAACAATGACGGAGGCAGGGCGTCACAATCCCTGGCGGTGCATTATGAAGGAAGAAGCGAATCGCTTAGTACGAGCAGGTGGTACGTCGACTATGTAGGGATGGTATTTATGCGACTTCCGGCTTGTTCTGTTGTGAAAAGAAGATGAAGGAATCAGGTCGTGGAGTTCGAGCGCACACGCGCCGAAATGGAGCCTATAGAAAATTGCCAAACACGCTACTTTACGCATTTGTTCCAGGCTTTTCAGTTTGGAAGCGGAAAGCTTACAAAGGATAGTAATCCCCGATTATCCGCACGACACGACAATATCAATAACATCGGACTAATAGTCTAAGAGCCCGCGGCCCCCAGGCCTTCGGTAAAGTATAAAAGCTGTAAGTTTCTCAAAGTATGTCCCCAACACAGGTAAGAACGAACCCCGTCTATGAAACTTGGGTCGCGGTGGCTTTCGCAGGTATCAGGTAATAAATGTGTGTAAAATTGTGTGTTGAATTCGGTAAAGTATAAAACTCAGCTTTTACATATTTTACTTATAATAATCCTAGAAGTCATCTTGCCGAATGCCAGACACTTCGTACGGTTGCAACCCTCCGCCAGACACCATTAAAGTATATTTAATTGTTACTATACTTACGGTATAGTATAAAAGCTGCTAGAACTATCAAATGATGTTTTCTCAATAGCCAGACAGTTTCAGTAGTTCCTTTATGTTGCCAGACACATCAAAAGTCTAATGTAGGTACGAGCGCGAGGGATAATTATATGTGTTAGCGGGTGCGAGTAAAATACCGCGTTCGTTCCATTGCGACGTTTTACTGCGCATGATCTATCATTTATTGTATACTAGTTTTTACTCGCGGCTTTGCCCGCATACGCAATATATCATTATGATTTTATAGCCTATGTGTTATTCTGATATATAAGCTATATTAATGCAAAGTTTCATCTCAATCCGTTCAGTAGATTTTGCGTGAAAGAGTAACAAACATCCATACATCCATCCATCCATCCTCACAAATTTTCGCGTTTATAATATTATTAGTAGATCCTACGATAATGAGAACTATTTTCTAGATTTACTATGAAAATTCATTATGACGTGTTACTGCGCATCAGCTTCATTTATTGGGTTTTATTTGGTGAATACGTACAGCAAGCGTTTTACTATTTTTTTGTTCAGTTTATAAAGTAAGTGAAAATCAGTGTGATCATGGAAGGACAATTAATTTGCTTTCTATGTAAGAACAGTGATGGAAATAAATGTTGTTTTCGGAAGGAACATTAAAAAAATGTCAAACTATTTTAAAGGCGAGGAAAATACACAACCTCAAATATAACATCGTTACTTTGCCAAATGAATATACAGACGGTGGTTAGAGATTGAGATGAAACTTTGCAATAATATAGCTTATATATCAGAATAACATATATAGGAGATAAAATTATAATGATATATTGCTTATGCGGGCGAAGCCGCGGGTAAAAACTAGTATACAATAAATGATAGATCATGCGCAGTAAAACGTCGCAATGGAACGAACGCGGTATTTTACTCGCACCCGCTAACACATATAATTATCCCTCGCGCTCGTACCTACATTAGACTTTTGATGTGTCTGGCAACATAAAGGAACTTCTGAAACTGTCTGGCTATTGAGAAAACATCATTTGATAGTTCTCCTAATCTATTACATAAAAGGCTTCCCTGAGTGACTGACTGACAGACAGCCTACAGCCCAAACCGCTAAAGATATAACGTTGAAATTTGGAATATAAGTACATTGTACTACGTAATGGAGCACTAAGGACGAAAATTTTGAACTTTCGACCTTTAAGGGGTAAAATGGGCCCTTTTCGTTTGTATGTAACTTTTTATTCCCTGTTCCGATTGACTTGAAACTTCGTATACATGCTTTTCAAACAAAATAAAAGTTACGTTTTTTCCTGTTTTTCCAAATTTTTTTCATCTAAGGGGTGAAATAAGGTCCCAAAGTTGGTGAAAAAAGCGTCTATTACATCCAACCAGCTGAACGGTTATAGATGAAAATTGGTATGAAGAAGGCCTACAGCATGTTTTAATACAGGAACTAATAAAATCCAGGAAAATCTATAAGGTTCCTTAGGGATACGCAAAATTAATAAGTTTAGGCTACAGCCCAAACTGCTGAAGATATGAGCTTGAAATTTGGAATATACGTACATCGTACAACATAATGAAGCACTAAGGATGAAAAACGTAGCCAACTCTAACTTACGGGGTAAAACGGGCCCTTTTTGTTTGAATGTAACTTTTTATTCCCTGTACCGATTGACATGAAACTTTGTATAGATGCTTTTGAGACTAAATAAAAATATGGGTGTACCTGTTTTTCTGAATTTTCTTTAAAAAAATCCTTAGGGGTCAGATACGTCCCAAAACTTCAATGCGTTTTTTTTAAATAATGTAGTACCTAGAATAGGATTAAGATAATGATTTATCCTTAAATGGGGCAAAATGGGTCCCCAATAGTTTACGTTTTTTTTATTTTGGTGAGCCAATAGTCTTAAACTTAACGCACATACGGATCAATATACGTATTTTACTATGGGATCAACCCTGACAAGCGAAAATTACCTACATTTTTCATACATTCTGTCGCGGGTCGATGAACTTTTTGTGTTGAACAGCTTATTTTATTCACGTGATTTTGGGGTTGATACCATTGTGAAAGTTAATCAAATTATGAGTATAATAGCATCCTAGAACATGCCTGACGAATGACATCTAGATATACAATATGTGTTTCTCAAATAATTTAAGATATAGGTACCTACTTGAGTGCCATTTTTTCATTTACCTAGAAAATTAAATTTCTAATGACTTAATGAAACATGTCGAATATATGTACCGGCCTTAATTAATAGTGCACTACTGAACGTAGGCCTACCCGCGAAGGGTGATTGGGCCATATACATCACGCCGACCGAGCGCGGGTTGCTGAATCCACAAATGACATTGATTTTTTCTCTACGGACGTACCTATATATACAGGTTGCCTCAATGTTTTCCATCAATGAAAAGCCAGTAGTGTGAAATTCCTTACATAGTTACTCATGCAATTATTATTATTGGCTCCCTAGGTGGCTCAGTGGTTTGTGACCCTGACTCCTGGGTCAAAGTGGCGTGGGTTCGATTCCCACCCAGGGCAAATATTTATTTGATGATCATATGTGTTTGCTCTGTGTCTGGGTGTTATTAATGTATTTTTATTTATTTAACACTTTCTTGCACACCATTAGAGAGAAAAAAAAAAGCAAAAGGAGGACTTAACGCTAATTTGTTAATATGTATATAATATATTTTATATATTTATTTACTATTGAGTTAATTTCAGAAATTCGGCAATTTATCATCCCAAAATTCACGTACTCCGTAATAAGCTTTAGTAACAAGTAAATTAAATAACGAAATACTGAAACAATGCAGTTTAATCCGTGGGCTATTATCATTTTAGGCAAATGCTGATACCATTCAGGCTTAACCATATGCATTATCCTTGCAAGTAATTCGATGATAAGCTCAATTATGAAGGTGCCACGGTAAATATAATACCAACGTAAAAAGTGTTCTCTCTATCGAATGCTTAAAGTGAAAAAAATAATTATGCTTATTAGCTATTATAATTACGATGGCGCCTTCATAATCGAGTCTAATGCGGGCTTAGCCACGAGCTACTATTATTTTAAGTAAGTGCCAAGAAAACGCAGGCCAAACTGTGTGTTTTTATATATATCATTTTAAGCAATTACAAAAATAACGCGAGCCAGACCGTGGGCTATTATCATTGCAAGTAATACAACAGCGCAGGCTAACGGCATGCTATTATAATTTTAAGGATTTATTAAGACAATGTGAGCCAGACCGCGAACTATTAGATATTATTATAAGCAAATACCAATATAACGCGGGTTGAACCGCGGGCTGTTATTTTAATCAAGTATGTACTAAAACGACGTTGGCTAAACTGTTAATTTTAAACTGCCAATTTTAAGTACCTAATTATTAACACAACGCGAGCCAAACCGAGGGCTATTATCATTTTGAGTAAGTACTAAGACAACACGGGCCAGACCATGGGCTATTATCATTGTAAGTAATACGACAATGCAGGCCAAACGGCAATTTTTTTAAATTTTAAGCAAGTATTAAGACATCGCAGTCCATGCTGCGTGCTATAAATAACCATCTTAAGCAAGTACTAATAATACACAGGCCAAACCGTGACCTGTTATCATTATAGGCAAATACTGTTACAATTTTAGCCAAACCGTGGGCATTATCCTTGCAAGTAATTTCAAGCAAGTATTAAGACAACGCGGGCCAAATCGCGGACTATTAGATATTATTATGAGCAAGTACAAAGACAACGTAGATCAAACCGCGGGCTATTTTCATTTTAAGTTAGTACCTATGTACTAAGACAACGCGGGTGAAGCCGCGGGTTTTAAGCTAGTAACATATATAAATTGCAGCTTTTATACTATACCGTAAGTATAGTAACAATTAAATATACTTTAAGGGTGTCTGGCGGAGGGTTGCAACCGTACGAAGTGTCTGGCATTCGGCAAGGTGACTTCTAGGATTATTATAAGTAAAATATGTAAAAACTGTGTTTTATACTTTACCGAATTCAACACACAATTTTACACACCTTTATTACCTGATACCTGCGAAAGCCACCGCGACCCAAGTTTCATAGACGGGGTTCGTTCTTACCTGTGTTGGGGACATACTTTGAGAAACTTACAGCTTTTATACTTTACCGAAGGCCTGGGGGCCGCTGGCTCTTGCTCTATAAATTGAACCAATCTTAATCCATATTTTCCGCTGTTGAAAATGTCAAAACATCATAATATTTTATGTTTTACGTTTTCCAGTGTAACCAGACGTTTCCTCTCTGGCAGTTCTGGAAGAGTTTTTAAACCGACTGCAGAAAAAAATATACTTAGTCCCAATTGTCGTCTAAAGGCTCTGACAAACAAAACGCTTAAAGCAGCCGGAGCATCGTATCACCTTAGCTTTGATAGTATCTAGTAGTAAGAACTATCCACAATCACTCTCCGAAAACTGACTACAATATTATGAATGATTCAATTCAATGATCGATGACAAACTGCTCTTAAAATTACTAGGTTTATGCAGCTGTGCGTTACGCGCTCATATGGTATGAACCTTGACTTCTGTGTTTACTGATTTGTCATATCACCCACTTAGTGCGAGCAATAACAAAACAAGCCAATTCTGTAGTAGGAAAACAATGGATATTCTAGGTAAAGGGGAAACAAATCTTGTTTGGTAATGCGAGTCCAGCGCTCGTGTCGGCAGCGTGCCAGAATGTTGTTTACCCCAATTTGAGCGAACGATGCCGTTCTGCTCGTAATAGGTGGAGCAGTGGGCGAATGCTTCATGTATTAGACTAGTAATTCTGCGAACGGTACTCCTTGGAGTCATTGGTTATCGAAATCAATTGGTAAATAATACATACGAAATAACTTATTTTATGAGAGACTATGAAAAGACCGGTAAAGTAAGGTACTCTTTTCCATCGTTAATGGTGAAAAATACATCATTATTTTGTGAATAAGTGGTTAATTCTTGTTTCAAGCTCAAAGACTTCGACGACAACGACAACTTCAATGACACGAATTATAGCTTGAACGCCACGCCAAAGCTATAATTCGTGTCATTCGAGTTCTGTTGTAAATAATCCACGCGGTCACCCAATCCGAAGAGTGACTGGTCCGACCGTTGCTTAACTTCAGTACCTAATTAGTATATAGTATTATGATATCTTCTTTGCTAATAGCTAAAGTAGACAACAATCAACTTGATCTTCTATCGTAGCTAGATATTTAGTGTCACTTTAACATAGTACATTTGCATTAAAAATTATAATTTATTTATTCTCACCACAGTTTTTTTCCTCAGATAATAAAACTTTTACGAAACATAAATGAGAGCATAGAGCAATAAATTTAACAACATTAACATTCAAAGCCGTGTTATTTCACGCCACATAATTAAGTTGATCTGCCATTGTGTATCACTTCATAGGATAGTGAGAAATATTACACACTGCACTATTAAATATTAAGAAAGCGAAATTCACACCTCCAAAGTATAGTGAGTAAATGTTCGCACCTCATAAAGCTATAACAAATTTTAAGTTATTTAAATAATGCTAGCCTAGTCATTTAGTTTCATAAGTGCGTTAAAAACTGCACTTACATCAAAAATAATACATGTAGTTATTTAAAACACATCTATAAAATCCGTCTCGAATGGAAACCATGCGCCAACGCACGTATATCTGGCATGCGCAGCGTAGGAAGTATTACAACGGAGAGGCCTTAGCATGACACTTTACGTACAGAACCTACAGTAGTTTTCGTGCGGTTTCATACTTCAATATATTTAGATTAGAGCATCCCTGCAGGTGTCAACGAAGAAAAACTAACAAAAATAATATATGCAAGCACTCAAAATAGTTTTCATTTCTTATGTATGAAGAAGTCCTCATTGAAGCCGCAGGAATATTATACTGAATGCGAGCCGCTAACAGGATGGATTGATTTGATAGTCACTTTGAAATATGTTTTGTTACTTGACGGTTCCAAAAACATTTCATACATACAAAAATAATAAACTAAAATTGCTAAAGACGAGTCCACCTGTAGTCAAACGCAAACCTATTTGAAAAAAAAACCTGCTTGATAAAGATTATGACAAAGTTTAATTATGCAGATATCCCGTCCATCAAAAAGAGTTTTTGACGTGATAACGGCTTGTAAATCTATGAAAGCCGGCTGCTGAACAATTACTAAATAATAAAAAAACTTTGTTGTTTGTCTGTCCGTCTGTGTGTATGTCAAGACTCTTTGTCTCGGGAACGCGTTGAGATATCGAGTTGAAATTTAAACTGTATACGTATGTCTATTGTTGTGTAAAAGAAAAACTTCTCGGTTGTCGTTTAAAAAAGTTAGAGCCGTTTATGTCGTAAAAAATCGCATATTTCGACACTCACAAAAATATAAACTTACAGGGTACTTCCCGTTGACATAGAACTATGAAATTTGGCGAGAACCATTGTCTCAGAGTACACATATAGGAATAAATCTGAAAACTGTACATTTTTATTTAAATCACAAAAAATAGGGCCTCAAAATTCACAAAATATGGGTTCAAAATTCAAAGGGGGTAAATCGTATGATGTAAGGTATCTTATAAAAGAACTTCATTAGCACATGCTAAAACAGGTTTCTAATTATTATAATAATGTGTAATTTTCGAGGTATGACGAGAAAAGTACAAAAAAAACTTTTTGTCGATGGTTATAGTATAGAGATTTTAACAACTTACTTCCCAATTTTGTGAAATTTTCTGGATTTGTACGGAACCCTCGATGTGCGAGCCTGACTTGCACTTGTCCGGTTTTTTACGACGTTATCACGTTAATCGACCTGAACTTTGACGTGAAATCTAAATAATCTACTACTAAACTGCTTGATAGAGTATTATGGGAAGAAATATGTTACCAGAGGTGTATACTTACAGCTAGTACAATATCCGTCAATTCCGTCAAACTATGTTTTGTTTCTTTTTGATATTTTAGTTTTTCGGTAGAAACACGGGTATCTTTTTATTGCTGTTGTAACAACTTTAAGCTGCAGTAGTAAAAACGGTAATTCATTAAACGTTCTTACTACTGGTAGTAAGATTGATAGTAGCACTGGTAATAAACCAAATTATCGTCCGTAAACCGAGTTCCCAAACAACCAATTTGTTTATGAGTGAGGCGTAAAGTATCAAAACACATTGGGCAAAGTTCACAAGTGGTAGGAAACGCACTGGAAAGATATTTCTTTATAGTCCGCGACGCCACTCCAGGGAAATACGCGCCTTAATAATGTGACGTCGTTACGTGCCGCAGTGTGCGCCTAGCCTTATTCTGCGTAACGCCTCTTTTTGTTCTTTTAAATATTTATGTGAGATCTTTCAACATCTACAATCTATTTTTAGATATTTATGAGAAAACGTCGTTATTATAGGTTACATTTTCAATAATATCAATTGGAAGCAACTTGCTGGGTTCCTGCAGTTGTTATCAGATCGTCTTGACACTCTTGCATATTATACAGTTATACCTACATATTATTATGTACATCAAGATTTTGAACAACATTTACTATAGGACTAGCCCCCTAAGTCTCGAAAAACAGCTGTTCCATACATTTTGTTTACATGTCAATGATTTTTTATGTTTTGTGAACTAGCATCATCTATCTGTTTCTATCTATAATCTATAAACTAACTAAGCAAATTAGATTATAACCAAGTTTACTTTCTCTAACTTTTTTATTCGAAAAAACCGAAAAAAAAAATACGCGAGGAGAGCCGCTTAGCGAAGCTAGTCATTCTATAACATGAACAACGAACATGGAAGAAACTAGAAGGACTCTCCAGGAATTTAATGACAGAGACCAAAAATTGACATCGACAACACCCTTAACTCTATATTTACTTTGAAAGACAGAATGCGCTCTCAAACTACTCTATTTTAAAGTAGTTTTGTAACTTCACTTTTAAAGCGTTAAAGCCCTTTCTAGTTTTTTCCGTGTTCGAAGAAGATAAATTAGGATTCCATAAATAAAATGTAGACACGATTTACAATGTAATTGTAAGAAGACATAATGTGCATTATTTTACGGTTTCTGGGAACGAGGTGTCAAAAGGAATTCAGCCTCCTTCCTACATGGAATTCTAATGCGAAAATGTCTGCAAACTTTTTGAGTTCCGTGTTTGGTAAAGAAAACTGTTAACCTAAAGTAATTTTTTGATGAGCGTACTAAAAAAATAGATATTGACTACAGCGGGGACAAAAATGCATCCTGTGTGTTTTTTTATTTTTACAGGAAAAACACATAAGTCATGACATGATTCAAAAGTGAAATGTAGTTATTTTTTATTATGGACACCAGCGTGGTTTTTGCACAGTATAACCAAAGACGATATAATAATACTACGTAGTATAACACAGGTGTTACTCACTAAAATTTAGAGTGAGACACTTGAACTTACTGTACTGTACTGTACTGTACCAGCCTTTTTAATAGTCCACTGCAGGACGTAGGCCTACCCATGAAGGGTGATTGGGCCAATATCCACCACGCGGGCCCAGTGCGGGTTGGTCTTGAACTTAGACACGACTTAATTTTGAAATTAGTACGGAACCCTGAGATTCTTCCCAACTAACCAACCAAAAACATTTAAATCATTTTATTCGCCATTCGTCTAACCGATTAGCATGCGCTAAACGAGACAAATTTTAATCGAAGTTACTTATGCAGTTTGTGTAACGAGCCGGCGATTTTGTATTCACTATTGTATGCTAATAGCAGTTTTGGGGATTTCATTTAGGTACTATATTAGGTAGCACTGTATGGAAGCTATGTTTAAGTCTCTGCAAGATTCATAGAATGGAGGAGATCCGTAGTCGCGAGAAAAAAAGTCAGGTGTTCCGTAAGTACTAAAACTAAAAGCTCATCGGCTCCCTAAAAAATGTATGGAACGGGTTATTTTTAGGGTTCCGTACCTCAAAAGGAAAAAACGGAACCCTTATAGGATCAATTTGTTGGCCGTCTGTCCGTCTGTTCGTCTGTCCGTCTGTCCGTCTGTGTGTATGTCAAGACTCTTTATCTCGAGAACGCGTAAAGATGTCGAGTTGAAATTTAAACTGTATACGTATATCTATGATCACTTGCAGTTGTGTAAAAGAAAAACTTCTCAGTTATCGTTTAAAAAAGTTAGAGCCGTTTATGTCGTAAAAAACCGCATATTTCGACACTCACAAAAATCAAAACCTACAGGGTACTTACCGTTGATATATAACTATGAAATTTAGCGAGAACCATTGTCCTAGAGTACACATATAGGAATAAATCTGAAAACTGTACATTTTTATTTGAATCACAAAAAAATAGGGCTTTAGGCCCGAATTTACAAAATATGGGTTCAAAATTTAAAGTGAGTAAATCGTATCATAATATAAAAGAACTTCATTAACACATGCTAAAACAGGTTTTTAATTATTTTAACAATGTGTAATATTCGATGTATGACGAGAAAAATTAAAAAAAAAATTTTTTTGTCGATGGTTATAGTATGGAGATTTTAACAACTTACTTCCCAATTTCGTGAGATTTTCTGGATTTGTACGGAACCTTCGATGTGCGAGCCTGACTCGTGCTTGTCCGGTTTTTTTTTCACGATTTGTCCCATGGTAAAAGTAGGTAGGTCTTCCTTAGAAACATTCTGTACAATAAGTAGTGATCTTATCACAACTTTTGCTATGGGACCAACCTCGAGCTTGCGAAAAAATGCTGTTCCATAGAAAGTGTCAATGGACTTTTTCTATGGAACACTGATTTTTTTGTGACTTCGAGGTAGGTTCCATTGTAAAAGTTGTTCATATTGATATACCTTCTTATGTCGCCCTTAAGAAGTTGTACGTAAATTAACAGTGACCCTGTATAGTATACCTCTTGTATTTACATATCATATCCCAAAGACAATACCTTTGGCACTCGGGTAAAAAACACAAACATTTCCCGACAGTAGCCACTTCAACATTTGCCGCAAATAAAAACTCCATCCACATTACAAAGTAAGGTTTCCTCAAACAATTAGAGCTACAAATGAGCGCACACAGTCGGTAGTCTCTCGCCGCCGAGCAAATTGTTTGTAATGCCGAGTTTACAAGCAAGCCGAGTACGAGAGCAAACTTGTCCTCTTTTTCCATCTCTGTAAGTACTTTATGAGTTTCTTTGTCGGTATTAATCGCGGTACGGAACCTTTTTATTTTCAACTATAGATATGTTTTTGTGTTTAGGTATACCACATTTCCCTGCTGTTCAAGGGTCGGTTACAGTTTTTTTTAAATTAAGTCTCTAGAGGAATTTCGCAAAATAGTCCCATAAAAATTAAACTTACGTTGATTTAGTATTGTTGTAGCAATTCATTTCATTTATTTCATAAATGACCATTACAGTCTAAAACTAATGCGATAGTGTAAGAAATAAGTTTTTTACAAAATTAAATTATACAATATTCAATCTATAATGATGATGAGTCATAAAATGTTCAATTGAATATTAAAAGTAATGTCATATGACTACAATTCATAATTCTACTACAATTCATAAATCAAATTAATAAAAATACGTAATAATGTCACAATTCAAACAATCCGTTCGTCCGGCCGTCTCTCGCCGCCGAGAAAATTGTTTGTAATGCCGAGTTTACAGGCGAGCCGAGTAAGAGTACGAGTGCAAACTTGTCCTTTTTTTAACCGACTTCCAAAAAGGAGGAGGTTCTATGTTCATATGTAAGATTATTTTTTGTGTGTGTTTATCGATAATCGAAAAAATATTTTTTAGTGCGAAAGGGGTTCTCCCGAGGTAGACCCATTTAAATTTTACAGAAAACGGCAGAGCCGTTTTAAAAAAAAAAGCAACGATAATGTAAACAATTGGAGTGAAATATTCAAATTTTGTACATGACAGAAAGCGGTATTGCCATTTATTGCGAAAAATAATTATTTTATCATCTCTGTAACTTTTTTATAATTTTCTTTGTAGGTGTTTTAGCCGCTATAACTTTTTTATCATAATCATGTTAGCCGCATTATCATGAGTATTGTGTAGGACAAAGACTATCCAATACATTCTCAATAAGACCACTTGAGAGTGATCAGCCTCTAAGTCGCTGCGGCTTTTGTCATGGGCGTTCTACGCCTCGTTTGCCGAAAGTGGCAAAGCTGGTGGCAAAATAGTGATAAAAAAGTTATCAAACTTATTTATTTCCTTACCCAACTAAAACGAAACAGTTTTGGCCACACATTACATTCATCAGTTCCCTCATAAATCATAATTTCAAAACTACTGATACGGTTTACTGTACCAGCCTTTTTAATAGTCCACTGCAGGACGTAGGCCTACCCACGAAGGGTGATTGGGCCATATCCACCACGCTGGCCCAGTGCGGGTTGGTGGATTCATATACGCCATCGAATTTCTTCTACGGACGTATGCAGGTTGCCTCACGATGTTTTCTTTCACCGAAAAGCCAATGATGTGAAATTCCGTACATAAGTTCCAAAGAAACTCATTGGTATGGGATCGAGATTTGATCCACGACCTTACGATTGCAGGTCGGGTGTTACTACCACTAGACCACCACGGCTTCAAAACTACCTACTTAGCTTAATTTGACAGATGAGGTGTCATTTGAAGTGTCTTGTTGAACCTGTGGTACTTTAAATAATTCATATCACACATACACATGACACATCGTTGTTGTGAATAAATAAACAAATAAATGTTAATATCATGAAAGCCAAGTAAAAATCTTGTTAAATAGGTAGTGAAAATATGTGGTATAAATGTCAGTGCGCAAAAGATATGTGTTAAAAGGCATGATTTTCGTCAATTTTCCACGTTTGAAAGTAATGTGACGAAGGACTCAAACGACCAGATTTTTCTACAAATATTTTTAAGCTGATGTGTAACCACTGAAAATTAACACGGTAAGAGCCAATAATTACAGATAAAATGACTATTTATGTAAGATATCACGAAAAAATTGACTAAGAATAAGATTGTGCCAATAAGTATTTTCAATTACCTACAATATAAAAACTGACATAGAAAAATAAAAATAATTCTCCAAGTACCGCCGATGATTACTGCAAAAAACACCCCCAGATTATTACATAGTTATTAAGAAACCGAATTTTACTGTCAAAATCGAATGACAGATGATTTGAATTTGACAATTATGACACTACAGCTGTCACACTCATTCATGTGACAGTTACTGATTGTTTGATCCGGAGGGAAACATTTTTTAAGTCCAGTGTTGCCGTATAGTAAATAATAACTGATTTCACGGGGAATCATCAAGATGGTTAATACACGAAACCAAATCTCAGTGACTGCACTAAAAGAAGCAAAATTCAAAATTCGGGAATTGACCTGCGAATTAGAAAAAGCTCAAGCATTGAATATAAAATTGTTAAGAGAACAAGAGGAAGGCGCTGAAGAGTACAAACGCTTACTTAACCAAAATAAATCACTAAAATCAAAACTCGCTCTCCAAGAATTTGATCTAATTGATGCATCATCAGAAACAACAAAATTGAAAGAAATCACAGAAAAAAATCTAAAAGACATTGGTGAATACGAAAATGTATTAAGCGTAATTCGTATGCATGAAACAAATATAAGTTTATTTGAGCAACTGCAAAAGTCAACTGAAACAGAATATCAAGAAAAACTACAAGCATTAAATGACGAAATTGAAGAATTGAAACAACATGTTACGCACTTACAAGCAGAAATAGTCCACCTAAAAACTTCTACAATTACTAATACCACCGCAAGTGTTAGAGAAAACATAGTACGAAAAAATGAAACGCCATCTCAGAACACAATTTTTAACACAACTGTGGGAAATAGTGATCCCGAACCTGGAAGCACTAAAATTTACCCTGCAAATATAAATACAACACAAACAACTCCCGTCCATAACAAAAAAAGTTCAGAATTTTTGAGAAGAAATAACTGTAAAATTGCGAACGTTGAATGTAAACAAATGCTTATTTTGTGCGACCAGTTTGGGAAATCTTTGGCACAATATGTGAAGATACACAACACTGACTACGATGTAATGTCTATTTGTAAGCCGGATGCAAGTCTGTCCGAAGTTGTAAAGGGAATCGACAATATGACCAAAAACTTCAAAGAAGGTGACAAAATCGTTGTCATCGCTTCCAATCATGACGATTTTCAATTAGAATGTATCAAAAGCGTGAGTAATTTATGTGAGGATAGAAAGATACATTTTATTATTACAACTTTACCATACATTTACAGTAGTAGTGCAGACAGCCGCCTGAATGTAAAAAAATATAAAATCAATAGAAGATTGTATAACTTAGCTGTAAATTTTCCACAAATGTCAATTATAGATATAAATGATTTTAATGGAGCTTTTGTAACACCTGCGAAGTCTTTGCCAAAGCAGTATATTTGTTTTCTATGCAAAAAAGTACTAGACTGCTTCACAGTCCACCTTAAACCCCATCAAGGTAACTTGATATATTTAACTGGAAATTCAAACTCAAAATCAAAAGTTGCTATAGATAACAACAACCAAACTAATATTAGCAAAATCACTAAGGCAGATTTTTTAGAAGAAACTGTAATACAAACCACAAAAATATAGAAACCACAGACTTTGTTATATTTCACCAAAACATACAATGTATACGTAATAAGATCATGCGACTTGAAGGGTTAACTGTTACTTACAAGCCCGATGTATTAATTCTTTGTGAAACGTGGCTAAACTGTAGTGAAGTTGAGAACATTGTTGTTCATGGTTACTACCATGCTAATTACTATGTAAGAAAAAAGCGAATACATGGAGGTGTGTCAATTTTCATTAGAAATAGCCTAATATCAAAACCATGTAAACAAATTGATTCCTTAACTGTTGAGTATCACTGTGAGTTCACATCGGTTGAAGTAAATGTTAGTAAATCATCAAAACTCATAATAATAGGTATGTATAGAACTTGCTTAGGTGACGAGTCTATTTTTATCAATTGTATTGATAAATTATTTAATGTCTTATCTGGTATGTCTGACAGAAAAGTAGTTTTAGCGGGTGACTGGAATGTGGATTTTATGTCTAGCTCAAACAGGAAGACTGCATTATTGGACATCATGAATACAAGTGGTTATAGAAATGTAGTAGACTTTTACACTAGAATACACAATAATACTAGATCATCAGTCGATTGTATTGTCACAAATATAGACAACTCAGAGATAGCTATCAAGTCAATAGCTACGGGTATTTCTGACCATTTCGCACAACATGCTAATATCAAAATAAATAAAAACAATGTAAATCACCCACGCATGTACATTGAAAAACGTCTTTTTAGTAACCAAGCATTTGTGAATTTTTGTAATGCAATGCATTCATATGATTGGGATAGGATATTTGAAATGTATAATGATAATACTTTTGACACATTTTTAAACAAGTTACTATGGAACTTAGATATATTTTTTCCAATGAAGCACGTTAAAATCAATTTAAAGAGTCAATGTCCATGGATCAATGATGAGATTACTAAACTCCAACTAGAACTTCATGACTTATACGAAATAAAAAATCAGTATCTGCAATTATCAAATACACATATAGATAACAAAAAATGCCTCTTAAACAAACATATTTTGCTAAGTAAAAAAGAATACATTAAAAATAGAATTCAAAACTCAACCAATGTTAAGAAAGAAGTTTGGAGTGTCATAAAGCAAGAAACAAACAAAAATCATAAAGAATGGAATTGGAATCTTCTAGATGAAAAAGCTCAGGAACCAATTTTAAATAATAACATTGTAAATTATATTAATGATTACTTTATTTCTATAGGACATAACCTAAGTATTAATAATTGTCCTAATAAGGCAAAAGCCCTAAGTAATCAAGTGCCCCATTCTAATGATATGCAATGTTTTGCGTTTCAGACTGTAACCCCACAGGATTTACTGAATCTAGCCAAATTAAAAATAAAACAATCGAATACTAGAGATATTTATGACATATCAGGAAAATTAATGTTTAAAATACTGTTGAATCTTATCAACCACATTACATATATAGTAAACAATATTTTAAAATCAACAAACTATCCTCAATCTCTAAAAAAATGTAGACTCACCCCATTGTATAAAGGCAAAGGTGATGAAACTTCTGTTAAGAATTATAGACCCATTACAATAGTCCCAACTATCTCAAAATTGATTGAATCTATAATGTCTGAAAACATAATGAACCATTGCAACAGATACAAGTTGATTTCTGACTCACAACATGCGTATAGAAAAGGCCGATCTACCATATCAGCTGCTCTCAGTTTTGTTAGGAAGATTACGGATTCTCTTGAGCAAAGGAAAAAAGTAGCTGCAATATTTCTAGACTTATCTAAAGCCTTTGATTCAGTGAACCATGAACTATTGTTGGCGAAGCTGGAAGCCTTTTATGGCATTGATGGCAATGAATTAAAACTTATTACATCTTTCATATCAGATAGGGAACAAACTGTAGAAGCGAAAATTGATGGATCACGACATAAATCAGAGCCCCGTGTAGTTCAAATAGGTATACCCCAGGGTTCATCTTTTGGAAATATTATGTTTATTATGTTTGTTAACGACATTAATACTATGAATCTACAGGGTGACATCATTCAGTATGCAGATGACACTACAATAATACTGTCTGATGACAACCTTGACAATCTGAAAATTAAAATCAAAGATGCACTTTCCAAACTTGAGGAATGGTTTAGTATAAATGGACTCCAATTAAATCCGGATAAAACAAATATTATGTTTTTTAATGCCCAATCATCAAAGGTAGATACCACTCCGGTAGATGTAGGAATTTCTATGTTACATAGTACTAACCGTGTTAGAATGTTAGGTTTTGACATTGACTCATGTTTATCATGGAAAGACCATATAGATTTCACATGTAAGAAAATGTCGAAGGGAATATTTGCCCTTAAACAATTAAGAAGCATTACTACTCCCGACTACCTAATAGAAATTTATTATGCATATGTTCACTCCATAATGTCATATGGAATTATTATGTGGGGAAATGCAACAGACTTTGAACGAATTCTAAAGATGCAGAAACGAGCCATTAGAGTTCTTGTAAATGGAAAATATAAAGAATCTTGCCGACAACACTTCAACATCTGTATCTGTATATATATATGAAATCCTGAAGTATGTTCGTCAGAATTTAAATGAGTATCAACTTCATGACACTAACAGTGTAAGATCTAGTAAAAATAGAATATATTTAAAGCCGATTCGCCACAGACTATGTATGTCCAAACGCCTCCCATTAATAAAAGGCAGAGAACTCTATAACAAGCTCCCAAAAGGGATTCAAGAGATGACCAATGATGCAGTCTTCTTCAGTGGAGTGAGGTCTCTCCTCCTCAATGAAACAATTTATACCATGAAAGATTTTTTAGACAGTAAAACATATTAATCCTGCACCTATTTTTCTATTTCTATCTACTTGTAACGCTATTTCTGACATGTTATAGCTGAAATGTTTTTTCAGTTATTTTTGACGATGCTATTGCAGATATTTTAGAGTACTATTACGTTATTTTTGAAATGTAACTGCTATTGTGTTTTTTAGTTGTTTTAAACTGTTATTTTTGACGATGCTATTGCAGATATTTCTAATACTGTATTTCCGACATTTTAATTTTTAATTTTTTTTTGTTTTTGTAATATTGTATTTTTATGTAATGTACCGAATTTTAATTAATTTATTGTAGTATTTATGGCTAATAATTCAATTCAATTGTTATTTTGACGATTCGTAGGGTGTTGCTCTTTGTATATTTTTGTATACGAATGTATGTAATGATCCCTATTGAAAATAAATGATTATCTATCTATCTATCTATCTATCTATCTATCTATCGAACCTGTGGTACTTTAAACGGCAACTGTCCGTTCTGACCTATAACGAATAAAAATGTGTAATAAGTACCTTTGAACATCAGATAAGCATATTATCCATGCATGCGTAGTGAACACTTGCCTACAAACTCAAAACTAACTAATAAACTTTCGATAAAAACTTTCTAAAACTCAAATGTCACATCGAAAACCATTTTTCTGTTGATAAAAATAGAGATTAAAGTCGTTTTAAGCCTTGTAATAAATTTAACCTTTCTGTCTTGTAATTATTGACCTTTCTCTAAATAACAGTTTAAAGTCGACCTTTCGTATTAGATCCGACGTAATGTAATTATTACCTAGGCTTAATAATGTAAATTATGTATAATTATTATTTATAGAATAGATTGTCTAAGATGCGCAAGTATTGAATAATTATAATGTTATTAAACCTGTAATCAATTTTGTATGAAGTTCCATAGAAATTTGTTCAGCTAATTTGATTTGACATGGTTGACGTACGTAGAGGATATTGCTTTTCAAAGTGAACGGATTTTTAAAGATATAAATACTCATCATTATAAACAAATTTAACTACGAGACAAACAGCAAAATCGCGAAAAAATAATATTTACGGTCCAAGTACGAATGATCCAATTAATTTCATTCGAAGCAGTTTTTTAGTTGTAAATATTAATAAAAGCAACTTTCGTCAACATAAAAAACTGACTTAATTATTTGTTTAATATCAAGCACATTTTATTATTTGAACAAAACTAAAACACGTTAAAAAGCAATAAACAAGCACAATAAATTAAAAACACAAACTAAGTAATAAATGTACACAATAAAAGGACACCACAAATGTTGCGAGATGGGACATGTCTCAAATTCATTTTTTTTTACTGTGCTAAAAACGATCTAAATCCATAAATTGCCTCACAACATTCAACTGAAAAAATAAAAGCTTGTTAAAAGAAAAAATATGAACAAATAAGTCAGAAATAAAAATTGAAAAAACATGAATCAAGTCTTGGCCTAGGACGGACCCAATTTTAACTTTTGGCATAAAATCAGCAATTATTTTAGCATCCATAAATCTTTTTAGGGTTCCGTACCTCAAAAGGAAAAAACGGAACCCTTATAGGATCAATTTGATGACCGTCTGTCCGTCTGTGTGTATGTCAAGACTCTTTATCTCGGGAACGCGTAAAGATATCGAGTTGAAATTTAAACTATATACCTACGTATCTCTATGAATGATCTCTTGCAGTTGTGTAAAAGAAAAACTTCTCAGTTACCGTATAAAAAAGTAAGAGCCGTTTATGTCGTAAAAAACCGCATATTTCGACACTCACAAAAATCAAAACCTACAGGGTACTTCCCGTTGACATAGAACTATGAAATTTGGCGAGAAGCATTGTCTTAGAGTACACATATAGGAATTAATCTAAAAACTGTACATTTTTATTTAAATCACAAAAAAATAGGGCCTACATTCACAAAATATGGGTGGAAAATTCAAAGTGAATAAATCGTATCATGTAAGGTATCATGTAAAAGAGCTTCATTAGCACATGCTAAAACAGATTTGTAATTATTTTAACAATGTGTAATTTTTTATGTATGTCGAGAAAAGTGAAAACAAAAAAAACTTTTTTGACGATGATATACCTAGTATAGAGATTTTAACAACTTACTTCCCAATTTTGTGAAAATTTCTGGATTTGTACGGAAGCCTCGGTGTGCGAGCCTGACTCGCACTTGTCCGGTTTTTTTTATAGCATTGTGTATTTGCTACGTGTAAGTGTCTCTCGCAGTAAAAAAGACCTCTCTCTTGACTTCTATGATATACACGTATTATAACTAAAAAAAAACTTATTAGAACAACTTAGAGAGCAATAAATTAGAAACAATGTAAAGGGGCAAATAATTAATTCCGTGACCTCCTTCGTGTACGTAATGCATAACCCTTCACAGCTAGCCCTTAATGTGAGTAGTTTATTTTATAATGTACCTTATTTATTACTTACACTAGTTTTTACTAGTTTTTTAGCCCGTTTGTAATCGCGCCTACGCGTGTTTGGAGCTTTTAAACGCTGTTTTGACTTGAATTGCAGTAAATGTGGGGAAACAATGAGTTTTGTTAATAAGGACAGTTGTAATAATTTCAAAAGGCTTTCAAACAAGTTTCATAATGGAAAAGATTTTTAATTCAATTTTGTATTTTTTGCGCATCATGTTGGGCGATGGCAAATAGGATATAGGATAAAATGTTGCTTGTAGTAAAAAATATAGTGTACATAGTATTATTATTAGTAACAAATAAAACTTGTTAATCCGTTAGGTTTACACATTACAACATTATTTTTCTGTGTCGTGTCGTGGTGGCAAAGTTTCGAAGGTGTTAATGATAAGATTTCCGTGTTTTGTCTTACATTCTGTAGAAGATATTATGTGTAGAGGATATATACAAAATTGATATAATGGAGATTTGTAGGAGGACATAAATTTAAGACATTGGAACCGATAATAAAAAGCCGGACAAGTGCGAGTGAGACTTGCACACCGAGGGTTTCGTTCAAATCCAGAAAATTTTACAAAATTGGTAAGTAAGTTGTTAAAATCTCTATAGTATAATCATTGACAAAAAAAAATCTCATTTCTCGTCATACATCGAAAATTACACATTGTTAAAACAATTAAAAACCTGTTTAAACATGTGCTTGAGTATTTGGATTATCTTTAGACCTTCAAGGGTATATGGATGATCCAATTGCTTGTCATGTAGTAGTTTTTAGATTGTCTTGTATTTAGTGGTAGTTAATAAAGGCACTTGAGCATGTGCTAATGAAGCTCTTTTATATGATACCTTACATGATACGGTTTACTCACTTTGAATTTTGAACCCATATTTTGTGAATTTTGAGGCCCTATTTTTTTGTGATTTGAATGAAAATGTACAGTTTTCAGATTTATTCCTTTATGTGTACTCTAAGACAATGCTTCTCGCCAAATTTCATAGTTCTATGTCAACGGGAATTACCCTGTAGGTTTTGATTTTTGTGAGTGTCTCTAACTTTTTTAAACGATAACTGAGAAGTTTTTCTTTTACACAACTGCAAGAGACCATAGTTATACGTTATATTCTATGTAGTTTAAATTTCAACTCGATATCTTTACACGTTCCCGAAATAAAGATCCTTGACATACGGACAGACTGACAACGAAGTGATACTATAAGCGTTCCGTTTTTTTTCCTTTTGAGGTAAGGAACCCTAAAAATTTGAAGCGAAAACTTCTTTAGTTAAACTCGCGTCAGGACAAACGTGTAAGCTGATCTAAAATGCGTAGGATGGAGCGAGAGTAGACCGCTGGCGCAGCATAAGAGAGGAAGTATTATTGTATTTTACCACATATGATAGTACCTACTTTATTTGTTCAAGTTTTCAATTGTTTTTTACATAATTGACATGGTCATATGCAGAAATAGTAATGGATAACAATACTCTAAATCCAGCCACTTTAATGATACAAAGAACTTTCAAAGAGGTCCAGTAAAAACTTCATCAACATAAGCAGAAGTTTTTTAACCAGGTCCAATAATATATGAAAAAGGTGAGTTGTTTGTCAGCTGTCGAAAGCAAGAATGGAGACATTTAGTTTTAAATCAAGATGCAAAATGATGAACACTCGGTTTTCATACGAGTCGACATGCTTGCGCCCGACCTGGTAATGTTGTATGGTGACCATTCAAACTCTGAATTTTATCGACAAATCTGAAATGAAATGAAATTAGGAAAAGCTAGGTTTTATGTTTGAAACACTGTACGTTTTAGTGAAACAGATCCAAATCCTAAGGTAGACACTGAAATTTCGTTGCTGTCATAACCACAACACGAGACGAATAAGATACTCGACCTATGTACCTCTTAAAATTTCGAAAGAGCCCTATATGTTTGTCCCAACCTCCATTCTTCATTTCCTCCCGTAAAGGTGTTTTATTTACCACGCTTCTTTACCATTTTTCCAGGTACATGGATTCACGTAATCATTTAATTTTGTCCATCCAGAAGCAACATTTTTCCTTGCCCGAGAGAATTTCAGCCAGAGGTATCCGCTTCTCCGCGTTTCGGTGCTAGCTGAACGTCGTCTTGATCTTTCTCATAACTGAGCACTTTCTATTGCTCTCGATAATTGACGTAGAATTGGATATCTATCTGGGATATTTCATTGTTTTCTAATTTGGTTGAACTAGAGAGTTTAGATCTTTCTATTAATTCAGATTTTAGATTTTCAGTTTCTTCCTACAACTTACACATGACCTTTGGTTTCAAATTAATGGAATTGGCAAGGGACAGAGATGAATGGCATAAATAACAGATACCTATGCAATAGTGTGGGAACTAACCGAAGTCAGATTTTATAGTAATTATAATTAGTTTTACGCAATTTTTTGAAGATTTTAGACTAACAAAGACCATATGACGAAGCAAACATGTCCAGCAAAAAAAACATTGCGACTCTACGAACTGTCGTGCAACATTTCAGCAGCACTAGCAGCATACAGGCCCCCGCAGCTTCATTCACCACAATTGCCGCCATTAGCTGCGCTCGCGGCCGTGACCGTTCGCGTGACGCGCCCGCGCCGGTCTGAACGGACCTTATATTCATACTTTTTTATTAATAACAATTAGTTACAGGTCATCTAAATATCACTTACAATTTTAAACATTAAAAGGCACTCAACAACATAAAACCGTGGTGGCCTAGAGGTATTGACACTCGCCTTGCAATCGTGAGGTCGTGGGTTCAAATCCCGGTCCCGTACCAATAAGTTCTTTGGAATTTATGTACGGAATTTAACACCACTGGCTTTTCGGTGAAGGAAAACATCGTGAGGCAACCTGTATGCGTCCGTAGAAGAAATTCGTTGGCGTAATGTGAATCCACCAACCCACACTGGGCCAGCGTGGTGGATATGGCCCAATCACCCCTACGTGGTTAGGCCTACGTCCTGCAGTGGACTATTAAAAAAGGCTGGTACAGGTACAACAACATAAATTACTACAAGTGACCATTAAGCTGTTAGTTATATTTTGTACTGCGTTAAATGCGAACTATTTTCAAAATAACCTTTTCCCCAAAGTATGTCCTGCAAAAGCAAATCCTATGGCGTCTCCACGAACTGTCGTGCAACATTGTAGCAGCATGCAGGCCCCCGCTGCTTGATTCACCGCCATTACCGCCATTAGCTGCGCCCGCGGCCGCGACCGCTCGCGTGACGCGCCGCGCGTCGGTCTGAACGGACCTTACGAGGGACTTCATTAAGCCATTAGTTATTTTTAGCGACATAATAGTCCACTGCAGAATAATAACTAAAAATCAAAATATTACAATGTAAGCGATTTTAAATAATTACTAGGACGATAAAATTTGTTTAGCTTATTTTGATTTAGAAGCCGATCTAACCTGATTAAATTATAATAACTACAAGATCATAAAAGACAGATTTCTGAAGACGCGAACATTTTAAGTATTATCGTATCACACGTTTTGTTTATTTTTTTATTTTGATTGATATTAGTTAAGTTTGTTCATAATAATACTGTAAATGAAAAATATGTGTTAGTTACTTTGTTAACAGATAAAAAATATTTAAAAATATTTACTAATTGTTAAACGACCATGATCATCAAAAATAGCAAAAATCTATTTCAATATAAATACCGTAGAGTCTACATCCAAATCGAAAATGAATTTAGCTCAATTTGTTCCCGCTATATAGGTACCTACCTCTAAATTTTCCTCTTATTGAATTTCAACAAAGTTTGTCGCGCGCCTTATAAATAGTCATTTCTCGCAATTTGTCGTGCGCCAGACCTATACAGATGTTTGCGACATTTCTCTCTTTTCTCCTTTTGGTTTTATCCCTTTTTATGTGTCTGCTTCGTTTTGTCTGTTATTTCATTTAAATTTCATTTGGACGGCGCGCGCAACTCGGCTCTGTTGGTAGTCTTTAGGGTTTCGTACCTCAAACAAAAAAAACCGAACCCTTATAGGATCACTTTGGTGTCCGTCTGTCCGTCTGTGTGTATGTCAAGACTCTTTATCTCGGGAACGCGTAAAGTTATCGAATTGAAATTTAAGCTGTATACGTATATCATTGGTTTCTTGCAGCTGTGTAAAAGTAAAACTTCTCAGTTATCGCTTAAAAAAGTTAAAGCCGTTTATGTCGTAAAGAACCGTATATTTCGACACTCGCAAAAATCAAAAACTTCCCGTTGACATAGAACTATGAAATTTAGCGAGAAGCATTGTCTTAGAGTACACATATAGGAATAAATCTGAAAATTGTACATTTTCAATTAAATAAAAAAAAATAGGGCCTCAAAATTCACAAAATATGGGATCAAAATTTAAAGTGAGTAAATCGCATCATGTAAGGTATTAATATAATATATTAATATATAATTCAAAAATTACAATGTAATAACATAACACAACTGAGACTTAAAATAATAGAATTATCCACAGACCGACGACTTAACCAAAATCATCGGAACACGCTGAATGCAAGCTGCTTCCATCCGATCTTAACGGTAATCTAGGGTAGGCCTATGTCCAGCTGTGAAAGGCTTACACATGCAATAAGATAATTATGATTCACTGACCACTGAAAACCTAAAGATATTGCCAGTTACCTACCTACTAAAACCTGATTTCAAAAGGTTGTTGACATCAATCTTTTGCGTTTTTGGTTGATGATTGTCGTTGTGAATTTATTTGTAACAGTAAAATTGTTACCATTATTATCAAAAATATCAAACATCCTTGCTTATATTATAAAACCCAAAGTGTATAAATTTGTTGGTCAATAGGTTTATCAGTTACTCTTCCACGCATCAACGGAAAGACAGATCGACTTGATTTTTTGCGTAGATATACTGTGATGGACTTTTTGCCCCAGATAAAAGATTTTTATGGAATAGCACAAAAACCAAAATATCAACATCAAAAGCTAGTAAATAAAAATACTAAGAATGTAGAGTCTACGTCGGCAATAAATCATCTCCCACTTAAAGCAGGTAATCCTCAATGTTTACCAAAATAAATATGATATTACCTCAGAACTGATTACGGACATTAATCTCATAGTTGATGAAGCTACTTGTGAAGCGTGATTTAAACTGAGTTGCCAGATTGACGGTAGACTGTAGAAAAACGATAGTTTTGACTACGACGCAATCTGCAGTAAGGTTTTAATCATGCACCTGAACGTATTTTTTTAAAATAATAAAGATTAGGCCCAATTTTAAAGGCATTAACAGATCTGAAAATAAAAGTGCAACACTTTAAAATTATCTACGAGTACTTGACTAATCATCGACTCGCGATCCAAAATACAGCGATGTTTTAGTTAGTTTAAATCTGTCAAAGCTCGGTAGGGATATGTGTACCAGCCGAGTTAATCCTTCGAAATTGAGCATATATATTAGTAAGTGAATTGTTTATTCCTGGGGAAAATGATTTTAATTCAAATAATATTTTACTTTTCAAAATGCATGGCCTTTTAGGGCTGTAAATATCTAGTCATCTTTATTAACAAGGTTTTCTGAGGCTATTTGACTCGTTTTTGGAAATCGTTTTAAATGATTTGTTGGTACATAATAAGCACACTACATTTATTTTTCCGAGAGATCTACTGTATTAACAATGAAAATCAAGTGTTAAAGAATAGATATTCAAGATCCCGCCAAAAAGACATTCTGTAATGGCGCTGGTCTGTGACGTCACACACTAGTAAATAACGTTAGTTAATACTTACTTTAAAAGTAATTCTGTTCCAATAATATTGCTCCGAAAACACAAAACACAAACAACAGTCAATCGAGAAATTCTCGTTTACTAGCATGTGGCGCCACCAGAGTTGCCACCCGACTTAGAGCGTTTTCGTCACAGATAAAATATCGAAAAAAAATATCGTATTTTATTTCGTGTAATTTGCGAAAAGTATACATATTTTAGTTTAAACAAAGTGAAATATGTCTTTTTCAGGCTACTATCTGTAAGTATTACCACAATCAATAATATATTTTCAATGTTGTCAAATAGCTATTAAGGTATACAATAATTATGTTGATAAAATAAGAACACATTACGACGGACCATTTTGTAAAGCTACAACTGTATAATTTAAATCCATACTCGGTACCTAGTGTTTCTAATATTTGTTTTTTCGGACCAATACTTTTATATATATATATATATATAAAATATGTAACACGATATTTTCAGATATTTTTATTTATTAGCGCAGTGATTCGATTTTTATGTCTGGTAACACTGGATTCAAATGACTTAGAACATGACCACTAATGACCGTGAAATATTACCTTCTCCATATCAGACACGTAGATAATTCATACTTATGTTAATTTGATAACATTTTACAAAAACACGGAAAATAAATCAGTAGAGAAATCTGTATTTATTGCATATCATGCCTACGCATTGTTAAGGAGCTGGTTTCAGATAAGACGAGCTTTCACATACAGTTTAAAAGATAATATTTTAGTAAGATATTTTAGAAAACAAAAGTCATTTATTGCAACACTATCAACAAATAAAGTTTTTAATAATGAATATGAACAAAATTGCAACATATGTAACACATGTTCTCACTAATACCTATTATAGTAAACTAGTTTATACCCGCGGCTTCGCCCGCATGATATTTTGATTTTTGACGCAACATCATTATAATTTATAGCCTATGTGTTATTCTGATATATAAGCTATATTATTGCAAAGTTTCATCTCAATCCGTTCAGTAGTTTTTGCGTGAAAGAGCAACAAACATCCATATATCCATCCATCCATCCATCCTTACAAACTTTCGCGTTTATAATATTAGTACTCGTAGGAAGTAGAATAGTGTTTTTTTTTATTTAGACACTTACGTCTAAATAAAAAAAATCAAAGTACATTTGATTCTTTATTAAAGCTTTATTGGGAAGGTTTATTGTTATATTTTCTAAATCGTAATTAGATATCATAAAAATCATCTATCATCAAGCAAATAGGATTTGGACAGGATATTTTTTAGTTGTTTTGTGATTTTCTCGATGTCTTAAAATGTTTTCCTTCGCTGAAAATCGATGTGCAATTCCGTACATAAATTCTAAAGGGATTACATTTTATTATTTATAGTACTGGACCAGATTTGAACTTATACCTCAGACTTGAGAGGCGAGTTTCTCACTAGGCCATCATCCAGCCATCCTTCAGCCACAGGAGTCAGGACGTCCACTACTGGATATAGGCACTATAGATCTCCAAAAAGACCGGTCGGTGGCGGTCAATAGGCCACCACAGCTCTATTAACAATAAACTTCATAGTAAAATATCAAAACCGATATTTTATAGCACTTGCTCGTATATCTCGTAGAGTCGTAAATAGGTGTAATAATTTACCTAACATAATAAAGGAAATATAGGCGGACCGTTGTTCTTCCGGCATGATGATAGGTCGACGATATTGTTGAAATGCACATCGAAACTAAGTATACAATATGACATTATAAAATTAACAAAAACCCCATCGCAATAAGGTTTCTACGGCAGCTAAGAGCTGACAACTTTGAAACGGCTGATCTGATTTTGATTAAACATAGGTATCTAAGAATACTTGAAACTCAAATCATATATTGCAACATATGAAATGTACATGCAGTTCTTAGTTAACATGTTTTGTATAGTTAACATGTTTTGTATAGTGATACATATGACCCTATAAGGGTACGGCAATTTTAATATTTGTATTGGAACGATTTATTATTATGTTTTCTAGATTATCGTTTAAAAATTTGTCTAATGTGTAATAATAATAATTTCGATAAAAGGATAGAATAGAATAGAAAATACTTTATTGTACAAAGTAAAATATATGACAACAGTAATACATGAAAAACTTATTAGTGTAGCTCAAGCCGGCCTTATCGCTGGAAGCGATCTCTTCCAGGCAACCCATATAGGATAGTTTTTAGTTGTTTTATGAAACATGTACTTGTTGATGTAATTGAACTATGTAGGTAGGTACTTCCAACTTATTCACATTCCTAACAAAATAAAAACACAGAGATATAACTAGCCAGAGAGACATCGCTGTTGTCACTTGAGGCTATTCTCAACCATAATAAATTATTATAAAAAATAAACTATTTCAAAATACAAGCTTTTAAGATCATGTAGCAACAGAGTGCTAGGCCAGACAAGTAACATGAGCTCAGAAACGGGCCTATCTTGTTTAGTACAAGATTTCCTATGGCCATCTTCCGACTCCATCATCAGATCAGCTCCACGATACCATATTATTGCATTGTCATGCGATATACATTTACGACGTAATTTTAGCTCAATCGAAACCGAGAAGTTAGAACTTACATACTTACATAGGTATGTATTGAAAATTTTTCCTATACTCTATAAAATTTAACTTGATCTCTGCGACAGCTGTCAGAAAAATCACGCCTATGAAGTCCTGAATTTCTTAATAGTACAGACAGTACCTGTCAATGTCATACTTTATGGGCATGCCGATTAGTGATGGGCGACGAAAGGTCGTGACCACAGAGTTTTAGATATAGTTTTACTTAAAATATCGACAGTTTATACTAACTATATTTTAAATAAAACTTAATTTATCATTAATTTTATTGTATATTTTAATATCATAACATTATTTACATGTGTACATACTTGATCTTAAATAATAGTAAGTAAATAAAATCCAATTTCTCACCTTCAACTACTCATTCGATTTCATTACAACATTGTTTGAAAATCGATTTTTTCCACCACTATCTCAACACTAAAAATGACAATCTTCTATGTCAATGTCACTGTCGCAGAGATCAAGTAAAATTTTATAGAGTATAGAGCTGCCAAACTGTCAAATATGAATTGAAATTTGACACTACCATAACTCAAATTTCATAACTCAAATCGATGCATCTCCTTCATATTTTTGACGATCGACTACCTACCTCCTCCCTATACCATCTGGTATATCTGTAGTTCGGGAGCTACGATGCCACAAACAGACACACACAGACACGTCATACTTATAAACATCTCATCGGTTTCGCGTTGGGAATTAAAAGTAAGTTCGTATGTCTGGTGTCTAAGTTTTCAAACCGCCTAAAAGTCCTCGACAGGGTTAATATGGTTAAACAACCGGGATCCACAATTTAGTGTGTTACCCGAAACACAGAAGCGCTCAGTAGTAACTGCCACCCGCGGTCACCCATCCGAATATTGACCGTCAGAGATCGGAACGAGGCGGGGATGGAGGCTCTGGGCCGGGAGAAGGAAACAAAATTGGCATAGGACGTGAAAAATGTGTATTTGTAATTTATAAGAAATAAGCATTGCGCGCATGCCCCAAGCATTCATGCCCGCCATCAAAGGCTCCTTCTTGCGGCGGCATCATGTGTCGGGTCGTTCTCCTCCCGCAAACATGGTCGAGGAGAGTAATGGCTGGCACATGTGTCACACTCGTGATCAGGTGCTGCTTGCGGGTCGCCGGTCTGCTCGTGGCATTCAAGCAGTGCATTGACTAACTTAGGCTAAGATTTCTAGTACGTACTAACTCTCTTTGTACAGTACAATCAAATAATTGTAAATTTTACTTAACAAAGGGCACAGACTCAGGAGTCTGTGGTTAGTAAATTTTAATTTAAAAAAATGACCATGCGGAATGTTGCTTAACTTCTACACACTACGCTATGAGCGCTACACCTGGACATTATGATTGTTAGAGGACAGTAAACATCAACCTGTACCGTAAGAGAAGCCGTAGTGGCTTAGTGGAAGACCGCTCACCATACAAGTGTAAGGGGTAGGTTTAAGCCCGGTCCCGTACCAACAAGTTTTTTTAGAATTTATGTGCATATACACCACCGGATGTTTGCTGAAGGAAATCTTGAGCGATCCTGTAAACGCCCATAGAAGATTTTTTTAAAGTACCTAAGAGTTTCTGAAAACAACCCACCAATTGAGTCAGCGTGGTTGTGTAGGCCTATATTCATCAGTGGACTACAAAAGGTATATCTTAGCGTTCTTTTCTATTACGATAACCTACTCGAAAGTTTTCAAAAATGCGCTTCTTGAGGACAATCCTTTCGTTTCATTTTAATCAAAGTTATTCAACAGTAAACAACAATAACATAGAAGCGACAATATCAGGTAAGTATTTTATATATTTGGTCTGGCCGGCGGCAAGGTATTGATTTCCGAACCGACTCCGCCAGAAAAATATGCTTACATCACAGTGCCTTTGTCTCCGACGCGGGATGTAGGGGCTCGGCTAGTATGGAAACCATCGACGTGGCATTTTTTCTTTCCTACACTCTATATTGATGATGGAAACGATATTGTCGCTGCCTAGGTAGCTAGCTAGAGTCAAAGAAGATATTATAGGTAATAATAAGTAGTCTCCCGACGCATTCCTTTTATTACAGCTTGTCAAGATCTAAAAAAACGGCTAAGTGTGAGTAGCACTCGCGCAGGAAGGGTCCCGAACCATATAGGATCCCCCTTAGCCCCATTTCAAGCGTTTACCATTTGCCGTTTTAATATCGACCACGAAACAGCAAAAAAAAACAGGTTTTTTGTCCCCTTTAAACTTTTATTTTATTCTTTTTTTTTCTATTTGTTGTTAGGTATACCTAGCAGTAATAGAAATACATTTTCTATGAAAATTTCAACTGCCTTGCTGTCACGTTTTATGAGATACAATTTGGTGACAGACCGACGGTTGGACCCTTTGGATACGGAACCCTAAAAACTAAGATGTTTCATAGTTTGAGCCCTGGCAACCCTGATTTGTCACTTTTTAGAGATAACCCACATATCTGGGTGCTTCCCAATTGAACCTCTGTGTTTAGTTTTTCAACTGCCTGCTCTAGGGATGATAATTCTAGGGATTAACATTTTGTAATTCTAAGGTTCAGTGCCTCAAGTCGAAAGTTTTCGACCAGTGTGTGTTGCCAGTGATGACTGAAACGTGATCTCTCACTATGAGCCTTATTAGCTCCAAGTAGCCCAACGAGCTATGGAGAGGGCTATGCTCGGAGTCTCTCTACGAGATCGAATCAGAAATGAGGAGATTCGCAGACAAACCAAAGTTACCGACATAGCCCAACGAATTAGGAATTAGTAAGTTGAAATGGCAATGGGCAGGGCACATAGCGCGGAGGATTGATGACCGATGGGGTCGAAAAGTTCTCGAGTGGAGACCACGTACCAGCAAGCGCAGCCTACGACGATGACCTCATTAAGACAACAGGATTACGCTGAGTGCAAGCCGCTTCCAACTGGTCTTATTAGAGATCCATAGAGGAGACCTATGTCCAGCCGTGGACACCCGGATGCAGTTTACTATTCAACTTTATTGATACACGTACTCGTAGATTGTCATATTATTATGCACCAGAAAATACAATAAGCAGCTCTCCAGCTAATAATCATTATAAAAATTACATGAAGGAACCCGCACCCACGCATCACGAACACCAATGTAAATTAATCCAAAGAGTTACATACAAATGAGATATATCAATACTAGCCCATTAATAATACGCCATTAACATTAACTAATCGGCGTGTAGGCCGCCATCTGATCCTAGCGACCATATTCAAATCCCAATCGTTTACACAATATTATGTTAACTAGATAATCATAATTCACATAGAAGCCGTGGTGGTCTAGAGGTAGTGACACCCGCCTTACAATCGTGAGGTCGTGGGTCCAAATCCCAGTCCCGTACCAATGAGTTCCTTGGAATTTATGTACGAAATATCACATCACTGGCTTTTCGGTGAAGGAAAACATCGTGAGGCAAACTGCATACGTCCGTGGAAGAAATTTGATGGCGTATGTGAATCCACCAACCCGCACTGGGCCAGCGTGGTGGATATGGCCCAATCACCCTTCGTGGGTAGGCCTACGTTCTGTAGTGGATATTAAAAAAAAAAGGCTGGTACAGAATTCACATAAGTTGGTCGTGATTTCACCCTGTCCATGAGCACATTGATAATTATTTTTCGCAAAAAATGGCATAAGAATAAGAAAATGTTTATTGTTAAGCCGTGTAAAAAAATGTTACATAAAAATTGTTTCAACAGCCTGCCCATTTCGAGCGTACAATAGTTAGTATTATTATTAACAATTCCAACTTAAAAGTGCTAATTGATTACAGATTAAGCAAATTATATTTGGTTAATTTGTGGTCTTCGAAGAATTCTTTTGTGCTATAAAAAGCTTTCGAAATAAGCCATGTTTTTAATTTTCTCTTAAAGTTATATCCATCTAGTAATTTTATTTCTAGTGGCAAGAAGTTGTAAATTTTGATTGCCATGGCATAAGCACTGTTAGCAAACATACTATTATTATGTTGCGGTATATCTCGTTACGTTCCCCGAACTAGCCTCTATGTTTATACTGCGACCACCCACGCGATATCACGCCACTGCATTCCGCAGCCCAGACGCAGTGTCAGCATAGATAAGCCCGAGCTTTCATTAGAACTTAAGGTGTAGGTTTAAACAAGTTTAAGATCAGCTTCACTAGGGTTAAGACGTGCCTAGCATCGGTACAATTAATATAAGTTTTAGATTTAATTAAATTGTAATTTTTAAAAAGATTATTAAACGCTCTCGAAAGTTAACTGGCGCAGCCGGTAGGATAGCTGGCTGTTGTCATCGCGGAGTATATTTCTCAAATAGTGAATTCTCTAGTGAGTGGCAGCAAAAAGTTTTAACGGTCTACCTAGAAAAACCTAGAGTCAGTGCACCCGTTAACCAGCTATCCTCGAACCAAAGAAATACGTTACTTCGAGCAGTACAGAGAAACATGGCGATTGGACTGTGAGTACAAGTAAAATCCTTCTACTTCCTTTCTTTCCCATCATTTCCCTGATTTTTGTAAATTAATTAAGTATTTTGTGACGAAAACTGCACATTAATTAAGTAATTGCGACGAAAACTGCGCATAGTTAAGTAATTAAGTATTTTGTGACGAAAACTGCACATTAATTAAGTAATTGCGACGAAAATTGCGCATAGTTAAGTAAATAAGTATTTTGTGACGAAAATTGCACAGAATTAAGTAAAGTACATAGTTTATATAGTTTACTAATTTCCAAAAAATTATTACAATATAAAATCTATTGTTTTAAATTGGAAATTTCTGTAGATTAAGCGAATTAATTAATTAAGTGTATAATAATAAGGTAAACAGATTATTTACAATTAACTAAAATGGCTCAAGAAAACAGAGGCCCTTTGCCTTTACCCGTTCTACCACAAGCTCAGATTCCTAAAGAAGTACTATCATTGATTCCCGAGTTCAATGGCGAGACAAAATTGCTAAATTTATTTTTGAGAAAATGCGAATATGTATTGCGTCAACTCCAAGGCACACAGCCCCGTAATGAGTTTTTGATGCAATACATCACAAGTAAATTAACCGGAAAAGCCGCCGCTGTTATCAGTGAGCGTAGCGATTTTGAAAATTACGATAACCTGCGAGAAGTCCTTGTGCAACACTTTGGAGACCCTCGTAGCGAAGGTTGTGTCGCAATAGAACTCGAGTCATTAAAAATACGAAGCAATGAGACCTACCCAGATTTTTGTAGCCGAATTCAAGATGTTCGTGCTATCTTATTTTCCAAAGTTTTTCAAACTAACACGCCAGAAATGAGAATTGCAAAGAAAATAATTTATGACAACACCGCGCTTAACATATTTTTATACAATTTACCGGAAAACATGGTTCGAATAGTCAGACTTAAAAATCCTGCGACTCTTGAGGACGCTTTGAAAATTGTTTTAGAAGAGGTTAATTTCCACGAACAATATAACCTCCGTTCAAAATTACTGAATAGGCCCCAAAATTCAATGCCGCTTCAAACTCAAAATAACTTTAAACCAGCAATTTCCACACAATTTAAATTTGGAATTCCTGGAAACCAAAATTTATATGTGCCGCCAGCGCCTAGACAGCCTGCACAGCACCAAGCAGTAAGCAGACCGCAGTTTGGATTTAAACCCAACTTCGGGCCACAGGTAAGTCCACAGGGCTTCCGCCCTCAACCTGGACAGTTCGGATTCAGACCCCAGCAGCCTGGACAGTTCGGATTCAGACCCCAGCAGCCTGCACAATTTGGATTCCGCCCTCAGCCTGGTCAATTTGGGTACCGCCCACTACCAGCTCAATTTGGTTACCGCCTACCACAGCCTCAAGCACCAAAGTTAGGGAGCAATGACGTCACAATGCGCACTGCCCCTGCACATCCGCCTAGACATCCAGTCAATGAGATGTACACTACAGACGCGCAGGACTACAACGCTGAATACGGTGAGTATGCACAATACTACGACCCTTACCCTTATGAAGAATACCCTACATATGATTTCCCGGAACCCGAGGAAATCCCGGAAAATGCAGCGGAAAACGCCGACGAAGGTATTGAAAGCGAAAATTTTTATATGACAGCCTCCCCAAACAACCCGAAATAATCCAGTTAAACTATGACGCCACCTTAAAACTACCATACATATACATACCAGACATAGATGGAAAATTCATGCTAGACTCAGGAAGTACTAGATCGTTTATAAGCCCCACAAAGGCTAACGAGTATTACAGTGAATTAAAGCAATACGAACCTTTTACAGTTACTAGTACGCATGCTACCAGCACCCACAACGAAGTCGTGAAAATTCCGAATTTTCAAATTTTTAACAAACCCGGTTTCCACAAATTTTTCATATATGACGTAGACAGAAAATACGATGGAGTAATTGGATTAGACCTTATGTCGAAATTAAAAGCAAACATGGATTTAGGCAGGAAAATTCTGAAAACTCAAGAAACCGCTATACCTATAATTTACGACCGAGAATACATAATAAATTTAGAAGCACGCTCAGAGCACCGAGTAAGATTACCCGTGAATTTGGAAAATGGCGACGCTATTATCAATTTTACCCAACTTTCAGAAAACATACGTATGCCCTCAGCCATAGTTAAGTGTGAAAACTATTTCGCGACAACCGTGATTCAAAACGCATCAGACAGAAACATGACTATGACAGTGACAAAACCGTTCAAAGTGACTAAAATTAGTGAGGAAAATGAAATTTGCGACGTAAATTACAATAACGACATGACCAACGTAGACATAGATGACTTACTGAAAGAAAACTTGAGAAAATTACGACTTGACCATTTAAATTATGAAGAAAACAAAGCAATACGAGACTTATGTGAGGAATACAAAGATATATTTTACTGTGAAAACTTACCACTGACATTTACCAATCAAGTTAAACATCATATTAGGACAGTTAACGAGGACCCTATCTATATAAAACCGTATAGACAGGCTCCAGCCCAAGCCCAAGAAATTAAAGAACAAGTTGATAAACTACTCAGGGACAATGTGGTCCAGGAGTCACATTCACCCTGGAGCGCCCCCGTTCACCTAGTTCCAAAAAAAATAGATGCTTCCGGACAGCCTAAATACAGAATGGTTATTGACTACCGTAGACTTAACGAAATTACGACTGACAATAGATACCCACTTCCCAACATTTGCGACTTATTTGACAAATTAGGTAAAAGTAGCTATTTTACAACTCTTGACTTAGCTTCAGGATACCACCAAATCGAAATTGCAGAACAAGACAGACAAAAAACTGCATTTTCTACCCAAAATGGACATTACGAATTCCTTAGAATGCCTTTTGGTTTAAAGACCGCACCAGCGACGTTCCAACGCGCTATGGATAATGTGTTGAGAGGTCTACAAGGAATACACTGCCTTGTCTACTTAGACGACATATTAATCTATTCAAGTGGTCTAGTAGAACACCTAGAAAAACTCCGAAAAGTTTTTGACAGACTCCGACAAACCAACCTAAAAGTACAACTAGACAAATCCGAATTCCTCCGAAAAGAAGTACAATATCTAGGACATACTTTGACTAAAGACGGACTCAAACCAAATAACGACAAGATAAAAGTAGTACTGAACTATCCTATCCCAGAGACTCAGACAGAAATAAAGCGATTCCTAGGTTTTATAGGATATTACCGTAGATTTATAAAAGACTTTTCCAAAATAACGCAACCCCTAACCGCTTGCTTGAAAAAAGGTAAAAAGGTAGAAATTACCGAAAAATACAAAGAAGCCTTCCAAAAATGTAAAGAATTATTAGTAAATGCCCCAATTTTACAGTACCCAGATATGATGAAATCTTTCATCCTCACAACAGACGCCTCAGAAGTAGCCATCGGCGCTGTTCTCTCTCAGGGTACCATAGGCTCAGATAAACCTGTAGCTTACGCCAGCCGAACGCTTACAGAAACCGAGAGGAAATATAGCGCAATAGAAAGAGAACTATTGGCTATAGTTTGGGCGACCAAACATTTCCGCCCCTACCTCTACGGGCACAAATTCGACATAGTAACAGACCACAGACCTTTACTTTGGCTTTACCAACTTAAAGAACCAGGAAGTAAATTAACCCGCTGGAGATTACGCCTCCAGGAATACGATTTTGATATAAAATACAAAAATGGCCGCAAAAATACAAATGCCGACGCTTTATCTAGACTTAAGGTAAATGCCCTGGAATCCGACGAAAACGACGACCGCTCTATGATAGTTAATTTAGATAGACCAACCGAACAAACGATTAACAGATCGAACGACAGTGACTCTGGCACTATTATACTTTCCGACTCGAATCGAACCGCTACAGCTAGCCCTATAAGCTTATCCGACGACGAAGACGTTAACGAAGAGTTATTACGTAAAGAATCCCATTGGCAAGTTAGGTCCGAAACCGAATCTAGCCACAGCCAAACTATTCATTCAGGTAAAGATTTAGATTCACCCGGTATTCCCATTTTGCAAGAAGCCGTAGACACGAAACCAAACCAAATATTAGTTTTTCAGAAATTTGGAAACGATATGCAAGTAACCGATTTATCCACGAAACACTAGAGAATTCTGGAAGTATTTCTCCCAATAAATAACTTGGAAATAATTAAAGAATTTTTGAAGAAATACGTAAAACCAAAAGTTAAATATTTTATTTATTTTGAAAAATTTGAGCACAGGCGCGATTTCGGAAAAACGATAATTACTCTATTTAAGAAAGGCACTGTTAACTTTTATGAATGCACCGAACGCGTAGTAAATGTATCCGATGAGACCGAGCAAAAATAGCTAAATATGAAAGAAAATACACAGATGCCGCCTCCGTAATGACTTATGCTATACTAGCCTACAATAACGCTATACATAGCGCTACCGATTTAACTCCGTTTGAGATTGTATTCGGGCACACTTCAGTCAACTCCGCTTTCGATACAGACTTTGATAAGGCATATAAACAACAATTAACAAAAGACCACAGAAAAAGGATTAATGAGTTATACAAACATATTTCCCTAAAAATGAGCAGAGAAAAAGAAAATGTAATTAGGAAAAGAGGTGGAGAAATAGGACCGAATTTGGAAACAGGAAAAGTAATTTTCGCAAAAGCTGTAAATAAAAGACAGGCAAAAGATAAACCTAAATACCAAAAAGCAATTGTTACAGGAGAAGTAGTTAGGAACATAGTCCCCGTGGAAGTCAGAAACAGGAAGACCAAAGTTCCCCTTAAAAATGTCAAACGTCCTCCACAGGTGGTGCTGCCTACCCCTGATGTTATGGACATCGACCCAGGCCCTTCTGGATCGATACAGTAATTTAGACCATGACGACGCCGATCATTTCAATACACTTATAGCAGACCTAGATAGCCGCGAAACCGCGACATCTATTAAAATAACAATCATTTCTGAAATGTTAGATCATATAGTTAATTCCACTAAGGTTAATGTTATTAGAGGAAATAAGTAATGTTGAACAATTAATGTATCCAGTAAATGAACAAAATTTAGTAAACTTAACATTTACGGTAAAGACATATGCTAGAGATACTGATGTTATATTAATAATTAATGTACCTTTAGTTGATAACACTACATATAGTTATTTCAAATTGTACCCACTCCCTGTGTTCCATGATCCTAGCGAAGAAGTTTACGCCATTATCCCTGAATTCCCTTACCTAATAGTAGAAGGTAATAAGTACCACCCAATAGTCCAGGAATGCAGAGAAATAACAGCTAGAGAATTTTTATGCCCAGAGAAAGCCTTAGCCATGCACACAGCGGAAACCTGTGAGGAGCAGCTGATGCAGTTTCAACAGAATGCTACGAAATGCTACCCCCACCGAGTCGAGCTGGAAAACGTGAAAATCCAGAAAATTAGCCGAAACATGTGGATAATATTTGTGAAAATTGAGAAAACCATAGCCCAGATATGTGGAGATGACGTAACACAGGAACGAATCCGAGGAACATATATATTAACTATACAGAAGCCGTGCAACGTCTTCATCGATAACCTATTGATCTACGGACACCGTTTTCACTCATTAGATATGCCGCATTATAAGCAGGTACCTATAGTTAACCTGCCCAATTTACCCGACAACAAGAAAATCGTCGAAGCGAATGCCGATCCGGTAAGCCTTAAGAGTGTGGACCTGGACGCCATTCAACGCCTCAACGAATTAGTGAAGAAAAGCCCCAGCCGCGGAAACAGCGAAATTAGTGTGAAAAGTGTTAGTGTTGCCACCATAGTGTTATATATGGTGATCATGGTCATTTTAGTGTACGCCATTTGGTGGAAATATAAGTGTTTCATGCGAAGAGACAATATGGAACAGAACATTGAGGAAAATGTTAATGGGGTACCAATTCCCCTTTTAGTAGCATAAGAAAATGTCGGGAAATTGTAAAGAACAAAGTTCTCGGAAAAACTGCATTTTTCCGATAACTTCGGTCTAAGGGGGAAGGCGTTACGTTCCCCGAACTAGCCTCTATGTTTATACTGCGACCACCCACGCGATATCACGCCACTGCATTCCGCAGCCCAGACGCAGTGTCAGCATAGATAAGCCCGAGCTTTCATTAGAACTTAAGGTGTAGGTTTAAACAAGTTTAAGATCAGCTTCACTAGGGTTAAGACGTGCCTAGCATCGGTACAATTAATATAAGTTTTAGATTTAATTAAATTGTAATTTTTAAAAAGATTATTAAACGCTCTCGAAAGTTAACTATCTATGTTAATCTTATGTTTAGGTCTTCTAATATCGCCTCGAGTACATAATGTTTCACTGAAGTCATTTATTATTATTTTTCAAAAATGTACAAATCTCGTAAATATATATACCAGTCAAGGTCAGAAAGTTGCTTGTTTTAAATATATCACGTAATGTATCTGTACTATTTAATTTGTGTATGATTCTCAAACATCTTTTTTGCATGATGAAAGTTGAATTAAATTCCACAGAATTACCCCAAAATATGACACCATAAGTTAATCGAGGATAAACGTAACCATAATAAGCATTTGTAGCGATTTGCTTGAAGGATATATTTGTTAGTATTGTTACGAGATGGGTTCTTGGATAGTCAGTTAAAACGCCGATTATTCACTTTGCACTTTATTGCACACAATCACTTCACAAAAACACACAACACAACTGGTTCGCACAAACACTTTACACTGGCACTGATATTCACACAAGCTAGTCACTTCACAATCGCACTCTAACCCGAGTAGTTATCGCTTCGACGGTAAACGAATAAACTGATCCCCAAGGGTCGGTCGGCGTATTTATATCCGTTATTTCCTACAGTCTCGAACCTACGAGATATTTCGCAACATTACTCGATCTCAATAAACGCTATTGTGTTAACAAGTAAACAACTTGAAAGTTCGAGAATCCCTATTGTTTTTCAAATACGTAAACACCAAACAAATAAACTCGAGTCATAAAGCCATAAAACCGAATACAAAAGGCACCAATAAAAACACAATAAAGCTTCACAGAACAATAGGGCTTCCCAGGACCGGATCACGTAAACACCGCACTCCATACCTACAACGGGCGTCTACTGCGTTACACTACCCCCTCCTAAGACATGCTCGTCCCGAGCATCGTTGCACCCGTAATATCGCGCCAATCGATCCACATGAACTATCTTGGGAGCACCTCGATGTCCCTTCTGTATGCGGAACGTCACGTCGTTGATCTTGGTCACCACTCGGTATGGTCCATCCCATTTGGCTTGTAGCTTTGGAGATATCCCTTTTTTGCGTATAGGGTTGTGTAGCCATACTAGCGAGCCTTCCTCGAACCCAGGGTTGTTAGTCCTTCTGTCGTATCTAGTCTTCATTCTTTCCGATGTTTGCTGGCCATACTCTCTAATGTGCTCATAGATGTCGTTCATCTTGTTCCGGAGGTCACTGGCGTACTCAGTTATGGGTTGTGGAGAATCCGGTGGGACACCAGTTATTAAGTCGGCGGGTAGCCGTAATTCACGTCCAAAATTGGCAAAAGCAGGAGTGACATTGGTGCTCTCATGAACAGCACTTCGGTATGACAGCAAAAATGGCTGGATATGCTTGTCCCAATCCCGTTGTTTGCTTTCGACTACTTTTGCCAGGTATCTCTCCAGAGTTTGGTTGAATCGCTCCACCATTCCATCTGATTGCGGGTGGTATGACGTTGTCCTTGTTTTGTGTGCACCCATTAGCCGACACGTCTCTTGAAACAGTTGAGATTCAAAATTTCTTCCTTGGTCACTATGGATTTCCAATGGTACTCCAAAACGACAGAATACTTCATGGACCAATTTGTCTGCTATCGTCGATGCCTCTTGGTTTGGAATTGCGAAGACTTCCGGCCACTTGGTGAAGTAATCCATGACGACAAGGAAGTACTTGTTGCCACTTTCGCTCACAGGAAATGGTCCGGCCACATCCAGTGCGATTCGCTCCCATGGTGCTCCAACATTATACAGCTTTAGTGCTCCTCTGCTGCGGGTATGCGGACCTTTCACTGATGCACAGCTCGTGCATTTCCGTACCCAGTCTTCTACATCATCTCTGCAGTTGATCCAGTAAAACCTTTCTCGAATCTTCAACAGTGTCCGTTTCACACCCAGATGTCCTCCCGAAAATCCTTCGTGGTACAGCTTCAAAACTTCGGGAACTTTTGCTCTGGGTACAACCATTTGGAGATGGCACTGGTTTCCTCGAGCATTTTCCCATTTTCGGCACAGCACTCCCTCTTGAAGCACCAGGCTATCCCATTGCGCCCAATAACTCTTTGTCGTAACACTCAGTGAAGCAATAGCACTCCAGTCAGGCTTACGGGCATCTGATTCCATCCATTCAAGAATCGGCTTGATGTCGACGTCTTCTTTTTGTTCAGCCTGAAGGGTTTCTTTCCATTCGTGGCCGATGTCAGCTTTGAGCATTCTGACAGGTACTGGATCTTTCGACTCTTGTCTTGAGCAATGCTTGCAGTCCTCTGAGCAAGGCCTTCTTGACAGTGCATCTGCGTTGCCATGAGATTTTCCACTGCGATGTTCCGTGGTAAAGTCGAACTCTTGTAGTTGCTCAATCCATCTTGCCACTTGGCCTTCGGGATCTTTAAACTGCAGTAGCCACTTTAGAGCAGCGTGGTCGGTCCTCAGATGGAATTTTCGCCCGAGCAGGTATTTGCTAAAATGACGCAGTGTCTTCACCACTGCAAGTAGCTCCTTTCTTGTCACACAGTAGTTCCTTTCTGGCTTGGACAGGGATTTGCTGAAATACGCAATCACCACTTCTTGGTCTCCTTTTCTTTGCGACAATACTCCTCCGATGCCGGTGTTGCTGGCGTCAGTGTCCACGATAAACTCGTTCTCGGTGTCCGGAAAGCCGAGAATAGGCGTATTGCAAAGTCGCTCCTTTAGTCCTCGAAAAGCTGCGTCGCAATTTTCATCCCAGAGAAAGGACCGTTTTTCCTCAGTCAGTCTATGCAACGGCTTAGCGATATCAGCAAAGTTCTTCACGAATCGCCTGTAATAGGAGCATAATCCCAAGAATGCTCTGACTTCCGTCTTGTCTTTTGGCACAGGCCAATCCTTCACAGCACTGACTTTACCTGGATCCGTCTGTACACCAGCTTCGGAAATCACATGTCCCAAGAAATTCACTTGCCTCTTGAAGAAGGAACATTTATTCGGACTCAGCTTAAGATTGGCAGCACGTATTTTTGTTAGGACTCGTTCCAGGTTTTGCAAGTGGTCTTCGAAGGTTTTTCCCACAATTATGATGTCGTCTAAGTAGACAAGGCATGCGTCACCAATTAGTCCCGCAAGAACTAACTCCATTAACCTTTCGAACGTAGCGGGGGCGTTGCACAACCCAAACGGCATCACTTTAAATTGCCACAGGCCTTTTCCCGTAGAAAATGCGGTCTTCTCCTTATCTTTAGGGTCTATTTCCACTTGCCAGTACCCGCTCTTCAAGTCCAGCGTAGTGAACCACTTCATGCCCGTCAGTGTATCCAACGTGTCATCAATCCTCGGCAAAGGGTAGCTGTCCTTCTTCGTTACGTCGTTGAGTCGTCGATAATCAACACAAAACCGCATACTGCCGTCCTTCTTTTTCACTAGAACCACTGGCGAACACCACGGACTGGATGAAGGTTCTATCACACCATTTAGCGCCATGTCTTCAATCATTGACTCAACTTCTTTTTCTCGAGCCACTGGTATCCTTCTTGGCCGCTGTCGTATCGGTGGCACGTTTCCTGTATTTATCGTGTGCTTCACTAAGCCAGTCTTCCCGTTGACAGCATCATCGAGGGCAAATATGTCGGTAAAGCGCTGTAGCATCTTCTTCGCCATCAGAAGTTCTTTTTCAAAGAGATCTTTCCGGGAATCTTCCAATAGTGTTGACACGTTGCAACTCCCAGCACAGTTGTATTCCTCCTTTGGTTGTTCTTGGCATCTGCGCATCCAGTCTACTTCTTCGCATGTACCAATCGGGGTTCCTCCTTTGATGAGTTGTTCCTCGTTACTTGTGTTGAGCACACGCACCACAGCAGTATTAGTAGTCCTCACCAAAGTTCGGGCCACTAACCATGGTTGATCACCTTCCGATTGTTCTATTAGCACACATCGTTGTTGATGTCCCAACTTTGGCGGTAATCTAACTGCCACAATGGTTTCCGATCTAGGTGGAAGGACTGTTCTCTGCAGACAATAAACCTTTCCTGATATGGCGCCTTCCATAAAGATTTCTTCTCTTCCACACTTCAAGATTCCTTGGTTGACGTCAATCTCACAATGATGTTCTCGCATGAAGTCAAGACCCAGAATGCAATCGTCAACTATATCTGCCACAATGACTTTATGTTGGAAGGTTTTCTCACCCAACTTTAACTCCACCAGCTTCTCTCCTTGGACGGATATGTGCTGACCGGTCGCTGTCAGAAGTTGAACTGTTTTGCAGCTTTCGAAGTTCGGAAGAAAGCGCTTAGCCAAACGGGAACTGATGATAGTGCGAGAGGCTCCAGTATCCAATGTCAGCTTGCACGAAGTTCCGTTGATGGCACCATTGATGATCAGGCTGTTCCCATCGTGAGCTTGTGATATCAAAATCTTTGGCTTTTCTGACCCGGTTAACACTCGCCAATTTCTGCTTTCTTCAGCAGGTCGTTTATTCCTCCATAGTGAATGCGTCGCCTCACGATCCGTCCGTTCTTCCAATAGTCGATCGTCCCTGGTTCGGCATGGCTTTGGGCAATTCCGCCATAAATGGCCTCTTTCGTCGCAGTTGTAGCATCTAGGGCCAAACCTTGTACGAAGTGATGCGTCCTTTACCTCCCTTATATGTTGGATACCCTTCGCTGGATTTCGTACAGCCTCGACTTCTAAGGCTTGAGCCAAAGCTTCCTTTAGTGTTTTATGATGCCCGAGTTTCACTGCAGTTCTTACTTCGAAGTCTGCTATCCCGTTAGCAAACGCTTCCACTAGATGTTCGCCGTTGGGTAATGGCGCGGACTGATAAGCCTTCCGGAATAGTTTCTCCACCTCGACGGCCCACTGTTGAAGACTTTCATTACGACGTTGCACGCTGTTCTTCAACTGCGCTCGGTACACACGTTCCAGGTGCTCATCACCATAGCGACTTTCCAGCGTTTCCATTAATTTATCGTAGGTCACTTCCTTACCCACGGCATCCAGAATACTCAGGGCTTCATCGCGAAGGCTCATTATGAGGGCGTTCATGGCTTGGTCCTTGTTCCATCCATTGGTTTTGACGGCGGCGTCAAATTGAATTTTGTAGGCTGACCATGATGATGTCCCGTCGTAAGGCGTCACTTTGATCTTTTGAGAGGCTGGCGAGAAGGTTGTAGATGCAGCGGCTCCGCTTCCATATTTGATAACATTCAGGGCCCTTCTCACGTCGGCGATTTGTGTTTCCGCTTCGACAATACGAGATTCGTGCTCTTTTACGCTAGTATCAAGCTGCTTGACCGTGTCCTTGACTTCTTTTATTTCCTTGCCCAAAGTCGTCTGCATGCTTGAAATCAGATCTTCTTTTTGTCGGTCCAATTTTTCTTCCAGCTTGCTGTTGTTGCGATCCAACATTGACTGCAACGTCGACATCATTGCAGCCATATCAAATGCCGCAGGGGCAGCAGGTGATGTAGCAGGTGCCACAGCAGGTGGTGCAGCAGGTACCACAGAAGGTGCCGCAGCAGGTGCTCCTGGGTTTCTGGAGTCGTCGTTGGTTGCCTCGGACTCACTGCCTTCCATTAACAGCGAATTATTTCCAAAGCGCCTCTGGTCGATCTCCTCCTGGCGGCGCTCCTGCTCCTCTTGTCGGCGCGCTTCCTCCTGTCGGCGCTGACTCCTTGTGCGAGAGGTCTCTTCGTCGTATGGTGTTACCGGCATTTTCAACTATCCCACTTCTGACACCAAATGTTACGAGATGGGTTCTTGGATAGTCAGTTAAAACGCCGATTATTCACTTTGCACTTTATTGCACACAATCACTTCACAAAAACACACAACACAACTGGTTCGCACAAACACTTTACACTGGCACTGATATTCACACAAGCTAGTCACTTCACAATCGCACTCTAACCCGAGTAGTTATCGCTTCGACGGTAAACGAATAAACTGATCCCCAAGGGTCGGTCGGCGTATTTATATCCGTTATTTCCTACAGTCTCGAACCTACGAGATATTTCGCAACATTACTCGATCTCAATAAACGCTATTGTGTTAACAAGTAAACAACTTGAAAGTTCGAGAATCCCTATTGTTTTTCAAATACGTAAACACCAAACAAATAAACTCGAGTCATAAAGCCATAAAACCGAATACAAAAGGCACCAATAAAAACACAATAAAGCTTCACAGAACAATAGGGCTTCCCAGGACCGGATCACGTAAACACCGCACTCCATACCTACAACGGGCGTCTACTGCGTTACAGTATGCTTAAAACGTAACAATACTGAGAGAGTTTATTATTTATTTTACTTATATGCGACTTCCAATTGAGGTTCGTATCTATATTAATACCTAAGAAGTTTGTTGCTGGTATTGTTTTTATTTGTCTATTTTTATACGTAATGGTGAGATCTAGTGAAGGTTGTTTATAGTTTTTGAATTGCAGTAATTTTGTTTTCTCTGTGTTTAATTTTAGGTTTATATTTTCTAGCCAGGTTCCTACTGTTTTTATAGTTTGGTTAATTTCCTTTTCATATTCCTGGTTGTTTAGTTTTCCTTTAGGAATATAAAAAGTGGCATCATCTGCAAACATTACGCAAGGATGTTCAGTAACTTGGGGAAGTTCATTGACGTAGATTAAAAATAAAAGAGGCCCAATGATACTACCTTGAGGTATTCCTGATGTTAACTCTTCGGATTTAGAGACTATTTGTTCGACAGTTTTAGAGGATCTCTTGTAGACGTCTAAGACTACCGATTGTGATCTATTATGTAGGTATGATTTGATGAGTTTCAAAGCAAGTCCTCTTACCCCTGCTCTCTCTAGTTTCCTAAGTAATATTTTATGTTCCACACTATCAAATGCTTTGGATAAATCTAGGAACAAAGCAACTCCAGGTTCTTTAGCATTTGACCGACTTTAACCGTATACAGAATTCGCGAATAATACGCACAGATCGATATAGCATTTTCACATTATTGTTGATTTATCGAAAATGGCTCAGCCGATTTCGATAAGTTTAAATTGGACCTATTTCGAAGTATACACTTTCCAATAAAAAAAGAATTATTGAAATCAGACTTCTACGTAAAAAGTTATGCGTGGTTGAACATAAAAATACGTATCGAATTGAGAGCCTCCTCCGTTTCTTCGGTCAAAAAATAAGAAATGGCTGTGCTTGGAGTATCTCTACCTAAAAGATCGAATCAGAAGTAAGACGATCCATAGAAGAACCAACATTTTGGAGTCGCGATTTATCCTACTGACGACAAACATGTTCACATGTCTTAAAAAACGTAACAGCCGTTCCATTCATCCATCATATCAGCCATATGACGTTCAGTGATGGACATAGGCCTCCCCTATGGATCTCCAATAAGACTGGTTGGAAGCCTATTGATCCAGCGTGATCCTGTGGTCTTGACGAGATCATCTGTCTACCTCGTAGGTGGACGTTCTATACTGCGCTTGCCGATACGTGGTCGAGAAGGTTTGACCCCACCGGTCATCAGGCCTCCGAGCTATGTGCCCTATCCACTGCCATTTCAACTTACAATAGCATTTACGTACGTTATTAGTCGATTTTAATTTGCTATTCAATTCCTGCAGGCGCTAGAATTTCCTTCAAAACTACAGTACATATTTGTCACCCTCCGTTTTCTTCTAATCTTCTAAAAAAGATATTTATCCAAAAAGTCTGTTCCATTCTACCGCAGCCCACATTTTCAGGATTTGCCAGAATAAGACGCAACTATACGCGAAACAGAGAAGGGTAACATAATCCACTTATACGTCACGGTCGGGTTGCTCTCATACATTTTTACTGGAGAAAATTCGGGAAAACCCTTAATGCATATTAAGCCGAGGCCAGAACAACACCGACTTAACTGTCAAGCAAACCGCGGAGCCACTATCGCACCTTATCGTATAAAGATAGCAGCAACTTATGGTCAATTTTAGTTTGCCAACTTTGCCATTTGCACAGATAAGTTTGCCAGTCTCTACTTGTAGGTATCAGGGACCTTATCAGGAGGTATCAGGGAGGGTATTGAAATGAAATTTTCCGCCATGTAGATTTTAGGGATAACGAAGGTCCTGTACACTTTTCTAAGTACTTTGTAGGTAAGAATGTGACCCTTTCCGGGCAAGGGATTGTTTCAAGTACCTTTTTAGGGTTGCGTCGTGAAATCGGGAAAGGGAAACCGCAATATGGTCATGCTATATGGGATGCCATATGGAAGGTATTTTGTTATAAAAATGTGGAGTAAGACTAGACAATGGATTCGCTAATTGCATTGTAATTTTTTTAGTTATTAACTTTTTTTTATTATTAGTAACTTTACTGAAAAAAATGAATAAGTGAAACAGAGCATTTTCCGACTAATCAATCAATTTTTTTCAGTAATGTCATGACATCGATTTTCCTTTTTTTTATGTCATGAACAAAGGAGACCACCGTAGTGCTAATATGCGCAAGCGTTTCCAACGCAAAAAACGGTTCTTTTTTCAGTAACTTCAAAATAAATATAGATCAAAACAGAGCACTGAGAACACACAAACTAGTAGCATTTATAAATGCTACTGGTTACAGCTTTTAAGCTGGAAACATACTATCGGACGCGGCTTACGGACGACTGACAGCCGCGAATGATAGGTATCTAGATAATGAATGTACACTGAGCCGTGCACACTATCGGACATCAGTCGCGGACGTCACCTTGGGCTGACCTTGAGCGTTCGGACGTCCGAAAGAGATCTGGCGCGCCGGATGTTTTAAGACTGTGCAAGTGAGCACACTGCTAAGTCGCGTCCGTCAGCCGCGTCCGATAGTATGTTTCCATACCTATCGAAATTGTCTATTTCGTACAATAACATAGAGTACATTTCAAAACAAAAGGAACGATCCTACTTGCAGTATTAGCTTAAATAACATAAATATTTAAGCTTATTTATCCTTTGGATAAAAATAAGATTAAAAAAGTTTGAGTTACTCCGATAAGCTTTCAAATAGTACAGAACCCTCAACAATTTAGCTATACTCGCATTTTCCCTATTTTCTTTTAATAAAGCGAGCAAATGTGGAATGTTCAGTACGTACCACTCCCGGGTATTGATTTGTGTGCTTTTTGTCCGCGCGGGGTGGTGTTTAATATTTTATTAAAATTGCTTTGTCTGCTCGCGGGCGCTGCATTTCTTGTTTTGTGGAAACGTGGAAACGTTGTAGTAATTTTTAACACTGTTTGCATGTCTAAGTACGTGGACAGTGTTGCCAGTTGGATAAGGTATGCAGTAAGTATGTTGGTATCAAAAAATCCGTATAAAATTCGTAGTTTTCCAAAAAGCTCCTCGCCAAAATCACGAGGGATCCAGAGCAGAATCGTACCATAAAACTGTATAAAAATGTAGGACCTCAAAAATCCGTATACACGGACAAATCCGTGGCAATATATGGCGTATATATGGCAGCACTGCGTGGACACAACAATTTAACGTTAAATAGTGTTTAATCCTTAGCTATTTGAGCTCGTTAGTTTATACTATGGAACTAGTCCCGAGTATAACATCGGGATAATGAGGAATGTGTTTTGTTTCGAATTTTCAGTGAGCGATTAGTCCCATAGCAAAGAAGATATAATAATACTACCCCATAGTACAGGGAAAATATTAAGTAGAGTTTGTTATCAAGTTTCACGATGGTAACACTGGTTATCATTACCTTTATACATAAATTTTTCTTCTTATCTGTATACATCACATCAATTTCAAATCCATGGTGAATCAATATTTTTCAGGTCTTCTAAAGATTTTTCGCTGCACGGTCTTCAAAATACTTCATAGTTTTCACTTAAATCCATTTATGCTTAGTATGAGTCTTAGAGGAATTCTTCATATTAGCGCACTTAATATCTTACTTGTTTTCAAACGTATTCTTCACCGAATACACACTTCAATAACTTTGAACTTCCACACAAAACTTTAGTAACGTTGCACTCACAGCCAATACCATTTATTGTCCTTCCACTTCCACATCCCCTCAAAGCGTATACGAAGTATGGATTGACTGACCCTTACACCGACCTTAAAAAATGGCTAAATGATTTAATCCCGTTCCCATGATAAGGGTGATGAAATAATCGCACTAATTGATCTTCTAAGAAAAAAGTATGCGGTGCTCTTCCGACGACACCCGGGCCGGCACTGGTGGGCCAAATGAGAAGGTTTCCCTATTTCTTTCCATTCCAGAGAGAATATAAAACTCTTTTTCGCCTTTTTTTACTTCCAACTTCGTCTTAATATGCCACCCGCTCGGACCTTGGGCCGGAGATCGAGGAACAGTTAGAGGCGGCATCTTTAAGACAACAGAAGTTTTCCTGTCCTGTGTAGAAGACGGTAAGATAGAAATTTTACTGCCCAGAGTAATACTAAAGTAAGCCTTTAAAGATGTCATCATCCTCATCTTATAATTCAGCTATAGGACCGTCCCTGCCTGGATAAAAGTGCCTCCCTCCTATAAGAATCTCTTATAAGACCAGTTGGCAGCGGCTTGCAACCAGCGCGATCCTGCGAGAAGGTGCTACTCCAGCGAGGTGGAGCAATCGAGTTTTTCGAATTCGAGGGCTTCAATAGTTACCAAAAGGTATCTATTGAACTAATTAAATATTACGTTACGATACGGTAAGTCAGCCTTGAGCGTGTCTTGCTTACTCGATTAGCACATCTTGGTGGTCCAATATACTTTGTGAGTGACTTATGTCCAACAGTGGACTAACAAAAGGCTGTTACGGTATGGTCATCGACTTGGCATTTTTTCTGTTTTAAACATATTAATGTACTTAAAGTCAAAGTCAAAGTCAAAATTTCTTTATTCCGTAGACACAATACAGGCACTTGGAATAGTCTAGTTACAATTTATAAAAGTTAAACTTAAACTTAAACTTTAAACTTATGTTGTGTAATGGACATGGTAAACAAGTCTTGGACGTGTCTAACTTACTAGACTAGCCCCGTGTAGTACACCAATGAATATCTTCATGGGTAGGCCTAAGTTCAACATTAAATCATCAAAAGGCTGTATCATGTGGGCTCGGCTTATCAAGGTGTCAATTGACCGTATCCGGTCAATTGACACCTTGATAAGCCGAGCGTGGTGGACCATTCACCATCAAAGCCTTTGAAGGTAGCTCCATAAGGCTGGTACGTTAGGGTAAGAAAGTCTCGAGCGTGTCTAAGCGTTCGTAAGTCGTGGTCGAAGGGGAGGTTGTGTTAATCGCGGGGGCCCGTCTTCGTTAGTCTAGAATTAATTCGTTGATAAGACGCCGCGCCCCCGGCGACGTCTCAGCCAGGGGTGGCGCAAGGAAAAACTTGCAATCAGCTAGGAAAAACTGTTGATCTTTTTCCAGTTTTAACCCCTGAGCAAGTTTTTTTTAAAGGTGAATTTGCCTTAAGTGTTCTTAGATGTTTCAACAAAAACGGTTTAACAGCTTCAAAGTTAGCTTTTTAGTAGCTGCGGTAGGAATTTTATTGTTAATGGAGCTTTTTTATTTTTAATTTAATCTTGTACTAAGTACAAAAAACTGTCGAGTTTGCTGTTCCTGTTATGAAAAGTATAATTAGAGTCACTATAAACGCTACGCAATGTCACTCTTTCGTCGTGATTCAGCATAAGATATTGTAATTAACGTAGGTAGGTATAATGTACAGCGCCCGTGCAAATAAAAGCTTTGGCTCTCGTTCAAAATTTTACTGATTAAATCATAAGAACGCTGATTGGGGGATTAGATTAATTTGAATTGATTGGAATGAAGAATTTAGAAATTATTTAAGACTAGCTGAACTTCATTTCACGCAAAATCTTTATAAATTGTAGCCTATGTGTTAATTTGATGTACAAGCATTATTATTACAAAGTTTCAAATCAATCCGTTCGGTGAAAGAGTAACAAACACCCAGACATACTCACAAACTTTCGCGTTTACAATATTAGTATAAGTAATTTTAGGTAATTGACGTAAGCTCACGTCACACACACTTGCGATTGTAATAAGATTCGTTAAATGTTATTATTCTCCAAACAAGCTTCACAGTAGAGTTACTTTCAGTTGTTAATAAGTTAATTACCTACTATTACGACTATGATTGTAATACTCTCATTATAAGAACCTCAAAGTTATATTTTTTTGTAATATTAAGGAACATAATATTACACACTGTCTCTAACCCAAACTAAGCAAAAGCTTGTGAGATGGCTGCCAGAGATCGATATACTACATAAACATATTTTAAATACATACTTACATATAGCAAACTTAGCAAACACCTGTGTTCATCACATGAATGCTCGCCCTGTGAGGTGGGGATTGTACCCACGCCTCTTTGATTCAGAAGTCAGGTTCACTAACCACTGAGCCACCGAGGCAGTCAAAATCTACTCATCAACAAAAAAATGATGCAAATATTAACGTACAGCTAGACGGAAAATTGCAAATGGAAAATGTACGCGACAGCCCTGAATTCCAAAAGCAAATTAAAAAGACGACCACGAGATCACTGGGGGTGGAGGATCACCCCGCTGACCCTTTTTAATGAACATTGCACTTCTCGCTATCTCATTTCCTCTTTATCATTTCCCTGATGGGACAGATTTAGCGTCTCGCTCTAATACCGAGATTCTGCCTTGGTACTGATTGTCTGCGGTCTGTGGTGCATTTTTACTGAAGTCTCGAGGCTATTCTGACTAGAAACCCCCTTCCAAGAAGGGGGGTAGCAAATATAAGTACCTATTTAAAACTATTTGTTAAGTATTTTGTTCTCCCGTAAGTATTTAATTATACGCTTTTAGGATAAATTTAGGTCTAATTTTAGAGGCGCCGTCATAATTATAATAGCAGTTTAGAGTAACCCTGTTTCTGTTTGACCGACGAAATGGAGGAGGTACTCAATTCGAAGCGTATATTTTATTTTTTAATGTATAACCACGCATTACTTTTTACATAGTGGACCGATTTCGATAATTCTTTTTTTATTGGAAATAGTATGCTTCGAAATTTATCCCATTTAAATTTTATCGAAATCAGCTGAGCCATTTCAGATAAATCAACAATAATGTGAAAAATATTACATCGATACGTGCGAAATATTCGTGAATTCTGTACACGGCTGAAGTCGGTCATGTTATTTTATGCAAAAAAATAATTATTCGCTATTTGGATTTGATAGAGAGAACACTATTTTTACGTTGCTATAAAATTTACGATGGCGCCGTTAAAATAGAAATATTATTATTTTTGTTGGCGTATTATTATTTATAGTAAGTAAAATCACACGTTTTAACATGAAGCAGCATATCATATTACCTACTTAATCATCATTACATCATTAAAAATATATTTTGCCTATTTCTTTTCAATTTCAATCAGATTATGATTCTTAAATATCCCGTGACCTGTGAGTATTAAACTTAAGAATTTTAAATTACAAAAATCAATAAACTTTTGGAATATATTTATTTTAATCGATTTTAAACAAGGCGTGTACTAAACTTTAGATCTCTATCAATATCTTCCAATAAACAAGTATTGTATTAAAAACACGAATAAAACTGCACGACAATAAAATAAACTATAAAAGTATAGATAGCCACACGTAATTGAATATCAAATTTTAATTGGATTTAAAAACTGTCCAACATCTTTCCATTCCCTAAGTTAACAAGACATAAACTTGCCTACGTAATAAAAATAAAGAACATTAATAAAAATTCATTGAAACGTAATCAAAATCGTTAAACCCCGGCATACACAAACGAGGGCTGATGTATAGCTTCATTTTTACAATTATATGAACAAGTGGTTATAATCATGCCTACACTAATATGCCTCGACATTGTTTAATGTCTTTATAATTAACAAACTCGAATTGCCTTTCCTTTACTGGCATCGTGTTTTAATATGTTGTAGTTTGGGGGTCAATGTCGACTTTTATTACTGGCACTTCATCCTGTAATAGGCGTGATGCCTGGGTAAAGAATAAAAATTTTGATTAGTCCGTCAGTTGGAATTTCAAAAAATAAGGAACACGTAAGTTGGTGTAGTACCTACGGTATGTAGTCTCGACCAGCTTTAAACTGTTTTCTTATTTTTTAAACTGTACCAAGTTGAAACTAGGTGTATCTTCAGGATTGAACGTTTCATTGACCAAAATAACGAATTCTATATTTTTTAATAAATTAACTTTTTTTAACTGATGGATTTTTTATATTTTTGAGACTAATAGCCTATTGTGCAATTTATATTGTACATAACAGTATGTATTATTTAGTTATTAACTGTAGTTTTAGAGATATTAAACTTTTATACAGTTCTTTTTGCCTGGTTGTGCACGCTACAATTACTTACTGTCGACCTTTGACTATTTAGTGTCCTGTGGACCTTATTTTGAAAGCTTTACGACCCGCCCCCCTACCGCCTAAAGCAATAGCAATCGTAATAGCAATCGTTTATGACTTCATTTTAGTCATTTGGCACCGCCTATGTGACGTTAGCCATCAAAGTTGTTCATTCAACGATTGCTTTCGCAATCCGCACAAAGCAATTGATGGCTAACGTCACATAGGCGGTGCCAAATGACTAAAATGAAGTCATAAACGATTGCTATTACGATTGCTATTGCTTAGGCGGTAGGGGGGCAGAACGGATCTAAAATGGACATATGCTTGTATTGTATTGCAAGTTATTTGACAAGAACAGCCATTTTCTTTCTATTAAGAAGCATAAATCTAAAATATTATCTAATTTAACCTAAAATGTCTATAAATAACTGCTTTTGCTCAAAAATGGATAGGTACTGTGTGCCGTATTATAACCTAAGACCAACCTAACGTTACCTTCGTTTTTGATTGAATTGAATTGATCCCGAAATAAATTCATAGTTTCTAACAATACCTGTACCTATATTAAGCAACATTCGCCAAGACGGCAAATTCCAGTGCCTGTATTTTGTCTGTTATTTTCAACTGGGACGGTTTATCCTTCAAGATTTTCAAATACCTTCATCTAACCTAATGTCATAGGCCGAATCATACAAGTCAGCGGATATGAAGTTAGTTACAAAGTGACAATCCTGAAAGAAGCTCACATATAGCTGCGCGTTGATTGGGTTTCGCGCAGTTTGTAGCTAACTTCACATCAGCTTGTGTGAGTCGACCTAAACTTGAATATAAATACGAAGTCAACTTTAAATATTTTTTTTTTCTAAAAACAATGAATAGCTAAAAATAAGTGTAACAACCTCCGTGCCGCATATCCATAAAAACTAAACCAACTTATGCCGTAATAATAAAGACCAGTGGCTTCCAGACTAAAAGCAGTTATTACGAAAAATACGTTTCACCGTCAACGTGATGTGATAGGCGGCTATTAAAATGTTAATTGGTGCTTCAGAAGGTATATTTTAGAGTTCCACCGGTTACAGAGTGTAATTTACGAAGAACATTTTCTAATGCCGTGTCCCTACAATTCATTTTCTCATTTCTTTTGCTGGTTATGAGAGCTGTCATATTAAGTTATAACTATTATCATATCATCTGTAAGACATCCACTGCTGAACATAAGCCTCCTCTATAGCTCTCGCTAATCCTGGTTTTTCTATAAGTGCCTATTATCTTCCAAAAAAGTGCGCTGCGCTTACCAGTGCGTGGTCTCCATTCAAGAATTTATTGAACGAGCGAACGAAGTGAGAGACAGTTAATTTTGACTCGACAATCTGGATGTTGATTCTTTTCTACAGGTCACATTTTAAGCGACTCTTGACGAAACTTGATACATGGGTTATTTGTATAAGGTTGGTTTTTTGGCTACTTTTGATTGGGAGAATTTCCCTCAAAAAGAGGGGAATTAGCTGTAGCGCTATTTATTAACCGATTTTGATATTTGGCAAAATACTTTGGGATCTAAATCCTAACAAGGCTACGCGCTAACACTGTATTTAAGCTTATATTAGTTGATATACTTATCTAGGTATAATTAGATTGTTCTTTGTGTATCATCAATATTATCATTGGCACCTTTGTTTGGCTCAATAGGGCTCAAGGACGAAAGAGAAGGCTTAAGGGAGGACATAAGTCTTATTCCCGTTTCACCTGTCTTCCTCCTTGTTTGAAAGCTTGTTGTTATAAATTAAATTACATTTAGAGTTCTGACATTATTCTTAACAACTTTTGTGAGTAATTAAAGTTCTTCATAGGGAGAGCTTGTTTCTGCGCAAAGGGGTCACTTTTTAAAAGTTGCCCATACGAAAAACTTTTGATAATGTCCATAACGTAGTCTGAGAGGCCCTTGATCGAGATAGGTAAATGAACAGGTACAATAATGATCCCATTCTGAAGGCAACAGTTCATTTCGTAGTTTTGTAGTTAATTAACCAGCGCTTGTTACTCGTAATAAACGAGAACGTCAATTATGCTGAAACTGAGACGTTGAATTTAGGCGGTACTCGGTTCGCCTTGTTTTTTTTGCTATTTGTGATAATTGTATGCACTTATTGCAGCTTTATATACATTAACGCTAGTACTGCTAACTGCTAGCAGTGCACTTAGTGATCTTTTTGAGAACGATTCTGCTAAACAAGCTTAAAGTAATATTTTTAACAGAAAATCTAGTGTAGGTACACCTACATAAGTTTCGTCAAGCTCGGTTAAATAGTACAAGTACAACAATGAATGTTACAGTACGTTTCCTTAGATGTTGATATGGAATTGTGTCAGTTGTGTTCGTGATACGGCTTTTGCAGCGTTATACTCGTATATCTATGAGGTCCACTAAAAGCCTTAAATAAAGCAAAATACAGCATGTGACTGTCCTTTTAAAGCTGTATTTTCATACAAATATTTAGTATGAAACTAACGATTTTTATAAATACGGCCTTGTCAAAGGACATGGCCGCAAAATGTATGGAGGCTGGTATAATAATAATCAAACATTCTAACCACAACACTCGTTAAGTTCGTATTTTTCTGAGTCTATTACATCAGTTAAAACCAAAAAAGAGCCCTCCGTTTTTTTTTAAATTATTTTTGAATCTATTAGGATAAATAAATATATTTGGCTCAATAGGTAGTTTATCTCTAGCAACCCTGGTTAAGTAACCTCCATTATTGTTAAATGGAAGCATTAGACACAGTTTTTAAGTGTTTTTGTCACATTTTCTACTAACGGGTCACACTGGTAGGTTATAATTTTTAATTTTAGCAAATTAAGAGATGAATGTGGAAGAATCGGCTACAAATGCAAGTAAAATAACGATAGAAGCACTTTATTATTGCTAAACTAGAAAAAATACAAGGTTGTGTTATTATTTTACAAACAATTTATTTGTCAAATTTTAAAAAAATGGAGGGATAAAAAAATCAAAATTAAATATTTTTGAGAAGCCCATATATCAAGCTTTCAAATGATGTATATATCATCTTGGTTCGATTTTTCCCTGAATAATATATCACTTGTGGACGTCACCTTTCCCCATACATTTTCACTAAAATATGGATTTTTGAGCGCTCTAAAATGTACTTAAAACAACACTGGCAAGTATAATTACTAATGCAGCATTTGAGACGGTAAGTCGGGCATTGCGTAATGATATCATCATCTTATCAACCACTGCTAGACATAGACTTGTCTCATGGATTTCAATAACACTGATTGAAAGCGACATTTGTATCCAGCGTGCTCATGGGATCTTTGATCCACCCTTTTAGTTATTTTTAATTAGAATACAATAGAATGTCATTTACTAATGAGTAGAATAATGCAGAGAAGCAATGTCGTGCACTACCGCGTGTAATAAGTCTCTTATGTTTTATGGCATCCTGTTCGTTAGTACCAGTATCATTAATACCATACAATTGATGGCATCCTTCAAGACATTATGCTAGAGTCACATCAAAGGGCACTTCTATTGCCACATCTAACTGTCCCTGCCTCTGCCGGAAATATACTTCTACAGATATAATAATTACCTATAATCATTTTATTCATAAAACCTTTACAAGACAAAACAATTAAGTACCTAGGTACATTTGAAAATATAAATTACCTACTCCAACTTTCTGTTGTGGTGTCAATTAAACGTTAGCATGGTAATTCTAAAAGATGAAATTCATTAATTCAATTATAAGTAATAGGTGTATAGATGTGAATGTTTATCTACAAAAGTGGTCTTGAACGGGAAAATGCAAAATCGGTAGAATTACCAAGAAAAATCGGTACACCTACTGGTACCAAAAATCGATATGAAAAGATTTTCAGGTTTAAAACTATACATAACGTACTTTATATAGCCTGAAACGTTTAAATCCTGAAGTGGGGTCCCCAGTGGACTTCGAGCATATGCTCGAAGCCAGTGGAGTATCAGCGGAGTCTGATCACAACACAAATAGCCCATATTCATATCCTCTACTTAATCGGTTCCGAATCGGTAGAAATGCCAAAAAAACAGTAGGTTCGAGACCACTGGTTACCACAGACCACAGTTAGTTTTCTTACTACCTACTTACTACAAAACGAGTGTAGCGGCAGAATAGTCTTCATTCGATAATTCAACGACCATATTGCTCATCAGTTTTGTGATCTATCTGGTACTCTGTAATTTTAGTTTAGTTATAAGGCCAACGTAATTATAATAGCTATTTAGAATATTTCATATTAGGCATTCGATAGAGAGAACACTGTTTCCGTTGCTATTAAATTTACGATGGCGCTTTCATAATTGGGCCAATAGGGTGATTACAAGATGTTGCCTTGCTAAGTGCAAGGACTTAGAGAGATGTATCTAATTATATATGTTCATGCTCACCATTGGCTACACATATGCCTATGTCTTGTAGTGGACGTCTCACGACTAATACACCAGTAGTTCTCCGAACAATAGACTTCGCGCTGAACCTTCATAAGCCTAATAAAGGACATGTCCATAAAATGTATGGAGGCTGGTATAATAATAATCAAAAATTCGAACCACAACACTAGTTACATTTCAATAAAGGTCATATTTTTCTGAGTCTATTACATCAATTAAAACCAAAAAAAGCCCTCCGATTTTTTAAAGATTAATTTTGAATTTATTAGGATAAATAAATATATTTGGCTCAATAGGTAGTTTATCTCTATCAACCCTGATTAAGTAACCTCCAAATTGTTAAATAGAAGAATTTTTACCAATTAGACACACTTTTAAAGTGGTTTTTTGTCACATTGTACCTACTAACTGGTCACATTGGTAGGTTATAATTTTTAATTTTAGCAAATTAAGTGATGAATGTGAAAGAAACAGCTGCGAATGCAAGTTAAATAACGATATAAGAACTTTATCATTGCTAAACTAGAAAAAGTAATAAGCTGTATTGTTATTTTTCATACAATTAATTTTTAACATTTAAAAAAATTGGAGGGGTGAAAAAATCTAAATTAAATATTTTTGGGAAGCCCATAAAACAAGCTTTCAAATGATGTATATATCATTTTGGTTCGATTTTTCTCTGAATAATATACCACTTGTGGACGTCACCTTTCGACTCGCTCATGACCGATTTGGTTCGTACTCGCAAACTTTGTTAAGATTTAAATACTAAACTTATTGAAATCAGCTGATAAATAGCGCGACAGCAAATTCCCCCCTTTTTGAGGGAAATATAATCAAATCAGAAATCGTCAACGTCGAGATTCGTTGAAAAATGCGGCCTGTAGAGTTTGTGCAAAAAGAGAAGCGTCGTAGGTGAGGTCGCCCGTGTGCCATTTTTGACCGACGAACCACCGGAGGAGGTATATACAATTCGACGCGTATATTTTTTAGGGTTCCGTACCTCAAAAGGAAAAAACGGAACCCTTATAGGATCACTTTGTTGTTCCGTCTGTCCGTCTGTCCGTCTGTGTGTATGTCAAGACTCTTTATCTCGGGAACGCGTAAAGATATCGAGTTGAAACTTAAACTGTATACGTATATCTATGGTCTCTAGCAGTTGTGTAAAAGAAAAACTTCTCAGTTATCGTTTAAAAAAGTTAGAGACGTTTATGTCGTAAAAAACCGCATATTTCGACACTCACAAAATCAATTTTTGTAAACGATAGCTGAGAAGTTTTTATTTTACACAACTGCAAGAGTCAAGTAGGTCATGCTATTTTTTGCAAAAATAATTCTTTACACGGGTGAAGTACTTAGGTCATGCTATTTTTTGCAAAAAATAATTACTTATGCCAATTTTGTTACATTGACAACACTGCTCTGTCATTGCTAGTACAACTAAAAGTGTTTGATACTTGGTAGACACCACTTTGGTTGTCATCAGTAGACCCGCGTCTACCAAGTAGTCGATACCTTGGCTGATGATTAAAATCTTATTGTTACTTCACCGACGCTACGACGGTTCTCTTTTTGTACAAACTCTAGACAAGAATCATCCGCGGACAGACGAAAGCAAAATCGTCGTGTGAAAGCACAGACCTTCGCTTCGCTCGAGTCAAAAAAACCCTAAAACAACCGTAACCTTTCCAATCCACGCCAGCGGTTCGCCAAGACGATACCTATCATCGGACAGCAATTTAAACATAAAGCCCTGAGGGCTTCAAAAAGTACTTCAAAAACTCATTAGCTCTAAATATTGATCGGAAATTGATTTTTAAAGCCCCGCGGTGCAAGTAATTCTAACACCTGCGCAGGTGGGATTAGTGCGTCTTTCTCTGCGAAACATTTTTTCTCCATGTTTTCGTATTGGAATGTGGGTAATGATGGTTAGTTTGACATGGTTTCGCCCTGACTTGTGTTCCACCGCAGGTGATGTGCAATTTTATTCGAACATTTTTATTTTATTTAAACTTATTGTAACAAGCATGCTTGTCTTTATTGAATGGTTGGGAAGCAATTTTAATGATAACTAGACATTTTTGTAAATACCGTCATTCTAAATTAATTTAAGATGGTTATGTATGGGTACCTGCTCGTTTACATTTTATTCGTCCTGTTTTTGAAATTTAAGATTTCAAGTATGTTATGGCTGAATAAGTGCATATAAGGGGGAGGGCACTGTAAGCTGAAACACAGGCTTCGGCCTAATTCGGCAACAGAAACATGTTATAATTTGGTAGTCAATTATTCTAGCTTAGTTAAGATAAAATATGTAAACTTTGTTTTGGTCGAATAAAGAATTTATTAATTTTATTTCTTATGGAAAGTTATGTGGTTTTTACCGACTTTCAAAAAAGAGGAGTTGTTCATTAGTATGTAATTTTTAACAAGGTTTTTTAAGCAGAATATACATTCTCATGATACATATAGGTGATAGGCACATAATCTACAATAATCTAGCCATAGACAGCTGTACATATAGTACAAGTAGGCAATTATTACGTAGGAAGCGTTGCCAACTTTATTACCGCAATATTATGAACAATATCTCACTATTGAGAACGTCTAGCATTAGCCTCGGGCCTAACATTAGTAGCCTGAAGATATTACTTTTATTGATAGATACGTCTCTTAGTAATTACACTTACTGGGCACATTTTGTTGAGCTTTCATCGTGGTATACGGCCACCATGCAGTACGGGTTTAATAGTCCGTAAAACATTCATTGGTAGACATTTCCTATGAAACCGCTTCACGATTTTCTTAATTGATTCCTAGTCGCAACTGTTATGTTTTAAGCTGCTTTCAAGCATCTGTCGCTGCACTCGCTGCTAAACTTTTACAACCACAGAGCCACAGTTCCTAAGTAAAAGTAGTAAAAAAATGTTTGAGCGCCGTCATACATAACGACTTAGATAGTTATATTAATGAATTCACAAAGACCCGTTTTCTCGAATCTCGACGTTATGTCACCTAATTAGTGCTTGTAATCGAGCACTTTAGGCTTTAGCATCGCGCGGCGTTGTAGTCAGCTTGCAATCGCCTTACCACTAATTAAAAAGCCTGCCCTTGGCGGAGTTTTGGCTAGGACACTTTTTTGCACGATTGTGACTCTATAGATATTTGCTCCAAGGACGTGTCATCTAAACGGTCAGCTGTAAATGCTATCAGCAGTCACCCATCCAAAGACGAACCATGCCGGCTTCTTTTCAGTAAACTCTTAGAAACACCTACAAGTCAAGATACTATGAGATCTACGCTACTGAATATGACGTCACGTAAATCAGTTAAATTAACTAGAATAATAATAGATAGATAGACTATTTATTCCACATTAAGAAATAACAATAGCAGTATAGTTAATAGTAATTTTCGAACTATGATCTTAGAGTTTTCGTGTTGACATATTGTTTATTGTGTTTTCCAAAAAGAACAATGGGGCGTACCGGGAGCTTCTCTTATAATAATATATTTACGCCAGTCACCACAGATCTCGAAAAATGGGACATGTCGTCTCGATCTCAGGGAATTGTTACTCGCAGATTATAACAAATCACTTCATAATGCGCTAGTGCAATACTGCATTCTGAGGTGTGGGTATGTTTGGTAAGCATGCATTTGGCGGCATATGCGTATTTGCTACACATAACCGCCTAGCGTGCAACCTTATACCCGAGACATAATAAGGAAAACCGAGTTAGGGCGAAAGTTATGCGTTGGACACGTAGCTAGGCATGCTGATGGCAGGTGGAGTGGATCCCTGAGTGGCTCTCCTTAGTAGATAATAGATATAGATCATAGGCAGACCACCAGCACTATGAGTCGACGATATCAGACCCATCACGGATCAGATTATGTGGATGAATTTAACCCGAGACCGAAAACAATAGCACAAGGTAGAGTAGTCCTCCCCAGCAAGATATTCGACACAAACTGATTATGCTATTGAAGAAAATTTTCATGCAGTAAAAAAATATATCTATCTATAAAAGTTCTGCTAATTAAAATTAGGGATTGGTCACAGGTCCGGTCCATGCGACAAAACTAGTTAAAAAATATATGTTCAGGAAATGTCTCGCTCGGTGTTATTATCAAAAAATTGTGGGCTGCCGTATCTCCACTTTCAAATAGCCGTGTTTGGGACAATTTGGGGAAAAATTCCGTCTCGTAAATAAACAGACTCTCTCTACTACCTATTTGAAAATCGACAAAATCAACTTAAAGGTCCTAAAAATATAATCAAAGTATGCACCATCCTAATAGTAAAGTAAGTAAATTCTAAATTCGTATGGGCCGGGTGGCTCTTGGTGTCAGAGTTTTTAAGCCGCCTGAAGGCCATTGACATCGCTAAACCATTAAATATAACCGGGGCCTACAATTTAAAGTTTTTTTTTTTCGAATAGTTTCGCGTTTGACTACACACTGCCTGATGTTAAGCAGATGTGCGGTCAAGGTAGCACGCTACCTATTTACTCGGGATTTGAAGACACTCACGTTGTACTTTAGCGGGAAGACAGACCCAGGCAAAGCGTTCCACATTCCGGCTGTTCGTATGAGGAATGAGGATTCGAAACGCTTGGTTCTAACGCGCGGAATGTCCACCATAAAAGGGTGGCGCTTTGGTCGCGTCCGTCTAGCCGTACGATAGAAGAAAGGGGCAGGGGGGACCAGATTGTGCAACTCCTGGGCGCACTCTCCGAAGTGTATCCGGTAAAAGGCCGACAAACACGCCACCTTGCGACGATGCTCAAGACTTTGCAGCTGCGTCTTAGTCAAGGTGTCGTTGTCAATCAGCCTCCTGGCTCGCCTCTCAATCGACTCCAGAGCCTCCAGTTGATATTTGGCAAAGCCATCCCAAAGGTGAGAGCAGTATTCCATGCAAGACCTGACTTGTGCTTTTTAAAGACTAAGCAGTTGCTCAGGTGTGAAATACCGTCTCACCTTAGAAAGAACACCAGTCAAGTGTCATCCGAGCCAAGGCAGCGCTCAATTGCAAATTTCACTCGCGGCCACCCATCTGAAAACTGACCGGGCCGAACGTTGCTAAACTTTGGTAATCGCTGACAAACACCTAGCTAAAGTTAAAATAGCATTAGATTTATAGCACTAAAGGTTGCTAGACGCATGCCGCTTTCATTGCTTGCACTTAAAACGTCACATCACGTTTTATGAGAACAAACTAATGAATCCAAAGTGGGATAATCTCAACAATCTGCGTAAAATGACTAAGTAAACCCTAAAATTCATAAAATGAGGAAATCACTAAAACTCATTCGAGCGCTGCCCAAATCGTAAAGGAACACCTACGTAATGCTGTATTATTATATTCACACACAAAATAGAGCTTAGATTTTTGGTTTGTGCATGCGTATGTGTATGCAAAATGCGTATTAGTCTTTAATAGATATATAATATACGCATATATACTACACCCTAGACCGCATATTTGTTTAACATCAGTCAGTATACAGTCAAACACAAACCAATGTATATTTTTTTTTAATATTTCACTGCTAAGCTACCCTCGAAGGACAATATTGTTATCTACCACGCTAGCCTTGTCATAGTTTGGTGGATTTACATTTGTTTTTTTTTGTCAAAGCGTATGTTTTCCTTTGCAGAAATTCATGTGGTGTTCTTGTCATACTCTCTAACTCTACTGAAATCATGGACATCCTTTTTACAGACTTTTGAAAAAACAGAAAAGTGGAGGATTTTATTTCACTGTACATACATTTTTATTTTTTACTCACAGTGATTGACATAAAAAACTTTGCTTAAAATGTACGGTACGGAATTCCTTGTTTATTTTATTAGGTAGAGCAACAACTATGGTAAATAGTACTTTAAATGTAAAAAGGAATAAAGTGAGTTTTCTTTTATGTAGTATAGAGCTACATTTGGACACCAACCCGCCTGATGGAACGCGAAGTTGTAGCCGAAGATGGAGTATGTAGACCTAGAAGATACCTATTCACTCTCGACTTGAAGATATCCAAATTGTAATCGTCAGGAAACAATGACCGAGACAGGGCATCCGAATCCCTGGCGGTCCGCATTATGAAGGAAGAAGCGAATCGCTTAGTACAAACAGGTGGTACGTCGACCATGTAGGGATGGTATTTATGCAACTTCTGGCTTGTTCTATTGTGAAAAGGAGATGAAGATATCAGTGAGGTCTATTAAATAATACAAGTACTGCCCGTCATATTTATTTGTATAAAATAATCCAGCCAAACCCACGTGCTGCACCTAACCCAGCCATAAAAGACACCGACGCCGCCCGAAGCAGCACATAAGGGAGCCATCAAAACGTTAACACGTAGCGGGCACATTGTCTCGTTTTACCGTAATGCCCGTTATTAAGGGAACGCTGTCAAGATCAGCGCATGGAGACCTCCCTGGAGCTGGCACGGTCACCTGCTCAGGGACGGATTAAGAAGGGATTAGTATTTATTTAGTAAGTTCGTATAGACCGAGTCGCTAGCCCTGGTGTAACTGTTTTTAAGCTGCCTTTAATCCTCTGAGATTGGTAAACGGTTACAACTGGGGTCTACAATTTAACGTACCATCTGAGACGCGGTCAATTTGTGGGATTTGTGTAAATCCCACTTGTGGGTCACCACAAGTGGGATTTACACAAATCCCACAATCGGCCTAGTGGACTGAAGTAAACGGTTTTCAAAGTTAAAATTACCTCAGAAAAACACCCACAATTCTGGAATTCCATCACAAAATCGGCCCAAGGTGTGGCAATTCCAGGCACTTGCAAGGGCGTCACTGAGATCGCGATACAAGCCCCATTCAATCAAGATTATACCCCGTAATGATACGCAATTATCATTTCGATAAAGAAACTGATTTATGGCTTCTCCACGCCGGATGCGCTGGCGCAACTGGGAACCCGGCTGTCGGCGAGCTCGCATATTTGGATCAAGAAATCTGCAATGTACAAAATACACCGAAATTTAAAGTTTGGAGCACTCCAACACTCATAGTTTAACATCAAAAGTTTCAGCTATCAGCCAAAAACGTTTTCCTGTTGACTCTTTACCTCGAATATGAAGCATTTTACATAATGATGATGATATTCTAACACGGCTAGAGGTTTTAGCTAACATCGAAATGAAGCAACGGTTACCAAAGTCAGACTGAGAATGGATGGCCACCGGTAGCATTGAGAACTGAGAGCTACCGTAGCTTGAATGATACATTGAATCGATTTCACAAACAAATCCTTCTAAACTATGCCTTAACACTCGGCTTACACTTTGTACCTACTGAGTTGTATCTACTGTAGTTGTTGAGTCCAATTATTTTATCTATCAATAGTTACTCATTCACGTAATTTGTATAGGTCGTGTGGCTAGCTCCGGATACAGAGTTTATTAGCTTCCTGAAAGCCTCTGACATGGCTAAAGGGTTAAAAAAACGGGACCTACTTCCTACAATATAACGTGTTATCCGAACCACGGTAGTGCTCAATTGTAAATGCCACCCGCGGTCACCCATCCGAAGACTGAGCGTGCCGAACGTTGCTTAATTTCGGTGATTGCTGGCGAACACCTAGTCAAACTACGCTGTGATCGCAATATTTTTAGGGTTCCGTATCTCAAACGAAAAAAACGGAACCCTTATAGGATCACTTTGTTGTCCGTCTGTCCGTCTGTGTGTATGTCAAGACTCTTTATCTCGGGAACGCGTAAAGATATCGAGTTGAAATTTATTACTGTATTCGTATATATATGGTATCTTGCAGTTGTGTAAAAGAAAAACTTCTCAGTTATCGTTTAAAAAAGTTAGAGCCGTTCACGTGTTAAAAATCGCATATTTCGACACTCACAAAAATCAAAACCTACAGGGTACTTCCCGTTGACATAGAACTATGAAATTTGACGAGAAGCATTGTCTCAGAGTACACATATAGGAATAAACCTGAAAACTGTACATTTTTATTTAAATCACAAAAAATAGGGACTCAAAATTCACCAAATGTTCCTATTTGAAAGTGAGTAAATCGTATCATGTAAGGTATAGATATTTTAACGTTAAAGTAAGTTTACTTCCCAATTTGATTTGTACGGAACCCTCGATGTGCGAGCCTGACTTGCACTTGTCCGGTTTTTTTTATCC